>PVHT021183707.1:4587415-4648767 GCA_004024745.2 Catagonus wagneri
TCTGGTGGAGAGTAAACTTGGAAGAACGAAGCCAATCCCAGGATACATACGGGAAGGTAGAAAAGTGGACAAAGGAATGATGCACTGGGACTCTTAGGCAGGAAAAAAAATTCCCTGTGTTTTAAGGGAAAGAAACAGGATGTTGGAAGCCTGGAAGAATAAATTTACGGTTCCTCCAGCCCTGCTTAGAACAGCTCGAGATGGCTGCATGTTCTTTAGAAAGATTTGCTTCTGCCAGAGATGATTTCTTTGTATGGGGTCTCCTTTTTCTTTATCCAACAGGTGAACTGCCTATCTGCACGGCCATCTCAGAGATCTGGGACACACTGTTTCTGCTATTTGTTAGCCATTTGCTGATCCATCTTCTGCCTCCACACGTCCAGCGACTTCCCTTTACATTTAAAATCCAATCGCCTGACTTAGCTTGTGGGGTTGTGGCGGGACGCATTACAGGATTTAAAGCGGTGGATGCCTATGCCAGTTAGCATGGCGGTACCACTGCCTCCAGGAAGAATCTCAAACCCAGCTCAGTCCCCAGGCCCTGGCGCCTCAGAATATTTCTCTAGCTGGTACAGCCTCTGAATCCCAGGGTTAAGGGGTTAAAATGTGGTAGGCGCTCCTGGGAGGGGAAGAAGAACAGGGGTGCTGGCACAGGGCATCAGCACGTGACTGTGTCCTCTGTGTCCCTGCCTCCTGGCGCTGGAGCTGCAGGCGGTCGCCAAGCAAGGACACCTCCAAGGAAGTCTTCCTTGGGTGTCCTGCAACCTGGGGGGTGAAGCCACGCTCTCTCCTCTACTTGTTAGGACCGGGCAGGGTCTGAGCACCCCAGGAACAGAGGGTCACCCCTGAATAAGGGAGGGTCCTTTTTTTTTTTTTTTTGCTCGCTCTCGCCACGCAAGTACACATGCACAGAGGCCCGAACCACGAATCAGCGAGCCAGGGTGGTGGCTTTTAAAATTCAGAGAGCGACTTGTAGCTTCATTAAAGCAGCATCTTAGCAGTGTGCTGGGGCGCATGTCCTCATCTCGGGTAAATCTTTGGCCTGTCTCACTAAGCAAGCGACCAGCATCTTTCCTTCACTCTGTTTACTTCTCAGGGTAAATTCTCTCCTTTCTTTGCCCTGCTCCTTTCCCCTAATCAAAACCATACCAATCAAATCACCCCATTCCTCCTGGAGCAATTTGCTCCTGGATCCTTTAACAGCAGCGCTTCCCACCGGTTCAGCCCATCAAGATAACCAGAAGTGCCCAGCTGGCATTTCTTCTCCGAATCTTGCTCCTGTCTGGCCATTAAATTCAAAAGCAGTTATATTTTAATTAAGTCTTTCAGATTTTTTTTTAAGTCAGAGTGTCTTAGGCGGCAGAATTTCCTTAAGCCTTTTTCTGCTAATGGTAGAACTGGGGCGATGGAGGGAGCGGTGTGCACGCCATCAGATTTTTTAGTCCCTTAAGCAGAGTCACTTTAGAACTGGAGGACCTGGAGACCTGCAAGTGCCCGCGTCAGCAGAAAAGGAACGGGAGAGGGGCCCGCCAGACCGGCCTCAAGCGCGCACGGGGTGGGGGGTTGGAGGAGACGCCGGGACAGGGTGGCGAGGGTTTGGGTGGGAGGGGTGGCGTGTTTCGAGGTTGGAGATGACTCTGTGGTGGCAGACGGAGGAGGCGGGAGGGGGTGGGCAGTGGGGACCCCGAAAGGGCCCAGAAGCGGGAGGGGAGCTTGGAGAAAGAGGCAGATGGACCCGGGGGCCTGGTGGAGGGCGAGGAGGATGTGTGTGCGGGAGATACAGCTAATATGCAGGTTAAGGAGACAACTGTCGCAGTCTGGGTGACCGATGAGCCCCGGGATCCTCGCGCGAGGGGGAGAGAGGTGGCCTGGGGACCCAGAAGGGCTCCGGAATCCTCCCCGGCCCAAGCCTGGCGGCCTTACTGGTGCAGCCCACAATGCGCTAAGAAGCATCCGAGGGGCAACAGGTTGGGGGAAAGCTGCCCAAAGAGTGACCTCCTCCCAGCGTCCTCGAAAACGCGCAGCCCTGCCGCTCCGCGCCCTGGCGCCAAAGAACTTGGTTCTGCCACTTGGTGGCGGAAGGCGGGAGGGAGAGGGCAGCGGGGCGGAGGAGGGGCCGGATCGTGACACAAGGTGGACTTTGGGCTCCCTCAGTGGCAGGGGAAGCCTTTTCCTCTCCTGGCCAGGTTGGCAAACGAGAAGCCCCTCTCCGCCTACTCGCCACTGGTCTTAAACCTGGACTCTCGGGGCGGGTGGAGCGGGGCGCAAAGCCGTCGACGGTGCGTCTGAGCTGAGGGGTTTAAGCGGCCGCCGGCGGGCGGGGTTCCAGGGCAGGAGCCACAGCCCAGCCCGGATCCCCATGCCAGCTGCCCGGGCAGCGCTCGTACCTGCTCTCCAGAACCCGCGCTCTGCACTCCTTCACCCTCCCCTGTGTCCCTCCCTGTCGCCGCCCCACCTCTGCCCCGCTCCTTGGAACCTGTTGACCAATAGCTTCATCCTTCCCCCTGGGACAAGCACCCCTGAACCCGTGGTACCGTCAAATCGGGCCACTCCGTCCTACCGAATTGGTTCCAGCACAAGAAACCTGTTGACTTCCTGACCTAGTGATGGACACATTTTATTTTATTTCTCCCCAAAGACTGATTTATTTTTAAAGTCAATCTCCATATTCTTATGGTGTAAATATTGTGAAGGCAAAACTCTACCTGTCAAAACAAACGGACGCTGACCTTTCTACCCCAGCGTTGATGGAGTTTCATTTTACTCTTGCAAAAATTTGTTCAGGACAGAGTCCCTCTGTGGCTTATTTTGATCTCCCACCAGCAGAGGTAGGGATGGCGCAGGAGAGGGGGTTTGAAAGTGGAGGACTGGAATTTGTTGGGTCCGGTGGGTAAACTAATAGGATCATTTTCCTTCTGACATTTTATCTTTAGTGCTACCCAGGGTTCTTGCTCCCTTATCTCCCGGTAGCAAAAGATAAATTTCCCCTGGAAGTCCTCTTGAAGAGTGGGGACTGCTAGAGAGCTCCTCCCCAAACCTCCCTCAGTGTGTGCACAGGTGCCGCGACCTCCAGTGTCTTTAAGGTGACCATGGGGAGGATCAAAGAGTAGCAAGCAAGCCCAGAGCCCAGTCGCCAAGCATCCTGCTTTTCCTAACTTTTACTGGCCAGCTATGGCTCCAGGTACCTGAAGGCACAGCACATTCATTTTTGAAGCGTCAGCATGTTAGAGAACCGGGAGGAACAGTCAGGGGAAAGGGGGAGCCCTGGGCATGGAGGTGGCGGCGGCAGTGGCAGAGACCCTGCTCAAGGTGGCCACGAGTTGCACCTCCAGGTGCTCCCACCGGGGCTTCACTTTCTCCAAAAATGGTAGGAAAACTCTGCCAAAAGCCTTTCTATCCATGGTAGCTCATGACCCAGTCAACACAACTGGTGACATTTACAGTGTTGATTCCAGCCCTGCTGGAGACAGTGGGCTTTGTAGCCACCGGGGACTGGTCACATTTCAGGCACTCTTTCCCCAGGCTCCCAACTCTGCCATGTCACACACTCCAGAGGTGTGCTTTGCCTGTTTGCAAAAGAGGGGGGGAGTCATTCCTCGCTCAGTCTTCCTCCCCCCCTTCCCCCTTCGCAACCCGGAAGAGCTCCCCTCTCTACTGTGAGCAGAAGGCGGGGGAGGGGGCTCCTAGGAGAGGATGCACAACACCCAGGTTTTACTTCTCACTGGAAGCCCGCGTGAGATGCCGTAAGCAGCTGGGGCGGTGAGGACAGTGGCCAAGTCTGCCTGTCATTTCTGCCTTCAGATCTCCGGCAAGACAGGAAAAAATAAAAAACAGCTGGCCGCCGAGAGAGCAAGCTGCCCAGGTCAGTGAATATCTGCTGTCTTCTCTCTCTCTCTCTGACTCTGCACTGGCTTTTCTCTGCTCCCCACGTGGAGAGAATGAAGAGGAGGTCTCCTCTCCAAAGGGACAGCTGCCCCCGTAAGAGAGTGAACTAGACCCCAGTCCTTATTGTTCTTTCTGGTCCCTGGAAATCTTTGGCTTTCTGCAATGACCTTGGGCGAGCGTGGTGTGTGCCTGTGTGTATGTCCTTGTTTGGAGGAAAGCGCCAGTAGAACCAGGCATGCGAAGAAAAACTAAACAGAAAAATAGGAGATAGTGGGGAGACTTGGAAAGGGCTGGGCACACGTTTCCTACTTGAGGGAGGGCGGAGGGTTGGAGGAAAAAAACCCATTTTGGAGGAGCAACTCAGCCTTTTCCCCAGGTGGCTGCAGGATCCAGTGTCAATTTCATGTTTATTTCCCTCTTCCTACAAGCTCTAGTTTGGGCTCATTGTCTCTGCATATAATTAAAGAAACAGCTGGGAGCTGAAAGTTGGATCCCAGATGTGTGGGCATCATCCCCTGGGGATCTGGTGGCTGACAGGCAGGCGCCTTCGCTTCCAGGAGCACCCGAAGGTGGGTGAGAAAACCAGAGCCTCGGAGAGAGGGTGCCCAAGGTCCTGGGGACCGGAAGGGGCAGAGGGAGCGAGAATTCTACTTTCTCCCGGGACACTGGTCCAACAGCCCTCCAAGAAGTCACTCCATCAGAAGCAGTTCCCCATGAAGACAGAGAATGCTGAAATCAAGGCCAGGGAAGCTGAATCTGACCAGAAGCGTTGCTTTCGTCCACCCTTCCTTCTTCTCGGCTGCCAAAGGGCTTGAGGAAGTGGACGTGGCGGTTCCCTACAGGGAAGGGGGTGGAACGGAGTCTATTGTGGAGAAGCCTCCCTCCACTTGGTTCCCCAGACCTTTGCTCTTCCTCCGTTGCCCACAGTCGCCAGGATGCTGGGGGTGTGGGTGGAGGGTGGAGGACTTTAAAGGGACCAAAAAAAAAAAAAAAAAGCATCTGCAGCCCTTCCATCCTTCAGCAGTCGCAGCAGGAAAGATGTGCAGGGGCTGTTGGTCCTGTGACAGCATTTGGGAAAGGGGGGTCCCAGTTAGGCTAGCAGAGTCAATCCAGGTAGATTCTGGATATGAGATGCTTGCAGGGCCCAAATGGCTGGTCGTGGGGAGAGGGCTTGCCCATTAGACTTTAAAGTGTGTGATTCTGAGGAAAGGCATTGCTTTCTGTTCCTTTTGAGTCTGGGGTGGGGTACAATGTCCAGGCCAGATGGAACAAGACCCAGGTGGGTGTATGGTTTTAGGGGTCCCATATTCCCTGGATCATGCAGGAGGCACAGCTTCCAGCTTCCAGGGGTGGCCCTGCCAGGCCTCAGGACTTCTGGCCGGACACCCTGGGATCTGGGGACCCCGGGAGAGCGGCGCTCCTTACCCCAGTCCCGCACCGCACAGGCCAACCCCCCATTCTGCAAAAGACATTCCCTCAGCCCTGGGACTCAGGGTTGGTATTGATCTTTCCTGCCCAAAGCCTGGAGGCAGGGGAAGCTGCATTTTGCGTTATCTGATATTTCCATCCTGCCTTTTTGCAAACAATGATGTGTGAGGTGGGGGTAAGTCCGGGGTGCAGGGCTGAGGGTACCCCCCTCTGGGCACCGTTTTACGGGAGCCTCTTTGCAGGGGATGCCCGGTGGAGCAGGGCCACCCAGGGAGACGCGGGGAGGGGCCTGGTGGCTGAGAACCCCTCTTCTGGAAGTGAAGGCCATCGGCGCAGGAAAGCGGCAGGGAGTTAGGGGTCCTGAAAGGCAGTGGGGACCGAGTCTGAAGGCCCAGGTCTCCCAAGCCTCCTCAGCTGGTTATTCTCCCCGTTTCTGGGCTGCACTCAGGTATGGCCTCTTTCTCCAGGTCTGACCCCTTTCCACACTTAAAAAAGTGCATATTCCTCTGCTGGTGCGTCTTTGTGTGCAGATCGAATAGTTCCATCGCCTCTTTTTCTTAACGGTCGGAGCACCTGGAAAGAGGTTTACCAGCCGCAGTGAGCCAAGCAAGCTCCAGATCTGGAGTCCCAATCCTCATTTTTTTTTTTTTTTTTTTTTTTTTTTTGCTTCTGCGCTGCCGGGACTAGAGGTGGTGGCTGGAAAGAGACATGCAGCCCAAGGCACTCGATCGGAGGTCTCCCTGGGTGCCGCCGGTGCGGTGTGTGGTTCTGTTTTGTTTTCTATAACAAATTGCTTGGGGTCCGTGAGGTGGCAGGCGGCAGAGAGCCTAGCACGAGCCGGGGCCTGGCAGGGAGAGGCAGCGGCAGGGCACAGTCCCAGAGGGAGGCAGAGGCGAAGGCTGAACCTCTATGAGCCGGGCAGATTAATCCGTGAACTGCGGGGTCTACCGCGAGTCCAAAGGAAGACACAAACCCTTCCTGCTTTCAGAAGCTCTCGATCTGAAGGCCATTACCGTCCCCTGTCCTCTGCTCCTGGTTGGGAAGACGCCCCCGGCCCTCGAAGGTCATTGCCGATAGCTTGCCCAGCAACCTTCACACCCCACTTTCCAGGCTAATCTAGACCAGTCAGAACACAATAGCCCCCAGAGAAAGCTGTCCTTCTCCTGAATGCCAAAACCAAGTGGCAGGAGGACAGTGCGTTGCGGGGAGCGCTCGGGTTCCAGGCTGCAGCGGGCCAGGGGCGTCGCGGCGAGGCTAGGGGAGAGAGGAGCCGGTGCCCCACGGGAACCTCTTCTCCCCCAAAAAATGCGAGAGCTTGGAGTTCGCGTGGGCGAATCCTGCACCTCTGACCCCTTTCCTGGCAGCCGCAGTGGCCGCTCCGTTCCCCCGGGAGTCCCCGATGCTTCAGCGCTGGGCCCGAGGACCCCCTAGGACGGGAGACTGGGTCTCTGGCACCTCAAGCCCTTTCCTAAGTCAGGGGTGTCGCTAGGGCTGCGGCGACACCGCGCAGACCCACTGCAGCAACCCCATCCCTTCCCTTCCTTGTGGCTCCCACCTGCGCCCCAGATCTCAGAGGCTCTCCCCTTCCTCCAGGGTGACCCGCATTCCTTTCCACTCACCCACAAGGAAAAATCTCTCTTAACCCCAGGGCTCCCCCCGTGGCCAAGCTCTCTGACTTGTGCATTGGTAAACTCGAAAACAAAATCCCCCAATTCCGTGCCCCCCCCATACACCCTGCCTACCCACTTTTTATCTCACTACCATTAGGGTTTTTCCTCCACGGAGACTGAGGGTGGGAGCAGAGAGGGGGCCAGGATCCCTCGAAGCTGGAGGACCCAGTGGGGGCGGATTAGGAGGGGGTTATATCTCCCAGCCCATCCTCCCAGCCCGGGCGGGTTTCCTTCCGAGGTTTAAAAGGTGATAGATGAATGAGTAAAAGAAAAAAAAAAAGGCAAATCAGATCTACCACCCCAAAGCGCTGGCTCACTTTCCAGGGCAGGTAGGCCCAGGCCCGGTCGGTGAGGGTGGGAGCCGGGGGGCAGCAGCGCGCCGACAGTGCTGGTGGTCCGAGTTCCCGCGGGTCTCCCCTTTTCAGTTTCCTCCTCTAAAATCTTCCCTGGTCCAGCGAATGTTGGGGTCCCCTTTATTCTGCGTCCCCGCCGAGTTCCCTGCTCACTGTGTTTCACTTGAACAGAACAGTCGGCACTGCCCGCTGCCTGCTTCTCTCTCATCACCTTTTGATTCCACTCTCGACTTCGTGCATTTCAGCTCATGCGGGCAAGAAAAAGGGGGCTCGGGTGGGAACTGCAGAGATATAATAGAATGTGTGTTTAACAGGCGCTGTCCCCGGGGCGCCGCGCCGGGGCGGGCTCCCCTGCCGTTTCGTTCGCGCAGCCGGGGCCTGGCGGTGGCGCCTTGGGCCGTGTCCCCGGCGTAACCCTCTCGCCCGGCAGCCGGCGTGCTGTTTATACAGCTTTACCTGTGCTATTCTCGTATCCAGTAAAAACCCTCGCCTGGCCACGGTAACCTAATCCGAGAGCCGAGGCAGAGGAGGGGGAAGCGAGGCTGGCTCGGTGGAGAGAAGGGAGTTCTGTGCTTCGCCCCTCCTCCCCTGATGGGGTAGGAAATTGGGATGAGGTTCGGGTGATCGAGGTGGGGGACCTAGGGCTCAGGGGGAAGGGGGCCGGTTTCCACGTCCCTGTCTCCTCTGCTTTTCTTCCTCTAACAGGCAATGGGGACCCGAGCGGTGGCCGCAGCTCGGACGCGTGCAGCCGCGGGCGTGGCGGTTACGGGGGCGCCGCGCGGAGCTAGCGAGGCCCAGGACGGATTAACCCCGTCCAAGATCAGGACCCGGTGGTTCTCCCCCGCTTTCAGTTTGCCCCTTGAGAATTCCCGCACCCAAGACAAAACCGGTAAAGGAAGGGAGTCCGCCCTTGATCAGATCTTCCCACCCGGGCCAGCCACTTCTTCCAGAGCGCCCGGGTCCCGGCTGCAGCCTGCGCACGGAATGGAATTAAACGCCTCTTGGCGCTTATTGTCTCTCGCTAATTGCTGCAACAATGGCCACTATAAAAATGGAGACACCCAATTAAAGGCCCCGCCAGGCTGCGCTAGGCTCCCGGCGACGAACTGGCCGCCGGCCTGAGCTTGCAGACCGCCCGGGCGGGAACCCGGCTGGTGCAGGGCGCCGGCGCCGGCCTCGGCACCTCTGGCCCCCACTTCCTCCCCAGACGCACGGCAACCGCGGTGGGTTCACACCATTTTTATTGACCGATCGCAGCCAAGGAAGATTGGTCGCGCTGGAATGGGAAGGGACTTCTCCTCCCCCAGCCCCAGCTCGCCAGGGCCTCGGGGCCGCGCTCCAATTTCTGGCCTTTGCTGGGGCTCTGTGCCCTCCCCGCCCCCAGCCCCACAGGTTCCCGGCTTCATCTCTGTCTTTAACGGCGCGGCCGGGTCCGCCCAGGCCGGCGCCGAGGCTCCGGGGGGAGGGACGCGGCGGCGCGGCCCGGCTCCGCTTCTTTCTCCAGCCTGCAAATATTTGCTGCCTCGCTGGAAATCCGACTATTTCGCGCGCGCTCCGCTTGCAAAGTCCTTAAGTAAACACGCTCAAATGACCGCCCCAGGCGGCCCAAGGCACGCTCACTCCCCCTGCGCGGGATTAGTAACTTTATGACTTCGACCCCGAGGCTCGGCTTTTCTTGGTTACCCTCGGCGGGCAGCGCGCGGGCGCCGGGGGCCGCTTCTTCCGGCACCTCGGCCCCGCGGAGCTCGCCTGGACGCGTCCGTCGCCAGGCTCGGGTGGGTGACACCGGCCGCGTGGATCTCCGCTCTCTGACTCCTGCGACCCCAGGGGTGAGCCTGGGGGGCACGCTGCTCCCCTCCGCGCTGTGGGCTCCGGTTCCTTTGCGGGACTGGGTCATCCCCCACTTCCATCGGAAGAGAATGTCTCAGCTCCCGGGAGGGCGGGTGGGAGGGACCTGAACAGGGGGGCATGTGTTTGGGGGTGTGTGTGTGGGTCCCCGGTTAACCTACCCCAGGAGAGAAGTAAGGCTCCATTTCTTACCGGTTCCCCAAGAGGGCACACACACCCCGCTCAACTTGACGCCTGCAGCAGCCGCCTCGAGGCCTTGGCTTTTCGGACAGGCCAACCGGCTCCCGCCGCCCCACGCGCAGCCCCGCGACCCGGCTCCGGGCGGCGGGGGATGGGCGGTGGCTGCGGTGTCGCCTGCTCCGCTCCGGGTTGCTTTCCCCCAGAGCCCCTGGCATCCAGACATCGGCCAGCCCCTTACCCTGGTGAGGGAGACTCCGCGCCCTGCGGGAGCCCCGAGGTCTCCACCTCGCTTCCTCCACCGGAGCTCCTCCGGCCGCTCCGGGGGAGGAGGGGGGGACTCGCTAGACCAGGCCCGGGCCGGGGTCCTAGGTAGCGGGGCCTTCAGGGCTGGAGGAGGGCGCGGAGGCGTCTCCGCTAGAGGCTAGGATTAGCTTGGCGGACTGAGCAGGGTGGGGGTGGGGGGACATCAGGACCACCTTGTCCCCCCTTCGCCGCGCCCTGAGCCCCCATCCCTCCCCCGCCCGTGCTCGGAGGAGGAAGCCCGGCCTGCATTTGCCGGCGAGGCGGGTCCGGCCGGCGCCTGGCCTGGCCCAGACCCCCGCGGCCCAGCTCTCCGCCTCAGGCCACGCGCCGCAGTCTCTCTCCGGCCTCGCTCCCTTCCCCCTTTCTTCACCGTGGGTCCCGGGGCCGACCCGGGCCGTCCCTCCTCAGTATCCCCCTCCCCTGCTTTTCCCTTCCCCCCTGGCTCTGTGTTCCTGGCTCTGGGGCTGGGCCCATGACGTCAAACCCAGTGTGGCGTCGGCGAGACTGGCCGGCGCGGGCCATCAAAAGAGCAACGTCCTCTTTCCCAATTACCCACTGTCAGTCCGGGAACAGGGGCGGTCCGGCTGGGAATTAAATGTTAAATACCCCCTACAGGCTGGCTCCATTACACCGGGCATCCAGCCGCAGCCCCCCACCCCTCTCTGCCAGCTCCAAACCACCCAGACCAAGAGGGGCCTTCGAGATCTTTTATTTTTCCAAGGGTTGGGAGTGGCTCTCCAGGCCAGTGCAGCCCGATTTGATGCCTGTGATTTAATTAAAATGAATAATGCCTCCCCCCAAAGTTTTCCGCCTTATCAGAGAGGCGCTGCGACACCGGAAGACCTCCTTCTCACTGATATTTTCCCTTTGTCTTTTCAAATCGGCCCTCGCCTCAGAAGTTAACATTTTTCAAGTCCTGGCGTCAGCAGCTTCGCTCCCAGAGGATAGGTCCCTTTTACTTCCCAGGCTTCTAGGTCTCCGCGGCGTAGAGGACAAGCCACGTTTGGGGATTTTCTGCGTGGCTTTGAACTGCTGTCGGGCGAGCATCGCCTGGTCCTGGATCCACGCGCAAAGACGCTCTTTTCACCACCCCCCATCCTTAACCTTAAACTGGGAACTTGTGGCAAAAATGTGTATGCGTTCATCTGTCCTTGTTTATGGAGCGGTTTCCGGTGGATGTTAGACAGAAACTAAATAATTAAAAGGTTTGGAGAGCGCTGTGAGCAGGAGAGGCTGGCAGCTCGATTGGCCCTAGAGACATGGTCAGAGTGAAGGAAAATCAATGCTCTTTTACTGGGCCGCCCTAATAAACGGGGACTAAACGGGCTCAGGAGAAACAGTATGGAGGGGGTGGTTAATTGAAGGATTTTCTTCATGCTCCGCATCTAGAACCCAGCCCTGATTTCTAACAAACATCGGTTTTAAGAAGACGGAGACTAAAGAGAAGCTCCAATTCCAAGTCGGGAGGACTTCCACGATCCCACGAGTTACAAATGAAACTGACTCGTCTTGCTACGAGGACTGTATATTTAATCAGGACATTCCCCGAAACCAAGCTAAGGCTGACTATTGTTTTTCCTTCTCCGCCCAAAAGGAATCCTCCAGAACTTACTTTTAGGTACGGTCTCGTCTATGTCGATGGTTTTTTTTGTTTATTTTGTATTTGTAGGGAATTTTATGGCATATAGAAGCTAAGAGGGAGTAATGTCTTCAGTTAAGATAACCCCAATCAAGCTCTCAGTACCGTCCATGAGAAAGCCTGCGGGAGAACCCACACTCCCTCCTCGCACACATTGCTCTGGGTGAGCCGCGCGTGGAACCTGAGTCTTCTCTTCCCGCCTGACCCGCGCACACCCGGGCCGCGTTTTGGGCCCGGGCGACTGCTGGAGCCCGAGCGCCGCTAGGGGATGCAGTGGCTCAAAGCACCGAGAGAGGCCGGGGAGGTTGGAGCCCGCGGGGCCGGCCAATCGCCGTCCGGCCGCAGCCTCGCGCGCTGATTGGCCAGGTCCCGGCCCCGCCCCGTGTGCCCCGCCCCCTCGCCGGTGTGTCTCGGAGCCCAGCTCCCTCCGCCCGGGGCTGCCCAGCCGGACTCGGCGAGTCCCGTGGGCTGCGGGGCCCCGGGGAGGTTGCTGCCGTCCTGCCCCGCGGCTGGGGTGGGGGGTCGGAGGAGGAGGGGGCTGGGGAAAAACGCCGGGAGCCGAAGCAGGGCTCCGGGCGGGGAGCAGGGAAGAAGTTGGGTAGCCGGAGTGCTTTCTCTGCAGCCGCTCTCCCTGTGCTGGGGGGGCCCGAGACCGGCGCCCCTCCTCCGTTTCATCCGTCACTGTTGTCACTCAAGTCAAAAGCACACATCGATTACAAATATCAGGTCTGGAAGGGACAGCTGCAACAGCTGAAACCTGCGTTCGCCCGAGGCTGGGAGAATGTGGACCGCGACCACCAAAGTAATGCGGACGTTTCAATCAGAGGCGGACCCCGCCCCCCAGTCCTCAATCTCTCAAGCAATTCCCGAAAGAAGCACATCTCCGAGCACTTCGACCTTACATTTTCACCCTCTGATCATTTTACTGATTACAGAGACCCCACATCAATAAACCAGCCAATACCCAGGACTGAATACCGGAAAAAAAATGTTTGCTCATTTAAAAAGTCAGAAAAAAGAAAGGCTGCCTGTAGAAATAAACTTTATGAATGGGGCAGGCCGGTTTCCTCGGTACGGAATAATCTCCCCAGCCGGAATGAATTGGCAGGAGCGGGAGCCACATTTAAAGGGCCAGAGCGCGAATTCCCTCCTGCCCGCCCCCTTCACCTCAAACCCAGGCGCGCCTCGCCCACCCGCCCCTCTGCCCCTCCGCCCGGGCCGCCCTCTGCGGCGCCCCTTTCCGGTCAGTGGAGGGGCGGGAGGAGAGGCGGGGGTGCAAGGGGGGGGGAGAGTTGAAGTCCTGAGCGGGTTTGGGTTGCAGTTTCCTTGTGCTGGTGATCCTGTCCCCTCCTCGCCAGCGCCAGGCTCCTCCCCCGTCGGCGCAGATGACACTAGAACCTCCTTAAGTTCCGTCGCGCCACAGCTGTCTGCGAACACTGAGCTGCCTGGCGCCGTCTTGATACTTTCAGAAAGAATGCATTCCCTGTAAAAAAAAAAAAAAAAAATACTGAGAGAGGGAGAGAGAGGGAGGAAAAGAGAGAGAGACGGAGAGAGCGCGAGACAGAGCGAGCCACGCAATCTGACCGAGCAGTTTCTGCTGGCCCAGGTCACACGCCTCCTCCTCCTGCTCCTCCTCTCTGCTCCTCGCTACTCAGGTTGGTACTTGTGATTTTTTTTTTTAAAGTTTGTTTTCTCTCTCCATATGGAAGGACTTTAAAACATTAAAGAAAAACAATCCTCAACCCTCCTCTTTTGGAGAGTTTCTAGAGGCTGGAAAGTGGGTCCTGGGACCTGGGTCCCCGGAGGGAGGGAGCTGTCGTCCCAGTTGGAACCGCTCAGTCTGTCCCGGGCTCCCGGGAGAGCCGGGCGGCTGGAGATGTCTTCGGGAGTCTCGGCCACTTCCCGGTGCTCCTCGCTCCGGAGGAGGCGTGCGCGTCTGCGCGTGTCCTGGGGGCGCGGGCGCGGGCTCGGGGCCGGGCGGCCCGAGGGGAGGTGGTGCCACTTCATAAACTCAGGTGCTTGGTACTCAGGACCTCATCCAGGTCTCTCCTTCTTTCCTTTGCAGGTGACCCAGGAGAGACTCAGTCTCGGAGCCGCCGAGGAGCTCCTGGCGCGAAGGAGCCTCAGTCGCAGAACTCCAGCCCGCCCTCGCGCCTTTTACAATTTGGTCCCCTTTATCCTCCCCTACCTATTTTTTGGAATTTCTTTTTTCTTCGTCTTCTTCTCTTTGCTAAACCACCCCTCAAAGATTTTTTTTTTTTTGAAATCTCTTTTGCTCACCTCTCTTCCTAGCTTTCCCATTCCCCCACCGAAGACAAATCCTTAAACGACCCCCCGCCCCTCCGACGGCAGGAGCACCTGCAGAGCCTCCGAGCCCCCCGGACCGCCCTCCCTCCCCGCGCGCGGGTTCCGGGCCCGGCGAGAGGGCGCGAGCGCAGCCTGGGCCATGGAGGTGACGGCGGACCAGCCGCGTTGGGTGAGCCACCACCACCCCGCGGTCCTCAACGGGCAGCACCCGGACACACACCACCCGGGCCTCGGCCACTCCTACATGGACCCGGCGCAGTACCCCTTGCCGGAGGAGGTGGATGTACTTTTTAACATCGACGGTCAAGGCAACCACGTCCCGTCCTATTACGGAAATTCGGTGAGGGCCACCGTGCAGAGGTACCCTCCGACGCACCACGGTGAGTTCGCCCCGGGTGCGGGGACCCCCGCCCAGCTGTCCCCGCTCTCCCAGGTCGGGAAAGCGGGGAGGGACCGGGGGAGGTGGGGAGACACAAGCAACCAAAGCCCCCAAGCGCCGTTACTGCTTCATTTAAAAATTTGGGGCCCGGAAATGGGCGAGGAAGGCGTCTCGATGGTCGCGAGAGTGTGTTTTTCAAAACAGTCGCAGCGGGCGCCTCTGCGCGCCTGCGGTCCCCGGGGGCCCGGCGCTCACCTGGCGGGCGCCGCGCTGCAGCCCTCTCTCCCCGCGCCGCTGCAGGTTTGGGGGCCTCCGAGGTCCCAGGCACCGGGAGCCGAGCCTCTGCCTCCGCCAGCCACCGCTCCCCGGGCCGAGCATCCGGCGCCGGCCAAACCTGGCTCGGGCTGGGTTCTTTTAGGGGCTTCGCTTCCCCAGTTATCCCATAGTTTTCTCTCGGGGGCTTCTGCCTGCGTGCCTGGCTGTGTTTCTCCGGCACTTTTCCAGAAAGGCCCGAGAGACGCATTTGGTCGCACCCCTGTGTTTTGACCTTTCATCAAAGCCAGAGCGTTTGGTTTCTAGGCAGCTTTTCTACCTTGTGGCTCTAAGGAAGACAAGTCTGGTGCTTGGCGGGGGTTTGGTGGAAAGACCACCGTCTTGAGTTGGGGGATGCCTGGGGTTGCCTGGATTCCCGGTTGCAGAGAATTTCCCTGCCTCCATGCTTTTCGGTGGCCTCCTTGCCTGCTCCCAGCAACTCTCCCCTAGCTGTCTCCTCGGGCCTACAACAGCGCCTTTGGGTTCCCTCAAAAGATTAAGGATCCATCAGAGTTTCTTTTTAGGTAGGAATGATTCCAGTTGCCTTTTCTTTTTTCTTTTTCCCTTTTCTCTTTCACGTTGAGAAGTTTGGGGAGTTCTGAAATGGTAAAGAGAAAGCAAGCCCTATGTAGCTGGGGGGCAAAGCTCTAAGACTTTCCAACTCTAAGTGCGTTCCCTGAGAAGAAATAGCAACGTTTCAGGCGGAGGACACGTTCGGCGCTCTCTGGCAGGACTGTCCCAGTTCCCCTACTTCGTCCCCGGGTTGGGGCCGATGACAGAGGCCCTCCGGCAGCAGGCAGCAGGCAGTCTCCACCCTGCTGTCACCAGCTTTTAAACAATTGTTTCTGCGGATGGGGCGCTCTCTGCCCTTGTTCTGTGCACATCAGCAGTTAAGTGGAAATGCGGTGGTAGATGCGGCCCTTAATATCATTTACTAAACCTACTTCCTGCATAATGTGAATCTGACCCTTGGTGCTCAGAGAACTCCCCTTCCCCCTCGACTCCCCTCCCCTTCCTCTCTTAAGATTTTAGTTTCAGTATTGTTCTTAATGGTTAAATAGAACGTCAAATGCTGAGGCAGGTACTGGATTAAAAGATCAATAAGTGGGTGCGTTTGCTCCTGCAGTTTAAACTTGTCCTTCTCAGAGCCTCTGGACTGGTCTGAGTTACGGCTGCCTTAAAACCCTGTATTTCGAATGCGGGCAGGCTCAGATTCCTCCGTGTGTGAGGGAAATAGACCCAGACAGTGGAATTTTGTGTCTCAGGGGCTCAGGTGAAAATTCATATATTTCACTGGTGGAAACACAACTGTGAAGGCCCATGGGCCTGGCTGATTTTTCTTTTTCCAGTAGGATTTTTGAGAGGGTGGGAAAGGCAGACAAAACTGCCACCCCTGCAGCCTCGGAAGCTTTCTAAAACAGCCTGAGCAATCAGTGTCCCTGCAAATCCCACTTCAGGCCTTGCCAGTTATGAACAAGCACTGAAGTCGGGTTACATGGAGCAACCCCAGATGGCCCCTGTCCTTTCTGCCAAGCCCTCTCCTCCTGCAGGCACTGGGCTCGGTCAAGCTGGGCACTGCAGCTGGGCCTCTCCTGGGGTCTGTGTGTTTTCCTGGTTTTGAGGGGCGGTGAGGCCAGGCTCAGCCCTTTAGGCCTCATCGTTCACAGCGCCCTCTCTTATCAGGTGGCCTGGGATTAGGTCTGGGATGAGGGCCGCCGGGCCATTGAAGGAAACCAATAAATCAAGTCAGGTTTTAGAGAGGGACCTCGGGGGCTGTGATTTAGAAAGTGTATCTGGAGAGGCCAAGGAGGCCAGGGGGCCTGACTCTGCTCCTTCGAAGCACCTCTTGGGTGTCAGACCCAGGCTCTTCATGCAAAGGATGTGATGGGAAACTTGTGTGGGAGACAAGGGTGAAGGGTGTGGGCTGGTCCAGGGACTGCTGGGGCCGCCTGGGTGAGAGAGAGCCGGCCACCGGCCCAGGTCCCCGCTGTGTTGGGACCTGCCAGGGGGGGCTGGGGCCGATGGGGGAGGATGCCCAGGCGCCTGGGGGGCCTCCAGGGGCTGCTCTCACCTCCTGTCTCTCTCCTGCCCCTTGTCCTTCCTCTCGCAGGCAGCCAGGTGTGCCGTCCCCCTCTCCTGCACGGATCCCTGCCCTGGCTGGATGGCGGCAAAGCCCTGGGCAGCCACCACACCGCCTCGCCCTGGAACCTCAGCCCCTTCTCCAAGACGTCCATCCACCACGGCTCCCCGGGGCCCCTGTCGGTCTACCCCCCGGCCTCATCCTCCTCCCTGTCGGCGGGCCACTCCAGCCCGCACCTCTTCACCTTCCCGCCCACCCCGCCGAAGGACGTCTCCCCGGACCCGTCCCTGTCCACCCCGGGCTCGGCCGGCTCGGGCCGCCAGGAGGAGAAGGAGTGCATCAAGTACCAGGTGCCGCTGCCCGACAGCATGAAGCTCGAGTCGGCGCACCCCCGCGGCAGCATGACCACCCTGGGAGGGGCGGCGGCGTCCGCCCACCACCCCATCACCACCTACCCGCCCTACGTCCCCGAATACAGCTCCGGACTCTTTCCGCCCAGCAGCCTGCTGGGGGGCTCCCCCACCGGCTTCGGATGCAAGTCGAGGCCCAAGGCGAGATCCAGCACAGGTAGGAGCCTTCTCTTCCCCCGACACCTTTCCCCTCGCCCCGCTCCCCACTCCAGGGCTGGGCGCGGGGACCAGAGCGCGCGGTCCGGATGCAGGATGCAGGATGCGGGATGGTGCTTCCCATTCTTCCGGTGGGGTGGCGGCGGGGGAAGGCAGGAGGGGTGTTCTCGCTCCTTTCAGTCCTCAGGCTCGAGGCCCAGGAGGATCTGGTGCAAAACCCCCCTCCCCCCACGAACTTGGAGAAGGAGAAAGACAAACAAAAGCACCCTCTCCTCCTGCCTGTCCCGCCAGGGAACTTCTGGGTGCTTCCAGTGACCTTTAGTCCGTTTCCAAGACCGAATGGAAGGCCAGGGGACACATCTTTAGTGTTTAAATGCAAAACCGAAACCTCCTGACACCCAAACAAACACAGGTCCCTCCTGTGACACCCCGCCCCGCCGCGCGCGCGCGCGCGCGCGCGCGCGCCTCAGCATCCCCACGCTTCTCTGCTCAGCTCACACGGGGCCTTGCAGTCACCAGAGCATAGCCCCTGGCACAGAAACGGGCTAAATCGAGCGAGTGTATATTTTTCGCAGGGGGCGGGACCCAGGCAAAAGCAGCACACGGAAGGGAAAGCGTGGGAGACGGGACCATCCCTCACGATTTCTGGGAGGAGGCGGGGGTCTGTCCAGGGAAGTAATGCAAGCACAGTCCGATGGCCCAGTTACCAGGCAGGGGCACCGAGGCGTCTCAGGATGGATCTGGAGCCCGAGGGGTTGGGAAAGACCGGGAAGGGTCCCCCAGGTGTGCGTCTGCTCCCTCTCCCCACGCTCGCTCAGAAAAGCGCGCCCCGTCTAACATCGGGCTGCACTCCCGGTGTGGAGTCTGGCATGAAAAGAAAGGCGAAACCCACACAAAATATTTTTGCTTTAAAAAGCATAATAATCCATCCCCAGTGTCTAACCGAGGCCGCCGAATCAGAGAGCTGGGGGTTCTCTGAGATGAGATTTCACTGTATCTTTTGAGATGGTTCTGGGAAGTCTGGCTTCTCTCTTTGGGGGTGCGCATTTCGGGGTGGGTCTCGGTCCTCGGTCACCCAACTGTCACACCCCTGCCCTCCCTCCCTCCCCCGCCCCCTCGCACTGGATCCTGTGTCCACACTGGTGGTGGAAAGCGCTTGTGTCTGTTCTAGGTGAGACAACTTTTCTTGAAAGAGAGCTTGCAAAACCGGGGTTTAGAAAACTTCCGAGGGAGGGAGGGTTCGGGCGCCCCAGTGACCATGAGATCAGTTTCCAGGGCCTTTTTTTTTTTTTTTTCTCTCCAGGGTGACATTCACTCCAACAGCCTGGGCAGGACTGTCTCTATTTAGTTGATATGTTTTAGCTAATCCAATTATTTTCAGACTGCTGCACGCGACAGTTGCATTGTTTATCCCGAGCCAGGAACTTTAATAGAGTCCGGATGCGGTTAGGCTGACAGCAGAACTCAGACCTGCATGTTCAGTACATGAAAGCCGGCAGAGGGAGAGGGAGGTAGGCTGGCTGGTGGAGCCGATGAGAAAGCAAGAGGAAGGGAGGGCAGGGCCAGGAGAGTGGCCTCGCTGCCTGCCGAGCCGAGGGTCCCGGGGAAGTGGGGTGCGGCTCCACTCCCCAAATCTGGGGAGGGATCCGGCGAAGCGTGGGGGCTGATGGCAGGAAGAGCCAACCACATGTCTTTTGAGGTCAGGATGGGATTTTTTAAAAGAATTCTCTTTTCTGGTAGGGCTAAAAGTTGGGGGCAAGATCCTGGTATCTGAGGCCGGTGTGGTGGTTTGCGTAGGGGGAGGGGACAGAGTGACTTTTCCAAAAGCCTCTGGCCCTCTGGCCTCACCTTATTTCCGTGTTTGATTTCTCTCCCACTCCATCCTGCCTGCTTTCTGCCTTGGGGTTTGCCTGTCTTTTCCGTCTTTTCTCTTGAGACTCGGAACATTTTGGGGGGGGGCGGCTGGGGGCGAGGGCTGTGCTTTCCTTCAACCCGAACCAGGACTGCCTATAACACCTGTTTTCTTGCCTGTCTTTCTTTCTCTTTCCTCCCTTCCTTCATTCCTTCCTTCCTTCCTTCCTTCTCTTTCTCTCTTTCTTTCCTCCCTCCCTCCCTTCTTTCTTCCTTTCTCTTCCTTTCCTTTTTGCCTGGGGGGAGAGGAGAGAAGGGGAGCCGATCTCAGTTTGCCTTTTGACCTCCCCCTTTTATTCCTTTCTCACAGTCACAAACATCCAAGAGCTGCGCTTGATCTCCCCCTTTTATTCCTTTCTCACAGTCACAAACATCCAAGAGCTGCGCACGTGGGCAGTGAGGGAGCTTCGGGAGTGTGGAGTGCCAAGGGGAAGTTTCCAGACTGTGTAAAGAGGGTGGAAGTGGTGGGAATTCCTGAGAAGGGGATTCTCTTGGTTTTAGTGGTTTTTTTTTTTTTTTTTTTTTTTTCCCCTGTTAACCTCTTCTTGGCGATCACCTGAAGGAGGAGTCCAGAGAAGAGCGTGGTCGAATTTTGGAGAAACGGTTGAAGCTGTGGTTTAGAACAGCACCTACTGTTTTTTTAACGTCCCTGGGCTGTTGGTGCTGGGATCTATCTTTGCAAACAAGAGACAAAGCCTTTTTTTTTCTTTTCTTTCTTTTTTTTTTTTTGCAGAGTGCCATTTCTTAGCTTCCCCCCCTTGGGGGGGGAGCATTTGGCTCCACCTTTTTCTTCCAGCCTCCCCCAGGCTCCCTGCCCCCTCCAGTCCAGCCCAGTTTGAGGATTTCAGTCCGAGGCCAAGGGGGTGTTTGAAAATGGCTGTTGAATGTTAAGAGGCCTCCCAGCTCTGTGGTTGTCACCTAAGGGCGAGGTGTCTGAGCAGCTCGCACCAGGCAATGAGCGAGGAGAAAGCAAGCGAGGAGACAGTCAGGGCCTCCCTTAGGAAAATTGGTTGTTTGCTGAAGTCACAGGCTGGAGGCAACAAGGAGAGAAAAAAAGAAAAAAAAAATAAGAAAAAGCCATGCCAGGCAATCGCGAACTTGCCGAGTGAATCAAGACAGAAAATTGCTCTAGTGTGCAAAGCCTCGCTGAAGAGACAGCCCTTGCTGGCTTTCAAGGTCCCTCTGAAAAGGAAGCTGTCATCCTCCCCACTGCCTGACAAAGGAAAGGAAATCAGACTAACCAGGTCAGGCTGGGAGATCCCCCAGCCTGGTGCCGGAGCCGCGTCTGCAGGCTGAGCTGCTGGGCTGGAGGGGGCTTGGGGCCCAAGAAACCCCCCCCCCCCCAAAAAAAAGGTCTGGGACAAAGTGACTGGGAGCCTGCAGCCTCTGTCTTGGAAGGATGGGGAGTGGGCCTGATGCCTCAGCCAGGCCAGGCCAGTGTCACTGTCCCCAGAAGAGGCCCACCCTGAGCCCACTGGGGGCACAAGACCTGCAGGGCCTGCCCGCCTCCGAGCTACGCCTGCAGCCCCACCTCCAGGCCCACACGCCCTCTCCCGCATCCTCCACGCCTCCCCCGCCTCCAGCGGCCTCATCCCCGCAGGCTTTTGACCCCATAGGAAAGGTCTGTGGAGCTGATTCAGCCCAGAGCCTGCTGAAAGCTGTTGGATGCCTAGCAATGGCCATGGATATATATTTTTTTTTTTTTTTTTGAGATAATCTAGAACGGTTTTTGGGAAGCAGTCTGAAGACCCTGGGGTTAAGGACCATTTTGAAATTTGGAGCCAGATGCTAAAATCTCTCACCTCCTTAGGATTTTTTTTGGGGGAAAACAAAACGGACCCAAACTACTGGGCAGGTCTCCGCTGTGAAAGGAGCAACACCCACTTTGGTTTCCAAAAGTCTGTTTCCTGCCCCAGAGCCTGTCCCTGGGTCCCTGGAGCAGAACACAGGCTCAGGGCTGTGGATTCCCGACCCCGCCCCTCCTCGTACTTGGTCTGGGGCTTTCCTCAGCCTGGGCAGGTGCTGGGCCCCCGGCTGGCCTTGCCCCCTCCTCCTAGGGAGCCAGGGCCCAAACCTCTGGCCTGTGGGTTCTCCTGGCGGGAGTTTGGGGTTAGCTGATTAATCTCTTAAAACAACTCTTAGGGGTGCGTCTTTCTCCCCTACCAGCCCCCAGCCCCTCCCCCACGGCCCTTTCCGAATCCTCTTTTTGGGGGGGACCAGCTTTAAGGGGTCACTGGCTCCTGCAGGGTACGGCTTCCCCCTGGGTCCCTCTCTGCTGGCAGTAAAGCCGGTGAGTCCTCGGTGGGGCAGTGAGCTCCAGGACCGGGCAGCTTCTCCCAGAAAACTTTCTCCTCTTCCTCCTCGCAGAAGCTGAACAAAACGCCTGTGTCCTAGAATGCTGTCTTTTTTTTTTTTTCTATTTCATTTTTCAAACATTTTCTCATTTTTTATTTTTTAAAATTATGGTGGATTTACAATGTTGTGTCGATTTCTGCTCTTATAGCAGAGTGACCCAGCCCTACACATATGCTCATCCTTTTTCTCCTGTTTTCTTCTGTCGGGTTCTCTCCCAAGCGACTGGGTACAGTTCCCTGGGCTGCACAGCCCGACCCCATCGCTTATCATGTAATAGTTTGTATCCGCCAACCCCAAACCCCCAGGCCCGCTTGGCAGCCACAGGTCTGTCCTCTGGGTCCCTGAGTTTGTTTCTGTTCTGTACCCATGAACTGAAAATGGTATCTTGAGGGTTTCTCTTCAGGGGCTTTTCCCCTCCAGGGCTGGGTCTGTGTCTCCAGGCTCTGGTGTGGAAGGGCTTCCAACCTGGCCTGGCTGTTGTTTTTGTTTTTGTAATTTTATTGTTTGTTTGTTTGTTTGGAAAAAAGAGCAACTGCAAGCAGGCCGGTGAAGGAGCTGTCCTCAGGGCCTCCCCTTCCCCCTAAACTGCCCCCCCCCCCCCCCCCCCCCCCCCCCCCCCCCGCATCTGCTTGTCTTCGGCCCCTTCCAGCACTTTCGACCCCTGTGCCTCTCCCTCCCTCCCTGTCTCCAGCGTCCCAGCGCGCAGAGGTTGTGCTGTTTTCCCTCCGACTCCTGCCTCCTTCGGAGTGGGGGACCTCAGCGGCTGGCAAACTGCAGAAAACCTTGGCCTTTTCCAGAAAAAGATGGGTGGGCCCTGCTGGGTCTTGGTCCATGACTTACCAGCCGGGGGCCTTTGCAGTTTTAGTGGCAGAGGGCTCTGATGCCCCCGCTGCTAAAATCAATCGGCCGATTGATGAATTTGTCTCTATTATCTCTCTCTCTATCGCGCCGTCGATGAATCTTTTCCTTTGGCCCCGTCCTGATCTCCATTATTTAATCAATCCGTATAGACAGACCCAGTCATGATAATGGATCATCTTTGTTTCCCTCCGTGGGAAATGCCTGGAATGTTTGGCTTTTGCAACCGTCCAGGGCTCAGCCTTCGCTCACGGAACTCTTTGGAGCTGAAATGCTCCTTTTGGCTTTGCTGGCTCTTCCCCATAGAGGCAGGCAGGGCAGGTGCCTGGAAAGGGCCCCGCGGTGACTCTTTTCAAATGGGAAGCCACCGTCAAAAGGGAGGAGGGGGTGGGAAAATGGCCCAAAAGAGGAGAAAGAGAGAAAGAAGGAAGGAGCCCCCTGGAGCTTTCATTCCTGAATTCTGCCTGGCAGCCTTTCTGTGTTTTCCTTCCGTAAGTGACTTATGTGTAATTTTGTTTCTAGAAGGCAGGGAGTGTGTCAACTGCGGGGCAACGTCCACCCCACTGTGGCGACGAGATGGTACGGGCCACTACCTGTGCAACGCCTGCGGGCTCTACCACAAAATGAATGGACAGAATCGACCCCTTATTAAGCCCAAGCGAAGGCTGGTGAGTTGTCCCGGGAGGCGCGGCCGCACCCCGTCCATTTGGGGGTCTTTCATTTCCTCTCTTTAGGAGGGAGAAGGTTCCGCAGGAAATTGGCAGGACGACTCAGAATTGTGTCAGCTTGTTTGGAATAGTTTTTTTCCCCCTTTGTTTCTTTCCCCCTCCCCCCCCCCCAAATTAGATACTCAGAAAAATCTCTTTCTCTCCCTCTCTCTCTCCCTCTATCTCTATCCCCCCTCCCCCTCTTAAGTCACTTATTGCATTTTTAAGGATGCTGACTTCTGGGTGATCAAATCTTAAATGTATTTGCCAAGAGAAAGGCTGTTTAAACAACGCTTAAAGAGACCAGGATGGCTGATTTAAGATGAATGGATAATGATGGTTTCACAGGGAGATTTAGTATGGGGATGGAGTGGCTCAGGGGCCATCCAGAACTGTCCCCCAAATTGCAGAAGTGGCTCTCAGGAAATGATAACTCTCTGCGCTGCCTCAGTGCCAAGGCTTCAGGCTGGATGGCGCTAATTAACTGCATTTCACAAGCGGCAGCCGTTGGATTGAGTGGAGTTTTTCCTCTTTCTTGGTCCCAAGCATTGAGGAATTGCCACAGATCATTCCTGCAGGGAAAACTGTGGGATTCTTGTCCTGTTTCTTGGTCTCCCCCTGAGTCTGGTCTTATGTGCCCTTTGAACTCCTGTAGAGTGACTGTTTCCTTTCCTTCGCTCCATTTTTTTTTTTTGCTTCGTAAGCCTCTTGAGCCCTGGGAATATTCGAGAAAACCTGGCATGGGGGGGCAAACATTTATAAGGAAAACTGGCAGGAGAGGTTCATTTGCAAACGTGTCTTTGGAAGCTCAGGCCAGGTTGAATAGCAAGTGTCTGTCACAGACCAATAAAAAGCAGGCTGGGCAAATGATAACCACAGTCAAGAGATCAAAATGCTTTTTGTGGTGATGGCATTCATGGGGGGCGTTGAGGAGTTTCCCGGCTCAGATTCATGGGTGAAGTAGCAGCCATCAACTTCTGTGGTGGACCCCCCTCCCGCCCCCACCAAATCCTCTGTATTCTTTTAAAAGAATTATTTGTCTTCCCCATGAGATTTTGTGCGAATCAACACCTTTCACATCCTCTTCAGAGCAAGGAAAATCTTTCTAGGGATGGCAGTGGCCATGTGACTTTAATTTTTGGCCACCCTGGATCTCTGGGCTTTCCTCTCTCCGAGATTTTTGGCCCTTTCTCCAGCCCTCTTAACCGTCCCCTGAGTTGTCTCTTTCCTACTTTTTTTTTTTCTTCCTTTCTCTCATCTGCAAAGCTAACTTCCTAGGAAAAAGCTGCCGGATATCTGAACTCTGGAGATAACTCATAAACAACAACTCAGCTTCCCCAACCTAAACATCAAGATGTTTGAACGTATCAGAACAAGACGTGTCTGAAAAAAAAAAAAAAGAAAAAAAAAAAATGGCTGGAGGTGTTAGTGCAGAATGAATGTGAGCACACCACAAAAGAATGTTCTGAATCACTCAAAACCTGGCCTTAGGAGAAAAAAAAAAAAAAGGAAAAGCAAAGAAAAAAAAGGAAAGAAAACTAGCAACAAAAACTTTCTTTCTAAAATAAGTCACTGGGACCAGTAAAACTGGGCTTGCTCTTTTTTTTTTTTTTAAAGGTAAAAGGTAGAGAAGGGAAAAAAGCCAGCCATCAAGTCAGCCTCAGTCCCCGTGGTCGTCTGGTTGATGAGCTGGAGTGTGTTTGACATTTTGTCTGGGTAGATTGATTTCGGGGTGGGGGGGCTGGACTTGCATTTTCTATAATTTCGTCTTCACCTTTCGTAAGAAATCGCTGGAACTCTGAGTAATAGTTGCTTTTAATTCTCGAGTTCATTGGTCGCCATCGGTGAAGCTGCCTTTTCTTTCTTACTCATCTCTTTGGGTGGTTTTCTGTTTTTTCCAGAGAATCGCTCAGGGCTCATCGAGATCTAGGTATATAAAAATATGTCTATCGGTATTTTAGCCCTTAGATGGAACTTTCTTTTTCTTCTTGCCTATATTTCCTGTCTCTCCTCCCCGGCTCTGTTTCTGTAGTTTGCTGTTTTGCTCTGGTTCTATGGTCGGCTGTGTTCACTGAAGACCGTCCTGGTCCCCAGCCCAGGGGGCTGGCCCTTCTGTAGGGTGCACATCGAATTCACGCAGGAACTAGGAGAAGGAGGGACCCACGGAACGTTTTTCCTAGCGTTGCAAGATTTTCGTGGGTCTCACAGATGAGCTTGAGTTATTAATATGTGTTGGTCTCTGCTGGTCAGCCAAACAGCGTGGCTGTTAGAAGTTCTGTGTAAATGCCCATAAGGCTAAGCCTGCTGGGATCCACGCGGCTGTCAAGGCACTGCAGAGACCCTACCACGTGCCTCGTTATCCGGGTCCCTGACCTTCCCTGTTGCCATTCCGGGTTTGTACTCCCCCTTCAACTTGCTGGGCTGGGGAGTCCGGTGCCCGAGTAGCTATTAGCCTGCGATATCTGAGTGTTTCTTTTAAAGGGAGAAAAACAGTCCAGGATGATGACGTTGGTAATCACACGATACTGTGATTGTCAGAATTCCTAAGCACCGACTTTTTACATCCCAGGGGTACCCAAGGGCAACGGTTAAGTCTTTAAATGATCACAGTTCATCAGGGCAGGTGGACAGAGGCCTATGCGGTGAGAGGCAGCCGTCTTGGGCCCCGGTGCTTCATTTCCCAAACGGACAACTCAAAAGTAGAACTTTCTCAGTGATGATGGATAAGGGTTCTTGTGCATTTTTAGTTCCTCCGTACACAGAAAATAAGGAATTACTTAAAAAGAAAAAAAAAAAGAAGAAGCCATAGCTCTACTACTTAAGCCTGTACGAAGGGGAAGCATCTTTGTGGAACATTTTAGCAGCTTTGAAAGGAATGGAATCGGCCTGGTTAATTCAGAATTGCCTCTGGGTTTTCCATACCTGGCTGCTCTGGGTGTTTGGCCCAAGTTCTGGTTGGATAAAATACTGATGGAAAAGCACGGCCTGGTCCCTGGAGTTTTTGCTCCACGCTTTCATAACCATGCCAGCGTTTTCTCGATCTCAGATAAGGACCAGCTGAATCCTTTCTCCTTCTCTTGCCTTTGATAAGATTTTTGAGCCCAGGGACAGGAATAATTTTGCAGTCGAAATTTCCTTTCTGTGTTGGGGGCAGGGAGGAGGTGAGAGAGCTGTGTGAGTGACCCAGCTCCATTTTCTTTCAAAAGTTTCCGAGCTTAAGTTTTTTGTTTTTTTTTTTCATCTTCAACTTATGGACGTAGGGAATAGCCCCCTTTCCAATTAAGTATGTCAATAAGCAAAAGAAAAATCTTCCTTTTAAAGGAAGTGAAGGCGGTGACACAATCAAATAATTACGGTTCAGGTCGGGGCTGACATTTGACCTGCAGCCACTCTGCTCTGGGGACAGGAGAGAGGAAACGCCTCCTTTGAAGATGAGATGAGATGAGTGTTCCTGGTGGATTTTGCAAACTCCCCCTTGCTCTTCTCTGGTTGGTCTCGTTAACCGAAAACCATCTGAAGAAGACAAAGTTGGCTGTCACCAGGAGTGACCACATCTGAGCGCGAGGGTGGCGCACACTGGGGACGGGTCTGGCGCAGACTTTTCTGGGGTCTCGCTCACTTAAGATGTTTAGATGGGGCTTCCTATGTTGCCTGTCCTGCGAGGGTCAGCCCCCCCCCCCCCCGGCGCATATTCTCTTACTCTCTGGGCATCCTGCGGCCCCCCTCCAGCCTTTCTTTATCTGGGGTCTAGAAAGGGCTTCTGACGCTTGGGTTCAGTCTGTCGTGGTGGCCAGGAACCTTCTTGACAATCGATGTTCTTGGCAGTTGGCTCTTAAAAAAAGAACTTCTGCGGGCCTAGTGAAAAAAACCCCCTGAGAGCCTGGTACCCGGCTTAGGCTGGGTTAATTCAAAATCGCTACCCATAAGAATGAAACATCTGGCAAATTTTGTTGGGGGGGGGTAGCGAGAAGTGGGAGCGGGTGGTGCCAGCTTTCTTTTTTTTTTTTTTTTTTGCCTTTTGTCATGTTATGGCCGCACCCGCGGCATGTGGAGGTTCCCGGGCTAGGGGTCTAATCGGAGCTGTGGCCACTGGCCTGCGCCGCAGCCGCAGCAACGCAGGATCCGAGCCGCGTCTGCGACCTACACCACAGCTCACGGCTGGTGCCAGCTCTCTGATCCTCCTGAATCATTCCCCGGTGACCTCAGGCTCTATCCTGACCAGTGGACCTCTGATCCGATCCCACGCGGGTGGATCGGCCGCATTTTACGTCTTGACACAGCTTTTGGGGCTCTTTATGGCTTTCATGTGGGCCACTTGCTAGTTTTGATTTCAGCGCTAATTTTTTCTTTTTTGTCCGGCAAGCCCATTTAACACTTGTTTTGGTTTCACCCTCTCCCCTCTCCCCCACTGCCCAGTCGGCAGCGAGAAGGGCAGGCACGTCCTGTGCAAACTGTCAAACCACAACCACCACTCTCTGGAGAAGAAATGCTAACGGAGACCCCGTCTGCAACGCCTGCGGGCTGTACTACAAGCTGCACAATGTAAGTGTCCCCTCAGACCCGCCCCAACAGCCCCTCCTGGCGACGCGCAGCGCCCCTTCCCGGCCCCCTTGTCCCCTGGAGTCGCCCCCGCCTCCGTCAGGGCTTGGAAGAAGGTCATTGCCATGGACCCAGGGCGGAAAGTACTTGGGAGAGCGTAGCCTGGCTGCGACTGAAAGCTTTAAAACAGCACCGCCCAGCCCTCAGTAGGCACGGGAAACAATTCAGGTGGCAGCCCGGTTCGGGTTGGTAAGGAAAAAAAAGCAAATCCTTGCCTTGGAAAAGCAAAAAAATGGGCATATTTGGAGGTTTCCTGGTGTTTAAATTTCCTGAAGGAAGAGAGGCTTGGCTTAACCTGGGCTGTGAATTTTAAACAGATTCTCTGTACGGAAGACGCGAGCAGAAATGTCTGAAAGATTCCATCTACTGACTGGGTCCTCAGCAGGAGAACTCCTGCAGCAAACGATGGGGCTTGTCCTGATCAGGGGCCGGGAGGCAGGGGGACATTTTTCTCCTCCTGGAACACCTTAGCAGAATGATCCAAGCCATGGGGGTTGGCTCTGTCATTTTTAATCCTGCAGTTTGGGGTCCTTCCGTTTTGCAGTATCTTCTTCACCTTTAAAAAGTTTTTTTTCGAGTACTTTTATTTATTTTTTTTCCCCGCAACAACTCTTGACGGATAGGCTGTGACCCTAACGAGGCCTAAAGTTTATGTTCATCCCAGAGAAAGAATTTTTCTGTCTCCGTCGGTCTGTCTCTGTTTCTCTGTTTTCTCTGGCTCTGATTTTCTTCAGCGTCCCTCTTGGCCGGTCTGGCTGTGGCCACGTCTGGGAGTGAACTGGGGAAAGGCAGGGGTCTTCGCTCAAGGCCAATAGCACCTGTTACCTGGGAAGGCCTGGGTGTTGGGAACTGCTTTTCCGGACAGATTTTTTGAGTCACGGGAGAACTTCCCAGCATCACCCGCACGACCCAGCCCTTTTTTTTTTTTTTTTTTTTTTGCCTCTTGGGATGGATGCGTTGGTTCCTGGCGACCCTGGAAGACGCACCTCTCTTCCCAAGGCGCTGTCCCCTCGCGACACGGTCCCTGAGGGCCCCCGGCACTGACGGAACCAGGGTCCCACCACTCTCCATAGTTTCTCCCTCAGATCCTCCGACTGTGGTCTGTGCATGTTCCTCGGTGGTGAAACCCCAGGCCCGTTTTCACTTTGGTCGATTTCCTTGCTCACGGCCTTGGAGGGAGGCGGATTTGTGGTAGAAACCTGGCCGATGTGGGGCCCTCGGGCTGGCGAGCTGGCCAGTGGTGGGCCCAGCCTACAGACTGATGTGTGGACTTGTAATGTGTGGCTTTCAAACAATCTTCAGGTCATCCGATTACCCTTGAGCCTCAAAGCGTCCCGTGGTGTAGACAGGGCAGAGACTTTTCTGATTTCTGTTTTGCTTGAAGAAATTGTGACTCAGAGATGCTAGGAACGTGGCTGATAAAGTAGAGGGGCTGGGACGGCTTTCTGAGTAGCAAAAGGCTCTCCAAGGTGGTCGGTAGCATTGGGACTTAGTGGAAAGAAACACCTGCTCGCTTTCAGGTAGGCCAAGCCTCTGTTCACCGTCATGGATTTCCTCTTTTCCTGGAAGTGTGGGCATCCTGAGAAAGGAACCAGCTATAAATTTCTTTGACTATCAGCCACGGTGAGATATGATCTCAATTGTGTCTAATCTAAAAAAAAAAAATACATCTATTCGGAAGAATATGAATTTCTCATCAAATCAAAGTCAAGGAACCTTCTTCACTGCTCACCTCCCACTCTCCTCTTAATTAGACTTCATGGTGGGGGCCCCGGGCGGGGGGCTGGGAGATTGAAACTTGCTCATCCACGAGAGTGGGTATTTTCTGCCTTCCTCGGTTTAGGAAGAATTCACCGAAGGAGGCAATTTATTGTGTGTTTAACAATGCGAGATAAGAATCTATTAACATTCTCATCTTGCGTTTTGCCCTGCCCATCCAGATACCTGCGTGTGCGTGTTTTAAGTTAGTTCCTGTCTTCTTATCTAGGTGTGCAGATAACTACCTATCTCAGTATCAGTGTTGGGACTAGTTATCTGGGTTTGTGTGGCTATCTGTGTAACCAGATATTATATTTAGATATCTGGCTGTGTGTATCTAGAGAGCAGCGAACAGAGCAGGTGTCTAGACACCTTCTTGGGGGAGATTTGATGTGACAGTAGATTCCTATCAGCTCCGTTGGCTGCATCTTAATCTTGATTATAACTTTGAGGAAGGAACCCGGAGATGTTCTTGGGGCAACGACCTTTGAGCTCCTCCGCCCTCACTCACGGTGCCTTCCTGCATGGGGGGAGAGCAGGTGTCAGCCCCGCGGAGCAGTTCTGTACCCTTCCCTAGGTGACCTCTCCCAGTGCAGCCCCAGGAAGCTGTGGGTTTTGCTGCTCTCAGAAGCACTGTCAGCAGCCTAGCCCTCTCGGCCACTGGGTTCTCTCGTCCTTAACCCTCCTTTTCTAGCTTTTTTTTTTTTCCTCTGCTTTTTAGGGCTGCACCTGCAGCATATGGAAATTCCCAGGCCAGGGGTCGAATTGGAACCACAGCCACAGCGACTTGGGAACTGAGCCACGATCACAGCTCATGGCAACGCCGGATCCTTGACCCACCGAGTTAAGGCTAGGGATCGAACCCACATCCTCATGGATCCTAATGGGGTTTGTTTCCCCATTAGGGAAAACAGGAACTCCCGTTTCTAGCTCTTGAAGCAAAACTGGCAGACGCTGGAGCCATGGAGCTTGTCTTTCTCCAACCTCGAGGCCCTGGAGAAAGAAGTCACTTATCCCCCCCCGGAGTCAGAAATGTCCGAGACTCTGACTTTCCTCCTCGCGTCACTTTGCCTGTTTCCCCCCAAACATGGCCACATGTGCCGCTGGTTTGCTCCGCAGGGCCGTTGGCCTCGGCCTCGATGGAGGTCGGTCTGCTCTGCCTCCTCCTGGGCCGTGATCTCCGTTGATTCTGTCAAGCCCCCGCCCTCAGTTCTGCCCCCCACCCCGAAAGCACATGTGGATTCAGAACAAAACACTGAGTCTCAACAGGCTGTCCTTGCGATCTTGAGAGCGGGCGCTGACCTCTGTCCCGCACTTTGGTTCACGTCTGCTCTTTGATTTTAGAAAGAGTGCTTGCTTTCTTTCCTTCCTTCCTTCCTTCCTTCTTCCTTCCTTCCTTCCTTCCTTCCTTCCTTCCTTCCTTCCTTTCTTGTGTTTAAAACAGTTTCTTAAAAATTAGAGTATAGTTGATTTGCAATGTTGTATCAATTTCTGCTGTAAGGCAAAGTGACCCGGTCATACACACACACACACACACACACACACACACACACACACACGTGTATATGTATATGTATAATTACTTTTCTTATAGTATCTTCCAGCTACATCCCCAAGAGACTGGATGTAGTTCCCTGTGCTGTGCAGCCGGACCTCATCGCTCATCCATTCTCCATGTCATAGTTTGCATCTACTGACCCCGAACTCCCTGTTCGACCCCCTCCCTCCCCCTCCCCCTCGGCCACCACCAGTCTGTTCTCAGTGTCTGAGTCTGTGTAGGAGAAGAAAGCTTTCCGGCTAGTGCAGGGCTTTGCGCCTCCGGAGTGGATATTCAGTTCCGTGGCTTGGTAGTTTCGCTGGTTGTCTAGTTAGGAGGGTATAGTCAGCACCGGGTAGAAATTGTAACTTTCTTTTTTTTTCCCCCATTATTCTATGTATTTATTCACTCAGCAGTTATTTTCTTAGCCTCTCTCGTGCTAGACAGAGTGCTATAGTCTCACATTTGTGTATAGAAATACACAGATTTCACGAGCATCCGAAATTGCAGCTTTCCATCATCCATGTGACACGAGCAAGAGACTGCCTTTTGGAAAGATGCGGGGTGTTAAAACATGACCCCAGAACATACAGATTTCAGGGGAAGATTTTACAGCAGCTCTTGTTTTGAAAAGACTGGTGAAAGAGAGGCAAGCAAAAATTACATCGCAGGGACAAGCAGTCCTGGCTTCTCGAGGCAGATGGACTTCAGCCCTACGCTCCATTGCCTCGCAGTGCTTTCCAGGTCCTAACACAGATTTCCGACCCGTAGACGAGATATTTTCTCCACCCTCGAACATTCCTCCATTGCCTCCATGTTCATGAAATAGTCTAAAGGTAACTCTAATGGAAGGAGACAAGTGACCATATTCTAGTTACTAGAGAAATTCAGCCATCTTCGGCAGGTCTCTAGAATACGGTCCTCGGGGATGGAAAGTTCCCCGAGGCAAACTTTCCCCTGGAACGATTGGGGTGGGGGAGGAAGCAGAAAGGAATCACCCCTGCCTGGAACACCTTACCTGCGGTCTCAGGCTTTCTGAAACTGATAGAGGCTGACAGTCAGAACCCCACCGCAGCCCTCGCCAGCAGGACTCTGGGTCTTTGGGAAGGAAGGGGGAGGAAGGGGCCCCCCGAAATCGGATCCCCGATCTGGGGTGGGGCAGCCGGGGGTGGGGGGGGACCCGTGGTTGGGGTGTGAAAGCTGGCACACAGTTCCGAGCCAGCCGAACCAAAAAGAAAAGTAAAAAAAAAAAAAAAAAAAATTGATCTCTGTTTAGATCAACAGACCCCTGACCATGAAGAAGGAAGGGATCCAGACCAGGAACCGAAAAATGTCTAGCAAATCCAAAAAGTGCAAAAAGGTGCATGACACGCTGGAGGACTTCCCCAAGAGCAGCTCGTTCAACCCCGCCGCCCTCTCCAGACACATGTCCTCACTCAGCCACATCTCCGCCTTCAGCCACTCCAGCCACATGCTGACCACGCCCACGCCCATGCACCCGCCGTCCAGCCTCTCCTTTGGACCTCACCACCCCTCCAGTATGGTCACCGCCATGGGCTAGAGTCCCCGCTCGAAGCTCGAAAGATCTCTTCTCTTCAGACTCCCTGCAGCCCCTTCTCCACGCGTTTTCCGCAGGAGCAGTTATCACAAAGCTGAAACCCCACGGATTAGGCTTTTGAAGGCAGAAGGCAAAGTGACGTTGCCACTTGGACCGAGGAGCCCACGTGGCGTCCGTGTCCTCCATCCCTGAATCTGGATCCCATTTGTGAATAAGCCATTCGGACTCATCTTCCCTAAGGAACAGGGTCTCTCTAGTGCTGTGAAAAAAAAAAAAAGAGAAAAAAATCGTGGAACCTTGCATATAACTTATATTGTAAGAAGGACTGTACATTGGAAAAAGAAGACTCCATTGCATCCGGCTAGCTGTCAGAAAGGCATGAAGGACGCTGAGAGTTTTAAGGACGATGGGGAAACTTGAGGGCGGACATGAAGAAGAAACTAGGTCTGAGATCCATACGGACAAACTGCCAGATTTGTTTCCTTTCACTGGTCACAGTTGTTTGATGCATTAAGACGGGGGGGGGGAGGGGAAAAAAAAAGGAAAAAACAAGAAAAAAGAAAAAAGTCGTAGGCAAATCATTCGTTCCAAGCTGCGGGGGCCTCTGCGTAGGAAGTGGGGTCCCTCGGGGAGCTGCGTGAGCACCCCCAGGACGTTCGGAGGGTCCAGTCGACTCTCCCAGGTCCCCCTGCTCTGCGAACAAGTCCTTGTAATTGTTGTTTGTATGTATAATTCAAAGCACCAAAATAAGAAACGATGTAGATTGATTTCATCCTATTATACAGACTGAATTGTTGTACAAATTTATTTACTGCTAGTGTTAAGAACTGCTTTTTTTTTGTTTTTTGGTTTTCGTTTGACTCTTTTCCTTCTCTCTCAATTTTTTGGTTGAATAAACTAGATGACATTCACCTGACCTAAGGTGGTTGTACTCCAGAGGGCTGATTTTTCCATTTTGTTTTCCGATGATATTTATTAAGTAGCTTCTAAGGGTACCGCGGCATCTGTCCTTTGACGCCACCCCCACCCCCACCCCCCGCTTTCCCGCAGCCTCTGCTATGAGGGTAGCAGCGTTGTGTGCGCTCCCCACGTGCATGTCAGCGGCCCAGGCCCCGCAGCCCCGGGCCTGGGAGCGGCCTGGCTCAATGTTAGCACCTGTTGTGTTCCGTGTTAGTGACCGCTGCCTTTCCTGCCGTCTGTTGGCATAATAATATAAACAAGAAATCATAAAGCGAAAGTAGTTCAAAACCACCACGTCGCATCCTTATCAAGAGCAGTGGCCAAGCTCTTCTAGAATCTGGGAGCTCCAGCTAATTGATGCGCGAGGAGTCGGAAGAAAACTAACAGCCCGAGCGGGTTCTGTTACCTACGAGGACATAACGCAAACCCTGGGTCGTCCACGGGGCTTTGGGAACCTGGGCGTCTCTGGAGCGCGATGCAGCCCAGGGGGAGGGGTCCCGGGATCCGGGGGCGGCCGTGAGCTCTGTGGTCCCCCGTGAGCACCTCGCCTCCTCCTGGGGTCCCCTCGAGGAGAAACAGGAGGATTTCGGGGGGACCCTCAGGGGCTGAGGGCTTCCTCCCGGTTCTCTGTGGATGGAAAGGAGCTGGGCTGGCTCTTTTGCTTTTCTGCTGTCGAATGGAATTACACCACAGCGGAGGCTTTATTGGAATGTTTGCGCAACATGAAATAATCGTTTTGTAACTTACGCTGTATAGTTTCCTTTGACTCTGTTGACAGAATGTGTAACGCTGGCAGACATTTGAAAAAAAAAATCTCTGTTAATCGCCTCTTCTTAGCACCTATTTCAAATCTAAAGCTCAATGTTGAAATAAAGAAGTAGAGAATTACTGAGATGCAAATGAAGATGTGACTGGCTCCTAATTCCCCAGTTACTCGCGAAGTGCCCAGGGCCTTCTCGGCGCTTGCCATCTTCGGCTTGGGAGGGGTTCCCGTGCGGTCTGCAGTGTCTCGGGATTTGCCACTTTTTTGCCCCCTCACGGACAGAGTTGAGTTAATGCCCTTTCACCTTAAGTACAGGGAGTTCAAATTCTTGACATTCTCGGGGCAGGAGAAGGGCGGGCTGGGAGTGGGGGGCGCGTGGAAAAGTCCCAGCCTCACTGCTCTGGCTGCGTTTTGGTTTAGGTGCTGTGGCGATAAGGCATGTTTGATCCTACTCCTTCTTCAGAAGAATGTCATTTTATCATTCCGTACGTGGATTTAACATTCTCAGATATTTCTAGAAGATGATGCCAAAGATTTAAAAGTGATATGTAGCCATTAGCCTATTTCTCCTTTCTTCTTTCTAGCTTATCCTGTGTTGTCGTGGCTTTGCTCGTTTGGTCCTTTCTGTTCTTTTTTTTCTTTGCTTAAAAAAAAATTATACCCCAGAAGGGCAACACGAGACGGGGTTTCCTCTAGAAGAAGAGAACGAGATTGTAGGTCTAAAGTGCTGCTCCCCTATTTTTTGAGGAAATGGGACCCCCAGGGACTTTTCAATCAGTTCTGCCCCGCGTTTGAAATAGTTGCCTTTGACTCTTCCATGGGAATATAGATGTAAAATTGGATTATTTCTTGAAAACATTAAATAAGCCAATGTAATAGAAAAAAAAAGAAGCCACCTAGTTCTTGAACAGTTTTGCTGTTTATGGAAACTTCATGACATAAATGAAAGCACTTTCACTGATTCAACAAACAGCTACTGAGTATCCAGGTTGAAGTCCATTTAAAAACTACCTTTTCTTTCTTTCTTTTTTTTTTTTAAGCAGATTAGGAAATAGAGAAACCAAGGCTCCAGTGTCTCAGTCTTGTGACATTTAGAGGCTATGCCGCTTTGAAAAGAATGACGTGAATGGTGGTGAGGCTCCTGGTTGGGGCCCCGGGTTGGTCTCCGGGGGACAGAAGGTGTCTGTCTGAATAGGACCCCGAGAGCCTGCCTCTGAGAGCGGTGTTTCTTTTCTCAACCTTTCTAAACGTCTACAGTTATTTTTCAAGCTGACTCCTCACCAGGGGCTATTCTGTTAGCATTTCCTAGGTCCAGACACTGTGAAGGGACCAGATTCTTCCCAGGTGTCACGCAAACTCGGAAACTCGCGCGCCATCCACTCCCCGGCTCGGCCACTTCCCTCCCCGTGGTGACCTGTCCCTTTGCCGAATTCCAGAGACTTAGCAGCATGATGATTCCACGATCTCCTGTTTCTGTGCCCTTGTCTTCAATCCCCAAACCACCCCAAACCCTCAAACCATAATTGTGATCCTTCCTGGACCGCAGACGTTCCTGACTCGTCTGGAGAGAAATTCCCTTTCATTTCCAAGCTAAGCTAAACATTAAAAAAAGAAATCACGAAAAGGTCCAAAGAAAACATTTGAAGGATGACCATCTAGGATTTTTAGCCACAGAGCAGAGGTTTTAACCTTGATCCCAAACAGCTGAGGGACACACCAGCCCTCTTCCTGCGCCTTTGAATGAAATGCACGTCTCGGAAACATTTTCGTTGTTTTCCACTCCGTCTTTGGTCAAATGGTGCGAACACACCGTCAGATGGGGGCTTATCTGTTTTTCTTGGCCAGGAAAACCCAGCAAAGGGGAAACCCCAACTTTCAGGGAAACTCCCTGACTGTTTGATGGTCATCGTTTGATCATCTGATGACCCGTCCTGGGAGTTTGGGACTCGCCTGGGCTTCACTGCGGACTCTGCCACCGATGGACAGAGTGGTCTGAGGCTGCTTATTTGTCTTCTCTTCATCTACGTCATCAGAAGAGAAGCTGCCTAAGACCCATTTGAGAAGAAAAATGCCACGATTCTATTGGAACATCCTTTGTTTGACCAGCGTGTTTTGAGAGCCTGGGCTGATGATGGTTCAGAAGATCCCAGATGGGCTGTACTTGCATTCCCACCTTGCAAGACACAAACTGACCTGTATTTTGGGATGGTCACCCCGGCCCAGGAATCAGTGTCCCAGTCTGCAGATGCCCTGCTCTTTCTGAAAGGTGTCCAGGCCTGTCTGGAGCGGAACACCCAGGCCTTGCTTGTCTTGTTGATGTTGGCAGCGTGGTCCTGTTTCACTCATTCATTGAGCGAAGAAGTTCTGCTTGGATGGTTCGCAGCCCTTTCTAGGGAGACAGCCGGCGTCCAGCCTTCCTTCTTCCTTGTGTCCTCGCTCCTTCTCTCCCTCTCTTTCTCTTAGGAGAAGGGGATCAGCAGATGACATAGGTCAGTGCCCCCCCAAAGCTGTTCCTTGTGGGGCGCTCCGTTGGGATTCTGGCTTCTCTGAGCTGTTCCTTACTCTTGACACGTGTAGGGGACCCTGGTCCATTAGCCTCACTGTTCGTGGCGCGCTTTTACAATCCCCTGTCATGTCTGAGTGCCCCCTCCCAAGCCAAAAAATGACAGGCATTTCAAAGCACTCAGCTGTGCTGCCGTCTCCCCCCAAGCCCCCTGCAAATCCCCCAGACCCTGTAAACACCTGGAGGGGAGTTCCTATTCTTGGGGAGAAGCTTTGTTGAGAAATTCAGGCATGTGAGCTCAAGACACGCGAGGCTCCTGGCACTGGCACCCCATTCAGTGTCTTTTTCCAAAGGGGGCCCCACTGCAGACAGAAAGCTTGGGATCGTGTAGGCCTGATGCCTAAACCACCAGGTGGTCGGCCAAGAAATCAGCCAATCTGGTTTGACTTTTTTGGGGGCAAGGCCAGTACATGTAAGGAACTTCCAGAAACAAAGTTTTGCTTTCCTCTTTTTTTTTTCTGATTCTGAAATTAGTTAATCCTTTTGACCAAACTGGTAAAATACCCCTCAAAATTTTTACATTTAATTTTATTTTTTTCTCCTTATTTTTTCTTTTTCAAAGAAGCAGGATTTTTGGGGTGCCGTTGAATGGGCCGTGTGCAGCCCAGTCTTTCGAAGAGTTAGCCTGGAAACCCTTTCTGAATCCGAGGCCCCAGGGGTAGGGTGGGATCGGGGAGGGTGCTTGGGTAGGACTTTGCCTTTGGAGGCTCGTGAAAACTCCATCTCGTGAATTGGGAGGGGTCGTTAAGTAAAGCCCGCCTCGTAAAAGGCAGCCACCCTCTCCTTGGAGGGGGCGCGCTCCGCTCCCCTTTACAGGGACGGCCTCTCACAGCCAGGCGAGGCCAGCTGCTGTGCTTTTCGCAGAGCAGACGGCTCAGGACACATCAGCCTCTGCAGCCCCGTCCACGGTCACCAGTGGCTCTGAGCCGCTGGACCCCCGACCTTGACAACCTGTGACACCGAGTCAGAGACTCCCAGCCGGGCCGCGCCGTGAGCACAGACGTGAACCTGCCCTCTTCTGACCTCAAGGGCCGGCGCGTGAAGCTGCCCCGGGGCCACGTGGAGGACTGCCGTGTGGCCTCGAGTCCAGCCTCCTTTAGAGAATTCCACATTTCCCCGAGGTCAGCCCGCTGCATTCACTCCTCTGAAGCCCCAGGACTCCTGACAAGTGGGTCTCCTAGAGAGGAGAGAGGGGAGTGGTCACGGGTTCGGTCCGGGCCTCGGGGCTCACGGAGCCCGGATGATGAGAGGGCAGAGACTGAGAACGGGGGCCGGGAGGCTGTCGTCCCAAACCAGGTCGTCCCCGGCCACGCTCAGGACCCACCGCACGGCAGGGCCGGGGTGGCTGCCTTCACGCTGAGCACGAACGCGCGGAAGGCATGACGCTCAGGGCTTCCTCGACGGTTCCCAGAAAAGCTGTGTCAAGCGGGAAGAGTATTCGTCTCATTTTCTGGGTGAGAGGACTGTAGGGTGGAGAGGGTGAGAAACGCCCCAAATCGCACGTCCGATGAGGGACTTGCTGAGGCTGGGCCCCGGTGTGGGCACAGCCGGCCCCTGGATGGAGGCTTAGCCTGTGGGGTGCGGCCAGTCCTCCCGGCCTTGGCTCAGTGCCTGGCAGGTGAGACGCACGCAGCACATTCTGGGGGACACGCGACGGACCGGGCGGTGCTGCTTAGGACGTAGACGAGTCTCTGTCTTGGAGGAGAAGTTCATACCCCTCACTGGACACAGCGGCTCTGATGTGACCGAGTCCTGGGTGGGAAGCTGTGGGCACCCAGGAGGTGTTCCAAGCTCCTCCGAGGCCTGGTAAGACCCCCCGGGACACTGACAGCTTTCTTGGCCGGGCAGAAGCTTCCAGAAGGTCAGGTCCGGAGCCTCCAGGAAGCCAGTGTCTGTATCAGTTTCCCGCCGCTGCTGTGACAAACTGCTCCCTCAGTGTCTCATGGACGACCCCTCCAGCGGTCAGAAGTGGAAATCAGTTTGGTCTGGCTCAGGTCAGGGGTCTTGGGGTGGGGTCCTTGTTGGAGGCTTGGGGGCTGGGGAGAGGCTGTTTTCTTTCCTCTTCTGGTCTCAGGAGGCCTCCTGTCTTCCTTCCTTGGTCTGTGGCTTTTCCCCAACCCTTGGTTCCATCTTCACATCTCCTGCTCCTCTTCTGTCCAAAAACAGTAGCTGTCTGTCCCCCTGGGGACAGATAGGGTTTAGAGGTTACAACAGGGGAGTGGGTCCTGTCCCCTCCCTCTCTGGGGTCAGGTGTACGATGGGCCCTTGGGCCGCTGGTCTTGTCTTTATCTGCATCAAACCGTAATCCGCTGAGTCTGGTCTTACTGGCTGCTGCAAGCTCTGAAACGGAGGTCTGGTCTGGGTGAAAGAAATTAAGGAAATGAAGAAATTCCTTTACCCGAGTCCAGGGCAGTTTTATACACGACCTCTATACTCTCAGAGGGCGACTTGGGTTTCTTGGAGTCTGAGGTGGGGGTGTGTGTGTGTGTAAGATTTTCATTTTCTTTTTTGCTTTTTTAGGGCCACTCTTGCAGTAATATGGAGGTTCCCAGGCTAGGGGTCTAATCAGGGCTGCAGCTGCCAGCCTGCATCACAGTAGCCACAGCAACATGGGATCTGAGCCGCGTCTGTGACCAACACCACAGCTCACGGCAGTGTCGGAACCTTAACCCGCTGAGCGAGGCCAGGGATCGAACCTGCAACCTCATGGCTCCTAGTCGGATTCGTTTCCGCTGCGCCACGACGGGAACTCCCAGGTTTTCATTTTCTGATGAATGTATCGGGCCAGGTGGTTGAAGTGGCTTCCTGCGAATAGGGTGGGACTGAAGCCCTTTCTCTGTCTTCTGGCTTCGTACCCATGATGGGTGGGGATGTGACAGATGGAGCTTAATTCACTGCTGCCGCTCTGGTGGACTGTCCAGTTTGGGGATTGGACAGGCCCTTCCTGTAAGGTTTCTTTAACGATTCGAGCGTGAGTCTGCTCCTCTGCTAACCCATTTGTGGACCGAGAAGGACACGTAAATCATCTCCAGCGGCCCGCTCGGCTGCTGGCCAGCAGCTCTGATGCAGGTGGAGGTTTTCAAGGCAGCAGTGTCTAAGGTGAGGCTTGGGGATTAGCTGTCTGCTTTCCGTTACTGCAGATAGAAGGACTGGCACAGCGTCCACCCTCCCCGCCAGCTGGCTGCACAGAGGTGAAAGGAGAGGAGGAAAGAAAGCGGCATGTATCAGTCCACTTTTTCCATCCCCCCGGTCTTCGGAGGTATGCGGCTGGCCCGCGTCCCCCGCTGCCACAGCCCGGGAAACCGAAGATGGAGACACGTGTCCCAGTTGCCCAAAGACACCGGCAGCCTGTCCCCAAGGGCCTGAACCGGACTCGAGGGGTGCGGGCGCATCTGTTCTCAGCGTTGACAGTAAAGGACAGAAAAGCCTACAGTGTAAGTCTCAGCCCATAAGGGAAAGGCTGCATCGGTTTACTGCTGAGAAAACCGCGTTTGATACCTAGAGAAAGATATGCCTGGTGGAAGAAGTCACCGTGATTTCATATCTTAGGGGGAAAAAAAAATCCCATTCCTGTCCAGCCATGGAATTTAATGTCTGTGCCGAACTGACAAGAAAGAGTCCCCCCAGCCTGATCCTTAAGGTCTCAGCGGAGTCTCGCCGAAGACAGACAGCCATAATTTAGTGAGAAAAGATGCTCGGTCGGGGCTGGAGTTTGCAAATCAGTACAATGTGTTGGCTCGCTCGGAACTTCCCCGTTTTGTTAAGGATTACATTTCTACATGGTTGGCAGACTAGATGTTAATCAGTGGTTGTTGGCCAGAAAGGGCCAACCTTCCCGGCAAATAAATGCATTTAAGATGTTAGAGACTGACCGACAAGGAATACGTACGCGGAGACCCGGAGAATATGAAACCGGTTAAGAACTCAAAGGTCATTTTGTTCAGGGCAAGATTCTTGTGCCTGGTGCTGACAGTTTGCCCTCTGGGTGTTTTCGGAGCTTAAAGGCTCAAACTCGTCCGCGTGAAATATGGAATGTCTGATACCAAAGCTTCATGCTCGCTGGCAGCCCAGCCTCTTGACCCTGTAATGAACAAGGGGTCCGGCTTCCTGTCGGATGCCACCCCGGATAGCCCTGCCCAGGCACGGCCTCCTTGAACTCACGCGCTGGCACCCTCGAGGATGATTAGAGAAGGCTTAGGACATGTGACAGAATGGCCAACGCCACCATCCCTGGCTTAGGTTCCCTGCAGGAGGGTAGGTTCTGAGGTCCCTTCTCAGCGATCTTGGAATTTCTTGGCCACCGTGCGGCGGTCCCACCCGGGCTGGCCCGAGAACGTCATTGTCAAATGGACTTCTATGCCAAGAGAGGGGTGAACTGGGATTTTTTTTCCCACCTCCCGCCAAGTTTATTTTCCTGGCGGTTGGTAGGGTAGCGTAGGCACCTATTTTGTGAGATGCTGGTTTTAACAACTACGAGTTACCCAGGCACGTGGATTATGGGCAGATGACTAATTCAAGGAAGTGAAGTTTGCCGCGGCTTCACCTCCGTCCCTCTTTGCTGACCCCCGCCTGCCCTCTTTGGGGGTCTGTCACCTGGGGGCTGAGCCCTGGGACTGTCCCTCTGTTCAGCGGCGGGTACTCGCGTCCTGGGGCCTCATCCCTCCTGACTCCACTTTTCTGAGCTAAAGGTGATTTTTAAAAAATAATCGTATTGAAATATCTATCATTACGATTTATTGACATCTTACATAGTTATGATTTCTCTGTATATATTTAGCTTCTGGGTAGTTTTATGCACATACCATGTAATGCACATCTTTTTCTTTTTACGGCCACCCCTACAGCATTTAGAAGTTCCCAGGCCAGGGGTTGAATAGAAGCCACAGCTGCTGGTCTACACCACGGCCACAGTTACACCAGACCTGACCTGCCTCTGCAAGCTCCACTACAGCTCACAGCAACGCCGGATCCTTAACCTACTGAGCGAGGCCAGGGATCGAACGTGCGTCTTCATAGAGACAGCGTGGGGTTCTTAAGCTGCTGAGCTACAGTGGAAACTCCACGAAAGTTGTTGATGAACCTTAAGGACCTAAAGTTATCCTTCTTTGTTGAGTTTCCGTGTCAAAGAAGCCTCAGTGCCTTAAAACTTAAACCAAGAACAGGAGTCCCGGGGCGGGGGGGTTCTAGGCACCAAGGACCATAGAATATCTTCGGGCAAAGGGGCTTTTGGCACATGGTACTGCCCCATTTGTTGCATAGTCATATCAGCTAATGCATAGCATGGCCACCAAGTTAGGAAACGTGGCAATTGTTTGAAGCAACTGTTTTGCCACGTCAGGAGGTCACTGTCAATAAACCAGTGACTAGTCCCCCATGTCTGCAGGCTGGTGGCGGGTGTCACCCTGCATTACTGAGCACGGACTGTGTGCTTTACACATGCTTCTCTTTTAATTATCCCCTTGGTCCTAGGACGTAGGTATTATTATTTTTCACCCCCGGTTTACACAGGAGGACAAAGCTAAGAGATGCTAAACAGGTAATAAACAGCCTGGCCGACTCCAGAGCTGCGAGGCTGCATTCATCTGTCCGGTCTGAGCAGCCTCTCTGCCCCAGTCGACACCAAAAGCCGAGGAGCGGATGCCCCACTCCTCGGTCCTCTGGCTTTGGGATATTTTTTTTATTTTTGGCAATGGGGCGGGGGGAGCCGGTTCCATTGGTTCTGGAGGCCGAGTGAGTCATCTTGCAGTTTTTTTTTCCCTTAAAAGGCAGTCTCACCATTTAACCTTCTCTTCCAAGGGGTTAAGTAAGCCCAGCATCTCACGGCAGGCAAAGGTCAAAAACGGAGTGAAAACACAGGCAGAGCTCAGCGCTGGTGTCCTGCGGGGAAAGTCCTTGGTGGAGGCAGGTTATGTGTACACTGGGTGGCTTGCTGGCCACCGGTGGTCCTGGGAAGCCCCGCGTCACTGCAGTGTGGGAACTCGGGTTTTAAAAATCCCCTTCCAGGGACGTTCCTGCTGTGGCGCAGCGGGAGAAGGATCCGGCTTTGCTGCAGCTGTGCCGGAGGCTGCAGATGCCGCTCGGATTCGATCCCTGGCATGGAAACGTCCATATGCCGTGGGTGCGGCCAGAAAAAAAAGGGAAAAATAATAAATAAAGAGCAAAAACTCTAATTCAAAAAGATACAGAAACCCCGATGTTCGTTGCAGCACTATGTGCAATAGCCAGCACGTGGAAGAAACCCAGATGTCCAGTGAGAGATGAATGGATAAAGAAGGTGTGGTCCACATACACAGTGGAATACTCCTCGGCCATAAAAAAGGATGCAGGTTAGCCATTTACAGCAACGTGGATGGACCTGGAGATGACCATACTAAGTGAAGCAAGTCAGACAAAGAGAAATATTATACGCTATCCCTTATAGGTGGAATCTAAAAAAATAAATGAACTTGTTTTGCAAGCAGAAACGGACTCACAGACATGGAAAACAAAATTATGGTTACCAACGTAGGATCTATCTAGACAAAGGGACTGTCTTCAAAATTTTGTAATAATCTGTAAGGGGAAAGAAGCTGAGAAAAACAGGTACATAAGTAGGCATAACCGAATCACTTTGCTGTTTCAGGCTAATGTTTTTCCAAATGAGCGATTTCAGCTGCCTGATCACTGTGCTGTTTAGCTGAAACAAATACAGTATTGTCAATCAACGATACTTCAGTAAGAAAAAAAATCCCTTTCCAAGACTGAAAAAGGATGCGGTTTCCCACTGGAGGACCTGCAAACCGTGGTCATTACTGTCCAAACTGCTGGCCCGCCCACACACTGGATAGACTTGTCGCCCTTAATTATCTCCTGGCTGGTAAAATGCAACCAAATTATTCGAATCACTCTGTCCAATAAAAGAACCCACTTTTTACAATAGAGACATTAACCAGCATTGAGCAGTAGAGGTTAAGGAAGCGGCCATAAAACATAATTATAATACTAATAATATGAAGAGTGGAGTACGGCCCAGGGCCTCTCAGCCTTTCAGCCCAGGTCTGAGCGTGACTGGCGAATGCTAATTAACGCCTGCCCGTCAGAACTATGTGTGGGTCTAGAAGAGGGAGCAGAGCTAGTGGTTAACGAATCTGACTAGGAACCGTGAGGTTGCAGGTTCGATCCCTGGCCTCGCCCAGTGGGTTAAAGATCCGGCGTTGCCATGAGCTGTGGTGTAGGTGGCAGATGCAGCTTGGATCCCATGTGGCTGTGGTGTAGGCCAACGGCTACAGCTCCGATTAGACCCCTAGCCTGGGAACCTCCATATGCTGCCAGTGCGGACCTAGAAAAAGGCAAAAAGATGAAAAAGAAAAAAAAATGGTGCCCCTTGGCTCGGTCAGAATGAAATTGGAGATGCACCATCGGAGCCTTTGTCTGTGGACCTGAGCGCCTTCTAAATTCGTGTCTTGAAGCTTCTAGGACTGGGATTCCAGACTCCCCAGAATTCTCAGGTTTTTCTGTCATTGACTTCCAGTGGCGTTTAGGCCTGGTCTTGCCTTCTCTTGAGGGGTTGAGGGGTGGAGGGGGAGGTGGCCCCTTCCCCTTTGGAGTTTGAACAGAATGACCACGAGGACAGACTTTTGGGAGCCTGTTTTCAGCCTAGGGCGCTGGGTACTTCAGCCCGGGTCTGTCTGATTTCTAGCCGCAGGTTTGCTGGGCTTGGTCAAGATACAGGTGAGCTAAGTGATTGAAATGGGCTCCCAAGGACACAGGTCACAGATACTGTTGCTTTGGAAGCAGGAATGAAGGGGACAGGGAGGACCCAGCACGAAGGCAAACCCTCCAAAGGTGGCGTGTCGCCTGAGTTTGGGGTGGCGGGGTGGCGGGTGGACGGATACTCTCCAAATACTCGGCAGCTGGGAGACTTGAGGGGAGTTAAGCACGGGATGGCCCGGGGAGATTCCTGGGCCTGCAGCCTGGGCTGCCAAGGTCAGGGGCAGCCCTGTAAGAGGCTAGCGGGGTGGTGGAGAACGCGAGCTCCAGAGCCAGGTGGGCTGGATACAAGTTCTGGCTCTGTCGCCAGCAAATTGCTTAACCCGTCTAGGTGTCAGTTGCTTCATCAGAAATAGCAGAATGGTCCATATGCATTTAGTCGTTGTGGGGATTCATGAAACACTATATACCTTAAGCTACGCTGGGGACCAAGTCAGCCTATAACGTTGGCGAGTTAGCATTAGTCCTTTACTGAAGTCTTTCCAGAGTTTCGTGACCAATAGTTTGCCTGGCAAAGGTTAGTTAACGGCAGGGTCCCAGGAGAGGCGTCCTGGAAGGTCAAGGGCTGTTCGGGCTGGGTGAGCGAGAGGGTCACAAAGACGCATCTCCTTGGTTTTATCTCGCCTTTCAGCGTCCTGTGTGAGATGCTCCAGTGAGCGATTCTAGCACAATCGCAGAAAAGGTGGGAGCAGGTGGACGAGAAGCTAAGGGAGCTCAAACCCAGGGCTATAGAAAAATAATCCCAAATGATGTATTCAGGATCAGCATCCAGAATACAGACTCGGAGAACTCCTGCCGGCAGTGTGAAGAGGGAAGCACAGAGAGGACGGGTGGCTGTGACCCTGGAAGGCAGGCCTGAGGCAGCAGGACTAACAGAGCCAGCAGGAAGGCTGGGTTAAGTGCGTTTCTGTCTCTAGGTGTGTTTAAATCCACCACAGTGAAAGAAGTCTCAGCCGAAGACTGGTCTTGCATTTCAGGGAGGTCAACCGACATACATTTTAGGTTGAAGTTGACCAGTTACTAGCTGTGATATCCAAGACAAGGCTGGGTAGTATGATTCATTCTTGTCATTTCTCTTTTTGAAAAAAATCTTTTATTTTGTCCTTTTTACGGCTGCACCCGTGGCATATGGAGGTTCCCAGGTGAGGGGTCGAATCAGAGGGGTGGCTTTTGGCCTACACCACAGCCACAGCCAACACTGGATCCGGGCCAAATCTTCGACCTACACTGTGGCTGTGGCAACGCCAGATCCTTAACCCACTGAGTGAGGCCAGAGATGGAACCTGCATCCTCAGAGACACTATGTCAGGTTCTTAACCCACTGAGCCACAATGGGAACTCCTCTTGTCATTACGCTTAAAACCAGCTCATCCTTCAAAGCGAGTGGTTCCATATTGTGCTGAATGGGTGGTTCCACACAGACTGACTGTAGATGATCTCCGTCGTGGGACGGTGGCACAGAGGAAACATTCAAGACAAACCCAGGCTAAATGTGAGTCAAAAGGACTTGTCTTCCAAGAGGTGGCTACTGGCCTTTTAAAAAGACAGTTATTGGACACCAAAAGAATCCAATATCCCAAGGCTATGAGCTGGCATATGGAGGCTGTGACTTGCCAGGAATTGGCCAAAACAACATCAAACCTTTTTTTTTTTTTTTTACAAAGTTTTTATTTTATTTTATTTTAATTCAGTTTTTAGGGCCATACCCGAGGCATATGGAAGTTCCCAGGCTAGGGGTCAAATCAGAGCTGCTGCTGCCAGTCTACACCACAGCCACAGCAACGCCAGATCTGAGCCTCATCTGTAAACTACACCACAGCGCAGGGCAAGGCCAGATCCTTAACCCACTGAGCAAGACCAGAGATCGAACCCACACCCTCATGGATCCTAGTCACAACAGGAACTCCCCAAAGTCAAACCTCTAAATGCCCATCAGAAACGCCTTTAAAAAATCCCTAGAATTCTAAGGATCGAGGTAGCAATGGCGAGGACGGTTCTGGTTTTCCTTTGTATTTTTCTCTGTCTGTGTTGTAAAAAGGCAAGAACTAAGATCGTCTCTAAGAAGAGAAATAGATATCCGCCCAGGGACCGATCTGAGCTTTCAGCGTCTCTTTTCTACCTCTTGGAACCACTCGGTTTATGACGGAAAGTGATGAAAAATGTCCAGAATGTTTGCAATTCTCGGTCTCTGTCCTAACTTTCACTTGTTATGTGATAGCAGGCGAGGGGCTTACTTGCCTCGTGCTGCAGTTTCTTCATTTCAAGACCACGGAATATCATGGTAGTTACAGCTTGTGGGTCCTTTGGCGAAGGGTGTATCGACGGGAAAGTGTTGTCAGCTCCATCGGGGCCTGTTTTGTTTTCCCCCAAGGGGTGTTCTTTTAGCCAAGGGTGAAGTCACGTTGTTGGACAATATTAGAAAATGTTCTAATGCAACCTGCTATTTAACCCGATGTATAAAATCCTCTTGGCATTGGGAGCGAGACCTTGGCAGGGTGGACATCGGCCTGGCCGTTGGCCCCACACGTATTCAGGGGGATCCGCAGCAAAATAAAAAAGTTCATAAAATTCAATGTGATCAACAACTTGGCCTCCAACAACAATAGGGTCAGATTCAAGTCCTCTTGAGGACGGCCACAAAGTGAGTGAGTGTGTCTGAGAGTGTGCGTGTCCATGTGTGTCTTCGGGGAGGGACAAGTGCTGGCAATTTTGTGGGTTCCTCTCGATATTCCTCATCCAGACGTAAACGAGCTTAGGTTGATCACGATCTCGAAAGGCCAGGCCTTTTCCCTCCTCCATCGGAGCAGATATTAGAAGCCCACTATTTGGGCAGGAAAGAGAATTTGCTCAGGGTTGGCTTCTCTTTATGTAGAGTTACGTTTCCTGGAGGAAAAGGTGGGTGACGTCCACTTGGATTCTCTGGTGTTTGGATCGGGGACCGACTTGGCAGGAACTCCTAAGATCCAGTTCTTCCTCGGTGGGGTGGGGTGGGGCAGGCACGAGGCGGTGTAGACAGGCTCTGGCCTTGTGCTCCCGTGATGTTTTTGTGGACTCCGTGGGGTCCTTTGAGTGCTGATGGATGATCTAAACTCTTATCTGGTTCCGAAGGCATTCGGGCAGGGCCCGCAGTCGGCTGTCCTGTAGACTCGGGTCTCTGCCGCTCCCAGACCTGGAAGAGGCTTACAGCCCTGGAGGCGATCTGCAGAGTCACCTTCTTTCTCCTCTGCCTGATTGGAGGACAGGCTTCCGGGCGAGCAGGCAAACTGGTCCGGCTGGGCACCGCCGTAATTCAATTACATCCTATAGAAAAAAATGCAATAAAGATATTGAGTACCCGGTATGTTCCAGACACTGGGCTATGCCTTCAGTGCACATCTCGATGGGCCGAAAGAGGCATACAGCTTCACAACTGAGAAAGGATACAGACACGTTCAGACAAACAGGTTGGACCGCTTCTCCTGCCTCTGGTATCAGATGGACCGGTGGCTGGAGCAGATTCACAGCAGCGGCAAATTCCATGTGACTGGCTCTTCATCAGGGGAATTAGTGGCAAATGCAGATATTCTTAAACTTAGGCACTGAGGCTATGTTCCCCGTTCACCCCTGGGGCCCCCAGAGCTTAAGTGGAGCCCACAGGGGGCAAAATCACTGGCTCCTTTTCTCAGGTTGTAGAAGATATATTTTCTCAGCTGTGAAATGGGGGTTGCTATGACGGCTAGACGAGATAACACAAGCACAACATTCAGCTTATCTCACGGTATAGGCTATGCAACAGAGAGGGACCATTCTTAGTGTCACGAGAAGGGCTCAGCCATCAGTGGGTCTAACACCTCTGAATGTTAAGCAGAACAAGTGTCGGTGAGGATGTGGAGAAATTAGAGACTTTGTACATGAAAAAATTAAAAATAGACCTACCCCCGACCCACTTGTGGGTATTTATCCCAAAGAACTGAAATCAAGGTCTTGAAGAGATGTTTGCTCTCCTGCGTGCATCACAGCGCTACTTACAATAGCTGAGATGTGCAAACAAGCTGCACGGCCACCAACAGATGAACAGATTCAGGCAGAGAGGACAGACGTGTGGCTGCTGACCGGGAGGGGAAGGGATGGCTTGGGAGTGTGGGGCTAGCAGAGGCGAACTGTTGTATGCAGGGTGAATACACAATAAGGCCTTACTGTAGGAGCACAGCGACCTGTGCTCAAACGCTGTGGTAAACCTTCATGGAAAAGAATATGAAAAAGCAAGTGCGTACGTATGTGTGTCACTGAGTCACTTTGCTGTACAGCAGGCATTTACGCAACGTTATAAATCAACTCTGCTTCAATAATAATCAAAAAAACAGACGAGTGGATAAAGAAAATGTGGTCTGTACTTCACAGTGGAATGGTATTCGGCTCCACAAAGGAAGAAAATTCTGGAGTTCCCTCTGTGGCTCAGCGATTAATGAACCTGACTAGGATCCATGAGGATGTGGATTCAATCCCTGGCCTCGTTCAGTGGGTTAGGGATCCGGTGTTATCGTGAGCTATGGTGTAGGTTGCAGACGCGGCTCAGACCTGGAGCTGCTGTGGCTGTGGTGTAGCCTGGCAGACTGATTCGATCCCTAGCCCGGGAAACTTCATATGCCGAGGGTGCGGCCCTAAAACAAAAAGTAGTAAAATTACTTTCTGCGTCTCAGCCCGAGGCGTGAACGTGGCAGCTCGTGTACAGGACGCGTCTGGGTCCAGGCTGCCTCTCCCGAACCCCACGGCCCCCGGGCCCCCTTTAGGTTATTCTGCTGGATTCTCGTTGCAGGAGCGTCCCCCCCACCCCAAGATGACAGAGTGAATCTCCCGAGAGAGAGGAAAACCCGGCCCCTTGTTTGTTTTCTGTTCTACACTTCCATGCGGGATGCCTGGCTTCTTCATGGCCCCCCGTAACAGGCAATGTTCGGTCATCACGGTCGGCCGTCGAAGGGCAGCTCTCGGTAGCAATGGCTGGGTGGGCTTCTTATAGTCCCTGAGCCGTATGGCCCAGGGTGACATTTGGGGGTCGCAGTTCTATAGGGACAAAGAGCAGCGGTGGCAGCGGCAACATGAACCAGAGTGGATGGAAATCTGTCGGCAATTCTTCATCACAGAATGGGCGCAGGCACTCAAGTTCAGACCGAAAGCTGTGTTCAGCATCGGGGGCGGGGGGGTCCTCACGGCATCCTCGGGAACTTCGCCCCAAGCTTTCAGGGACCCTGTAAGAGAAAGAGAGAGAAGAGGGACTGGTGAAGGTGGATGGAGAGCACAGGGCTGGCCTCGGAAGACCTGGGTTCTGGTCCTCGACCGTCTGCGACATGACCTGGTGGCTTCAGGACCTCACCCCCATCACGGGAAAACGGGGCAGTAAGAGCCACGTCATCACGTCGCTGGGAAGATACCTGAGACAGTGTGATTACAATGCACCTTGCGGACGTTATCTCATGATGTCATATTTGCTTGCTTTTCACCGTCCCCCGCCCCCACCCCCCGCCACTGGGTGTTGACGTCCTTGAAGGCAGAAACCACGCATCCTCAGAGGACACTCTAGCCATAAGTCGTGGTTGAATGCATGCGTGGCCCGACAGCGACGGCCAGCGTCCCCCGGTGCTGGCGCACCGGGTCTAGGGCACACACCACCTTACTGAATCTTCGCAACAACTTTATGAGGGGAATGCTGTGGTTATTTGCCAGAGGAGGACGCAGAGGTGAGGGAGCTTGCGTGACTGACAGCTAGTAGGTGGTCCGGGGACCTCTTGGCCACTGCTCTCAGCTGCGTCGGGAGGGAAGCACGGGGCCCGGGAGACGCTTCCGTCTGGGAGCTGACCTCAGGGGTGCATCAGCCGCTGGGAACCGAGTCGGGAAGGCCCTGGGTCCGTCTCCTGCCGAGACTGTGTAAACAGATGAGGCCACGTGGCGGCTGCCGCCTCCTGCTCTAGGTGAGAAACATTTCCCAGCGATCGCCACCAGCCAACACCCATTAGAGTGGACGCAGCGGAAGGTGGCTCCTCCGGGGACAGAGGGCAGTGGTGGCGCTGGCCGGGCCCCGAGCCTGGGCCTGCCGGCCGCGGGGTTTCAGGCTCCCAGGCCTCTGCTCTCGTGATTAATGGGGCAGTGGAAAATTCCTCTCTGGGTTTATTTTCTTCCCCTGAACTGAGAACTCGATTTAGGAGCAGTGGGAGCCCCGGGGCGATGTTTTCCCATTTGTCAGCACGCGGAGGGCCCCGCCCTCACCTGGATGGCTGTCTCGCGGTGCAGGCGGGCCAGGTGGCTGGGACCCGGCAGTGGCCCCCCAGGCGCAGGCTCACTGGCTATGGGGGGGCAGGGGCCTGGGGACGGCAAGCTGTCACTGTCCGGGTCCCGCAGCTGCCGGCGTCTTGCTCCCTGAATGCCGTCTGCTGTGGCAGGAACCGGAGCTGAGCGACGTGGCTTCCTTGACGTGGCCTTAAAATGACACTTGAGTTGCCCTCAGGTGCCTCGTTTCGGAAAAGCAAAGATGATGCCTGTCTTCCAAGGGCTGCGGAGATGTGCCCCTGGATGGGTGGTGCTTCCCAGTGAGGGTAGATTCTGGGTGTAAAGCTTCCTTCTTTATCCCTGACTTTGCACATTTCCCACAAGGGTCCACGAATTGCTTCAGTAATCGGAGGACACCGGGCAACGCTGGCTAGGGGTGGAATCGGAGCTGCAGCTGCTGGCCTGCACCACAGCCACAGCAACGCCAGATCCAAGCCGCGTCTGCGACCTACACCACAGCCACAGCAACCAGGCTAGTATCCATGAGGTTGTGGGTTCGATCCCTGGCCCTGCTCAGTGGGTTAAGGATCTGGCGTTGCCGTGAGCTGTGGTGTAGGTTGCAGATGAGGCTCACATCTGGTGTTGTTGTGGCTGTGGTGTAGGCCGGCAGCTACAGCTCCGATTTGACCGCGAGCCTGCCTGGGAACTTCCATGTGACGTGGGTGTGGCTCTAGAAAAAAAAAAAAAGGGTAGTGGGCTGAGAAAAGTGCCACAGACCAAGAGGAAGGCCAAGCACCTTCCATGTCAATAATGTAGGAATTCTCACGCTTCACAGGCAGATCCTGGAAGAAGGGGATTCAGCCAGAGGCTTCATAACGAGGGGTCCTGAGCAAGGTAACCCCCAAATCCTGGTCAGCTGCTTTACCCCAAGCATCTAGTGACTCCATTTTCTGCAGAAAGGAGCTGGAGGGCCTGCTGGTGTTTCTGCTCCAGTTCGACTAGCCGAGCCGGGCCTGAGCTTATCCACGTGGAGAGGAGCGTGGACACGGGTCCGAGGCCACGCCTCCCGCTCATCCTTTTCTCTCCCGTCTCCGTCACACTTTCCGCCCTGCCCCATCCTGTTCCCTGCTTCTCCTTTCCTTTTCTGCTTTTCCGACTTTCTCCCCAGGACTGGAATAATTTTTGGTTTTTCAAAAATCATAATTATTTTTAAACCTCGGCACCGTGGTCAGGGAGGATTTCTAGGCTGGGGCCCTTTCGTCGTCACTGCCGAGGACCCCCTCACTTTCGGGGTTGCCTTTTGTCTGCGGGGTTCCTTCCAGAAGACCCACAGGGCCGCACCTGCGGCATATGGAAGTTCCCAGACTAGGGGTGGAATCGGAGCTGCAGCTGCCGGCCCGCAGCACAGCCACAGCAACGCGGATCCGAGGCGCATCTGCGACCTGCGCCACCGCCCACGGCAACGCAGGGTCCTTAACCCACCGAGCGAGGCCGGGGGCGGAACTCGCAGCCTCTTAGGAACTAGTCGGGTTCTTAACCCGCTGAGCTGCGGCAGGAGCTCCTTCATATTCTTGAGGAATCCTCTTTCCTGCCCGCTTCCCAGTGAGGGGACCAGATCCGGGAGGAAAGAAGTCTGAGCTCCAGTCCTGGTTTGTCGGGGTTCGGATAAGCCCCGGCAGCAGGGACTCGGAGATTTTATCCAGCAGAGCTTTAGGTGTGTTGAAGCACATTTCAAGCTCTGGGGCTGACCGTCCACGCCTCGAGGCCGGCCGCCTCCCTCCCACGGGGTCGCCCAGGCCCGGCAGGTGCCACTGGCTGAGAGGAGACTGAAGTGAGAGGCCCAGGTCACGAAAGCAGGAGTTCCCGGGGGCCCCCCAGCCCGTGGGAGGCGGTGGGGCCGGTGGGGAAGGAGCCGGGGAGGGCGAGCTTTGGATGCTGGCGCTCCAGCCTTCTGCTCTGAGTAAAGAGCTGGGAGCAGCGGGCCCGCCCTAGGCCACCAGCCCCGGGGGCCCAGAGGGAGCGGCCCGGCTGCCTTTCCAGCCGCCCACTCCCACGCGGAGGAAAGAGGGAGCGGCGGGAGGCACCTGCATTTGCCTCTGGCCCCAGGAGAAAAGGCGAGGCTCAGGCACCTGCTGGGACGGGGCCCCGGTCCCTCCCTGCCCTGGAAGAGGGAGAGCAGCTGCTCTCTGAGCTTCCAGCCGCGGGCCAGGCGCAGGCGGGGAGGAGGAAGCTGGCAGCCAGGAGCTGTGTCCGGGGTGTGAGGAAGTGGAGGACAGGTCTCAGGCTGGTGGGTGTCCCCTGGTCCAGCATCTTCTCTGCTGTTGGAGTCGCCCCTCCTTTGGAAGGTTCAGAATCTGGATGAACGCGGGCGGTTCTGGAAGGAGGAAGCCGGGGCAGAAGAATCCTGCCGTCCTGGTGTCGGATTCGGGCCTGCCGGAATTTTGCCCTGGGGTCCAGCTCCCCTCCCTCCCCACCCCCACCAGGTTCCCGCCTCATCTCACCTTCCCGACCTTCCCAGAGGCGGCGACCTACCTTCCTTGGGGACACCGGGTCACTAAGTGGCCGAAAGTCCCTGGTTGTGTTGGGAGAACAGCCCGGAGCTGCAGGGCTGGCTCCTGAGCTGGGGTTCGATGCCCCAATCCGGCAGTTCACCCCACTGAGCTTATCAGACCCTGTGATCGGGTCTTGTTTTCATATGAAAGCTATTGGTGGTTCTTAGGGGTGTGTGTGTGTGCGCGAGCGCGCGCGCACGTGCATGCTCATGCATTTGACCAAAAGGAGAAAGTTTTTCTGGTGCAGACACTGAGAGCTTGGAATAAGGCCCTTCTACCCCACGGCAACCGGGGGACAGCTGACTGCTCTCAACTGCCAGTCAGGGAAGCTCCCCGAAGTCTCTTTTCTTCTTACCCTTTTCCCAAGCCAGCCTGACAGCCTGGGGATTTTCAGTGACTCAACCGGGCAGGAAGACAGGCTGGGAGGCGCGGCTCCCTGGGCTGGAGCTTGGCCGCCAGCCCTCGGCCTCCTTCCACCAGCATTTACCCCCCGAGGGGACGTGGAGGCCTCCAGGCTGGCAGACTTACACCTACTTGTGATCAAATACGGAACAGGGTATGACTACCCCCTAGGCACCCGGCACCCGACTTTGCAGTGAGACCCGCACCGGAGCTCTGCTCGGTGGCAGAGCCCAGTGAGAACTGGCGGAGCTTCTGTGAGCCAGCATCTTAGGAACACCCTGCCCCTTTGGCTTCTGAAAACACTAGATTCTGATTGGGTGGCTAAAGTCTTCAAATGTCCTTTCGTTTCTCGCTCTCTCTCGTTTTGCTTTTTAGAGTTGAATCCTTGGCATATGGAGGTTCCCGGGCCAGGGGTCAAATCGGAGCTGCAGCTGCCACAGCCACAGCCACAGCCACGGCCACACCGGAACTGAATTGTATCTGTGACCTACGCTGCAGCTTGTGGCAACACCCAATCCTTAACCCACTGAGCAAGGCCAGGGATCGAACCCACATCTTCACGGACATTATGTCGGGTTCTTAACCCATTGAGCCACAGCGAGAACTCTCTTAAAATGTCCTTAGTGTGAAAAAAGAGAAAACCTTGTCCTGATGCTTGCTTTTTTTAAAATGGTGTTATTGGGGTTTCTGTCGTGGCTCAGGGGTTGATGAACCCGACTAGTACCCATGAGGATTAGGATTTGATCCCTGGCCTCGATCAGTGGGTTCAGGATCTGGCGTTGCCGTGAACTGTGGTTTAGGCTGCAGACTTGGATCGGATCTGACGTGGCTGTGGCTGTGGCTGTGGCCGGCAGCTGTAGCTCCGATTGGACTTTTAGCCTGTGAACTTCCATTTGTCATGGGTGCAGTCCTAAAAAGCAAAAAAAAAAAAAAAAGGTGGTGTTATTACCTTCCACGCAGACTCTGGAAAATAGGCTGCAGGATGCGGAGGCCCCCAGGAGAGGGGTCATCCTTAAGAGCTGCAAGAAAGTCAAAGCTGAGTCAGGCCCGGAGCCGGCAGTCACCTCCCTTATCCTCCAGAGGATCTCGGACATCAAAGAGAAGTGCCACGAGGAAGGAGTCAGATCCCCAACTGTGATCAAATCCTGGAGGAGGCTCCAGCCCAGGGAGCTGAAACTCACCATCTGGGCCATTATCTGATGCTGGTGGAGAGGAGGCCTGCTGGCTTCCTTGGGGATGGTGGGGGGATTACCCCCACCTGTCCCAGGCGTTGGCCACCCTTCCGAAGCTGCAGTCAGGCTTGCTGCAAATAACAAGCATAGCAGTGAACCGCGGCGGCCGCGTGGGCCCGGTCACGGCGCCCTGTCTCTCCCCAGCCCCTGACTCAGGACCGAGGCAGAGAGGAAGGAAGCAGATCTTTGGCGAGTCCCCCAAAACTCAGATCCGGGGAGATAACCGCAGCGGTTCATCATGTTCGGGTGTGGCTTGAAGGGAATCAAAGCCGAGAAGAGAGGTGTTAATTTGCGTGGCAGCTTTCAGAGGTCCGGGCCGTCTCCGGCTGCCCCAGGCTAGCTTTGCTCTAGAGGCAGAGGCTTGAAAACACCCGGGCACCAAACAACAAGCCCCTGCTCCAAACCGCCCCGTGGGCGTGGAGCCGCCGTCTCGGAGGGCAGACCCCCCCACCCTCGATGATGTGTTCCCCTTTCTCCCGTGGGAACCAGGCAGCCTCATGGGAGCTCGTCCCCTCTTGGGGATCTTTTCCCCGAATCCCAGGCTTGCAGGAGGCTCACCACAAGGCATGTCTTTGGGGGGACACTTCGATTCCTTTATCTGTGGCAGGAGGCGTTCAGCGTGGAAGCCCCGTCTGGGAGGAGAACCTCGTGAAAAAGCCAGCGTGTGGACGATCTTCCTGGGTGGGGCGGTTGGGAGACGAAGCTCCAGGATCCCGGGCCGTGAGCACCCCAGGGGCGGTGGGGAGATGACGTACCGCTGTGGTTGAGTGAGGGGCTTGGGGTCAGATCGGTTTGGATCCCAGCTCCCCAGGCCGGCTGGGTGATCTCTGCCACATCACCTGACCTTAGCTGGGCCTTGCTTCCGCATCTGAAAGCGACAATAACAATATCTTGAAGAGTCTGCGACGGTGAAGGGTGATCACGTGCTCCAGTTTTTCGTGCTGTGCTTTGGCGTTTAGGAAGAACTCAGCCATCAGTAGCTGAGTCCACTTCCCACCTCGGCAAGAACCACCTGTCTGCCCCCGACTTGGTCTGCGAGCTGCTGGAGAGTCTCCAGGCTGGAGATCGCGTTCACTGGCCCATGGGAACCAGTGCCTTTTTTCTTTTTTAGGGCCGCACCCGAGACATAGGGAGGTTCCCAAGCTAGGGGTCGAATTGGAGCTATAGCTGCTGGCCTACGCCACAGCCACAGCAGTGCGGGATCCGAGCCGCATTTACGGCCTATAGCACAGCTCCTAGCAATGCTGGATCCCTAACGCCAGGGATCAAACCTGCGTCCTCATGGATGCTAGTCAGATTCGCTTCCATGGAGCCACAACGGGAACTCCATCCGTCTCTCTTTTTATTTCAGTTTTTTGACCTTTTCCTTATATGCCCTTGAAACTTGACATACTAATTTTTTTGGATAAGGACAAATGCATTAAAATAAAGTGATCGATGGGCATTAAAAGAAGAGAAATGTTCACAGTTGTCAAAGATAAAAATCCTGCCGAAGCTTAAGCAAAATGGTGGCTCGAACTTTCCCCACCCTCAGTTTTTGTCTCCCAGAGGAAACCTCTTAAGCTTTTTAAAAACTGTTTCTTGTGATTGTCACCTTCCTGTCTCAGAACAATGTGCTTACGTTTCTCTTCCCTGATTTGTCGCTTTGGTACCTTGCAAACTTTTTGCTGTGACTGGGGCTGCAGGATTTAGCGCACACAAGTATAGCCCCTGCCCATTTAAATTTGAGTTTTGGAAAAAAAAAATGATGAAGACTACATTGGTCTAAGTGTGTCCTCTGCAAGAGCTGGGATGTACTTACCCTAAATGATTCTTGGTTGCGTCTCTGAAATTCCAGTGTACCTGGGCGCTCTGTCTTTTATCTAGCTGTGATGGAGAGAATGGTAACTTTTCCACAGCCAGCGGACCTCACAGCCCCTTTACATGTAGAGCGACTCTCAGGAACAGATGCTCCTTGTATATTTCTCTTCTGTCACCTCCTCTCCAACTTCTGACCTCACTTCCTTTTATCTCTATTCAGGGGCTTTGGGAGGAGAAGGACCAAGCGCCAGTGCTGGCCGTAAGCATAAATTTTGTCCCGTGCCCTTTGGGCTTGCGAAGGGCAGACTCTTTTTCTGTTTCCAGTCATGTAGCATTTAGGTCTTAGTTCCTTTTATCTCTGCAAGAAATGAAACAGAGTTCCCGTTGTGACTTAGGGTAATGAAACTGACTAGTATCCATGAGCATGCGGGTTCGATCCCTGGCTTTGCTCAGTGGGTTGAGGATTTGGCCCCACAGTGAGCTGCGGTGTAGGTTGCAGACGCGGCTTGGATCCGGTGTTGCTGTATCTATGGTGCAGGTTGGCAGCTGCAGCTCCGATTGGACCCCTAGCCTGGCAACTTCCATAGGCCGTGGGTGCGGCCCTAAAAATAAAATTAAAAATTAAAAAAAAAGAAACAAGAAATGAAACAGAGTTCAAGGCCAAATATACGTGGGATCCAAAATGCACCTAGAGTTTCCCTGGTTCAAGCCTGGGCTATTATAATAATCAAGAACTGTTAAGCTAATAACAGTTAATTACTTTAATTCCAATAGTTAATTCCATGAAAACAAAACAAACAAAAAAACCCCCCTTCAGTTCCTTATTCTGCGTGAACTCATCTCTCATTGATGCCTAAGTGGGGAATTTGTGACTTAAATACGAATGCTTTTATTTTTTTCCTGGCACTTGCTTTGGGAACCACGCTGCGCTGTCCCCTCGTAGAAAGATCTTCATTCCGTCCCGAAGTTTTCCGTTCCGACTTTTCAGCCATGCTGCTGGTGAGCACAGGATGAATTTGGCTGAACATCTTGAGGAGTCATAAAGGGAAGTATTTTTTAAGCTGCAAACGTGCAGCGCCGTGTTCGCTTTTAAGAGTTTCGTGCGGCACAGAAGGACTGTCTTTTCTTTAGGACACAAGGAGCAGGTACCTCGCGGGCTTTAGGTGGGGGCGGCCTGCTGTCATCTCAGACCCCCCCCACCCCAACAAACCGCATTTGTAGGTAACTGTGACTTAGGACAATGGAAAAATGGTCTTATTTAAAAGTCAATAAACATCCTTTTCTTCAGCTCGTGTCCTTTCTTCTGGTCGGCTCCCCTGAGTCCTCTCCCTTCTCTCTGGGATTCATGCATGCCACGGGTGCAGTGTCCTCAGCACACTCTCTCCTTGACCCCAGTCCTCTGGTCCCTGCAAATTCTGAGCAGGCTGGGCCCCCCCAGAAAGTGGACACCCCCCCGCCCCCTGCAATCGTTCCTGTATTCTTGGATGCCCTTGGCTTTGGCATTTATTCTGTTTTCATGGGCCAGAGGGCCCAGAGGCAGGTGCCTCGTTTTTTGAACATTCTCACATATTTGTTTCCAGTTCTGGTATTAAACTAAAAAACTTCAAACACAGGATGTTGGACGAGGCTCGTGGTTTTACTGTGTTCTGATAGCTGGAGTCTGCGTTCAGTCTTTGTGGGTTTTCCTTTGGATGGTTTGGGTCGTTTAGCTTTCTGCCAAACAAATTGATCAAAATTTCCTACTTAAGCACCGTAACAACCCCCTGATCAGATGCTATGTTCTGTCGCTCGGTTGTGGCTGGTTATTATTATTTCTCACCAACGGAGGATCTCCAGAGCTTCGAGTTTTGTTATGTGCCTTGCTTCTTTTTCTTTCTCGCTTTCTTTCTCTCTCTTACATCTTTTTCTGCCGGGAGGAAGCTGGGGAGAGACCGGATAGTGGGTAACACTATTTATTTTGCTCTAAACTGCTATATGCATCTCAGATATGCTCAGAAAGTGTGTAGAGTCGAAAATAAAAACCCATGGCCAGCCCAGTTCTTTCTTTTGGTTTATTATTCCATTTGGAAGCTGAATTCAACTGCAGCGTGGAGAGTGACAAAAGTATTAAATGAGAGATGACACTCATCTGGAGTTCCCTTTGTGGCTCATTGGGTTAAGACCCTGACTAGTACCTATGAGGATGTGAGCTGGATCCCTGGCCTCGCTCAGTGGATTGAGGATGTGGTGTAGGTTGTAGAGGTAGCTTGGATCCTGCATTCATGCGGCTGTGACGTAGGTCGGCAGCTGCAGCTCCAATTTGACCCCTAGCCTGGAAACTTCCATATGCTGCAGGTGCGGCCCTGAAAAGAAAAAAAAAAAGAGATTACACTCATCCTTCAAAAACTATAGACACAGTTCCTGTGCAGAGGCCTGTCCACCACTTAGCTAGGGATCACTGTTTTAGAATCGGTGGGTCTTGGGGTCTAGCAGCTTCAGCCTAGGAGTTGGTATCCGTTGACTCCCAATTCTGGCTCAAAAGCTGGCCCTGGCCTGTGGCAGCTCATCCTCAGTTTCCCCGCCTGTAAAGTGGGAATTATAACTGTAGTCACTAGGGCAGGGCTGTGCTTTAATTAGCTAATGATCACATAAGGCTTTGCAGAGGCTCATAGAAGCGGCAGTTTAAGCGCTAAGTATTGTTATTAAGGGGACCACGCCAGCCGGTAACCAGCCTCAGGGAGACTAACGAGGGGTTTGGAATCACCCCTTGGCCGTCACAGAGGTTGTCTCCAAACCATCAGGGCCCCGGGGAACTGACAGGAGACGGCCCCTGGTCAGACGGAGATCAGCAAAACGCATCTCGGTCTTTCTCTAGAACAAGACATGGTGCTGAATCCCAGTGGGAGTCGAGGACACCAGGGGACAAGGGGGCAGTGAAACGGCAGCAGACAGGCAAGGACTGTGCAGCGTTCAATCAGTGTTGGTGAAATCCCTTTCTAGGCGCTAAGTGAAATCCCTTTCTAGGGTGCTTAAAAGAGGAACAAGCTACAGTTTCTGTCCTTGAGAAATTTACAGTTTGGTTTGATGTCACAAGCGCAAATAACTATCCCCCCCCAACACACACACACACACACACACACACACACACACACACACACACACACACACACACACACAGAAGGTCTGGTCCAGGACTCTACAGCCCTTGACCTTGGCCACCACTAACTCTGGGATCCACGGATTCATTTTACACCAGCCATGTCATTGTCAGATAAGCCAACCATGGCCCAAGACATGAGTGGTTTTCCCAAGTTTTGCGCCAAATTTTCAATGTAGCTCAAGCCCGGGCCTCTTAACTCCTACCGTGGTGCATTTGATGACAAAATGATCCATTTTGTTCGCCGGCCTTGGGTCTGCAGGACACCCTACAACACAGCATCGGGTCCCTCACAGTAGGTCTGCTGCCGCTGAGCCCCTTCCTAATTATTTTAGTCACTGCCATTTGTTCCAGGCACAGTCTCTTTAAAGTGAGATGATGTAACAGATAATGACCTCTCCTTTCAACCTAATGATATGGGTCCTCGAATCCATTATTCTTAATGACAGACAGTCACGGGGAGGGAAGGCGGCGCCGACGACGTGTAAAAAACCCTGGCTCCTCCAGGTTTTCTTTCTTCGGGTTCCTCCAGAAGGCGAAGGCCTGGAAGCCTGGAGTCTTCCGCCGGCCCCGTCTTGAAGCCCTGGGCACTCACCAAGAGAATGATGACTGGACCTTCCTTGCTGGACTTTTCTCTCTCCTTCAGGTGCTGTCTGACCTGAGATGGAACCTGTTGTTTATGTTTACAGAGGTTAATAAGGAAACGACCCTTTCTGGTTTGGGGGTTGGAAGGTGGTGGTTTAGGCGTCAGGCAATCAGGGGCTGATGGCCCGGGGATCAATTTCCAGTGTGGTCCCCCCCCAGCCCTGCCCCCGGTTCTGCGTGCTCTTAGGTAGCAAGCAAAACCAGAGCCTACAAAGGGAGGTGGGGGTCCCTGAGTCCCCCAGCCGACCTGCCTCATCGCGGGGACACAACGATCCTTGGGACCTTTGAACCTTACCCTTGAACGCTCCTGCGCCCCCCGCCTCGCCCGTCGTTACTGGCACAGGGGTCATAATGCAGTGTCACCGCACGAGTTGATTCCCTTCATTCCTGAAGTTCTTCTGGGGCCAGCCCTTCCCTCCAGCCAGAAGCAACGAGTCCCTTTAGACCCTTGGCAAAGCGCACCTTGTCCCTTTCTGTTTCTTAATTTTCCCCGAGGAGCAGAAATTCCTTCTTACCCTCATAAAAAGGAGGTTTGTGAGATAAGGTGGCCCGTCTCCCTGGCAACGCAAGACTGTTTGCTGCCAACCTAGCCTGGGCTTTGCCTGGGGCACTCCCGGGACCCTCAAGTCACCAGTGAAACACACTGATGGTTATGCTGTGTGGAGTCTCCGGTACCCACATCTCGTGTGGCACTTTGTATATTAGTTCATTTAATCGCCACCGTCATTCTGAAAGGTAGTTACCGTGACCTGCCAAAGGAAGCGCGAAGGCAGAGATTGAAGAGTTTACCCAATGTCACATTGTAAGAGAAACACTAGGTTTAAAAATCAAGACTTCTTGAGTTTCCATTGTGGCTCTGGGGTTAAGAACCCGACATAGTATCCATGAGGATGTGGGTTCCATTCCTGGCTTCGCACAGTGGGTTAAGGATCCAGCCTTGCTGCAGGCTGTGGTATAGACTGCAGGTGCGGCTCAGTTTTGGCGTTGTGGCTGTGGTGTAGGCCGGCAGCTACAGCCCTGATTCGATCCCTGGCCCCGAGGGAACTACCATGTGCTGCAGGTGCGGCCATTAAAAAA
>PVHT021183707.1:4649767-4794057 GCA_004024745.2 Catagonus wagneri
GCCTACGCCACAGCCACAGCAACGCGGGATCCGACTCCCATTTGCAACCTACACCACAGCTCACGGCAACGCAGGATCCTTAACCCATTGAGCAAGGCCAGGGATCGAACCCGCAACCTCATGGATACTATTTGGGTTCGTCACTGCTGAGCCACGGCGGGAGCTCCTGCGTTCCCTTTCTTACATAGTCCTCCATCGTGGTGTACCCCGGGAGACTGGGCACAGCTCCCCGTGCTGTACAGCAGGACCTTGGTGCTTACCCATCCTAAACGTAAGAGTTGGCATCTACTCACCCCAGCCTCCCAGAATGTCACAGGTTACATGTCAGGGGTTTTCCAAAGAATTCGCACTGGGTTGACCTAAAATCAACTTTCTTTTCCAGAAGGTTAGCTGAGGTCACTTCTTAAAGGGCCTCCGATGGGCTGGGTGGCGTCTGTTTGGAGGCTCGTGGAGGCTGATCTCAGGTGGAACATCTTGTCTGGAAGGTGTGTAGAGAATTCTGGATTGGGGAGGGCTTTAGGGACCCTGGCTCTGAGAAGCTCCTTTCACGGATGAGAGAACTGATGGCCAAGGAAGCAATGTGACTTTTGCTCAAGTCTGTGAGGGTGACAATTGTTAAGGCAGGAGAGACTCTTGGGCGCCCGGCAGGCTGAGTTCTCCATCCATGCCTGTTGCTTCCGGCGGCTCACGTGTTCCGTTTCTGTCCCACTGATGGTCTGCGACTGGAGAATTACTTAATAAAAAGTCAACCCTGCATTTGGGAGTAAAATCCACCCCAAAGGATTAGATAGAATTAAGGAAAAAACACCAAACACAAGTAAAGTCTTCATCCTGGTTAACAGCTAAAATGACTAAAACCACGAGGCTCCAGAGGGCAGGTGGCCCCTATGATTCCTGATGCTTTTGGAAAAACACAATTATTTCTCCATCTCCGCAGACTGTAAACGGTGACTCGCACACAAACCAGATACACTTTCTTTCATTTCTAAAAGGGAGAGCTGGAGGAGATAAGAGGGAAAGCTCCCGGGGCTACGTGAATCAAGCCTTAGCTAGCCAGAGTTTCAGCTGACCAGCAGCCACTCCCCTCGCTGGCCAGATAACAAAGCTTTTACTGTCACTGGCGTACTTTATTACAGACCGTCGTGGCTCTGCCATTCATTTAATCTTATTTTTAAAAGTCGGTTGCTGAGATGGAGCCTCTCTTTGCTCGGATTCCTCAAACGGCCTCACGCCGCCTCTTCTGTGGTGTGTGTGTGTGTGTGTGCGTGTCCAGCCCGGATGTGTCAGTGTCTTTGCTGTTTCAGACACTCCCCCACTCGCCTCCAGCTCAGGACCGAGCTCCGACTTGAGCCGAATTCTGGCTCAAGACTCAGGCCATTTTCAGAGTGCGGTGTTTGGGGGAAGGCCTGGGGTGCAGTGACCCCTCCTCCAAATTGTTTTTAAGGCAAAATCATGCTAAAAGGACCCTGGAGGGAGCTTTGGAGGGGGTAAGCTTAACAGTGGCAGGACCCGAAGAACGTTCTGGTTTCTGGTTGGGAGAGCAGGGGGTGGAAATGGAGGCTGCATGTGCAAAAGGAACTCAGGCGGTTTTTAGGACGGCAGGTGACACTTTGCTCCCATTTCCCATATTCTTTACTATTATTAATTTTTTTTGCCACATCCACGGCAGGCAAAAGTTCGCAGGCCAGAGATGGAACCCGAGCTCTGCCAGAGACCTGAACTATAGCAGTGGGAATGCAGGATCCTTAACCCGTGGAGCCACAGGGGAACTCTCCTGTATTCTTCTTGAATCTTTTTATTTAATTTTATTTTTTACACTTAAAAAATTATAGTTGATTTACAGTGTTCTGCCAATTTCTGCTATAGGCAAAGTGACCCAGATACACACACACACACACACACACACACACACTTCCTTTTTTTCACTTTCTCACTTTAACCTCCATCCTGATCCATCACGAGTGATTGGATATAGTTCCCTGTGTTACACAGCAGGCTCCCATCACCCACCCACTCCAAATGCAAGTTTTCAGCTGCTAATCCCAAACTCCCAGTCCATCCCACCCCCACCCCCCGCAAACATGAGTCTGTCCTCCGTGTCCAGGATGTGTCTGTTTTGTGACTAGACCATTTGTGCCATATTTTATTCTCCTTGAATCTTCATCAGCAAGGAGGCACCACAGTCTTCCTAAAAGCCCGGGTGAGCCCTGATTAGAAACAAGGTGATGGGTCCTTTGGCTTTGCCTTGGAGGTGTGCCTGCCACGAACCAAAACGCAATCTCAGATGTTTTCTTTTGAGACAGACAGAGACGGGACAGATAAAGTTCTATATTTCCCAGAGACATTTCCTGAAGTTCGACCTCTTTTTGAAACGCTCGGCTGTAGCAGAGCCGGCCTCAGGCTCGGTTGGTGAAATTCGATTTGGAAAGATCTGGGTCCTGGTGGCCGAATTCCATTCTTTGTTGAATGTCTCTGCCTCTTTATCAAGGAAATCTGGAAAGAGGCAGTGTTTAGTGTATAATTACTCCTGTCCTTTAATTTTTATCTGCTGATGGGGCAACTTAACCCTCAGGCTCATCGGAGGATGTGCAAGTTTGAGTTCATAGGCTTCTTTGCTCCTAAATGCTGCTATGAATTGTTAGGGAGGAAAGGAGATTGGAGGACGCAGACTGGGAGGTTGCTGGGACTGGGAAGAGCAGGTCATCAGAGAAGCGGTCAGCTCTCCCTTTAGCTTTGGGGCAGCTTGCCTTAGTGCCCTGGCTTGTCGTGACACTGAATTCTCTTTCCAACCTGGGACGTACAGACACTTGACTAGATGGAGCAATGAGCTGGGCACAGCTTGCCAACTTATCGGCAAGTCATTAAGAGAAACAGTGCCTGTCTTGGAACTTGAAAGAACTGACTTTGTTCTTCTTTGAGCCTTTGGATTATGAAAACGACTTTTTGGAAAATGAAGTCAAACCAAAGATACTCTTTGACACCCACGTGTAATCGTCTGTTCATTTCCAATGTACAAGAAAAAAAAACCAAAAACATTTCAACACTGCTTCAAAATTGACTGAGGGAGTTCCCATTGTGACTCAGCAGAAATGAATCTGACTAGTATCCATGAGGATGCAAGTTCGATCCCTGGCCTCGCTCAGGGGGTTAAGGATCTGGCATTGCCGCGAGCTGTGGTGTAGTTTGCAGACGAGGCTTGGATCTGGCGTTGCTGTGGCTGTGGTGCAGGCCAGCAGCTATGGATCCCATTCGACCCCTAGCCTGGGAACCTCCATAGGCAGCAGGTGTGGCCCTAAAAAAGTAAATAAATAAACAAAATAGACTGAGAACTAAATCATTTGGTCTTTTGAAGGCCTGGATTTATTTATTTGTTTGGGGCTGTATTTGAGTTTCTTCCAAAGAAATAGAATTTAAGGGGTTGTTGTGGCTTTAAATAGACTCAGTCTAAAAAAATAAAAAATCACAGTACCTGAAGTCGATATTCTTCCTTAGCAGAGATAGCCACCGACTGCGTGTGGGATTGCTGTCTTTGAAATTACGGAAGAAAAAGAAAAATGTTGGTGGAAGACCACACTTGAGACTCCGTCCTTCTCAAAAGCTGCAGGATGAGAGTTCATTCAAACGTCTGGAATAACAAACATCAGTTAGAGGCCGGGTTTCCAAGGTGTCTTTCATCTTTAGACCCGGGCGTGCGCTACAAACGCCCACTGATCCTTCCAGATGCTGCGGCCAGCGAGCTACGAGCACCTTCCTTCCCACCGAGAAGGACGCCATGTTTTCGCAGGGAAACGGTCCTTTCCCCCCAGTCTTCCCCCTTGTGTGGCTTCAGCCAGCCCGTCATGCTTTCGAGTGTGCGATTCCCAGAGCTGAGCAACCGAGGTGCATCTGGGCATTTGAACGAGATGAGTTCAGATCGAGGCCGAGCTCCTGGCGGAATAAAAACAGATGCCAGGGAACTCTTAAAGAGGTTGTTCTCTCAAAAGGCATGAAGCTTTTCCTGTGGGATGCGCTCTACTTTCCAAGGCGGATACGGTTTCTCATTTATTTCATGGCCCGTTTGCTCTTAGATACCTGCTGCCTGTAGACCTAATGGAAAGACACGTTTGGCCTCGTTTCTGCAAAGACGTTAGCGAGTTCGGAATCCAGCCCTAGTGAACATTTTGCGTCCTCAGCACGAGGGCAGCTGTCTCTGCGCTCAAACCTCCCTTGGGTCGTAGGGTGTCAGACGGCTTCAGCTGAGAAACCTCTGCTGCTGCCCTTTGGGGACAGTTTGGTGGCTTGGTGGGTTTATGCCCCCTGTTTATGCCTCTCCCGGTGAGAGCTGCTTCCTGGCTCTGCCCTTTGGGGACAGGAGGTGGAAGTCCGAGCTGTCTGGGCGGAGTGGACTCGGGGATGGTGCTCCGTGGCCAGGATTTCCCCGTGGCTCCCTGAAGCTTGGAGAAATGGGATCATCTCGAGGTCAGAAAGAGCCACAGGCGGAATGAAGGAAGTGGGTTTCCTTATTCTGGCGAATGGTACCCGAGGTCCCCTGCTGCCCAAACTGGAAGCCTGGCCCTTGCACACGATTCCTCTTCATTCACTTCAAACTGGTCGTAAAATCCTGTTGCTATTACCTGAAGAATTACCCATATGGCATTTGTTTAAATCTTCGCCTTCTTTTCTTTTTGTCTTTTTAGGCTACGCCGGCGGCATATGGAGGTTCCCAGGCTGGGGGGTCAAATTGGAGGTGTAGCCGCCGGCCTACACCACAGCCACAGCAACACAGCTCTGAGCTGCGTCTGTGACCGACAGCACAGCTCACGGCAACACTAGATCCTTAACCCACTGAGCAGGGCCAGGGATCGAACCTTCGTCCTCATGATTACCAGTCGGGTTCTAAACCCACTGAGCTATGATAGGAACTCCCTTCATCTTCTTTTAAGCTGCATTTTCCCAGCGGTGTCCTAGCCGGCCTCCTGGTCTGTTATCCCCATCTACTTCAATTGTCTCCAAACTGCTGTCAGGCTGTGCTTGACCCCAGCCCTCCTCGTTGAACTTTCACCAGTACCTGGTGTCTCCCCGACAGCACCCCAGCTACACAGGAACAAGGTCTGGGCCAGCCCCACCAGCCCCAGCTCTGACCCCCAAGCCTGTGTGCCGTGTCTCAGCCCTCCCGGCTGCCTGTCATCAGCCCTGATGGCTTTCTGACCCCTCTTCTCGTCCGGAGAAGCTTCCCGACGGCTCCCTGCCCCCCAGATCTGACGGAGACTCCGTTTACTCGCTCTTACAGCACCTTCTGTTGACTCGTGTCAAAGCCCTCATCACACACAGGCATTGTGACTTGCCTTCCTTGTTAGTCTATGAGCTCTTGGAGGGAAAACAATGTCTTTTGTCCCTAAAGCCCCATGTGGAAGGAAGCTAAGAGCGCAGAGCAGAAACTTGCAAAATTAGTGGCTGAGGAATTTAGAATTCTATTTCGTAGTCCGCAGAGAACCGTTCAGACCACGTGCCAATGTCACATTTTGTCGAGTGATCTATTGTCACATGTATACGTGTAGAGTGGTAACATTCCCAAACACCTCTTTTTCTTTCATGCTTTTTCTTTTTTCTTTCTTTTGCTTTTGAGGGCTGCACCTGCGGCATATGGAAGTTCCCAGGCAAGGGGCTGGATCAGAGATGCAGCTGAGGCCTGCGCCACAGCCACAGCAACACCGGATCCGAGCTGAATCTGCGACCTGCTCCAGTGAGCCACAAAAGAAACTTCCCCTGAACGCATTTCTGTGAGTTGTTTCGCTGGGTTGCAGAACTTCTGATTGTGGAACTGCTCAAGAACAAAGTTTTATTTCCACCTCGAATCAGTATCCACAGAAGATGTAGAAGAGAAAAGCGATTTTAAGAAAAGATCCATTAGCCTTTCCTTGGAAACTCCAAAAAGGGGGAAAAAATAAACACCCTGTGTTGTGTTTAGTTCAGCATAACTTGAACTGAATCCTCCATTTCAGCTGAAATGATTCTCCTGCTCTACTGTCTTTGTGGGCTCCTAAGTGCACCTGGCTTGTGTCGCCTGCATTTCGGAAAGAACTTGTCCAGATCCATATCCACTTGCCTTTTCCTCCTCTGGTTCATCGGCAGAGACGTGGGCTTTTTTTGCTCCGTTGAGACTCTGTCACAGAGGCAGATACTCCCTGTAGCCCGGTCCATGCTAATATTTAGCCTGGTCTTGCTAATATTTTTGTGGTTACTTATTGAGGTTTTTAAATGCTGTAAAGGTCTCCGGTGGCAAATGCTATTAGGGATCCAGTGAAATTTATGAAATCCTTGCATGAAACACTTGCCTTTTTTTTTTTTAATGGAAACAATGTGTTTTGGTGGTATTTGCCTGCTATCCAGGGTTGTTTTAGAGTGCAATGAATCCCCAATCCAGATCGCCCGCTTGCCTCCTGTCTTTCAGTCAGCCCTGGCCTCTGGGTTGCCTGTACTCTTTGCAAGCAGATGCTTTTTTCTGCAGCGCTTTGCATAAGGACGTCTACTGAGAAGGTTAGTTCAAGTCCCTTGCTCAGGTTTCCATGGATGTGAGATCAGCTGGGTCGCATGTACAGAAAATATGCATTTTCTGTGGCATGTCTTCCCACATAAGTATTTAAAACAAAGTTGTGGGACAGCTAACAGTCTTGCCTTCAAAGTTCCTGCCGGTGAGGTTGGCATGAAGCTAGAGCTAAGATTCCCAAAGGAAATCTATAGGGAAAATCCCGTTTTGTTGTTGTGTTCTTTCCTACGGGGAAATCCGGTGACACACACAAGTGCTGCCTTTCAGGAAAGGCAGACGGATTTCATCTCGTTTTTGCTTTTCCGCACATCTTGCCTAACGTGCACGCAAAGTGGAAGAAGATGAGCTTTTTACTCTAGAGGAAACTCAAGATCCTGTGCTCCATCTATGCAGACCAACACAGGGAACATTGGAAGTTAATTCAGATTAATTACCGAGAAATGACTCTATTGTGTTGCAGTCTGTGTCTTGGTGATTTTAGTGATTGAATCAAATGAGCCCATGTGATAGGATTGTTTGATCCCCGGTCAGTCTGGAAATTGTCAGTTTTGCAGTGCATTAAGGAGACATACAGATATTTACAGGAACTTTGCTAAGAGACAAACCAGATTGATGCAGTTTTTCGAATCAGGAGTTTGGGGTTTGCCACGTGATTTTTCATAAGCTATAGAGTATATAGAAGAATGCTATAGAGTAATTAAAAAAATTGCTTTAAAGTGACATGGAAGCAAATATAAATATTTATTTGCCTAAAATGCAAACTCTTTTCTATATTAAACAGGAGAGAGACCGAGACAGTTTCCAAGAGCCAAAAAAGACACATGTATGAGTTTGAGTTTTTACATACTTGAAAAAATTAGAATTTATTCTGTTTGATTTGGGGTTTTGGTGTAATAGTCTCGCTGAAGCTCCCTGTTTATTATGCTTTCTTATAATAAGGCTGGCATTACAGGTACAAAACAAAGAAAACTCTGGAACTCAAAGAAATCCAATCCAACACTCAGCTTCAGTTTTCTGAATATTTTCATATTTCAGACAAACTTATTTTCTCTTTTAAAGCAAACTGCTCCAACTTCTTCAGCTTATAGGTTCAGGGGAAAATGACTAAACTAAGCGGTCACCGTCTGGCATGACTGTTGACAGCATCCACTCACTGCACGCTCACCACGTGCTCTGAGCAAAATGACGGCCATGCAGCAGCTCATTAAAACGTCACAACCCCCGAGAAGCCTGGGATTCTGGGGGCTGGGGGCGGTTAGCAAATGTGTGTGAGGTCACTAGTTTTTTAAACGGAGGTGGCAGGACTCCATCCCAGCCTTAAGCCATATGGTCTTTACCACAGGGAACCCAAAGGAATCCCCGAAATTATCTAGTCCCAGCTGCTGTGCCCGGGAGGCAGCTCAGTAGTCCCCTGTCTCTGCACCTGCAGCCCCGGCTCCTTGGCTCCCAGTTTGGGTAGAAAAACCCATCCCTTTTCCAGCTGCCGAGGTTCTGCGGTCAACGTGCCATATTACACATGTCGAAGCCATAGAGATGCTGCGTGGCTCCAGGGGAAAAGTGCCTGGTTAACAGGGCGGCTGCGATAAGCCAAGGAGAGGGGGGTGGGTCTGTGGAGTTCTTGAAAGGTGGCTGGTCTGAACGGAGCTGTACTGGGGCTGTAAACTAAGGCCAGGCTTCTGAGGCTTAGCCCAGCAATAGTGAAAGAAAATGTAAAATAGCTCATTAATAATGTGACATTGGTTGTGTGTTGAGATGATATATGTGGCATTACATAACTGATAGATAATATGTGATCTGATAGTATCATATGATATGAGAATATGATATATGACAATGTATGATAAAAATGATAATGTGATCTTACTTTGGGTTACATAAGATACACCATTAAAAGGAATCTCGCCTGTTTGCTTTTCCTTCCCTCCCTTTTTAAAAACACATGGCTCTTAGTATTTTTTTTTTTGTCTTTTTGACTTTATCTAGAGCATATGGAGGTTCCCAGGTTAGGGGTCTAACAGGAGCTGTAGCCGCCGGCCTGCGCCACAGCCACAGCAACGCGGGATCCGAGCCGCGTCTGCAACCTACACCACAGCTCACGGCAACGCCGGATCCTTAACCCACTGAGCGGAGGCCAGGGATCCAACTCTCATCCTTATGGTGACTAGTTGGGTTCGTTACGAGTAACGAACCACAGCGGGAACTCCTCAGTCCCCTTATTTTAAAAACAGGAGTAAAAAGACTGTCAGAGGACAGAATGAATTAACATTTGCAGAATGCTAAGGACTCAGGGGGCTCGCCAGCAACACCACATTAATGTCCGTTAACAGAAATCTCAGAAGAGAATCCTTCTTGGGGGAAAACGATTGCTTTCAAACCCTACCCTCAACGACGTCTCTGACTTAGATTTTCTTCAAAAAGTGAACCCACTCCTGTGGCTACAGGGACCCAGACTTGAAAAGCATCGTTCTAGAGTCCTGAGCTGACGCTGGTCGGCTGTGATCTTGATCAGATCCACTTGTCAGAGCGAAACCCTCCCAGTTTAGGAATGACAGGCTGCTCCTTTGGGTGGTAAACGCTATGTGAGAACAGAGCGGGGAGAGCCCAGGACAACGGTAAGAGGCCGCAAAGCAGAGGTCTGTGCTTCTGCGTGGGCCCAAGAAAGTCAGTTCACAGGGAGAAACATCCGAGGCCAACTGACAGAAGCCTTGACCCCAGACTCTCACTACCGGCCTGGAAAGACGTCAAGAACAATCGCTGGAGTCATGCATCACCAAGTAATCAAGCCACAACTCCTCACCGAGTGACCAGGAGGTGTTCAGAGGCCGAGACTCTCCGGGCTCCACCAGAGGACTCTGGAGAACAAAATAGGTACCATTGTCCACATTTGTTGTGCTTGAATACTTCATGTGATTCCAGTTATCTTCAAAGAAAGTCCAGAGATGGGCAAATACAGATCCTAAGGTGTAATTTCAGTTGTATTTGCCCCGCTAATCACAGCGCTCTATTGCTGAAATTTGGGACGTCGACCTTAGAGCATCTGGGTTGTGTTTTAGAAGGTTCTGAGGTGATCATGTTGCTATTTTATCTTTTAACATATGTGCGGGGAAGTATATTGCGGTTTAAAGGGAATATAGAGCTATTGAGGTCAGAAGGTCAAATAATTATGCACTCATCTGTTCGTCTCATTCATTCTGCCAGCTTCTTTCAGTTATACATTAGGCGCTTAATAAATGTTGGTCAACTAATTAATGAATGAGCTGTGTTGATAAAAATGGTTTTGCTTGAGCATGGCCTTTGGCTGAAACTATTAGAAAATGGCAACATTGGAGCTAAATAAGGGAAAAGCAGAAAATGGCAGAAATGCATGTGTAATATATATCAGATAAAGCAGTGTAGCTTTTAACATAAAAGCACTCACATTAAGTCCAGAGAAAAGTGCAAATTATATAGTGATGAGCTCTCAAGGGTCCCCAGAACAGACAGAGAAGTCAGTGGCAATTTGCTAGCTTTTCTCCAAGTTTTTCCTGGAGGAGCTGGAATTTTAGGAGCTTCTTGACTCTACATCCAGTTCACCTTATTTTATTTTCGCTTTTTGGGGCCGCACCTGCAGCATATGGAGGTTCCCAGGCTAGGGGTCGAATCAGAGCTACAGCTGCCGGCCTACACCACAGCCATAGCAACGTGGGATCCGAGCCGAGTCTGTGACCTACACCCCAGCTCACAGCCATGAACAGATCCTTAACCCCCTGAGTGGGACCAGGGATCGAACCCGCATCCTCACGGATACTAGCTGGGTTCTTAACCTGCTGAGCCACAACGGGAACTCCCAGTTCACCTTATTTTAACTTCTGCGCTGGTGACCGATCTCTGAGAACTGGGTCGGGCTGTCCTGACATTGACTTTTCTCCTCGGCCGTCCAGGTTTCTCTTCCCTCCCCGGGCTCTTGTCTTGGTCAGATGTTAAGTTCTCCGTTTCCACGCCAATCCCCTGGCTTGGACTCCGCTCTCCCTGTGCTGCATCCGGTTCCTTGGTTTCACCCCGTGATGGCCAGCTCCTTCCCGGGTCAGTGACCTTTCAGATGTCACGTGTGCTAAAATGCGGTCGTAAGGCCGCTTAAAATTTACCGAGCACCCTACTTCAAAGGAGATCGAAGCACTTCTGCAGACCGTGTCTTGCTAGGACACAGGTCTCATTACCCTGCTTGTACCCACGTGAAAAGAGACGCTCAAGGAAGCTAAATGATTGCTTCCTTTCACAAGCTGGCAGTGGGCTAGCCTCGGAGCCCTGGGTTTTCTTGGTTCACTTGTTAGTCTTTTTCTAGGTGGACAGTCTTTTTTTTTTTTTTTTTTTGTAAAGCTATGGAGAGAGACGGGAATAGAGTTCATTTTGCCTCCCCTCACTCCCATTAGATTTATACAACATTTTTTTTTTTTTTTGTAGTATTTGGCCTATTGCCTTAGGTGGTGTTTATTTTTCAGCAGAGTTGTTTATAGTCTGGGCTTGGGGCTGGAATACTGTTGAGACTTGAGTAAGTCACATGTCGGGAGAGACTGAACAGCTAAAGCTTCTTCTGGGTTTGGGAGAGCTTGGAGACTAAAGCAATGCTCACTTAGAAAGTGATTCAGTCCAGAGGCAGACATGCATGGGAGAGAGCCCCGTGGAGTTTTGAAGCTTCAGCCTCCTTCGGCTGAGAGCAGCGCTGCCGGAGGTGGGTGGAATTCTCGGGGCGAAGACCCCCACGGCTGAGCCGTTTCGTGGAGAGCTGTGTTCCTGGGATCTCCCCGGGCAACACGCTGTAGCTTATCCAACCCCTAGCTAGTTTGCAGCGGCCGCTAAATTACAGTTTTGGAGAAATTCAGAGCCTGCTTGGCCCGAGGACTTTTAAAACCGTGCTCAAGTTTGCAGGAGCTTTATCTTGAAATGTTTTACTGGCCCTTCTGAAACTCCCTTATGCAAGAACGATGAAGCCCAGGTGTGTGTGTAGCATAAGGTGTGGTCTCTAGAGAGTTGCCAAGTGAGACCTGCCTTTTTTTTTTTTTAAGTTTTGTTGAGACTTGGGCAATCACGATTTGGACTTTTTCCAGGCTGATCTCCAAAGTACTCCCTCGATAATTCCGTGGGCTCTTGGGGCTGCGTCTCTTCACCTGGGTTGTGCAGACCCGGCAAGCCCTTCAGATGAAGCCTTCTTTCCAAGCCGCCACCCGGACGTGTATGCGGATGGCGCTCATCCGAATTTGCCAAATCGGGCATGCGCTGCGAGGAGGCTGCTGGGTCAGATCTGAGTTTCCAGCAGCTGGATTTCAGATAACTGCACCGACGATGGGGTAACACAGATAACAAGTGAACTCAAACTGGGGAGAGAGTGCGTGTATCAGGCTGGCTCTCCGGCCGGCTGTGTTAGGCTTTCAGAAAATGGGGAAAAAAACAAAAAGCACCGTGGCTCTGCCCCTGCCCTTGGCAAGCAGCTTGCATTCCGAGTTTTTTCTTTCCCAAAATGAGGATGCCCATCCTACTTATTGAGCGGGGATGCGAGGATGAAGAGGAGAGAGTGGACGTGAAAGGTCTTTGTAAGCTGGTAAAGCGGCCTGGCCATCCCGGGAGATGCCTGTGAAACAGGCACAAAGATACCCCGCCTGTAGGGTTGTCGCAGAGCTCAGCGCCTTACACACGGCAGCACGGGGGGCCCCCCTCCCCACAGCCCTGCTTTTTTCCTGCGTGGGAGATGCTGGCGTTATTCTCCGCAGTTCCTCCCACCAGAGAAGTTAGCATTTGCAGTTGGTCCCTGACCCGGATTGTCCCCTCTCTGGGTCGGCTTCCTCCGGCTGCGCGCATTGCCTCAGGCCTTGGCTCCCTTTTACGATCTGCCTGCTGTGGGCCTCCTGCTCCCAGCTCTTCTGCCCCCGAGTTTCCTAATCCGATGCCCGCCTCCCCTGTGGCCTTCCCCAGAATTCACTCTTGGGCTCAGTCCCTCTGCTACGATCCCGCAACGGCACACAGAGGTTTTAAATACAAATTTAGTTTATATTTAAGTCTCCTTTGATAGTGTGACATCCAGGGAAGCGGGGACCGTGTTTGTGTATTTATAACAAGCGTGGTCCCCGGCATACGACAGGCCTGCAGTGAAGGTCCGGGAGCGAAGGTGTGGGGGACTAAAGCCAGCAGGTGTCCCTCGCTTCTCGGCAGGTGGCCATCTCTTCCCGGGATATTCTGCTGAACCGCTGCAGATTCTGTTTACGTTTCTCAGTCCCGCAGTGGATCAGCCCTTACGGGAGGGCCCTGTCACAACCAGCGCTCGAGACAGTAACGTTCTGATCACCTGCCATTTTGAACACCGTCCTCCGACTTGTGTTCCCATGACTCACTCTGGCTGTCACGGCTACGCCAAAAAAATCGAGTCTGTGTAGTTTCACGAGTTAAAACACCACCACCAACAAAATGAGTCCACTGGACCGGTTCTGTGGACGTAGGTTGATGAAACAAACTGGTTGGCTGGGTTTCCCATGTGTGAGCTGGTCTTTTCAATCACTGCAGGGGCACTGAGGACTCAGGATGCGATTTCAAGGGACCTCAGGAAGGCTTGGGCTGGCCAGTGGCCAGGAGGCAGGTGTAGCGCGAAGCGATGAGGATGGGTGAATTTTACATCCAGCCCCGTCCCCACGTGGCCTTGGGCCAGTGACGCGAATGTCCCTGTCAGCTATTTCCTGAAATGAAAAAGGGAAGTAGTGCCTGGGTGGCAGCGGTAATTCTAAGAATCCGTGCCCCGTTGTGGGTACAGCGTGTACCTGCCGCTCAGGGATATGGGCAAATACTCCGAAATGCCTGAGTGCTGTGGGAATGAACAGTGTTCTGTTTATTGCATCTTTTCTCCTGGACGTGCACCTGACCTGCCCCTCCACCTGTCATTTCCACTGGCTTCCTGGACCGCTGAGGTCACCAGGCACTTGGTAACCACCTTTATTCTAAAGATAATAGATGGGGTATGATGCCTTTATTTTAAAAACTAAAGAAAAATCATCCTTTGAACGCCCCGCCCTGTTTTATTGAGAAACCATTGACACACATCCATGTTTAGGGTGCCACGTGATGGCTTGGTCTACATATATGGTGAAAAGATTATTACAGTAGGTTCAGCTAACATCCGTCTTCTCATGGAGATACAATAAAAAGAAATGAGAGAAGAAAAGAGAAAAATTTTCTTCTTGTCATGAGAACTCAGGATTTATTCTCTTAACAACTTCTGTATTGGAGTTCCCGTCATGGTGCAGTGGAAACGAATCTAACTAGGACCCTGATGATGCAGGTTCGATCCCTGGCCTCGCTCAGTGGGTTAAGGATCCAGCGTTGCCGTGAGCCATGGTGTGGGTCGCAGATGTGGCTCCAATTTGAACCCTAGCCTGGGAACCTTGATATGCTGCGGGCGCAGCCCTAAAAAGAAAAAAAAAATAAAAAAGGGCAACTTCCGTATCTATCATACCTTAGTTAAGGTCACCATGACATTCCATCCCTAGTGCTTATTTACCTTGCAGCTGGGAGTTTATGCCTTTTGACCCTCTATTTTTTTCTTAATTAAAAATTTTATTATTATTATTTTTTCTTTTTATGGCCGCACCTGCAGCATATGGAAGTTCCCAGGCTAGGGGTCGAATCAGAGCTGCAGCTGCAGGCCTGCACCACAGCCACAGTTCACGCAGGATCCGAGCCCCATCTGAGACCTACACTGAAGCTTGCAGCACCGTCAGATCCTTAACCCACTGAGCCGCAGCGGGAGCTCCCTGTCATCTAATTCTAACTCTCTCTTCCCCCACCCTCAGCTTCTGGCAGCTACAGTCTGATTCTGATATCATATTCTACGAGGTTTTTTTTTTTTTTTTAGATTTTGCATATAAGTGAGATCATAGAGTATTTGACTTTCTTCACTTAGCATAATGCCTTCAAGGTCCATCCGTATTGTCAAAATGGTAAGTTCTCTTTTTTCTTTTTTGTCTTTTTAGGGCCACACCCACAGCATATGGAAGTTCCCAGGCTAGGGGTCAAATCAGAGCTGTAACTGCCAGCCTACACCACAGGCACAGCAGCTTGGGATCCGAGCCACATCTTTGACTTACACCATAGCTCACAGCAATGCTGGATCCTTAACCCACTGAGTGAGACCAGGGATTAAACCTGCGTCCTCATGGATACTAGTCAGATTCATTTCCGCTGAGCCATGATGGGAACTCCTCTTTTCTTTTTAAATTGTTGAATAATAATCCATTCTCTATCTGTTTATTATCTATCTATCTATCTATCTATCTATCTATCTATCTATCTATCATCTATCTAATCCATCCATCTTACAACTGCTTTATTCATTCATCCGTCGATGGGTACTTAGGTTGTTTCCATGTCTTAGCTTTTAAGTAGCTATGCATGTAGGATGCAGATTTTTTTTGAGTTAATGTTTTAATTTCCTTTAGATGTATTTCCAGAAGTGGAATTGCTGGATCATACAGTAGTCCTATTTTTTAATTTACTGAGGCTTCTCCATACTGCATTTGAAAGCTTTTATTTTCAAATATGCCACCATTTCAAGGGCATCAGGCCCCCGGCACATAGAACATGGTCTCACACCATCGTTTTGCTTGGTAAAGATCCCATTTTTGAATGTTTTATTTTTTTTTTCTTTTTAGGGCCGCATCTGGGGCATATGAAAATTTCCAGGCTAGGGATTGAATCGGAGCTGCGGCTGCTGGCCTGACAGATCCTTAACCCACCGAGTGAGGCCGGGGATTGAACCTGCATCCTCATGGATACTAGTCTGGTTCTTAACAGGCTGAGCCACAGCAGGAGTTCCCAATGTTCAGGCATTTACTTAAGGAACCAATGTTCACAGGTGACTGTCATTTAAAACCTCATACTTAGCAGATGGACTGGGGAGGAAAAGAAGGAAGGGACTCAAGAGTTAGGATAAAGCTGGAGTTCCCTTGTGGCACAGTGGGTTAAGGATCAGGTGTTTGCACTTCAGTGGCTAGAGTCACTGCTGTGGCGTGGGTTCGGTCTCTTACCTGGGAACTTCCACATGCCCTAGGCGCAGCCAAAAAAAAAAAAAAAGGGGAAATAAAGCAAAGCTCTGGTTCTCTGGAGACGTGGGCTCTGAGTCTCCATTCCTGTCCCTCCAGCCTTCTTTCTCTCTTCCCGTCCCCCCCCCCCTCCTTTTTCCCTCCATCCTGTGTCTCCCCGGCTTGAATGCTCCTCTCGCTCTCGGTTCTTTTCCCTTCTCTTGAGGTCACTGGCGAGGGAGGATGTGGGCAGAATTGATGAGGTGAGAATCATCCCAGTTCCCTTTTTCCTCCACCTCAAACCCTTCGCAGATGTGCAGCTTAATCAGATCAGCTCAGCCCAGACCACAGATGGGAAACTCCAGAAACCTCAGTCTAGGGACACCAGGCTGCAGCCACACTCTCAGTGGCAGATTCGCTCTAGAAAGCCTTCTCACCATGCATGTCAGTCACACTGGTCAGAAACTCGTCTACATGGCGATGAAGACATCACCGTGAGACTCTGTTAGCGTTTTTGGATCGCATCAGGGTGCGAGTGAACGCCCCTGATTAGATGCAGGGAACAGTCTTCCGAGGCCAGAACCTTAGCCTGTTGCTGGATCCTGACCACTGCTGCCCTTCCTTCCTGTCCCGCCCCAGGAGGGCAGTCATCTGCTGGGACATGTATGGGTCATTCTCTAGTCTTCATAACGTGGTTGGTATCTTAGCTTCTACACAATTAGAGAAGATGATTATCAATAGTACTGCATCCAGTTCTGTGATGAATTAAAAGACAAGAGGATGACGGAGTTCCCAGCATGGCTCAGTGGTAACGACCTGACTAGTATCCATGAGGATGCAGGTTCAATCCCTGGCTTCGCTCAGGGGGTTGGGGATCTGGGGTTGCCATGAGTTGTGGTGTAAGGCACAGATGAAACTTAGATATGGCGTCGTTGTGGTTGTGGTGTAGGCCGGCAGCTGTAGCTCTGATTGGACCTCTAGCCTGGGAAATTCCATATGGTGCAGGTGCAGACCTAAAAAAAAAAAAGAAAAAAAGAGATACAAGAAGATGACAAAGACAGGAAGCTGTGAGATGCTAGTTGTGTGATATACTAGACTGTGATTGAACTTGGATCCATTTTCACCTCTTTTTTGCTCCATGGAAATTTATACTGGTTTCTCAGCACAGGAGTTTAAATTTTTTTCTTTATTAATAGAAGAAATTTTTAAAGAAAATTTAAATTTTTTGAATGCCAATTCTTTAAATTCTATAGTGCTCCACAATTTTCAAATTTTTACCCACGTGATCCTATAATCCCATAACGGCCCTTTTGTTTTTAATCCTCCACCCCTACCCAGCCCCTGCCCCCTCCTTTTCCTCACTGGTAACCAGTAACTTGTATCTGTGAGTTTTTCTGCCAAGCTCAGAAACTTTCACACACTCATTTCCAAGAGAGCGAACTGCTTCCAAGTCCAGCATCTCTAAAATCAAGACATTGGCGTCACAAACGTTCTCCCAGGAGCTCACCTGTTGGAACATTCATTTTGATCCTGGCCGATTTGGGAACTGAAAACATGCAGGTCTGGATCAGAGCATGGCAGTGTACTTCATTCCTGGAGAGGCTTCAGGTGACAGATGCAATCTTCCAAGTGGTATTCTTCATATGACTTGCCTTTGTCCCGAAAGGCAGCCTTGAGCTTGGGTAAGGCACCTACTTTTGGAAAATGAGGAGTTTGCAATAGATCAGAGTCCTTCCAACTCTGGCTGGTGAATTCAGGGTAAGGAGCCAGCATTAAAGTACTAGAATCACATAGAATATAAAATATCAGGCTCTATGGCATAGAGGCACTCTTTGTTGAAATTTTTCTCCCGTCATCTGTATGCCTCTAGGCATGTATGTGTTGACATAAACTTTCTTACTACGAAAAAAGGTTGCAGCCACTGCAGTGGATGAAGAATTTATTTTTACCCAGATCAGGAGAACCATGATGAAGATAATTTCAGTTAGAGGAGCAGACTTTCTCCTTGATTTATTTAGTACCATGTGTTCTTTTCTGCAGAAGGAAAGAAATACCATTTTAAAATAAATTTCTTTCCTTTCCCCAAAGAAATACACATTTATTTAGAAACCAGAGAGAACATAGATAAGCACAAAGAAAAGAAAATTAAAATTTGTTCTCCACCTACAGATAACTACTCAATATTTGATGTAAGTATATTTTCAATTTTTAGCATAACTATGTGTGTATGTTGGATGTGTGTGCATGTGTGTGTGTGTGTGTGTGTGTATTCAATGGGATTGTTACTACATGTAATTTTTTGTAACCTGGTATTTTCTAATAAACATAGGCAGATATTATGAGTATCTAAACATTTTTTTGTAAAAACCACTCAAATGAGGAATTGCATTCAATTTAAACACTTTTAAAAAGCAAATTGACAGGAGTTGGCAGGTGGAGAAATGAAGCTTGGGCTGTGAAAGAGCACCCACCATCATGCAACTGGGGATTTGGGAACAAAAATATCAAGATAGATCTAAAGAGGAAGAAAGGCGGTGCCGAGGGCGCTCTCAGTGAAGGGGAAATCTATTGGGAAAATGAAAATTCAAGATAGTCATTGGAATGAAAGAAAGAATCCACGTCAGAATGGTTCCATCCAGTGCTTGGCTGCTGTCGCATTTTCTCTGGTGACTCTGATGCCAAGACCCAGTGGGTGGAAGTGCTTGAATTTCTACTCTGACCATAAGGATGCGAGTAAAGTAACTGAGCCTAGAACCCATGTCTCTGGTTCCTGCAGTCACGTCTTCATCTGGCACCATTAGACCCGTTTCCACCCCATTTGCCATTGTCATGTGCGTCCGGATGATTAGGTTTGGCGCCTCGTGGGGAATAACAGGGCACAGCTGGATGAAACCACAGCCTTCTAATTCTAGAAGCTTCTAATCCCAGACTAAGAGATATTGTGATTATGGAGCGAAAGACCGGTGAGGAATTCTTCGCTTTTTGCACTGAGCGGAGGGCAACAAAAATGGGAGTGAAGCTGCCTGATGAAACCGTGAAGTCTGTCTGCTTTTAGGCTGAAACTTCCTTACAATGACGATGAGGGCTGAATGTCTCCCCTTGGAAGAGTCAGGCTGGAGCTATCTTCGAAGAGCGTCACTTTCTAAAGAAGCGGGTGTGTCTCCACTGGGACGGTTTCACAGTCCCACGAGCAGACTCTTCTGCTCGGATATGGACCTTCCTTAGCACTTCTGCAGAAGTAAACAGAATATTGAAACCCTAGCAGAGGATTAACCTCTGCTTTTCTCATGCTTACAGTGTGCTGACTTGCTTTTTTTGGTTCTCAAATGATGCGATCTGTCAGTTCAGCAGCTTCCTGTTTGAGAGTTAATTATTTTTTTTTATGCCGATGTTTAAGGTGCTTAAATTTGTGATTCATTCTCTATAATTAGATAGAATGCTTAGAATATATCCGTGTCCATCGCATTCGTGTTTCTCCTTCGAGGGCTGTTATTTTCCCCTCTCAGCAGTTGCCAGTGGACCAGATCATGAAAATATGATGATTAAGGCAACCCTGAATTTGCAGTTGCCGTGGCCATGAGTCAAGAGAGCCCCAGCTGTGTCCTTGCAGAAAACTGATGTCCCCCCACCTGGGGCGTGTGCGCCTTGTGGTTTGAATGCGGGCTCAGCGGCCCCATCTTGCTGGCTTCTCTGCCCCTTGAGAGTGAAACCAAGAAATGACTTGGCTGGAGAGCCATCAGCTAGAGGGCGGAGGGTGGAAAAGAAGACTTCACGTGTGTGAGGGAAGGGTGGGGAATGGTTTGATGTTCATTTGAGGTGGCAGAAACGGTCTTCCCCGTCTCCCCTTCCTTGGCTCTGTTTCAAGAAATAGAGGCTGCAGCCGATTCTCAGAAATTTGCCCATTCTCTTCCAGCGGTGCTTCTCGCTCAAGAAGTGCTCGGTTGAAATGGAGCAGGGGATTTCTTTCTCTTCCTCAGGTGAGGGGAGGAAGAAAGAGAAGAAGGGGAAAGGGGTGTGAGCCAGGAGGAGGGAAAAAAGAGGAAGTGAGAAATAGAGGGAAGGAAGGAGCCAGAGGAAGGAGAGGGAGAGGGAGGGAGGCGGCCTGCTTCCAGAGGAACAAAGTGCTTTCTTGGCTTTGCCAACAGCTCAATGGCTGTCACTCCAGGACCTGCGACTTCCTCTTTATCCAGACACGCTGCACTGGGGTTTCACTGGTAACAATAAGTCAATTGATCAGGCTGTCGACAGCTGGGCATGGCGTGGTTCTGAGCTTCCCGCTCTTTTGTTCCATTTCTGTGTGAGAGAGTCTGAAATAGCACCTAGGTTTTAAAAGAATGTGCGCACCCATGCCATCTTTCATCGGACACCGCCCCTGCCTCTGCTAAACCTGGTCTTCTCACCGTTCAGCCTTGTAAATGATTTAAGAGGGAACAGAGTACAGCTGTTCCTCGGTATCCACAGGGGGTTGGCTCCGGGACCTCCCAGGAGACCAGAATCCGGGTGCTCAAAGCCACGCAAATACCATACGATGGCGCAGTGTCAGCACGTGACCTGTGTGCATCCTTCTGTAGATGCGTTGCATGGTCTCCAGCTTACTCGGGACGCCCAACACCATGGAGACGCTGTGTGAAGCGTTGCCGGCCTGGCAAATTCAAGTTTTGATTTTTGGAACTTTCTGGAAAGTTCTCTCTGTGACTCTTTCTGACATTTTGGTTGAATCCGCGCAGGGAACCTGTGAACCCAGAGGGCTGACCGCATTTGTCCCTGTGGGGGATTTGGGTTCCTTGGTCAGGGACAAGGACTCACACTCTGTGCCGCGGCAGATCTGCGCACACCTGAGAGAAACACAGGTACCTGACGGCAGCGCCGAAGTGGGCGCGCTGGATCCCTTAGCTCAGATTTTCCCATATTCGTTGACTAGACAGAGCCGCACTGGAAGGCCCTTTTCCCTGCTGGGTGTATGTTTTGTCCCTGTGTCCCTTTCTTCTATTTTCATCACATAGCATTTTCGGGCAAGTCCTACTCCCCTGCAGGAGGGCGTAGACGCCGGCTTTGAGTTATGAAGTGGAGACCGCTACTCATAGACCTGTGTCTGGGGCCTTGTCACAAAGCAGCTTACCCCGGCTGGCTCTGTGCCATGACCACTTGGACTGATTTCATTGAACCGACCAGTCCGCTGCTCTTTGGTTTCATAAACATGAACAAAACGAGGGAGTTCCTATTGTGGCTCAGTGGTTAAAGAATCCAAGCAGTACCCATGAGGGTGCGGTTTTGATCCCCGGCCTCGCTCAGTGGGTTAAGGATCCATGTTGCCGTGAGCTGTGGTGTAGATCGCAGACAGGGTTCGGATCCCGCGTTGCTGTGTCTGTGCTGTAGGCCATCAGCTGCGGCTCCAATTACACCACTAGCCTGGGAACCTCCATATGCCGCGGGTGCGGCTCTAAAAAGACAACCAAAAATAAAAGAGGTGAGTGGTGGAGAGGAACGTGGGGCCAGCCCGAGGAAGGAGCGAGAACTCGGGGTGGGGAAGGGGGTGTCAGTGAGTGGGAGAAGCTCCAAGTTCCGGCGTGGAGTGGGGGGCAGAATGCAGGTCACCGCAGGCGAGGAGGCGTCGCTGGGTGTGTCCTGGAGGACAGGCGGCTGGGAGAGCACGTCTGCAGAGGGGCGAGGCCACCGCTGCCCTTCAGGCCGCTCTGGTGGCAGAGCCACTGGACAAGAGGGAAGGTCGAGGTGGGCTGGAAGCGAGGCCGGCGTGGCTTCAGACAGCCCGCGGGGCGATGAGCGGACAGGAGACAAGACTAACGGGCAGACACTGGAGCTCCGTTCTGTTTCTGGAGGCTTAAAACCAAGCTGTCCTTCTAGCCCCGGTGGCACCCATCTGGAGGGAGGGGACAGGGCTGAAGTGGGGGGAGACCTCAGCATCAGGCTGGGCTGACAGTGGCTTCTAGACACTAGTGATTCCAGGGCCCGGGAGGGGAAGCGAGCAGAAGTGCAGAAAGGAAGAAAAGTGGCCTCTGGACCCACAGTCCAGCTTCCCCGGGGAGGCACCCCCCGCCCTCCTCGGGGTTCCTGAGGTCCTTGTAGGCAACGCTGGTTTTCCTTCCTCTCACCTGGAGCTGCTCAGCGAAGGATCGGGGCACCTCTCCACGTTTCCAGAGGAGGGTCCCTTCTCTTTGAAGCCAGGGCCACCCTGGGCACAGGAAGTCCTTTCTTAAAGAAACAGGCACAAACTAGGTCAGTTTCAGGGATGGGGTGTTGCAATGCTTGTCGGGAGAAGCAAAGGGGTGTTGCAACGAGGGGTGGGCCGACCGGTTCGGGGAAGCATGCCCCCCGCCCCACCCCCACCCTGCTTAACTTTCTCTTGTTTCATATCACAGCTTAGGGACAGTTCACACACTTTTTTTTAGGGGGGGAGTTATTATTATTTTTTTTATGGGTGAGAACAGTTTTCCCACCTGCCCCTCTTTCCACTTGTTTCCCAGTAGCAGTTTGGGATGGGACAGCAATGATCTCCAAGCGTTGTGGAATTTTAGGGCCACAGGGCTGTTTAGACGGTAACTCAGAGTGAAGGAGACACAAGTGTGCCTTTGCTCGCCAAGGCTGGAGCTGGAAAAGGCCTCCGTGATCGCTCTTAACTGATGATGAAGCTGAAACCGGGCACCGTCAGGGATAGTCTTTGTCTCTCTAAGAAGCTATTACAGAAAGATTACTACCGATATCTGAAAACCCCCAGGGAAGCAGATTCCTTGGTTTTCTTGGACAACATCCTTCGGTGTCACCGTTTCTGAGGCTCAGGAAGTGTGTGATATTAATCCTATTGTAATGTCTTTTTCTTTTTAGGGCCGCACTTGCGGCATATGGAGGTTCCCAGGCCAGGGGCTGAATCAGAGCCGCAGCTGCTGGACTACGCCACAGCCACAGCAACGCAGGATCCGAGCTGCATCTGTGACCTACACCACAGCCACAGCCACGCCAGAGCCTTGACCCAGTGAGTGAGGCCAGGGATTGAACCCGCGTCCTCATGGATTCTAGTCGGGTTCTTAACCTGCCGAACCACGACAGGAACTCCTGGGTCTTCATTTTTTTAATGTTACCCGGGCCACCTTTGTATGTCCTTTCACAATGATGCCCATCAACTTGGGGGCCTGGAGTCAAGGCGTTGTCAGGATCCCAGCCAACAGGTGAGTACTTAGCCAGCTAGGGGCAAAGCCCTCAGACTGCCTTCTGAGCCTGGGGATGCTTTCGTTTTCTGGGATCTGAGCCTTTGGAAATGGGTCTTTGTGGACCACAACTGGCCCTTGGGTGTCACGGGCTCCCCGGTGTACCACCTGCTGGCTTGACTGAGTAGGGGAGGTCGGTCGGGGGGGCACCGGTGGGGGAAAATTAAACAGCAAGAAGACAATTCTGCCTTCAGTTCCTAACAGGGTAATGAATTACTTGGGGTGAACTGATGTGGAGAAATACCCAATATTCTAAAATCCTAAAGCAATAGGGATTATTGAAAGATCATTCCATCCACTTCACTCTGCTGCAAAGCAAGGGATTAGGAGGAAATGCCTCTTTGTGTCCTTTCCCAGGCTCAGCCACATTGAGAAGTTACTCGGGGCTGCGTGGAGGTATGAATGCCGCAAATCACAGACTCTACAAGTGTTTTCTGCTGGGGCATCCGGCTGAGATCCCAGCTCTGTGTTTTTGGAAATCCATCCCCCTCCCCAGTTGGTAGATGCTTCATCGGTTCTATCCTGCTTAAGACCCGGGTGGAAAAAAAGCAACTCAATTCCTTTCTGTAGCAAAACACTAGTCATTATTCTTACTGTTGTGGCTGTTCATGGGGGTGCCAGGTGGATTCTGGATCCGGTGCCACCATCGCAGGGCCTGGGTCCTTCCACAGCTCAAAGGGCTTCACAATTATTTACACATCAGAGCCCCAGCACACGCTGGCCGGCTAGAGAGACGCGGAGAGAAATATCGGAGGCAGAAGGCTTTTTTTTTTTTTGTCCCTTGACGGAAATGGGCATGCCTGCGAAATCTGATTCTCAAATACAAGATCATAGAATCCCTTTTCCTTCCTCTCAGGTGACCTGGTTACAAAAGAGAGCATTTTCTCAGCGGGGCTAAGGGAGGGAGTCGGGTCAGCCGGAGACGCTGAGCTGTTTGCTCAGGACAGGGACTGGATTTGCTCTCAGATGGCGCTGTTTTCTGTGGGCCGGTCCACCCTTCTCTTCCTCCAAGAACGAGTAAAGCTGATAATCTTTGTTGGCTTCCAGACCGTACAAGGACAGGTGCGGGGGCAGGGCTCCAGCCCCCACGGGCCTCTTTACTGTTATTGTTATTACTCATTTTTAGGGGCGCACCTGCGGCGTATGGAAGTTCCCTGGCTAGGGGTCAAATCAGAGCTGCATTTGCTGGTCTAGGCCACAGCCACAGCAACACAGGATCCAAGCCACCTCTGTAGCTCATGACAATGCTGGATCCTTAAGCCACCAAGTGAGGCCAGGGATTGAACCTGTGTCCTCGTGGATACTAGTGTGGTTCTTAAGCCACTGAGCCACAACGGGAGCTCCACTCCCAGGTGCTTCTTGAGAAGAGAGATAAACAGACAGAAGGGTGCAGACAGAGGGTGTCCTGGGCAGACAGACACTGCGGTCCAAGTTCATCAAGGACAGAAACTGCAGTTCTCCAGCACTGACTGCCCCGGAAGCCTTGCCGGGGAGAACAGAAGGTCCCCGGGGAGCTGATTAGGGCTGGCGGTGGGGATCTTCTCTTTGCATCCTTCTCTTTCCCTCTTTGAGCTCATAAACCTCGATGGAGACTTGCCTGTCACTGTTTTACTTGCAGTGCCTGCTGGCAAGTGGAACGATTCAGCCTGACCGCCCTTGACTAAATGCCATCTTCACGACAAAATAGGCATTTCCCCCCACCCTGGGGAACTGCTAAGAAGGGGGTCTGAAGTCGCCTGTGGAAATCGACCTTCTCAAGTGTAGACATCAGCCTGGGGCGGGGGGTCATGAGGATGGAGCGCAGAGCCCGCAGCCTTCCACTTTCTCTGTCGCTCACTAGCTGTTTAACTTTAAGCAAACAAAGTCATTAAAAGTTAAACAATTCAGGTTTTTTTTCTGACTTCCCTTTTTAAAAAAGTGAAGTATCGTTGATTTATAATACTGTGTTAGCTTCAGGGGTAGAGCATATTGATTCAATATTTTTGCAGAATATATTCTAGTACAGGTTATTACAGGATATAATAATCTATTATCACAGATGATGGGTGTACTGTGTTAGGCGGTATATCCTTGTTGCTTATCTATTTTATATAGGGTAGTTTGCAGCTGTTACCCCAGATCCCTAATCTGTCACTCCCTTCTTCTCTCTCTGCTTCGGTGGCCCAAGTTTGTTTTCTTTTCCTTTCCTTTCCTTTCCTTTCCTTCCCTTCCCTTCCCTTCCCTTCCCTTCCCTTTCCTTTTCTTTTCTTTCCTGCCTAGAGCACAGGGAAGTTCCCAGGTTAGGGACTGAACCTGCCCCACAGTAGCAACCTGGGCTGCTGCAGTGACAATGCTGGATCCTTAACCCCCTGAGCCACCAGAGAACTCCACAAGTTTGTTTTCTAGATCCGTGAGTCTTAAACAAGTACACTGGCCACGACTAAATCAATCATTTAAATGAAAATTAAGGCAAACGTCATCTCTGAACAATAGTAATGGTGACAATGGTGACATCGAAAGACTAAATGAGACAATACTTAGCTGGTGGCTGTAAGGACGAAGGGCCCCGTGATCCTTGTCCTCCAAGAAATTCTGGATTCTTTCCCACTGGGTGCTCAACTTTGAACTGTAGTTTATTTCATCAAACGTTTCTGTTTGTCAAAGGCTCTGGTGTGGGATAGTTCAGGTTTGTCTCTGACTCTGCCATGTAATAACCTCACGGACGGGGGAGTTTCTTATCCTGTGGGGACCTCACTTTCCCCCTCTGGCCGTGGCTGTGATCGTACCTGTTTCTTGGGATGGCTGGAAGATTAAAGGAGATATCGCTTGTGAAATGCTTCGCAGAGCCCTGGCATGTGTTAAGAACTCAATAAATAGGGTTAAGGATCTGGTTCTTGTTTATGGGATCCACACAGGAGGTCTGCTGTTGTGAGAAGTGGCAAAGCCTTTCCCTGTCTCTGTGATGTTGGGGCAGGCTGGGCTTGCAGTGGGGGCGGGCCGATCTTAGTTTTTTTCCATTTTATTGATTTAGGTTTTGGCCACACCCACGGCAGGCGGAAGTTCCCGGGTCGGGGATCAAACCGGTGCCACAAGATCGACCTGAACCACAGCAGTGACAATGCTGATCCTTAACCCACCGAGCCACCAGGGGACTCCAGCTTCCTTCCACTTTAGGTCCATTGCTCACCAGTTGTGCCATCAAGAGTGAATTGTCTCAGCAGAGTGCCCACTGTGGCTCAGTGGTAACGAACCTGACTAATAACCATGAGGATGCGGGTTCGATCCCTGGCCTCGTTCAATGGGTTAGGGACCCGGCGTTGCCATGAGCTGTGGTGTAGGTCGCAGATGCGGCTTGGATCCTGCATTGCTGTTGCTGTGGCTGTGGCATAGGCTGGCAGCTGTAGCTCTGATTTGACCCCTGGGCTGGTAACCTCTAAATGTCTTTTTGAGTCCTAAAAAGACAGAAAACAGAAAGAAGAAAAAATAGAGTCAATTAATTGTCTTACTGCTCTGTGCCTCAGCCTTCTCCTCTCTAAAACAAAGAGCCAAATCCTACGTACTTCATGAGGTTGCCATGAGAATGGAGGGACTTCCTGCGCCACCAGGCCATGAACAGTTCCCGCACTTGGAAAGCTCTCAGTGCATGTCAACCGTTTTAATTTATTACTTAATTTATTACGTGACTCACTTAACACATCCGAGTAAAATTACAATCTCAGTTCCCAGGGGAAAGCGGTTTCTTTTCGGCCCTTGTGGCCCTCCGTTACTATACATTTTAATAAGACACGATTCCTGATGTTGTAGCAGACCTTTTTTTTTTTTTTAAATGTCGTTATAGCTTCCTGCGTGAACACATCATCGCTGACATTAGTAGGTGTAGGAAAAACTCTGTGGTCTGGTCTATGCAGCAAAAGTATTTGTGGGAGGCTGCTTTGATTAGCTTGATTATTGCATTAAATGCACTGCACATGGGCAGTCCAGCGGGTCTGGAAAGAGGCCACCTTGGTTGGAAAGCCAGCTGATCCCCAAGTAGCGTTCCTTCTCTTGCGGATTAGAAAAATTCCAGATAACGTTTCAAAGAGCTGCCACCAAATATTTGGTGGTATTCTCCCTGCGACTCCTGGGGTTCTTTTGACTCCTTCCCCACCCTCACCCTGCCCTGGGTCTCCGAGGCGGAGAGAAAAGAACATATCCGAGTTTTTGCCATTTAGACTTTATTCGTATCAAATTTACACGCGCACATAGTTTAGAGTCAGCTTCCAAGACTTATCCTGACACACAGCAGTCCTTTGCCCGAGACTCCCTGCTCCGGTCTGAAAGGTCTGAAAATTTATGCTCCCCTCGCCCCCGCCCCAGTTTCTGTGGTTAAATCCCAGTGATGGGGTCAGGAGTTGGGGCGGGTGACTGGCTCCCGAAGGGGATTAGTGCTTTATAAAAGAGACCCCAGGGAGTCCGCCGGTAGCTTAGCAGGTTGAGGATCCGGCATTGTCACTGCTGTGGCTCCGGTTGCTGCTGGGGCATGGGTTTGATCCCCCCAAAATTCAAAGAGGACCACCCCCGCACCCCACAGAGGTCCCCAGACATGCTTTCATCGTGAGGACCCTGTGAAAGGTCTGTGACCCTGAAGAGGGTCCTGATTTCAGACTTTCAGCCTCCAGAACCGTGAGGAGTAAATTCCTGTTGTTTGTAAGCCACCCAGTCTGTAACACTTTGTCACAGCCTCCTGAACGGACTTGAAGCCTCTTGCATTTTCTCGATTCCAGAGGAAACTGCTTTCACCGGTTTTAACTATTCTTTTTGCTATTAATCTCCACTGTCTTTAAAGAACATGTTTCTAAATGTTCTTTCTTTCTTTTCTTGTGGTCACACGCTTGGTGTGTGGAAGTTCGGGGGGTCAGGGATCAAACCTGCACCACAGCAGTAGCAAAGCTGGATCCTTAACTCTCTGAGCCGCCAGGAAACTCCTAATGGTCTGGTTCTTAATGTAGTTTTTGTTTTCAGTGATCACTGATCCCACAGACTTCCTTTCCCTTGTTTTGGCCTCTCAATACATTCCCACTCTTAATTCCTTGTTTGGAAATCACTTTCCTTCTGAGCGCTGTAGTCACTGCTTTCCAGCCTTGAAATCCCCCTTCCCCCCGTGGGGTTGGAACCCCGTTTCTTGGTCTTCGTGTCTCCGCGTCCAGTTTGCCCTCCCCTTCCTCTCCTTCACATGTTGCAGAGCCTTCTCTTGTAGCTTCCTCAGAAGGGAGAGGAATTTTTGAGACCCGCGTGTCTGAAAATGTCTTTAGCCAATCTTCAAACTCAACTGACAGGCTTAGTGTTACAATCATCGGTTGTTAAGTACTTTTTCCTAAGTATTTTCAAGGTCTTCTAGCCCTCTCCACGCCTTTGTCCACTCTGATTCTTGGTTCTTTGTGTGTTACCTTTCCTAGCTTCAATATTCTAGCTCCTTCTTCCTTTCTCCCTCGCTGCCTTCCTCCCTTCCTTCGTTCCTTTATTGGTTCGTTTCTCTTTCTTTCTTTTTCTTCCTTCCTTCCTTCCTTCCTTCTCTCTCTCCCCTCCCTTCCTTCCTTCCTTCCTTCCTTCCTTCCTTCTCTCTCTCTCTCTCTCCCCCCCTTCCTCTCTCCCTCCCTCTCTGTCCGCACTGACTGAGACCACACAAAGACAGGCCTTAGTGTGGATCTTCTTTCGTCTACTCTGCTGGACATTCAGGCTACTTCGATCTGGAAACTCATGCTCCTCAACTCTGGGAAATTTTCTTGAGCCATTTATTTGAAAATTTCATCCTAACCTCCTTTTCCTCTTTTCTTTCTTTCTGGAATTCCAGAACCTCTCTCTAATTTTCTTTTCTATTTTTTTCATCTTTAGCCACTATGATCTGGGGCATTTTCTGAACTTAGCGTCCTTTTATTGAGACTTTAATTCTTGATATCACACTTTTAATTTTCAAGAGCTCTTTCTTGGTTTTGCCTACTTTTAAGGAATATTCTTTTTATATATAAATAATGATTTTTTTTGAAGAATTCATCTTCCTGCATAACTGCTCTTTTCTTTTGCTGCTTTTCTCTGTTTTAAGCACTGCCGTTTCTGCTAACGACTTTTTTCTTGAGTGTCTGTTGATATCTTAAGAGGAAGAAGCTGAAAAGGGTAAGTGGGGGAACCCCCTCATATCAATTTTTTGTGTTTTTTTCCCATAGACTTGGCAACTTATCTAAAAAAATATTCTTCTAGTTTCCAGTCTCGATGAGGAACGCTACATGACAGCATTCTGAGAGAAAAGGGCTAAGAGAGCTCATTTGCAGAAGGCAAATTTTAATTAAAAATGAATATTAATTAAGTCATCTCATTAGAGTTTGGTCGATGTCCGGTGCTGTGCCAGTTTCTCCTGTGCAGCATAGCGACCCGGTTATGTACACACACATTCTTTTTCTCATGGTGTCTTTCATCACACCCTATCCCAGGAGACTGGATAGAGTTCCCCGTGCTGTGCAGCAGGGCCTCACCGCTTCTCTATTCTAAATGTAATAGCAAACTGCGATTTTAATCCATATGCTTTCTTGGGACATCCCTCCCCTGTGGCTGTGCCCTGGGTACCCCGGCGTAGAGACCCGCCTCGTAGCTTCTGCAGAGGCACCTCCACGTTTCTGCGATGGTGGGAGAAGGCGGACCCCTGGCTGCAGCGAATGCGGGTCTCCTTCCTTCAGCACTGATTTCCCACACGCCCTCCTGTGCAGAGTCCCGTCTTCCGTCTCGCCCCCCAGGGGCCCCCAGTGGGAACCTCTGAGCCTCTGGGGATTTCGGTGGGCAACCTGTGACCGTGTCTTCGACTGCCTCTCTGTGGCTGAGGACCCAGGCTGCTTTGTTTGCGGCTCAGGGGCGCTGCCTGGGACTCAGCTCACTCGTCACGGCTGAGTCCACGCCGTCTTCCTTTTCTTTTCCAGCTTCTGAACTTTGGTCTCCTCCCCCACAATTTTGTCCTTGTGGATTTATGTTTTCCTTAAAAGAAATCTCTTTACTGTTATTTTTATCGGGGTTCCTGGAGAGAATAGAGACCATTGCATATTTTCAACCCATTTGTGGCTGGAACCCATGACTGAAGATTTTGGGGGGAAATGAAATCTGGAATATTGGCACATAAGTGAGTATTGTACTGTTTCAAGGGGCCGCATCAATGGGTTACATGCTTATTTTAACCAAACAGCCATTGACCAATGAAGGCAAAGGCAGGAGATTTTATATTTCAATTAATTTGATTTTTAGAAGCATTAAAATGCCGCTTGGAAGCTAGACTTGTAAAAAAAAAAGGCCAGCGTTCAACCTTAGCTTTTGTTTGAAAAAGATCTTGCTGACTCTCTGATGGTCACAGTAAAGTCATAAAATTACTATTTTTTTGAGGATGGTATAGAGTTGGGAAGACATTTTTTTACTTGCTTGAGAAGGAAGTTTTGACTAGTGTTTTGAGCAAGGACAATACTATTGAAAAATAACTCATCGTCTTCTAATATCAACATTAACTAGCATTCTTAGTACAGGTTTCTTCTTCCCTTGTTTTTTCAAGGATCAACTTTGTAACTCACTTGTCCCATCTCATGATTGGAGCTGTATTACCTTCCCCAGTTCAAATGTCATGGATTATGTTTAAAAGTTTAAACCGAAGTTCCTATTTAGAGGTGTAAGACTTTCTTTTTAAACCTAGACCAAACTTGCATCATTGCCTTTGTGGGTCCGGATTTCTATTTTTAGCTTCTTAGTACCTAGCATCCCATTCCTACCCCACAGTAACCTTTTTTTTTTTTTTTTTGGCTGCACCCATGGCATGCAGAAGTTCCTGGGCCAGGGGTTGAACCTGTGCCGTAGCAGTGACAACACCAGATCCTTAACCTGCTGAGCCACCAGGGATCTCCAAGAGTAGCTTTTAAAAATAGGGTCTATAACACAACATGGTAAATCAACTATATTCAGTAAAAATAAAAAATAAAAAAAGGGGTCTAATCTAAGTCATCTAAGAGTGAAGTTGATGACTAATTGGACTAGATGTAATTCTATGCTACCCTCCGCGCTTTATGTAAATGTCCCTTGAGTGCTAAGCAAAGTTACTATACAAGCAGCCGCTGCAAGTTGACAGATCTCCCAGTGACGAGCCTGCAGGATGCGGTCCAGCCTCCCAGTTCCAGCTCCTGTTAACTCAACACGTGCTGGAGACGGCTGGGGTCCTCCTAGACAGTGATTCTCCTTAAAATACCCACGCCGGCCAAACCTCTCCAGCCTTTAAAAGGTAATACTGAAAAGTCAGTGTTCAGCTTAGAGCCTTCGAGCCAGAAGCATTGGCGTAGAGAGAGTTCAGTTCCCACTCACAGATGAAGCCACAGAAGTCAACGCTGGGAATTGACTTGCTCAAGTTCACACACCCGAACCCAAGACGCTGATTTTAAAGGACAGTTTGGCTGAGAGTTAGTGGTTCGAAGTCTTTATGAGAAGAGCGTGTAGGGCTTTAGTTTTTCTCTTTCTATGGCGGTGGAGGTGGAGGAGTGTTTATTTTTGTCAACGGAAAAGGGCAAAGATGTGAACAGAATGCAAAATCATATAAAAAATGGGGTACAACCTTTTTCTGCTATTTATTTATTTATTTATTGTCTTTTTTTAGGGCTGCACTTGCGGCATATGGAAGTTCCCAGGCCAGGGGATCGAGTCGGACCTACGGCTGCCGGCCTACACCACAGCCACAGCAATACAGAATCTGAGCATGTCTCTGACCCACACCGAAGCTCATGGCAATGCTGGGTCTTTAACCCAGTGCGCGAGACCCGGAGTCAAGTTTCTGGGGCTGCAGTTGGGCTCGGTCCCACGTATAGCTGTTGCCCAGATTTGGTGAGCAGAAAGAAAAGCCTTGATTGGAAAATTATTATTTACACATGAAAACCATCCTTAGCATCTCTCAGATTCAACTGGACGACCTACATGGCTTCTGACGACAAGGAGGGAGAAAAACCCGTGCCTGGGCTCCTTCTCCAGGGCCCAGGAAACTGTGCTGGCACCTTCCCTCTGGGAGGCAGGGCACAGACTAAAGAACAAAAAGGAACATTAAAAGTCAAATCCACATTGGATCTGGAGTCACCCACAAGCTCACTGTGATGACAAATGTGCAACCTTTGATCAAAACAGCTCATGGGATTGGTTGGCCAAACGATTCATTTGGTTGGGAAAAAGAAGCTGAGTTTGATTGACTTGACCTGTTCCGAAAGCACACCATTTCCGGTCCCTTTAGCTGCCACTTACCAGCAAGGCTTGCTTTGATTTGCCTCCTATAAGACAAAAGAAGCTCCATCAAATCCATTTGGTCCCATGTCTCTACATGAGCAGTTAACAAATTAGCACAGGGGAAGCTTTTGCGAATGAGAGTTACATTTCCTTGTTTATGTTGGAAATCTCCCTGGGTCTCTGTCAGCAAATGTGCAATAACATTCTTTCCAAGCTGGGCTGGCTTTCAGTTGGTTTGTTATTTTTGTTTCTTTTGTTCTCGCTGTGGGCCTTCCGAGTGACCGTGTCTCTCTGGTCCACAGCGCTCTTGCCCGGGGTTAGGGGAGCCTTCCTGGGGCAGGAGCGGGAGCTGAGTGGAAGGAAGGCTGCCAGAGAAAATACAGGATGCCCCTTATAATTTGAATTTCAGATAAACAAAGAGTAGTTTTCCAAAAAGTATAAGTATGTCCCAAATACTGAGTGGGATATACTTATACTAAAAACATTCCTCGTTGACCTGAAATTCACACTGAACTGGGCTTTCCTATATGTTTGTTTGCTAAACGTGGTCGGCCGCAGAGTCTCCACCAGTGTGTGGGGCAAGTTTCCCTGCCTGAGACCCCTCAGGGCTGTAGGAAAAGGCTGCTTTCCATCTTCTTGCTCCGAGGCTTGGGCCAGACTAGATTCTAACCTGCATCTGAGACTTGCCTTCCCTTAGGGTGAGGAGAGTGGGCACAAACCCAGTAATCGATGGGATATTAAAAAAAAAATTACAAAATGAATGATCCTATCTTTATTACAATTTTTCATATTTAAAGATCAGCAAGGGTATGATTTTTTATCATAAATATTTTGGTTAAATATTTCATTCAGATGTTCTTTATCTTAATTGCTGTGTTGTTTGACACTTCTTTTTTTTCTTTCTATTTAGGGCCACACCCGGGGCATATGGAACTTTCTAGACTAGGGGTCAAATGAGAGCCACAGCCATAGCAATGCCAGATCTGAACAGCATCTGTGACCTACACTGTATCTCTCTGCAATGCAGGATCCCCAACCCACTGCGCGAGGCTGAAGACTGGATCTGCGTCCTCATGGATACTAGTCAGATTCGTTTCTGCTGTGCCCTAATGCTGTTTGACACCTTTTCAAGTTTTGTCCCTGAGGAGGTGGAGTGGTGGGAATGTCACAGGCCAGCCCGTGGTCCTACAAAGAGCAATGCTGGCATTCTTCATTTAGAATGAAAATATGACTTTTTTTTCTATTTTATTTGATCTCTGTTTACATATAGATTTGGAGACACCTGAGGTCTTCCCTTCTCAGTTTTAATATGGTGGTTACTTTGAACTCGCGTGAAGTTTCTTACCTGCATTGCCCCAGCCTGTGTCTAGGAAGACACTTTTTGGCCCTAATTTCCTTCTTTCAAAGCAACAGAGATTCTGATCTCTTTTATGTATGTATGTGTGTGTATATTTAATTTTTTTTGGTTGCACCCCCAGCACGCGCAAGTTCCCAGGCCAGGGATCGAACCCACATGCCACAGCAGTGGCAACGCTGGACCCTTAACCCGCTGGGCCATCAGGATACTCCCCTGTCTCTTTTCTTGCTTTAGACCTGAGGATAAGGTTTGCAGATAAGACCACAGCTCTGTCCAGTGGCAGAATCTTCCTGAAGGAGCTTGCAGAGGCTGCTGGGCTTGGATGCTTAGGGGCAGGACTGATCAGTACTGACTTAATGACTCTTTAATATCATCTTATTGCGTATTTAAAAGGACATTTGCGGGATACCATTCAAAAAGCGTTCTGATATCGTATTTAGCCAAGGGTTGAATGTGCATGAAATAAATGTTCTTTAGCGATACCCCTCATTGGCGTCCTTTGGGTGATCATTTTGTTGGTACCTGTACTCTCTGTTATCTAGGAATTCTTGGTAACCATGGGCTGTGCAACGCGGGCTTGGTGTAAGTAAACCCAGTGCTTCAGACACACCAGATGGGATAAATGCACTAAAGACTGGTAAATTACATCACCCGTTTGACTAAGGAAGACATGCAGCATTCATGTAATTGTCGGGTGGCCCGTCGCCCGCACACACGCATGTACATACTCTCTTTCTTTCCACTGCACACGCATGTACAAACAAAGATTATTAGAAAATTAAAAAAATGCTGAAGAGGGCGTTCCTGCTGTGGCTCAGCAGGTTACAAACCTGACTCGTGTCCGTGAAGATGCAGGTTTGATCCTTGGCCTTGCTCAGTGGGTTAAAGGATCTGGCGTTGCCAAGAGCTGTGCTGTAGGTCGCAGATGCGGCTCGGATCTGGCATTGCTGTGGTTGTGGCGTAGGCCAGCAGCTGCGACTCTGATTCAGCTGCTAGTCTGGGAACCTCTGTATGCTGTGGGTGCGGACTTAAAAAGCAAAAAAAAAAAAAAAAAAGGTGCAGAAGAGGAAGAGGCTGGGGCCCCTCTGACATGGTCTTAAAGAGAGAATGAAGGAGTGAGTGGAAGAAGACATGGGGTGGGGAGGTCGAGAAGGGGTGGGTCCAGGAGGGGCAGGAGTGGGACGCCGGTGTCTTCTGCTGGGTGTCCTGACTCCAAGTCTGCCTTGTGGCGGAACAGCTCAGATTCTAGTGACCACCCCCGATACGCAGCCGCCGGTTTTGGTTCTGTGTCATTTACTATCTTCCCAGTCTCCTGAAGAAGGGTCAATCAATGGGCCTATTTAGCAAACAGAGATGACCTCAAAAATAAATCTGAGGTGTGACACTTTAATAGGTGGTGTGTATTGAACTTAAGAGCTTTAAAATGAGCAACAGTGATGGAACAATTTTATCTTCATCCGTTTATCCTAAGAAACTTGAATTTGAGCACAGAGCAGTTGGCAGTAATGGTCAGTGCAGAGTTGCTGTATCAGTAAAAAATTGCAAACGGCCTCAGTACAATAGAGGGAGTGTGAAGTAAATAACGGGGTAACTGTGTAACGCAATTTTGCGCGCTCATTAAAAAATCATGTAAAAGGATATTTAGCAACATGGGGAATGTCCATTTTATTATATTAGATAAAGAAATTACAAAAGAATAAAAGAAGCATTATCACATTAGAAAATCTGTCATCCATCTATCTCATCTATTTATTTATTTATTTATATTTTAAATGATTTTTATGTTTTCCATTATAGCTGGTTTACAGTGGCCTGTCAATTTTCTACTGTACAGCAAAGCGACCCAGTCACACATACATGCTTTTTCTCACGTTATCTTCCATTATGCTCCATCGCAAGTGACTAGATATAGTTCCCAGTGCTATACAGCAGGATCTCATTGCTTATCTAATTCTCATCTATTTATTAACAATTATCTATCTATCTATCCATCTATCAACTGCCATCCATCTGTGTAAGCTAATCTGTATCAAGAGGTGGAAAAATCTAGGTATTACAACAAAACTTTGATAGCAGTTTTCATTTGATGGTGGGCATAAAAATACTTTTATTCTTCTTATTTACAGTTTTCAATCTTTTTATTTTTTATGAAAAGCATATATTATTTTTATAATTATAAGAAATTAAGGTTTTTAACATAAAATTTAAAGTTTAAATTAAAAACTAATATTTTTTTAATTTTTTTTGTCTTTTTGCCTTTATCTAGAGCCACACCCGCGGCATATGGAGGCTCCCAGGCCAGGGGTCTAACAGGAGCTGTAGTCGCCGGCCTTCGCCACAGCCACAGCAACGCGGGATCTGAGCCGCGTCTGCAACCTTCACCACAGCTCACGGCAAAGCCGGATCCTTAACCCACTGAGCAAAGCCAGGGATGGAACCTGCAACCTCATGGTTCTTAGTCGGATTCGTTAACCACTGAGCCACGAAGGGAACTCCAATATTTTTTTAATTTTTAAAGGGAAAAAATCCAGATTATAAAATAGTTATGAGGAAATTGATCAGAATACATGTGTATGTACACAGAATAGAGATTATATTTATATAAAACCAAGAAGTGTACATTTTCTGTGTGTGATAAAATTTCAGGTTAAAATATTTTTTGGTGACAGAACATTGTAAATCAACTATAACGGAAAAAATAAAAATCTTAAAAAATATATTTTTTGGTATCTTGTGCATTTTCCACGATAAATATGTATCATTTTTGAAATCAGGAAGCAAGGTATAATAAAAAATAAGTTCAGGCATAACAGAGAAAAAATGTATTTAAATTATATGTAATAATATTCTTTCTTTCCTTATCTTCTCATGAGAAAGTTATGTATAAAAGATAGTGCAAACTTTTAGTTGTCCTTTTTTTCATTTTTAAAGTTTTATTGAAATGTAGTTAATTTACAACATTCTGATAATTTCTGCTGTGTGACAAAGTGATTCAGTTACACATGTACACATGTCCATTCTTTATTTTTCTCTTTTTCTTTTTTGCTTTTTTGGGGGGCCCCACCTACAGCATATGGAAGTTCTCAGGCTAGGGGTCCAGTCAGAGCTATACCTGCCAGCATATGTGACAGCCACAGCAATGTCAGCTCTGAGCCGCATCTGCGACCCACACCACAGCTCATGGCAATGCCAGATCCTTAACCCACCGAGCAGGGCCAGGGATCCAAACTCGCATCCTCGAGGATGCTAGTCAGGTTCTTAACCCACTGAGCCACAACGGGAACTCCACACCCATTTTTTTTCACAGATTATTTTCTCATATAGGTAATCACAGAATATTGGGCAGAGTTCCCCATGCTGGAAGCAGGTTCAGCTACTCTTATACCTGGATCACTGCAGACTTCTGTCAACTATTTTTTCATGAGGATTTTCTCCTTCCTATGGACAGTGGCTAGAAAAAAATTTCTAAAGCACACAGATATGATCATGTAGCACCCTTGTTCAAAAACCTATACAATTCTTAAAAAAATGTTAAAAGTTCCTTAAAATTCCTACTAAAATCAGAATAAAGTCCACCTGTTTTTGCCCTTCTTTAAGGCCCTTCACTGCCTTGGACCAATCTCCCTCCTTTCTTTCAGACTTTACAAAGTTCATTTATTCATCAACCACTGTTTAGAGAGCTCTTCCTTTGTGTGGACACCATGCTGGGTGTGGATACACGGTTTGTTCTAGTCTGACCGGACAGTGCAGCTTTCTCATTTTTGACCTGTAATTACTCATCGCTGTGTTTTCTCTTGGGTCGCTTTTTCTTTTTCTTTTTTTCAGCATTTAAATTTTTTTATTGGAGTGTAGTTGACTCAGGTCATCGCCTTAGCTTTAGGCGCACCGCAGAGTGATGCAGACATCCGCTCCTTTGCAGACTCTTTACCCATCTAGGTCATCACACAGTGTGGAGCGGATTTCTCCGGGCTCTGCAGCAAGTCCTTGCTGATTATCTATTTTATACAGCGGTATGTATATCTCCCAGCTTCCTAATTTATCCTTCGGCCCAACGTTTCTCCTTTGGTAACCATTAAGTTTGCTTTCAAAATCTTCGAGTCTGTTTCTTTTTGTGAATAAGCCCTTTGGTATCATTTTTGACTCGATTCCACATATTAGCGAGGCCACATTCTTTTTATGGGTATTCTTTCCTCCTTTTCCGCTCTTGAAATCCATTCTTCCGTTCCAACCCTAGACGCCTTCTCATATTTTCCGGTTGGGGATGGTCCTTTTTTTCTGAAATCTTACATTTCTTACAGCTCTTACCCTAACACTGCCTTTCACTGAAGCTGGTACAGATTTTCTGTGTCAGCCATTATGCTGGAACAGGGTGGGAGTGGGGTGGGGTTGGGGGTAAAGCTGGTGGGGGTGGCGCTCCAGAGAACAGTGGGTTTCTCAGCACCTCTGCTGCACCAGGCCTGTGGTCATTCAAAGTAGCATATTAAAAATGGCCATCACTTGATTTATTTTTAGCTTTGGTATGAAATTCCTTTGGACTTTTAAAATCAGCATCAAGAAGCTCCTGCTACGGCACATCAGGATCTGCTGTGTCTCTGGAGCGCTGGGATGCAGGTTCGAGCCCCGGCCGGGCCCAGCGGGTTAAAGATCCAGTGTTGCTCCAGCTGCAGCTTAGGTCATGACTGCGACTTGGATCTGATCCTCGACCCGAGAACTTCCATGGGCCAAAAAAAAAAAAAAAAAAATTTCAGAGCATCAAAAGGAGCACGGATTCAATATAAGACTGAATGCTTTATGAGATTGTATGGATGTCCTTACAGCCGTTGAATGAATGAATGTTAAAGAATGAATTAAGAACTCCTTCCCCGCCCTGCCCCAGTTTATAGTAGAGTTCACACTTTTTTTTTTTGTCTTTTTAGGGCCGCACCTGCAGCATATGGAGGTTCTCAGGCTAGGGATCGAATTGGAGCTGTAGCTGCTGGCCTGCACCACGGCCACAGCAATTCAGGATCTGAGCTGCCTCTGCGACCTGTACCACAGCTCACAGCAATACCGGATCCTTAACTCACTTAGCGAGGCCAGGGATCGAACCTGCAACCTCATGTGTACTAGTCGGTTTCGTTAACCACTGAGCCACAACAGGAACTCTGTGTTTCCATAGTTTTACTATTTCTAGGATGTCACAGGGTTGGAATCACGGCATGTAGCCTTTTCAGATTGACTTTTTTTTTCACCTAGCAATATGCACATAAGTTTCTTCTGCATCTTTTCATGACCTGATAGCTCATTTCTTTTTAGCCCTGAATACTATTCCATTGTCTGGATGTATCATAGCTTATTTACCTATTTATTCACTCACTGAAGGACATTTTAGTTGCTTCCAAGTTTTGGCAATTTTGGCCAAGGAGCGTGACTGCTGGATTGTATGATAAGAGTCTGTTTAGTTTTGTTAGAGGTTGCCAATTTGTCCTCCAAAGTGGTCGCACCGTTTTGCATTCCCACCAGCTATGAATGAGAGTTCCCGTTGCTCCATATCCTTGTCAGCATTTGGTGTTGTCAGGTTCCAGATTTTGGCCATTCTGAGAGGTATACAGTGGCATTTCATTGTTGTTTTTATTTGCATTTGCACTTGATGTTGAACATCTTCCTCTATGCTTAGTTTCTACCTGCATGTCTTCTTTGATGAGGTGTCTGTTCATATCTACTGCTTACTTTAAAACCTGTGTTATTTGTTTTCTTACTGAAGATTCACTTTTGATCCCAATGTGTGCGATGGGCAACGAGCACCGGTGCTTCCAAGTTTCAGTGACCTAAAGATAACACTGTCCAACACGGTTCTAAGTCAAGGCGACACTGTCCATCACTGATTTGCTGAAAATGACAACTTCTTGCCACGTAGGGTTTTTGAGAAGAACTTTATGCCAATTTTTGTTTTCCACTGCTTCCTGACTCTCCTTTCCCTCCTTGCCCTCCGTGTGTGACCTTGTGTGTGGAAACCCAAAGGCTGATTATAACCCAAAGACATCTGTGTTGAGCTGCTTGAAATCCTGGATTCTCTTATGTCCAAGCCTTTTTTTTTTCAGTTTCTTTCTTTAAATTTCATTTTATTTTTATTAAAATATAATTGATTTACAGTGTTGTGTCAATTTGTGCTGTATAACATAGTGACACAGTCACATATATATATATGTATATATATGTATATGTATATATACACACACACTCATTCCTTTTCTCATACCATCTTCCATCCTGGTTTATCCCAAAAGTCTGGATATAGTTCGCTGTGCTGCACAGTAGGTGTCAAAGCTTTTGTGCGTGTCACCCTTTGGCTTGGACCCCCTCCTTGCTTTTGTCCACCTTACAAGGCCATTGGTCCTGTGCTTTGCTGGCTAATTCAGGGTGTCCTTCTCTCTTCCCCAAACCAGAGTAAGGACTTCTTACCTCACACGCTTCCTCTGTCACAGCAGCTACCACAGGGACGGCAATTGCTGTCCTTGTCGGCAGACCTGGGTCAGGAGCTGCCCAAAGCAGGCTGGACTCTGGCTGCCCGTCTTGTTCACTTTTGTCTCCTCCATGTCTAACAGACGTGGGGGCAAATATGAGCTGAAGGAATTCAATCGTTCGATAGATGCTTTCTGAGCACCTGCTCTGCGCTGGGGTTTGCTTTATTTGCGTGGGCTTCATCCTCAAGGAAAACAGAAAGAGCTTGCTTGCCACTAGCAACAGACATTTCTCGTGGGCAAGAATGACCCTTTGAACAGGTGAGCATAAGCGAGAGCTTCGGGGGGCAAGCAGGATCCTGCGTTTACTTGTTCACAGGCTTATCACGGATTTACATGACTGCAAATGCTCCTGGGTCCACATGTCTTTCTGTGACTTGGTAGCTTCTTTCTTTTTAGCACTGAAGGGACTTCCCACATTATGGGTTCTGTCTTTTCAGGATAAAGTCAGATATTGCCCTCTTGGCTCCCTTTTCAGCCAAGGTTTCATCAGTCAGATGCAGCCACGTGAGTGACTTAGATTTAGAAGAAAATTTCCAGGGGCTAGAGCTGCAGTCCCAAACCAGTTTTGGGGGGCCATGGAGGAAGCTGGGCTCTGAGGAGGTCCCAGTGTGCTGGAATGTTTCTGCAGAAGGTAGGGACTGCTCTTGGCTGGATATCCTTCAAGCCTGGTTCTCTGGCCTTCCGGAAGCTTCTGGGAACTTTTACCCAACAGCTTTTAATATATTTTCTGTTCAGACCAGTTAGCGTGGGTTTGTGGCTTGCAACAAAGGGCCCTGGCAGGTGCAGACCTCTTTCCTGGGCGTACCGGGAGCCTGGGCCTTCCCACCCAGGCTGCCTTTAATCAGTCTGACGGCAAAGATGACTTCAACTCATCTCAGATCCTGCCGGAGCTGTCTCTCGATTGGGAATTAGAAATCTCCCAGCATGAAGGGCAGCAGCTGCAGTAAAGAAGGGTAAACTTCGACCTTGGGCTGAAACCCAAATTTCTTTGTATGTAATTATGCCAGAATTCAGATCAACCTCTAAACTGGGTTGACTCACAGTCCATGATATATAGGAAGGAAAACACCATATGAACTGCTGTCAGGGCATCCATTTTTTTTTTTTTTCACCTGTACTTTGAAATGTCGTTGAATTATTTGTCCTCTTCTATTTGACTGCAAATAACTCTGTTCTTCCAAGTATCATGCTTTACTTGCTTTCAAAACAAATATCCCAAACGACTAGGAACGAAGGGTTGTAATTAAATTATGGAATGCTGTGTGATGGACACTGAGGATGGCGGGGAGCTCAAAATTCCCAACTACAAAAAAGTTTGGAGGTGGCCAACTTTGTCCACTATGCCTCAAAATCATCAGACAAGGTCATGGCTACATCCCAGCCAGGAAAACCCTGACCGAGGCGTTTTTGCTGGTTCTGTGTTTCCGATGTTGGAAACTTCTCTATACCCTCTCTCTTCCCAGCATCTTTAGGTCTGTCTCGGACAGGGGAAGGGGTGGCAGACTCAATTCTCTTGTTAGTGGCTTTATCAGAAACACTTGCTGGGGGAAACAAAGGATGTAGAATTAATATAAAGTCAGAAGATGGCACACGGAGCCCAAAATCCCCCCCTACCAGGCCAGTTCCCCTTTCTGGTGGTTATCTCATTCAAACTTGTTGGTTTAGCTTTTCTGCTCTTTGGTCTCGGGGGCACGCAGTGACATTTCTGGGCCTCACTGTTTTTACTTATTCTCACTTTTATTCCTCCCAAATCTTGAGACCACCCCCCCACCCCCCATCTCTGGCAGATCCTCAGCTGCGTTCAGGGCTCCCTAGGGAACTTTGAAAACTTGAACTCATACTTTCTAGCTTCAAGGGGAAGGAGGGAGAACGTCACAGCTAAACTTATCACAACACCATCTCCTACTCATCTGTCTTTGGTTTGCAGTCAGTCAGACACCCTCCCGCGGATGGTACTTCCGGCGCTGTCCGGAATCCTTAGCCGGGGACGGGCTGCGGTGCAGTTGTCAACTTGTTAATTAGCTCCGTGGTGAGTGGTTTACTTTAGCCATAAAGGGCTCCAGGTTCAGCAAGTGGGCTGACATATCCCTTCGGAGGGTTGGTTTCCCGAGGAATGAATAAGAATTTTCCACGGTGCTTTAAGGAGTGCCTTAGGCACCTGCCATTCTGCTTATGCTTCCAGCCAGCCCACCCCTTGGAGGGATGGGCTCAGGATGCGACAGTTGGGAAAATTTCCCTTTGTGAAAAACCGTTCTTGAGGAGGTAGTGCCTGAGTGCCACACAACAGAGGAACATAGAGCAAAGTTTCAGAGAAGGGGGATTTTCCTGGTGGCTCAGTGGGTTAAGGATCCGGCATTGTCACTGCTGTGGCTCGGGTTGGATCATCCCTGGTCCTGGGACTTATGCTGTGGGCGTGGCCAGAAAGGAAAAAAAAAATGATTCAAAGAAGGATATGAAGACACACAGGAGGGTCTGCGTGTCTTTGTGGAATGATTTTGCTGTACCACTGAAGTGGCTTTACCATAAGGTGAACTGGTTCACCTCCTGAATGTCAGCACCCTCCAGGGCACGTCCCCAGAGGGCTGGCTTCTTCGATTCTTGAGGACGCCGATTCCTCCGCCATCAGATGGGAATCTGCTCATATTTCATTTTGCAAAATCTAAATGCCTATGAACTATCGGATTTTTTTTAAAAATTAAGATTTAATATTTTTAGAGCAGTTTTAGATTCAGAGCAAAATTGAGTGGAAGAGACAGAAACTTCTCATAGGACCCCTGCCCCCCATACACGCACAGCCTCCACTTCAACGTCGCAACAGAGTGGGATATTTATTACAGCTGACGGACCTACATTAACACATCTTGGTCACCCAGCTTCTATATTTTACACTGCGGTTCCCTCTTGGTCCTCTTCATTCAGTGGTTTGGATGGATGTCTATCGACATGGATCCACCAGGCATCCTGCAGAAAATTTTCATTGTCCTAAAAATGTGTGCTCCATCTCTTTCTTTCCTCCACCCCCAACCTCTGGCAACCACTCATCTTTTTACTGTCTCTCGTCTTTTCCAGTTGAAATTATACCTTACGTAGTCTTTTCAGACTGGCTTATTTCACTTAAATATGCATTGAGGTGTCCTCATGTCTTTTCCTGGTTTCTTTAGCTTATTTCTTTTTAGTGCTAAATAATATTCCATTGTCTGACTGTTCAAAGTTTATTTATCCATTCACCCACTGAAGGACCTCTTGGTTGCTTCTAAGGTTTGGCAATTATGAATAAAGCTGCCACAATATTCATGCGCACGTTTTGGGTGGACATAAGTTTTCAAGTCCTTTCGGTAAATACCAAGGAACACGATTGCTGGATTGTATGGTAAGTGTATGTTGAGTTTTGTAAGACATCACCAGGAGTTTAGAATCTGACTAGTGTCCAGGAGGATGCAGGTTTGATCCCCTGCCTCGCTTAGTGGGTTAGGAATCCAGCGTTGCCTTGAGCTGTGGTGTAGGTTGCAGACACAACTTTGATCCATGCGTTGCTATGGCTGTGGCAAAGGTTGCCAGCCGTAGCTTTGATTTGATTCCTAGCCTGGGAACTTTCACTTGATGCGGGTGTGGCCCTAAAAAATTCAAAATATGTATATATATAAATCACCAAACCGGCTTCCAAAGTGGCTGTACTGTTTTGCATTCCCAGCAGCAGTGAATGAACCTTCCTGTTTTCTCACATCCCCTCCAGCATAGGGTGCTGTTAGTTTGCAGATTTTGAACATTCTAAAGGTGTGAAGTGCTATCTCATTGTTTTAATGTGCATTTCCCTGACAACATACAATGTGGAACATCTTTTCATATGTTTATTTATAACTCCTTTGGTGAGGTGTCTGTTAAGGTCTTTGCCCCATTTTAAAAATCAGGTCTTTGTGATCTTATTGTTAATTTTAAGGGTGTTTTTCAAATATTTCCTCCCAGTCTGTGACTTGGCTTCTCATTCACCTAAAGATTTTTTTCTTTTAAAGAGAAAGACCCTGTTTTTTTAGTATATTTTTATCTATAGGCTCTGTTGGACTAGCTTTTGTAAGATAATCACTTAGGAAATGTAAAATTATTATGTTTGCAATAAAATAGAAGATTTTGGTCACTCTTCCTGTGAGTACCGTTACTATAAGTTACACTCTTATGATTGGGTACTTGTACCTTCAGACCAATTAAACTGTAAACACATCCAACCAATAGGAATACGGGAGTGCCTTGATTCTCAGCATCACTCAGAAGAGGGTTTATCCATCCTTCAGCAGACAGGCAAGACTGTAGAGCCGTGACGGGGCTTGGTATCAATGCCACATGTCAGTGCTTTCTTAGTGTCCTTGAGTTTCAGTGACTCTCTTCACATGACAGGTCATCCTTCTCCACCGCGTTACTATCCCATAGCTTTGAGGTTTTCTGTTCCACCTTCCAAATTGCAGCGGAAGGTATGTAAGCCAAAGCGGTTACCCAAATGGTAAAAGTGAACTGATTACCAGTTAGCAATAGTAATAACAGAACACATGCCTGCTGTAAAAATACATTGGGTCATGTTCAAGGGGAGAAACAGGTGACTTGAAGAAAATCACTTCCTTCTTTTTTAAATTTTATTAATTTTTTGTTATAGTTGATTTATAATTTTCTGTCAATTTCTGCTGTACAGCAAAGTGATCTGGTTATACACATATACACATTCCTTTTCTCATATCTTCCATCACGTTCCATCGCAAGTGATTGGATAGAGATCCCTGAGCCATACAACAGGACCTCATTGTTTGTCCATTCCAAATGCAATAGTTTGCATCTACTAACCCCAAACTCCCCATTCACACCCCTCCCTCCTCCTTCCCCCTTGGCAACCACAAGTCTCTTCTCCAAGGCCATGAGTCTGTTTCTGTTGTGTAGACAGACTCATTTGTGCCATTTTCCTTTTTGCAGATCTTTTGCCAGGAGCCTTGTCAATCCTTCATCTGCTTTGGTGCTGTTTCCTTTCCTCCTTCATCTCCAAAGTTTGCTGCTTCCTGCCTTGAATAAGAAAGAAGGAAAGATGGGGGGGGGGATGTTGGAGAAAGCCAGGAAGGAGGAGACTCCCTTCAGGTAGACACGTGATGGACTTACATACAAAGGAAAGCAAGACCCTGTGACCTTTACAAAGATTATTTCACACCGCGTTTAACCACCAAAGGAGCCTGTGCAAAAGCTGGTATTGAGGCAGCTGAGTTTGTTCTGCTTTAATTTACATGAATTCTACGCTTTTCCAAATGCTGCTCCGTACTTTTTCCTCTGGAGTCCAGGGTCCGCGGCCAGGATGTTCCTGCGTGGATGACCTTCTTCTGCTGTCAGAGAAAAATGCTCCTGTTTTCGGCATTTTCTTTGAAACAGAGGTGTTGCCAGTATTGACAACACAAATACAGATCAATAGCAGTTGGTAGCTCTTTGTTGGTTTTTCATTTTGTCCATCAAAAATTCTCTTGGAAAATAATGGAATTAAATGTTTTCTGGGGGTGGGGAGTGTTCCCCTACGTGAGTTTTTCTCTTTTACGCTTCCGCCAGTTACTGCATTAGTGGTCCTTTAGAGTTTCTCTAGCTCTTTCTTAGCCCACTATTAGTGACGCATCTCTCTCGCTCCTCTGTTACTATTCCAGAGCTGTTTTGTTTCAGCTTCTAGACCTCAGGAGGACTGGCCAAGGAGATAATTCCGAGGTGTCAGCTTACTACCTTTCCATTTGTTTGTTTTTTAAAGCAGTGTCTTGCCATCAACCAACAAGCCCATTGCCTAACCCAATGGGAGGTAAGTGCCAAGTGGCACAGAAAGAGAGCTGAATATTCAAAAGGTTCTCGGATTTCTATCAACCTAGTGGCCGGACAGCAGGGGGTGGGGGAGGGGGCTCCGTTAGCCCTAAGCACAGAGCTGCCCCACTGCTGCCACTGGGAGTGTCCTTGAGAGGATTTTAAGTAAATACCATCGTGGGGCCAGTGTGCACCAAGTGTCAATTTGTATTTATATGATGGGTGACAGTGCTGAAGCAGGCATCATGAATCATTCAGGATTACCCTCGTGGAGAGCCTCTAATTCTGCCTGAAGGATTAGGGAAACAGGGTTCAAATGCTATTTATCAGCCTTGTCTTTCAGGGAGCACCAGTGAACTCATCCAGTGCCTGACCTATCGCTCAAACACTCCATTTCCAAGTCTCAGAGAAAGGTCAGCTAAAGGTAATGGAATATTTTCATCGAGGTGGCACAGCCATGCTCCCTAAGCTGGCTTGGGAGACTATTTTCTGGGAGTCGGGGAGAAGGAAGAAGGAGGAACCCGCAGAGCAAGGGGGGAGGGAGATGGTTCAGTGCCTTGGGCATTTCTCAAAAATGTCTTCCTGGAAGAGCTTGCAGAAGATCGGATGTGTGCACGTGTATAACTGAATCCCTTTGTTGTACAGCAGAAATGACCACAACTTTGTAAATCAACAGTACTTCAATAAAACTCTACAAAATGAAAACAGAGTCTTCCTGGATGATAGGCATTAATGTCGCTTTTAAGAGTAGTCCTGCAGAAATGCATGTTATCGTCTTCCCAAAGGAGAGTCAGTTCACAATTCCGTGGCTTCTCACCCTGTAAACAAGAAGGAAAGTTTTCAACAAGGGATTTGGTACTCCCTTCCTTTTCCTTCTTTTCACCTCAGAGACTTTGAATAATTTCTCGACTCTTGTGGTGCTCAGCTGCCTTATCCTTATTCTCTATTAACCACTCTGGGTGTTGGGCTTGGTCTGAACAAATTTTAAGTATTGAACCAAACTTTTGTGGGGAGTGGACTCCATTGAATTACTGAGACTGAGGGCGCGGAGGAATGAAATTCGACCTCAAGGATAAAATAGCCTAGATTTAGGGTTTTCTGTTTGATGGTTGGCTTTGGTCACTTGTACCAACTTTTCTGCACCTTTTGTGAAGATATTTTCATCACTACTACTGAGCTACCTACAGCTTCGACACGGTAGATGGCTCCTTGAAGTACTGTTTTCACGTCTTGCGCGCTGTACACCTTTGCTGTTCCCCGACCATGAGCTGCTCTTTCATGGCTTTTTCCTCAACTGCCCGGCTCCTGAGGCCGGGTGCCTCGAGGCTCCTCCCTGTCACGTTCTCTCTGGGCTTTTAGTGAGATGCCGTTTTGTCTCATGGATTTAAACGTCATCCGTGTAAGGGCAACGTCCACGCAGATGGCCTCCCTTCTCAACTCCTAACTCACATTTCTGCCCGCCCACTCAAGATTTCCACTGGGCTTCTCGGCCTTAGCGTGGCTAACGCGGAATCCCAAATCGCCACCTCTCCAAACCCACTCCAACCGCCGCCGTCCTCATCTGGGTTCAGGCCAGTGCTATCGGTTTTGCTTCCTAGGCCAAAAATTGTTTATGCGCCAATGCAGATCTGGGTTGTGTGGGGTGAGAAAGGCTGTGTTTGAACCTCCAAGTGCGGTTTGAGGTTGGCCGATGAACTCCTGGCCAGTGTCCCACTCCCCCAGGCAGGATGTAGGGGGACGGGCAAGCTTCTCAGAGAGGTCAAGTGTTGGGCGCGGCACCACGTCCTAATGGTGTGGGAACCGTGGACTAAAATCAGAGGCTCTATCCTTTATGGGTGGGGTGGTCAAATAATTTATGGGAGAAATATTATAATTTACAGCAAGACACCCTTGACACAAAGCAGCTTCTTGTATCACAGGTTGTTTCACCTTGAGTCAGACGGGCTTTCTAACACATAAAGAGACGAGGTCCATGGATCCATCATTATACTGGATGACACCGAGGATCCAGAGAGCCCACATTAGCATTAACACGGGATTGATGTGCTGGGTGGTCTTGTATTCATGGAATTACATACATAATCCATATTATACATAATCCCAGGGGAGGCATATATATTTCTTCCCCTCTACCATGGAGAATTTTTTCAAAGTCCTTTTGTTATTGTTTCTATGATCTATGCTTTGGTGGTTATCTTTGTGTATAAATCTTTGTATTTGACATTTTTACTTCATGATAGACTCGCAGTGAAAATACTAGATGAAAACACTTAAGAGCAGTGGAAGGAACTTGATGCGCACTGCTGAACTGTGTTCCAGTTTGCATTCTCCTTAATTGCTGTGACGTAGGGCAGACAGACCTACACAGTTACCCACCAATGGGAGCGGGGGGTGAACCTTCAAGTCTTCTAACCAAAGAGCCAAGGACATGAAGGAATGGGAATCTGGTAAATTCTTACAAGTGTTTGCATGAAAAAATAACTGAGTGGAACATGGGAGCGACAAACTGGGGACAGGAAAGTTAAGCAGGATATAGTTGATATGGGAAAAATGGGTTCTGAAGTTCAAGGTGGAAGAATCCATAACTGCAACTAGCAGATGCCTGTGTTATTATTTCCATTTTCATAGGTGAAGAAAGGAAAGAGGTTTTGGCCGTTATGCCCAAGGTCACAGAGTCCATTAGCGATAGAGCTTGGACTCCAGGCTTTGCCCTCTGTCCCTGTTCTTTGTTACCTCTCAGTGTTGACAAACCTAGTTTCCACTGAAAGTATTCAAGACATCACCCGTTAGCTAAGCAAGATGACTTAGGCTGGAATGGATGCTTTCTGTCCCATCAGCTATGGAACAACAGCCAAGACCAACCTTGCTTTGATACCGAAGGCGTCATTGTTTGGTCACCATACTAACATCTGTGGGCATCATGTACTGTAATTGCCACTATTCAAAACCAAAATCGTGCACACTTTGGAAAGCTGGCATGCGCGTCTCCTAAAAAACAGCATTTCCTTTGAAAACAGCTAAAATTCCGGGTAAAAAGAAATGTAATCTTCTGGATTTCCCACTGTAGCACAGTGGAAATGAATCCAGGTAGGAACGATGAGGTTGTGGGTTCCATCCTTGGCCTCGCTTAGTGGGTTAAGGATCCGGCGTTGTCATGAGCCGTGGTGTAGGTTGCAGATGCAGCTTGGATCTGGCATTGCTGTGGCTGTGGTGTAGGCAGGAAGCTGTAGCTCTGACTGGACCCCTGGCCTGGGAACCTCCATATGCCTTGGGTACAAGCAAACCACAGAGAGGCAAGTGGAATGTGGGTCTGGCTTCTGCCCTAAGGGTTTATGCCAAACTGAGTGAACTTGAACTTCTTCGTTTTTCTTTTTTCCAAGTGATGTGGTGGCTGTCCTTAAGACTCAAAATTTACGATCTGCTAGAAATTACATTCTTCGTAACCATGGAACGTTATGTGGAATTTTGAATATTAACCTTAAAATGTGTGAAGGAGTACATAGTTTTTGCAAAGCCTTTTGTGTGTGTGTGTGTGGGGAGGTGTGCAAATAAAAGTAGGAAGAACCCTGGGTAAAATGTGAACAAACACACAATCTGCTTTTTAATGTGTGAGCAGCTACCTGGTGATGTATTCTTCTGCCTTCTCTGAAGAGCTTGCGGATAATGACCAGAGGATGGTGTCTGCAGCAGTCACCCTTCACGATGGACACTGAGGGTCCCCGATGCTCTTGACAGTCACATCTGCATGGTCCCAGGCTTGATCTGTGTGACCAGGAGTGTTTGGCAGAAATGATAGGTCACTTCTGAAGATCAAGTTATCAGAGGCTACAGCGTTTGTCTGGGGCATCCTTGCACCAGGGTTTTTGTCTCTCCCGGGTCACTGACTCCAAGGGGAGCCCGCTGCCGTGCAATTAGCCAGCCATTTGGAGAGATCTTTGTGGTGGGGAACCGAGGCCTCCAACCAAGAGCCAGAGAGGAACCTAGACGTGCTGGCAGCCACGTGGGGGAACTTGGCACTGTCTCCTCAAATGACTGCCATCCCATCTGGCAGCTGGACGGCAACTTCGTGAGTGACCCAGCTAAGCCGTTCCTGGATTCTGGACCTAGAGAGAAAGTGTCATTTGAGAGAACAATGTCTGGTATTTTCAATCGCTAAGTTTTGAGTAAGTCCTTATGCATTAACTAATAAATGCCTTGGCGTCCAGCTGGTGCCTGTGAATTGGGAATAGGCTGAGTGTCAGGGGCCCTTTGTTCGCCTCCAGAGAAGCCCTCTCAGGGGAAGAGAGGGAGTCATCAGACAGGGTGGGGCCTAAGAGAAGAGAAAGAGGAGAGGGGTAGGGAATTAGTCTCTTCCGATAACCCGGAGAACGTCTGGGTGAGGCGCCTAGGGAAATGCTGAGGAAAGGAAGCTGGACCCTTCGTGCCACAGGAATGGAGTAGCCTGACCAGGTGCACGATGATCTTTGGCAGCTCCCCTCCCCCCACCATCACACACACGTGCAAACGTGCACACACACACACACGCATGCATGCCCACACTTTTGCAAGTCAGCCAGGGCTTCCAGTCACCCGTACTGGACCTTCCTGTGAAGGTGTGGGTGTGCGCCGCCTCTGGACAGCCTCAGGCCCCTGGGCACATGGCTTGGCAGGCAGACGTGTGTGCTTCTGCGGCAGAAGGCAGAAAGAGGAAAAGTCAGCTCTTCTTCCACATGGACACGAGCCCGTGCCAGGGCTCAGGACGGGCAGGCGAAGCTTGAGCTGGATCTCAGCCTGCTCCTCCCCTGGTGCCATGTGCGAACCACACAGCTGTCCTGGTGCTTGAACCTGTCTTGACAAAGCCTCTTAGACATTTCCATGACTCTGGTTTAGGGAAGGCAGGGGAGCTGGAAGTTTTCTGAATCCACCAGGAAAGGAAGATTCCACTCCATGGAGCAGCGACTCGTCTGGGATGCTGGGCAGTGAGGAATATCCACGTCCGGTTAATTGCCCATTTGGAGCGGCAACGCCACTTCCCCCGATTTCCCTAGCCCTGAGGGTAGAAACCAGCCTGCCACCCTGGGTGTGTGCTCCTTTCCTTGAAGAAAGGCAAGATTCCTTTCTTTTCTGCATGTGCAAATAAATATTTATTCATTTTGGGAAAAAATAGATAAATGTGTTAAATTAAGGTCTTCTATGTTATTTCTCGAAATATCAGTTGGGAGTGTGTGGCTGCCTGAAGCATTGTGTTAAGAATAGGAATTCAAGACTCTGAAATGAGTGCAGTGATCGATTAGTAATGTCTGCCACGGGTGCTGGGTATGGAGTCAGGGCATGTTGGTTTAGTATTTACTAACACTATGAAAACAGTCAAATGAGAAGTTCCCATTGTGGCTCAGCAGGTTAAGAACCTGACATAGTGTCTGTGAAAATGTAGGTTCGATTCCTAGCCTCACTCAGTGGGTTAAGGATCCAGCATTGCCTTGGCTGTGGTATAGGCTGGCAGCTGCAACTCTGATTCAGCCCTTAGCCCAGTAGCTTCCATATGCTATGGGTTCCCCTGTAAAAAAAAAAAAAAAGTTTCTTAACATTTAACATTAAAAAAAAAATGTCAAATGTTTTTAGAGGCTGAATTCGTGAGACCATAAAGCAAGTTGCAAGAGTATAAAGAGTTCTTGCTGCTTGGAGAAAAAATGATGAATGATTTCATTGGCTTAGATCTTCTAGCAGAATTTAGACTGGGGATGTCCAAGGACAGTGGGGGATGGGGCGTATTTGATGGGGATTTCCTTGGGGTCCTTCCAATTTTTTTTAAATTAAAAAGCCAACTTTCTGCTTTTACTTCTCCTACAAATTCCCGTTTTATGTAATGCTTAGACTAAAGAGCTCTTAATGCTTCTGTAGTTTAAAACCAGCCAGCCAACCCATAAATACAGGGGCCAAAGACCATCGAAAGATGACCTCGAGTCACTCAAAGGTCAAGTGTCTGGTTTGCAGTCACAGAACATTGTGGCTACAGTGGGACCATAATCTGAGCCTCCTGCTTTCACCCACCCCGTGGGGACCAAGGCCAATCCTGTGACTTGCCTAGTGGAGAAAATAGATTTATGAAACAGATACTTTTTTTTCTTTTTAGGGTCACAACCGCAGCATATGGAAATTCCCAGGCTAGGGGTCAAGCCGGAGTTGCAGCTGCTGGCCTACACCACAGCCACAGCAATGTGGGATCAGAGCCACTGTTTGTGGCAATGCCGGATCCTTAACCCACTGAGCAAGGCCAGGGATCGAACCTGCATCCTCACGGACACTATGTCCAGTCCTTAACCTGCTGAGACACAACAGGAACTCCAAGATTTCTCATTTAAAGCCCTGTTACAGAGAAACCGTCTGCTATCTTGGCCACTAGAAAAACACGACGGGTCAGAAATAATTCTTGCAAAGAGTAATCTTCTTGTGTATTTGTAATCATTTGGCAGCTTGTATCTGGGTTGAGGCCAGCTGCTCTACGGAAGATGAACAATACAGGAAAGGTATTAAAGGAGATCATGCTGATTTCGCTTGGAAGCAGTGGTCACAGAAAATAAAATTATAAATAGCAGTAAAAACCTTGGGATTCAAATCTTATTTTTAGAGTCTTTTAAATTAACCTGCAGATAAATGATTTGAACCAGTCTGTAAAAAGGGAGAGGGTGGGGGTGGAATGCAAATATTGGCACTGAGGACAAAAGAAACCCCAGCCCTCACGCAGCTGAGGAACTCAGCTAACCTTGAATCACTTAGAGAATTTTGCAGGGGACTGGAAAGTTGTAGGTAGGATTACCATTATTATTATTATTATTATTATTATTATTAAATGCAATGATCCTAAAATTCGGGGACGAGTCAACAGCAAAAACAGAACCTCAGCAGAGAGATTTCAGGTGATGCGCCCGTCAGCCAGAGTGACATTTAGAAGCCGGAAAGAATGAATGAATGACAAATCTCGGGAGGGGAAAGGTGATAAACCCCCAGATCGACAGCAAGTCGTTTTGTCCCACAGATGCGATGAACCAGGATGACTGGATGAGGACTGTTGTGGCGCCTGCTGAGATTGTGTAGAATGTGTGCGCAGCTAGAAAGCAAAGCTGTTTGCAATGAGAATTAGGGACACTGGGTTACAGTCCCATCTGGATATGCCAGGACCTGCGTCCTCGCCTGGGGCTCCTGGGGCTGGGTAGGGAAAAGCTGGTGGCAGGGGGCTCTTTGAGTCTATGTGGTGCATAGTTTATAAATATATATATATATATTTTATCTTTTTACAGCTGCCCGTGCAGCATATGGAAGTTCCTGGGCTGGTAGTAGAATTGAGGCCACAACCATACCAGATCTGATCTGCGTATGCGACCTACACTGCGTCTGCAGCTTGTGGCTGCGTGGGATCCTTAACCCACTGAGTGAGGCCAGGGATTGAACCCACATCCTCATGGACACTATGTCGGGTTCTTAACCTGCTGAGCCCCAGTGGGAACTCGTACACTTTTTTCTTTTCACTTTTAAAAGTTTTATTGATGTGTGTTTGATTCAGCATGTTGTGATCATTTCTGCTCTACAACAAAGTGATTCAGTTATACGTGTAAACATGGAATATTGGGTAGACAATGTCTGAGCTAGACAGCAGGTGCCCGTTATGCTTCTTTATACTGAGCAAATGCTCTCTCTCCTGTGCTGATTCATTACATGCACTTTAAAATTTGATAATCCTAAGGGCTATACTTCCGACCTCTGCTTTGGTCATTTCTATAAATTTAGGGAATGTAGGTGTTTGGGCCAAAGGTTAGCCGTCCACCAGCGTGCAGACATGACTTTGGTCCTGTGCTTCTTCCTGCCTCGTGGAGATTCTCCTGGTGACTCAAAAGATCTGAGAGAGTTGGCATTTCAGGCTACAATATCTGTTCCCTCTTTTAAAAAAAAGCATGTATGCTGAACGTGTAACAATTGTGTAAAATAAGCTATTGAAGAAAAAAAACACCAAGTTTTTCTCATCAACCGGGAGTGTTATCAGTCCTGGTTGAATCTCATCTTACTTTGAGACTTGACAAGAACAGTTCCTTCCCTCTCCAGCTCTGAATTCTTTTTCTGGAAACGGACAGCAGCAGGCAGAGCTGGTGTCCGGAGCCCATGGATTTGTTCTTGATCTGCCCCAGTCTCAGACTCCCCTTTGCTTTGCCTGTTCCACTTAGCAAAGTGGTGGATCTTCATTAGCTTGGCTGTGGTGCGTCTTCACCAGGAATGAAAGTCTGCCTTCTTTTGATCTCCCGGTGTCTTCTCTCTTGATGCATCTCAAGAAGCAAGGCGGAAATACTGTTTAGAGCCAGTTTTGTCCTCCTTCCCGTAACCTCCTTTGGACCACTTTTTTCTCCAATCGGAAAGTTCCTTGGCCAGATTGAATCCACTCCATTTCATTTTCTCTGTTCACGATTCTCAGGAGATCATGGGGAGAGCAGGTGTTGACACCATCATTTGAAAACCACGGAACTGAGCTATGGAGGTGATAACTGAAATATAAAGTGCCCCTTGACACCCCATTAGGGGATATTTTGGAGAAAAAGAGACTAGAACTTGTTTCTTTTATTCCTTGAAAATATAGAAAATTAAAATGTACCATTTTTTTTTAATAGGACATCTTCTAGATCAGTGGTTCTTAGCATTTACCTGGGAAACTTGAAAAAATATTAATGCTCAAGTTTTACCCCAGGTCAATTAAATCAGCTGTGGCTTTTAAAATATGTATCCTTCTTGTGGAGCTTTGTGAATCTATGGATTGGTATCTTTCATCAGTGTTAGAAAATTCTCAGCCACGATTCGTTCAATTACTGCTTCTTCCCCATCCTTTTCTCTCCTTTTGGGGTTGCAGTTATGCGTTTGTTAGATCGTTTGACTGTGTCTTATTCGTTTTTTCTATTCTGTTCATTTTTTCCTCTGTGCATTTTATTTTGAGTGTTTTCTTTTATTTTTTGTCTTTTTAAGGCCAAACTCATGACATATGGAAGTTCCCAGGCTAGGAGTTGAATCAGAGCTGTAGCTGCCGGCCTACACCACAGCCACAGCAACTCGGGACCTGAGCCATGTCTGCAACCTACGCCACAGCTCACGGCAACGCTGGATCCTTAACCCAATGAGCAAGGCCAAGAATTGAACCCGAATCCTCGTGGATACTAGTCCGGTTCATTACTGCTGAGCCATGACAGGAACTCCCTATTTTGAATATTTTAAAGTTTTCCTCTTTTTTGAGTTTGCTAATCCTGGCTTCTGACTTGCCAGTCTGATGTTAAACTGATACAGTGCATTCTTCCTGTTAGATATTTCACTTTTCAGTTCTAGATTGATTTTTTTCATAATTTTTTTCTTTCCTTCTCCTCCTCCTACTTCTTCTCCTTCTCCTTCTTCTTTGCATTTTAGGGCCATACAGGTGGCATATGGGAGTTCCTAGGCTAGGGGTTGAATTGGAGCTGTAGCCACTGGCCTGTGCCACAGCCACACCAGATCTGAGCCACATCTGCAAGCTACAACACAGCTCAGAGCAACGTCGGATCTTTAACCCACTGAGCGAGGCCAGGGATCGAACCTACATCCTCATGGATACTAGTCAGATTTGTTTCAGCTGAGCGGTAACAGGAACTCCCATTATTTCAATTCTCTATTGAAATGCTCCATATTTTAATAGTTTGTTCACCTTTCCCCTTATTTTTTTAATATTATTAATAACAATTATTTTAAAAAGTTGCCTGCTAATTTAAACATGTAGGTCATCTCTCTGCTTCAAATGGCTTTCCCTACCCCTTCTTCTCATATCTTATAACTTTCTATTTTATGCTAGACATTGTGCATAAAAGAACACAATGAGACTGCATAGAGACTGAAGTTGATATTACTTAGACTCCAAAAGATTTTGCTCTTTGATGATTTAACCAAGGGTAGGGATTTCGTCAAACTGAGTCTATCACTGGTTTCAAATGTTTCAGAGTTGAGAAGACCTTTCTGTGGATTTTGCCTCTAGTCTACCGGGTCTCTGCCTCTTTCATTTCCACCCACAGAGACCCCAGGGCAGTTCATATGCCTTTTGACAGTTTTGAACTTTGCTCTCTAGTCTCCAGACCACATGTTTCTATCTTAAGGAGGAGACAGGCCCTGTGCTTGCAGCAGATGCTCCTCCGGGAGATGGACTCTGTCTCCCCACTCCTGTAGGACCATGGTGTATTTCAGTCTGCTGTTTTAGAGAAGCCCCTTAACCTTCCAAGTGCCCCTTGACTCAGTAAATGAACCATAGGGGAAAAGGGACTTCACGTATTTAGGGCTCTGGAAGTTTTCAAATTGTCATTCCAGCTCCGCACCACCTCCAAAAACTTTGGTAGTGTTTTTTCTCACACTAACACCCCTGTACTCAGGCCAAGCTCGAGCCTCATCTTGCACTTGGAAATGGCAAACATCCTCAGGGTAGAAAGCAGCCAGTGGCCGCCTACTCATTTGGGTAGGGCTCTCCTGCCTCTGGTTGAGTTCATTTAGCCCTGTCTGCTTCCACCACTTTCTGATGTCTTGGAGAACGTAATTTCAGTGGCTAAGTTCCCTTTTTCAAGTTGTTGCAGCTGCAGCAGGGTTCTACTGCTTCCTACTCCATTTTACCTGGAACCACAGTTGAATTACACCAGGCTCTCTGACGGTAAACATTAGCTTTGGTAGATGGATCTTATAAACACGGAGGAGGGAGCTTAAGAGAGAAATCAAAAGTGCTGTGATTTAGAGAGCATGCTTTTTGAAAGAATAAGCTCTTTCATTGCAGAGTCTTACTTTCTAGAGAAAGGCCGTACCCAGATACGCCCTTGGCCATCACTGCTATGCACTAATACAGTGAGAAGCTCCTTCCTTCCCAAGTAACTTGTTCAGTTTAAAGGACCTAGAGCGTAAAACAGGAGTATCTTTACTGAAAAGTTTACACATAAGCTCTCAGAAAGTGCACATCCATGTTAAATATACCATAGGAATATTTCCTGATGTGAATACATATTACATGATCACTTTTCAAATATTACACTCCTTTTCTCTTCTGAACTCCTGTCATCTGTGTCAGAGATCTATGCAATTATGAGTAGAATGTGTCTATATTTTTTCTTATATGTTAGTTCTGCGTCCCCAAATAGACAATAAGCTTCCTGTGGACATGACAAATCTGATAGTACCCAGAACAGTACTGAGCAGATACTTTTTTGATTAATTGATTGTTTACTGTTTTCCACATGCCTTTGACTAAGGCACGTGGACAGAGAGAAAAATCATATTGGGTTTGAAGAGCCTGGGATACAGGTAGTGAATTTAGAGTGAAGACTTGCACAATTCCAATTGTCCATTCATGGGAACTAATAGCATAAAAGATGCAGGAAGTTTGCTGGTTTGTTTTACATTACAGAACTTGTTTAAAATTGAAAACTTTCTCCAGAAGGTGTTTGGATAAATGTGTATGTGTCTTGAATTAGTTGTGGGTTCTTTTGAAAGGCAATAGTATAGATGGATTCATTCTACAAAGGTTTTTCTTCGTCTTCCATCCTTACTTCTTTAATCCAGTTATACAAAGGCTAAGGAGAGTTACAAACAGAGCTACATAAAGTAGAGAATAGGCTTTGGCATGAGTTACTTGGCCTTAGAATCAAATTCAATCCAATTATAAACTAACATGAAGAAAAATGATGTTTAGAATCCAAGGTCTGGAAAGACTAAAATCTATAGATTAAGGTCTCCTTGAATCACTTACATTAGATATAGATATTTGTTGTACAAAGCATGTCTAATTTTTTAATCATTGAATCTTTTTTGGGTAAATTTTATTGGAGTATGGTTGACTTACATAGTTGTGTTATTTTCAGGTGTACTCATATTAAGATTGAACAAATTATTCAATCTTATTAAGACTGAATCAGTCATTCATAAGATTGAATCAATCATTCAATCTTAATATTATTCTGAAGAGCACAATTTCTCATAGGACCTTACACTGGACATGGTGGATTATTTCTCCTTTGCATTCACAAGATAATCATTCTCTTCTTCTAAATTTGATTTTTTTAAAAAAATTTTTTTATTGGCGTATAGTTGACTTACAATGTTGTGTTGGTTTCAGGTGTACAGCAGAGTGAATCAAATATCCATTCCTTTTCAGATTCTTTTGCCATATATGTCACCACACAGTATTAAGTAGACTTCCTGTGATATTTGGCCCTTGTTATGCATCTCTTCCATATATAGCAGAGTGTATGTGTTAATTTCAACCTCTATTTATTCCTTCCCCCAGTATTTTCCCTTTGGCAACCGTAAGTCTGGTTTTGAAGTCTTTGAGTCTGTTTCTGCTTTGTGCATAAGTTCTTTTGAATCATTTCTTATTAGATTCCATGTATTAGTGATTGCATGTGATGTCTGTCTTTGCTGGACTTACTTAGTGTGATTATCTTTAGGTCCACACATGCTCCTACAAATGGCACTATTTTGTTCCTTTCTATGGCTGAGTAATATTCCATTGTATATAAGTACCAATAAGTCATTCCTTTTTTTTTTTTTTCTTGGCCACACCTGTGGCATGTGGAAATTCCCAGGCCAGGCATCGAACCCGTGCCATAGGAGCCACCTGAGCTGCTACAGTGACAATCCTGGATCCTTAACCCACTGTGCCCAAAGAGAACTTGAAGTCACTCTCTCTTGAATAAAAGGATGCCACTTTTGTCTGCTGTGAGCAAATGAGTATAAAGGTACGTGAGGAGTTTCTGTCCTGGCGCAGAGGAAACCAATCTGACTAGGAACCATGAGGTTGCAGGTTCGATTCCTGGCCTCTCTCAGAGGGTTAAGGATCTGGTGTGGCCGTGAGCTGTGGTGTAGGTCGCAGACGTGGCTAGGATCCTGAGTTGCTGTGGCTGTGCTGTAGGCCAGCGGCTGTACCTTCAATTCGACCCCTAGCCTGGGAACCTCCAAATGCCACACACACCAATAAATAAATAAATAAATAAATAAATAAATAAATAATAAAGGTATATGAAAAGACCTAATGCATGATTGGAAGATAATCAATTAATTTGTGATTGGAGCATCCATCCTCTTGGTCTGTTAGAGCGTAAAAGGGAGGTTTCTACTAGACAAACGTGTCTATTTCTTGGCTTCTCTCTTGCTCTCTGTAATATTAGGCAGTTACCTAGTGTAGACGGGACAAACCAAGGAGTCTCTATGTGAAGAGATCGTTAGGGCAAAGTGTGCACGATACATGGATAAAGCTGTCATCAAACCGCCAAGTACAATGACTCCTAGGACACCCGATTACACTTTGTGAATCAAATGCACAGTGCTTCCGGGTTTAACTTATCATTTCTCCTTTTGACCAGAATTTTTGGGGATGATCTGAAGTCATAAATGAAAAAGAACCGCTCTATGCCAGATGGCTGTTATTCCTTTGTGGGTCATTCAGTCTTGCATTATTTTGGGGGTGTTGTTCTTACGTCGCTCTTCTGCTCCACGGACACCGTGTTGGTTCTCCTTGAGGCCCTCCCTGGCAGTGGCTGGGTATCTTGCTGACCCTCGATGATGTCTGCGGATGTTATGAAGAGTCGTGGTGTCGATTTGATGGCACTTTCTCATTTACAGATATCGAAACAGACTCAGAAAAGTCCATTTTTGGCAGCTAAGCCAAGCTTTGAATCAGGGTCTTGGTATTCTGGTTGTGCTCTATTTCTGGCAATTTTTGCTCTCCAGCTTCACAATTTTGACTTAGTCTTGTTTTCCGATGTTGGATATACTGAGGGTGATGCGATTATTAATGCAGTTCGTTCTGGAAAATCCTGGGCACGTGGCTCATAAAAACAAGCATTTTCTTTGAAGAAGAAGGCCACCCTTCACCTGGAACTGGAGCAGGGGGACAAGTCCTTCAAAAATTCTCTCCCATATGCTTTCAGAGGGTAAATGACACTTTTCTCATTTCACTTGCTTTAAACTGTTGAGCTAAAATCTTGACCTGTGAACATATTACATATATCAAGTGGCTGGAAACACAGCAGGGGGAAATCAGCCTTGTTGCATTTTCTATTAGGAGGACATCCTTAAATTATATCAAATTCTTGGCTTATAAAACACCACATGGCTCTCCTGCTTTAGTGGCCGCCGCTTTACCATGCAGGCTACTTGGAAAGTAATTAAATTGAACAGACACTGCCCTTGATTTAAAGTCAGAGGGGGAAGCAGTTAATTGAATAGAAATGACAGTTCTTCTTCTTTTTTCAAAAAGGCTAAGCCAAGGCTCGAGACAATGGAACTATTAAAGGGAAACTGCCCTAAACCATCAAGATGAATCATTTGCCGGGTGAGTACAATTTGTTTTATTTCACTTGATAAGCAAAGGAAACATTTGAGTCCTTTGTGTTTCTCGGGGCACCCTTTCTCTCCAAATGACGAGTCTTTGTCACCTTGGTGCAGAGGCTCTCAAACCTTTTCTCGCTGGGTTTTTCTGGTCTGTTTTCAGGTTAAAGGGGCGTGTGCGACAGAAGCTGGGACATAAAAGATGGGATTGTTTTCTTGTCATCCTGTACCCTTGCCACCTGGTCACTGTGATTCTGATGAGTGGAGATAAATAATAGCCATCTCACTGCAACGTGCTCCTTTATTTCCTGGAGGTCAGGCACCAGGAGGACCAGGAGGGCATAAGATCTGATGAAATAAGACCCGCTTTGGTGCAGGCGTAGGAGTCCCTCGGCATGAAGAGGGTGAAGGAAATGACTCAAGGCAAAGTTCATGGAGTTCTGAAATCAATAGCTAAGAGTAAGAAATGCTCATTTTCAAGAACAATGCAGAGTTAAAATGTCGCCAGGGGTGAAGGAAGAGAAGGAACTTCTTTATCCAGCAGTAGAGAGAAAATAAACATCCAGCGCGAAAAAACCCCCATGAATTTCGCCTCTAAATTCACTGCCATAGAGAGAGAGAGAGAGAGAGTGGACGCTTTGGGGACACTTACATTGAAAGTCTTTCTCGGAATTCCTGTCGTGGCTCAGCGATGACTCCGACTAGTATTCACGAGGCTGCGGGTTTGCTCCCTGGATCTGGCCTTGTCGTGAGCTGTGGTGTAGATCACAGACGTGGCTTGCATCTCTGGTGCTGTGGCTGTGATGTAGGCCGGCGGCTACAGCAGCGATTCAACCCCTAGCCTGGTCTTTCAAGCTCAATCACAGTTTCCTTTTTGTGATTTCTTTTTCCTCTCCAGCCAAATTCTGAACCCTCTGCACGTCTCAGGAGCAATCCCCGGGAGCGGGCTGGTTGAGATGATGGCGCTGAGCACACTGCTTGAAGAAGCCTCTGTTAATTCTCGTCGCCAGCGATTCTTCTGGGACTCCTGAGCGTAGAAACCGGTTCACCTTTGCACTTAGAAGAAAGCAACCCAGCATCCACAATAGGCGGGCTTCCGTCTGCTCTTTGGCAAGCAAGGATTCTGCTGCTGAGCCCAACTTTCTAGCCCGAAGGTCAGGGAGAAAGCTTGCATGACCCCAAGGAAGGTAAGCGCAGGGCTGGAGGCGTGAGAAGAGACAGCCAGGAGGGACTTCGGTGGCCTCCTGGCTCTGCTACTCTGTAACCGTCCCTGAGGAATGGTGCCCATTTCCCTCTTTGGGTCACAGTTCCCTTACGGCTGCAGAATGAAAAGACCCGATGCCACAAGCTCTAAGCTTCTTTTAGCTCGGATGTGACTATATGCCAACGCCTCCCGCTCCTCCCCCGGACATTTATTATTTATTTGTTTATTGCAGGATAGTTGATTTACAATGTGGTATTAGTTTCAGGTGTACCGCAAAGGGATTCATGATGCATGTACACACACACACACACACACACACACACACACACACAAGGACACGTGTTCTTTTTCAGATTCTCTCCCCATATAGGTTATCACAGAACACTGAGTCGTGTTCTCCGTGCTCTACGGCAGGTCCTCGCTGGTTATCTGTTTTATATCTAGCAGTGTGTACATGCTAATCCTAAACTTCTAATTTATACCCCCCCCCGCCTTTCCCCTTTGGTAACCATCAGTTTGATTTCTATGTCTGAGTCAGTAAGTAAGTTCATTTGTAACATTTTTTTAAAGAGTCCACGTATACATGATATCATATGATATTCGTCTTTCTCTGACTTGCTTCATTTAGGACGATAATCTCTAAATCCATCCATGTTGCCGCAAATGGCATTATTTTGTTCTTTTCTATGGCTCACATTCCATTGCATATAGGTACGAGGTTTTCTTTATCTATCCCTCTGTCAGTAGGCATTTTGGTTACTCTCATGTCGTAGCTATTATAAATAGTGCTACGGTGAATTCACGTTGGGGTGCATGTCTCTTTTCCAATTAGAGTTTTCGTCTTTTTCTGATGTATGCCCAAGAGTGGGGTTGCAGAATCACATGGTACCTCTACTTTTAGTTTTTAAAGGACCCTTCATACTGTTCTCCATGGTGGCTGCACCAATTTACACTCCCATCAGCTTTGTAGCAGGGTTCCTTTTTCTCCACACCCTCTCCAGCATTTGTTATTTTTTGACTTGTTAATGATGGCTGTTCTGAGCTGTGTGAGAGGTACCTCATTGTAGTCTTGATTTACGTTTCTCTAGTAATTAGTGATGTTGAGCATCTTTTTTCATGTGTATTTTGGCCATCTGTATGTCTTTCTTAAATAGGCATCGTTACTACTAGACTTCTCAAATTTTCAAATATACTAATAGAACATTTTGAACTTTTAAGGTGAGGGTGTAGAATACAGCATTTGCTAATCTTGCTTAATTACAGAATTCATCCCTCTGCTACACACTTATTATTATTTTTTTAATTGCTATTTTTATTATCTCAAGGAGCTAGTGTTTTGAGGAGGACAGTTTGGAGAATACTGCTTTCTTCTTCTTCTTTTTTTTGTGTCTTTATAGGGCTGCACCTGCAGCATTATGGAGGTTCCCGGGCTAGGGGTATAATTGGAGCTACAGCTGCCTCCCTACGCCACAGCCACGGCAATGCAGGATCTGAGCCTTGTCTGTGACCTACACCACAGCTCTCGGCAACTCCGTATCCTTAACCTATTGAGTGAGACCAGGGATCGAACCTGCGTCCTCATGGATGCTACTTAGATTCGTTTCCACTGAGCCACAATGGGAACTCTGGGAATGTTGCTTTAAGGTGTAAAAGCTTCTAATGCCCACCTTCTCTCCAAATGAGATGTCCCGTTTATATGTGAGCAAGGGGGATTCAAGTTAGCGGTTTTGAAGAACTTTCCATGTGAAACAACGCAATAGGAATGGGAGGTTATGGGATTTTCCAGACTTTGCTCCGTCAGTCCATGCACCAGTGTTTGGGTCCCCGTTCAATTCGGGCTTTCACAAGGCTTCATGTAAAGCACTCTGCTTTGAGAATAAAAAAAAGGGGAGGAGGACTGACCTTTAAACGAAGAACTAACAATTAGAAAAAAAAAAAAATGAACAAACACTCGTGAAGACCAACCTCGGTTTTGCGTAACGACTGCGAGAACAATTTCGAAGTTCATCTGTGTGGGATCCCTTCACTTTTATTTGACATTGCGGCCAAAAACTCAATGTTAGCCTTTACACGAAATCCGTGGGTGTTGTTGCTTATCTCGACTGTTATATAATCCTTATTACTCATTAGGATGTGGTGTTCTCGTGTTGGGCTCCGACATTTCTCAGTCAACGTGACCACACCTGAGGTCTAGTAGGACAGCCTCCGAACCTACTCAAAAGTTTTCAGGTTTGTATACCTTGTAATACGGCATAGGCAGCTTTAAGTGAATCGTGTTCACTCTCTTTTTCCCTCTTCTTGAAGGTTTCAGTTTGAAAGGAACCCAGTTGTTTGAGAAATGTAGGTTACGTGCCACCTAGGAAAGTCCCTCGCTGAAGCTCGGTAGACACAGGGCAGGAAGTCAAAGGTGGCCGGCTGAGATTGCTGCCACCAGCTTCTCATCCCTGGCCCGGAACTTGAATCTGTTCTGATCGATGTGAAAAACAAAGTGAATAATGAGTGAAGACAAGTGGGCCTGCTGATGTTCTCCTTGAGTTTCTAGATCAGGTTAGTTTTCCTTAGGACCATTGTTTGCCATCACCCATTTCTTTATTATTATTTTTTTCTGCCATTGCCCCCCCCTCCTTTTTTTCTTTCTCTTTAGAGCCGTACTTGTGGCCTATGGAAGTTCCCAGGCTAGGGGTCCAGTTGGAGCTAAGCTGAAGCCTACGCTACAGCCACGGCAATGCTGGATCCAAGCCGCATCTGTGACCTGCGCTGCAGCTTATGGCAAGGCCAGATCCTTAACCCACTGAGTGAGGCCAAGGTTCAAACCCAAGTCCTCACAGACACTATGTCAGGTTCTTCACCTGCTAAACCACGATGGGAACTCCTGCTGTTGTCTATTCTTGATAAGTACAGTGTTGCATTACTCTGAGATCATAATTATAGGCACAGAGGTACTGATTCTTGAATGAATGAATGGCTAATATGAAGCTGGGTGCAGTGAAAAGATGGGCATGAGAATTCAGGTTCCATCAGCAACCAGCTTCCTGATCCAGAGAGGACAGCTGTTACTGGCTGTGTTTTTTTTTTTTTTCCCTGACTTAGATTAGGGTTCCTCACCACCCAAAGTCGACCCCGTTTCTAGCAGAACACTGTCTTCTAAAAGAGTTAGGGGTCAGTTTTATGCCAGTTGTCCCTTTCCTTTCCCTGGCTATGTCAGAAAAGGGAATGAAACACGATTTGCCATCTTCTTTCTATTCCAGACAGAGCCTTTGATGGTAACTCCAATCTTTCTCTTATTGGCTACCATGGACCTCACCCGAGCATGGAAAAGATCTCAACTTCTAGTTATAAGACACATAAATCCCGGAGATGGAATATACTGCATGGTGATGATAGTGAGCAAGGGTATATTGCATATTTGAAAGTGGCCAAGATAGATCTTCACCACCCCCGAGACAGGTGGAAGTTCCTGGGCCAAGAATGACCTGAGCTACAGCAGTGACAATGCCAGTCCTTAACCCACTAGGCCACCGGGGAACTCCCTAAAAGACGAGATCTTAAAAGTTATCACAAGAAAAAAAAATGTAACTCTGTGTGGTGATGGCTGTTAACTAGACCTATTGTGATGATCATTTTGTAATATAGACATACGTAAAATTGTTACCTTGGATACCTTAAGCTAATACAATGTTATGGGTTGGTTATATCTCAATAAAACTGGAAAAAAAATCTCAGATAAGAAGATAAAGGTAATAATAAAACCGTAAAGACTAAGATAAAGAATAAAGACAATAATCATTTGTTAAAAGCTTACCATATTCCAAGTCATTGTCACACCTTATTTTATTTAATCTGTACAAACTTTGCGTTGGAACCATGATATTTCCCATTCTGTAAATGGGATAGTGGGGCTAAAGGAGGTTATTATTTATGCAAAGTGATGCAATTAGAAAGTGTGAGCACTCTCTAAGCCCAGGGTCTTTGTCTCCAAAGCCTGTGCTCTCTCCCCACAAAAGTGATGACGACCTTGGCCCAGGTGGCTTCTACCGTTCCTGGTGGCTCTGTCATTCTCTGACTTGCCATCGCCATTGTCTTTTCCATCTAGTGCCTCCTTCCTTGTTTCAGCTCCTCAAATTTTACGGCCACCGTAGCAATAGCAATGATTGGTTCTGCTGTGGCAAGTATCAAGAAACTTATTGAAGTCTGAGTCTGAACCACATACCCCATGGGTTTGCATGACATCCGCCAGTGAGGGCCAGGTTCAACTTACCTTTTCCTGTCTAGGATAACCCAAGAGGCCGGTTTTTATTATTATCGCTCTTTTACAGGCAAAGGAACTGGAGCAAAGAGAGGCTGCACAGCTACTGAATGATGAAACCAGACTTCAATCTGGGCCATTTGTCTAGGAAACAATCACTATGTAGTTCCATTCGATGCTGTGATATTGAAGGCGCTTAATAAGTGTTTGCCAAATGGGTGAAAGCTAGCTTGATGCCTCGATTTGTTTCCTGTGCTCTTAAAACACAAGGTGTCCAGGGGCTCACGTGCCGGTCAGTTGTGGATCTGCTATTTCAAGAGGCCCAGCTCCGCACAAGAGAATCCGGGGCTGAACACAAGACCACAAATGGTCACGTGGACACCATCCACCAATGGGAAACTTCCTGGTGTAGTTGTGTGTGTGTGTGTGTGTGTGTGTGTTGGGGGGAGTGTGGTCTGAGGCCAGAGGCTAGGTTGTTGCCAGAATAGGAGGACTGGGTGAGGCTGAGGGCGCGGGACCAGGCAAGAGGAAACTGGGACATAACTGAAGTTTGCCCAGAAAGGTCCACAGCCCTGGGACGAATAGTCTTCACCAAAGCAGAACTGCGTGCTCACGTAGAAAACTTCCTCAAAGAGATCAGAGTCTTACCACCGGTCTCTCGCTGCTCACCCCACAGCCTCTCCTGTTGCTCTTTCACCGTGACTTCAGCGCTTTATGGGAGACGGGAAATACCAGCTCGGCGTGATGAAACGTAGGCAGACCTTGGAGATATTTCAGTCGTTCCAGATCATTGCAATCAAGCAAACATCCCAATAAAGCAAGTCACACATATTTTTTTGGTGTCCCGGGGTGTGCAAAAGTTATGTTTCTAGCGTACTGTAGGCTCTTAAATTTGCAATAGATTTACATCTAAAAAAACAATGTATGGGAGTTCCCACTGTGGCTCAGCAGGTGAGGAACGCAACATAGTGTCTGTGAGGACGCAGGCTGGCTACCTGGCCTCACTCAGTGGGTTAATGATCCGGAGTTGCCGCAAGCTGTGGCGTAGATGGCACGTGTGGCTCAGATCCGGCTTTGCTGTGGCTGTGGGGCAGGCCTGCAGCTATGGCTCTGAGGCCATCCCTAGGCTGGGATCTTCATATGCTGCAAGTGCGGTTGTAAAAAAAAAAAGGGTGAGGGGAACATAACTAAAAATACTTTATTGCTAAAAAGTTCTAAGCATCATGTGACAATACAGGGTTGCCTCAAACCTCCAATTGGTAAAGAACAATCCGCAATGCACAAAAAAGAACAAAACGCAGCACGATGGGCTATGCCTATAACCGAAATGGGGAGTTTTCTGCCATTTGCAAGGAAGACCAACCCTTAAGCATTGTTTAAAAAAAAAAAAAATAGGAAAAGTTCCCCCACTGAACGAGGCCAAAGATCAAACGCACATCCTTATCAGTACACGTTAGGTTCGTTTCTGCTGAGCCACGATGGGAACTCCAGCTTTCAGTTTTTATATGTGAGAAATAGACCTCTTTTAAAAAATTGGAGGATAGTTGGTTTACAATGTTGAGTTGGTTTCAGGTGTACAGCAAAGTAATTCAGTTTTATCTCTGTCTGTCTATCTATCTATCTATCTATCTATCTATCTATCTATCTATCCACCTATCTATCTATCATCTATCTATCATCTATATTCTTTTTCAGAGTCTTTTCTCATTAGGTTATTATAAGATATTGACTGTAGTTCCCTCTGCGATAGGGTAGGTCCTTGTTGTTTATCTATTTTATATACAGTGGTGTGTATCTGTTATTCCCAAACTCCTAATAGATCGCTCTTCCCTTTCTATTCCACTTTGGTAACCAAATGTTTGTTTTCGTGTCCAAGTCTTTTTTTTTTTTTTTTAAAGCATCGTATGTACATCTCAGAAAGAGAATAAGTGTCTTAAACCAAGTTTACATATCCTGTTAGTTACCTGAAACTGCTTGATGAAACGAATATTTGTAACTTGGTACATATTACTAAATAAAGGAGATAAATTGCTATTTTTAGAAACTGAAGTATAGTTGATGTTTAAGTTACAATACAGTGAGTCACAATTTTTAAAGGCTGTACTCCGTTTATAGTTATTATAAAATATTGGCTGTCCTCCCTGTGTTGTACAATATCCTGTCGCTTATGATAAATGGCTATTTTTGAGGGCTGACTTGCCCCAGGTCCTGTAACTTTATGCATCTAATCTCATTTAGCCCTCCTCATAACTCTCTTAGATAGTCATCAATATCCCCATTTTATGGATAACTGCACTGAACCTTTGAAAAATTAAGAAATGAGCACATTCAATGAAGAATAAGACCAGCTCTGCCTGGTTCCAGAATTCTTTCTCGTTCGAGTTTTTACTGCCTCTGCAAAAGTAGGAACCCGGGCCTCCCTCCAAACCCTTTCTGCAAACACAATATTTGTGAATGTTTATATAAATATTCAGCAAGTATTTGTTCAATGAATATATCAGTGAAACAGTTTTTATTAAGTCGGGGTGGCAGGGAGTAGTTCTAAAGCAAAGGATAATTTCTGTAAACTTTATGGACCAATTTGTATTAAAGAACTGTTAAATGTTCATGAGTAATAACAGTATTGTGGTTACGTCTAAAAAAAAAAAAGAGTCCTTATCTCTTGGAGATGCTCTCTGAAATGTTTACAGATGAAATGACATGATGTCTGATATCCACTTCAAACAGAGTGAGGTGGAAGAGGGTGGAAGAGGAGAGTTTAGATTCAACAGGACTGGTCATGGATCGATACCGGATGTGTATATGGGGTTCATTTTTATTAATTTCCTTCTCTCTCTCTCTCTGTCTCTTTTTGGGCACACAGATGTTCCTGGGTCAGGGGTTGCACCTGAACCACAGCAGTGACCTGAGACACAGTAGGGACAACACTGGCTCCTTAACCTGCTAAGCCGCCAGGGAGCTCCAGGTTCTCTCACTTTTGTACATGCTTACAATTTTTCATGATAAATATTTTTTAATTAATTAGTTTTCAGGAGTTCCCATTGTGGCTCAGTGGTAATGAACTTGACTAGTATCCCCGAGGATGTGGGTTCCATCCCTGGCCTCACTCAGTGGATTAAAGATCCAGCATTGCTGTGAGCCGTGGTGTAGGTCACAGACGCAGCTCGGATCCTGCATCGCTGTGGCTGTGGCGTAGGCCGGCAGCTGCCACTCCAATTCGACCCCTAGCCTGGGAACTTCCATATGCCATGGGTGTAGCCCTAAAAAAAAGCAAAAAAAACTAGTTTTCAATAAGAAAAAAGGGAGGGTGGAATAAAAGTCCATCACAGGGATGTTTACTTTAGTTCTTTTTTTTAATGGTAATTTAAAACATATTTCTCTAAGTAAGTATATTTATAGAGAAAAATGAAAATAACAGTAAGGAGGACACAAAACATATAAGTAGAAATGGGGTAATAAAGCCATTAAAATTCTTAAGGCATAGTTGAGGATATGAAAAATGGTGAATATTATCTTTTAACAGTGGGCTATGAAACAATATTTTAAGGATGATTTTATTTTCTCTGAATATAGCTTAAGAATATAGAGAGCAAAGCATGGCAAGCTCTGATGGTAACGTTACAGATAATTACCTTAATATATTTCTCCTTTTAAAAATTATCTACAAAGATCTTACGTATTTTCTATGTTTAGAAAAACAATTCAAAATAAAGTCTATTTTTAATTAAAAAAATAAAACGTGTTTCTCTAATAGTGCGGGAGGGCATTTCCTGGATCACTGACCTTTTAAAATTTCACTTTCTTAACACAGATTTAAAGCTTGATTTCCCTAATTTGTGGTGTGAACCTGAGTCAGTCTGAGTCTTTGTACATGGGTTTCTCATCTGGAAATGAGAGAATCAGTCTAGACAATATCTGGGATTCTTTCCATTCTGAACTTCTACAAGTCTTCTTTTTTTTTTCCTCGTGGCTACACCCTCGGCATATGGAAGTTCCCAGGCTAGGCGTCGAATGGGACCTGTAGCTGCCGATCTACGCCACAGTCACAGCAACTTAGGATCCGAGCTGCATCTGCGACTACAGCACAGCTCCCGTCAACGCCAGATCCTTAACCCACTGAGCGCGGCCAGGGGTCGAACCCGAGTCCTCACGAATACTAGTCGGGTTTGTCTCCTCTGCGCCACAGCAGGAACTCCCTGAAGTTCCATAATTCTGACAAGCCCGAAAAACACCACAGGTGTCCCCACTTTGCTAGGTAACTGTCGGCCCTCATACCCATGGTCAAAAGGAGCGTCAGGTCCTGCCACACCCTGAGATAAGAAGTAAGGCCACCGAAGGTCACAGTGCCTTTGGGGTGGGGTTCACCCCTAGGTTGTTCTCCAGTGCGGAGCCTGGGCTTTTCCCTGCAGCAGCAGAGTTAGCGGGCAAAGAACTGGTTAACTTGTGGAAGGCTCCTGCCTGCTGCGGGACAGAATTAAACCAGAACACGGCTGAGATAAAGCCCGTCCTTCAGCATAGCCAACAGCCAATGCATCTTGTCGATGGTCGCCGTGCAGACACTTCCAGGAGGTCGACCTCAGTGGGAATGACTTAATCCTAGCAGCCTTTTAGTAACTCCGCGTGCTGAGAGTTCATAGACCCCATGGACAAGATACAATCCAAGGAAAACCAAACCCTCTTAAAGGAAGATTCGAGGATACAGACTATAACGTTCTCATGGGAATGCATCAGCCAGCAGACCCACCCATCAGTGGATGTGATCCGACAAGCTGTGTCCTTAGATGTACTCCTTTGTTGCAGCTCTCGGTTTACGTATCTGCCCGCACAGGAGCGCCATGGGCCTGAAAAGGCGCCTAAGAAAAGTTTAACACATTTTAAAAAACGCACACAGAGCTATAGCTGGTCTCTCGGGCTGGACCGTGATGGAAGATAACACGAGAAAAGGAATGTGTATGTGTCTGTATGGCTGGGTCATATGCTGTATGGTGGAACTTGACGCAACACTGTAAATCAACTATACCCTAATGAAAAATAATTTTCAAAATTCCGTATTTGTTCAAAGATATTTTAATTTGACTATCCCTATGTTTTTCTCCTGCCTTTCTAAATTCATGCTGTAAATGTTCCGCTATTTAAAAATGTCTTTTGAGTTATATGCAATGTGTTGGATTTTCGTTTTATTTAACTTCTTTGGTCAAATTTTGCCTTTAAGTGTTTTAAATCAATATGTATTAATTCTGCTGAAAAAAAAAACATTAAAAAATGCTTAAATTACTGTCATGTATCATCAAGAAAACTGTATCATGAAGGAGAGAGCTGAAGACCAAAAGAGTAGAGCAGGAGAACATTAAAGCAGCTGAAGGTGAGAAGGAAAGAGAAGTTTGTAGCTGGAATATTACTCAGCCACAAAAAAGAATGAAATAATGCTACTTGCAGCAACATGGACGTCCCAGAGATCACCTACCATGCCAAGTGAAGAAAGTCAGACAAGACAAAGGAAGACAAATGTTGTACGATTTTGCTTATCTGTGGAATCTAAAAAATGATATGAAAGAACTTATTCACAAAAGAGAAATAGACTCACAGAAATAGAAAATAAACTTGTAGTTACCAAAGGGGAGGGGGGAGGGATAAAATAGGAGTTTGAGATGAAAATATACACACTACTATATATAAAATAGATAACCAACAAGGGTTTACTGTCTAGCACAGGGGGTTATACACATTGCCTTATAATAACCTATACTGGAAAAGAATCTTAAAAAAGAATATAGGGAGTTCCCTTCGTGACTTAGTGGTTAACGAACCTGACTAGTATCCACAAGGATGTGGGTTCGATCCCCGGCCTCTCTCAGTGGGTTAAGGATCCGGCGTTGCTGTGAGCTGTGGTGTAGGTCTCAGACCCGGCTCGGATCCAACGTTGCTGTGGCATAGCCTAGCATCTGTAGCTCTGATTCGACTCCTAGCCTGGAAACTTCCATACGCCACAGGTGCAGCCCTAAAAAGCAAATAAATAAATGAATAAATAAATAAATAGAATATATATTTATGGGAGAATATATCTGTATAACTGAGTCATTTTGCTGTACACCTGAAACTAACACAAATTGTAAATCAACTATATTTCAATTTAAACATTTTTGTCATATTTACACTAAAAAAGCAAATTTAGATCTTTTAGCTTCAGATTGTTAATAACTAAATTTACGTTATGGATACATGTATGCGAACAAAAGCATAGATTATAAAGATGCAGTTAGAGATAGAGGGCTGTATCAATGAAAGACAAATTGCTACAAAAGGGATTTGATATAAATGTTGCCTCTTTTTTTTGCCTTTTTAAAAATTTCCTTTTTTTCATAGGCCCACACCTGTGGCATATGTAAGTTCCCACTGTGATCTGCTGTATGCCGTGAGCCTTGATGGTGTCCTAAGGTATCACAGGCCCTTTTTTGCACAGGATGTAAAGTGGGACAGTCCTTGCCTTTGGCTAAAGTGAACTGCAAGCTAACCAGCTGCTCTGCCGTTTTCACTGTACTTTGTTTTCTGTTTTTTTTCCCCCCATGTTTAAACCTTGGTTCTTCTTTGAATGTAGAGAAGTTCTTGAAAAATTCTAGCCTGTGTCAACCAAGTTCATGGAAATGAGGAAATAGCCAACCTCCTCCTCAGCCACTGGTTAGAGTTTTAAAGAGAAATGAGTGTGACGGCAGAGGGTCAGCGTGATAGAATCCGAAGGGCAAGTTTAAAGTCAGGGGCAAAGGTATAGGGCCCTTTCATCAGCTGCCTGTCCCCACCTCAGGATTTTTTCCGTCAAAGATAAAGCCCAAATTTTGCGAGCATTGGAATCATGAGGAGGGCTTGTCAAAACCCACTTTGCTGGGAGTTCCCATGGTGGCACAGTGGAAACAAAGCTGACTAGTATCCATGAGGACGCGAGTTCGATCCCTGGCCTCGCTCAGTGGGTCGGTGACCCTACATCGTCGTGAGCTGTGGCGTAGGTCGTAGACACGGCTCGGGTGTAGGTTGGCAGCGGCAGCTCCCTCCAATGCCACTCCTAGCCTGGGAACTTCCACATGCCACGGGCAAGGCCCTAAAAACCAAAACCAAACAAACAAAAACCTCCCCAAATCCCCCAAAATCCATCTTGCTGTTCCTTCCCACCCACTCCTCTCCTTTACCCCCCTCACCCCAGCCCCAGAATCACCGACTCTATTAGGTTCAGGGTAGAACCGGAAAATTTGCCCTTCTAATAGATTCTCGGGTGGTACCACAATGAGTCAGATGATGCTGCTGGTCCTCGGGCCACGGGCTTTGCGAACCAGGGAGGCGAGAGGTTTTTAGGAGCTTTCTCTCTTACTCAGGATTAGGAACCAAAGGTGAATGAGAGCCCATGGCATGGAACAAGGCAGGGTCCACTATAGTTATGAAGAACTGTGGTAAGGGCTGTCGTAAATACGCGTGCTTGGAGCAGTGTGTAATTCATGCTGACTTGGGGGAATATAAGAATACTTTCCAGAGTGATATTTAAGTTGCATTTGAAGGGAGAGCAGGGGGCTGAGCGGGTGGGAAAGAAAATTCCAAAGAGAGGCAACAGGACAAGCAAAATCGATAATATGTTCAGAATTAGACAGCTACGCAATTTAGGAAGGATTGTTTAATACCACCTTTGTGTTTACTGAATATTTTCAGCAATCAAATTTACCCAAGACTGTGGATCTGCTTCTCTTTCACACAACATTATCCTCTTTTTTTCACTCTTATTTTAATCTCGACTTATTCTTCCTGGAAGGCAGAAGGAAAGTGATGAGCATAAATGGCCTTGATCCCAAACCTGCAATGATTAATTATAATCTTTAATATGCATTACACATTCCTCATGAAACGAGCGTGTGCCTAAATGCTATCCAAATAACTAGTGGAAAAGTTCAATGAATTCAGTCATTTGGCACCATGTAATTGAAAAATAAAGGTTTATAATTGTCAAAATTCTCTTTTTTTAATGCTGAATTTAGTTAAATTGAGACAAAACTGGGCCATTTTTTTTTTTGCAACTTTCCAAACTCAGAGATATTTAGAATAACTATTGCCTATAGGTAAAATAAATTGTTGTGGGAGCTCCCTTGTGGTGCCGTGGGTTAGGGACCTGTGGCTCCGGTAGCTGTTGTGGTGTGGTTTCCATCCCTGGCCCTGGAACGTGCTCATGCTGCTGGCACAGTCAAAAAAAAAAATTAGTATGATGTAAACTCTGAAGCAGTGCCCAGAAGTGACTATTCTTTATCTAATCCACTTCTGCTGCTTTCTATAAATATCACACTTATAATTTATAATAATAATTAAGTATGTAGCCACCTCTCTCTTCAGTGTTCCAAGTTATTAACCTGATTAAAAAAACTGATTTTAGTTGGTTTCTTGTTTAGGCAACTGATAGAGAGATAGGATGGATTTCTGAGGAACAACACAGGTGGGAGCTGGAGATTTTGGCAGAACGTTGCTTGGAAAGGGTGAGCTTAGCTTCCAAGAACATCTAATGTGAGTAATTCAGTCTGTGCTTCCCGGCTAATGAGCTCGTACACAAGTTCCAAAATATGGGATTCAAGGACTGTATACATTGTTCTGGAAAAAAAAACAAAAACTCACTTTGGAGGTAGTGCCATAGCTCAGACATAGCTGATTTTATAATTGTACAATGCTATTTATGAAAGTATGATAGAGTTATTTGCGAAAAATAATTTGGTAAACCTAATCTTGTTAAAAGAGTGCAGACTACATGACATTTAAGGTCCATTTCAACTCTAAGATTATTGTTTTATGCCTAATTAATCTTTTGAACTTAAAGATTTATTTATTAGGAAAAAAAAAAAAAAAGCCGGAGTTCCCGTCATGGCACAGCGGAAACAAATCCGACTAGGAATCATGAAGTTGCGGGTTCAATCCCTGGCATTGCTCAGTGGGTTAAGGATCCGGCGTTGCTGTGAGCTGTGGTGTAGGTTGCAGATGTGGCTCGGATCCGGCATTGCTGTGGCTGTGGTGTAGGCTGGCAGCAACAGCTCTGATTAGACCCCTAGCCTGGGAATCTCCATATGCCGTGGGTGCAGCCCTAAAAACACAAAAGACAACAAAACATAACAAAATCAAGAAACAAAAAACCCAGCAATGATTTTTAACCAAGAAGCAAGGCACTGCGGACAAGAGCTGAGTGTACTGCACTTCATCCACAATTCTCTTTATACCACACAAGACACATAGTAGGTGCTTCAGTGAACATTTAAAGATGGTCAAGTGATACAGAACTTAACTTTTCTTTATAGCTCACCTGTGATGTTGCTGTGTCAGACAACTTAAAAAATGAACCTTTCAGAGATGTTCTTACATGAGCAAATGAAGAATTGAACCCCCTCATTCAAATAGTTTCGAAGGTAAACTCTGGCATATTATATCCAGATAGTTCAAGCCCTAAACAATAGTTTCTCCAATTTTCTTTTTGGTGGAAAAGTTTCAGAAAGAATAAGTTTCAACTGTAAGTTACATATAAGTTTCCCTTTCAGGACTGCTCAGTGTGCCACGCTTATTACATGTGTTTATTATGCCAACGCAGTGAGTAAGTGGAAGAGAGGTCAACCTATGGACTTCTGACATAACTTTTTTTTTTCTTTTCAGAATTAATCCCAGGGTTTCACTTGTCTCCATTCAGATAGTTTAAAGAGCTCTGCTGATTTTTGCCTAGGAAAGTGCCTCGTGAACTTTCATAAATCTGAGAGAGAAAGGACAGCATTTGGAGACTGGAGGCAAAGCTTTCAAATAATGGAAAGTTTGTGCTGTCCTGATCGGCTCAGCCAGGCAGAATCTCGCCTTCTGCTGGAGTCCCAGAGCTGAAAATCCTTTTTGCATAAGCCTTTCATCAACGATGTCAGATATTTGTGATGTCACACTAACTTCCAAAGGTGTCAAGGAATATTTTGTTGGACATATTAAGTGAGTTTTGCTCATGTGCCAATCTTTGGCCGAGATTAAACTTATCCAGGCTCTTAGGGTTTATCCTCCCATGCCAAATGTGGCATAGAAATCAATTTCCAAATAGGTAAGCACGCGGAATAGCTTGTGGGTTTTATAATGAGACAAAAGGCACTCATCAGTATTGCAAGTGGTGAACCTAAGAGAAGACTTAGAGAAGGAGAAGGGCAAAGAAAGAGGACGAGGAGGAGAAGAAGAGGAATAAGAAGAGGATTCAATGAAATTTCCTCCCATATTCTCAAGACTGACTATGTCTGTGGAACACAGCCTTGCATAGTGACGCATCTGGTTCGGAAGATATAACCCGAGGAGTTGTGGCATGAAAATTCAGATAACGAACTAAGTAGTTACCAATAAACTCTTATCACCAAGCCAATTATCGTATCCAATATGCCAAAGCATATATCACCTAATGGGCTGTTTATTAAAAAGCTGTGTTTAATGGATGACAATTCATTTTCTCGCGGAAAATCAAGAGGCACAATCTACTGCACTTTCCTTAGTTCCATTCGAAACAAACTATCTGAAATGATTTCAAATGGTATAATTACCTTAGAGTGTTGTGCAGTCTCCAGAAAATATTGCTAGACTACTAGGAAAATGAAACACATAACAGGTCCATTAAGGCGTATGGGCAGGACTTCTCTGATAATGTAAAACAAAATGGCAGCTACAATCAGCCAGTTAGAACTTATAATTTCCCATACTTTGCTTATAAAATGATCAATCATTTCTCTGTACAGTGAAAAGACTTGTAGGGTATGTGGTTACAAAGGCTTTCTAGATAATAGTCACCTTAATGCAATATTTTTGCTGTCATGTTAGTGAATTGTCAAATGCAGACTGTGTTTTAGTTGGATTATTTGAAATCCTCTAAACCAGACCTGAGTGGGACATAATCCTGTAGATATTTGACAACGTGGTTTAAAGACACAGTGATGAAATTTAGTTCCCAGAGTGTTATTTCTTGTGTTTCCTGTTTGTTTTACGCATCATCACTGTCTGATCTTCCTAATACCCTTGAACTAAGACAACTGGTCACCCCTATCTCTGAGCAAACGTGGAACCAGAAGATCACAAGCTTTTTGCAATGGCCAAGTCTGGGTAAAGTGTGTTAATATTATTTGAAACAAGAAATCGGTTAAGATCAAAAAGAGCACTGGTGGCCAAGGACAAGAACAAATAGCCACATACTTTACAAAACCCTGGAAAGAAATAATCAGGTTCGTGTTTTCCCCCCTTCCTTCTTTCTTTCTTTTTTTTTTTTTTGGTCATTTTAGGGCCGCACTCTTAGCTTATGGAGGTTCCCACGCCAGGGGTCCAATCACAGTTGTAGCTGCCGGCCTACACCACAGCCACAGCAATGCCAGATCCGAGCCTTGTCTCCATCCTACACCACAGCTCATGGCAACGCCGGACCCTTAACCCACTGAGCGAGGCCAGGGACCGAACCTGCGTTCCCATGGATGCTAGTCAGATTTTTTTCCGCTGAGCCACGAGGGGAACTCCCAGGTTCATATTTTCAATGAAAGTTAAAGTTGTCCTACAAAAAGTTGGCATTTCTCTTGAATGTACACAGAGGCAAAAACTTTCCACCTTTATAATCCAAACCCACATAACACTTTGCACACAGTAGGTTCCTAATTGTTGTTCATTTGTTGTGACTTAACCTGCTTAATTAGTAAGATTCCTGCATGGCTTTACTACTCATTGAACTTACGAAAGATAAGATCAAGAAAAAAGAAAACAGGCTAAAGAAGTATCAGAATATATGAAGCAATACTGAAAAACTGAATTAGAAGGTATGTATCATTTGTTTTCAGACTTTCTGGTGTCAGGACGTTTTGACCCTCAGCAATTACTAAGGACTTTCCCCCTCAGACGACCAAGGACTCCAAGTGATTTTGTTTATGTGTTTTATCTGTGATGTTTACTCTATTAGAAGTTAAAAAATAGGACATTTAAAATATTTATTTAAAATATTTAGGAGTTCCCGTTGTGGCTCAGTGGAAACGAATCCAACTAGGAACCATGAAGTTGCGGGTTTGATCCCTGGCCTCACTCAGTGGGTTAAGGATCCAGCATTACTGTGAGCTGTTGGTGTAGGTCGCAGACACGGCTCAGATCTGGCGTTGCTGTGGCTGTGGTGTAGGCTGGTGACTACAGCTCCAAATAGTCCCCTAGTCTGGGAACCTGCATATGCCACAGGTGCCGCCCTAAAATGACAAAAGGCAAAAATAAATAAATAAATAAATGAAATATTTATTTAAAATATTTAAAAATATGTAATTATTTTTCATGTTTCATTCATGTTTTGGCTCTATTATCCTTTTATTACTTTTTTAATTTTAAATATTTATTTTAAAAATCATTAATTTAACTTAAAAATACTTAAGAAAAAGTTTGTTTTCAAATTCACCTAAAAGTAATGACAATGCATCTATGACACACGAACCATACGTCTTATGAAAAATATCTACTTTTCCAAAACAAATTAAAAAGAGTGAGAAGAGTCATCTTATTTCACTATTTTCCACATTTCTGTCAAGCAAACAGCTGGATTCTCACGTCTGCTTCTGGGTCCCGTCCGTGTGGCCTCACATGTGTCTGGTGGGAAAGGATCTCAGGGACTTTCAGGGTTCATCAGACTACTCGTTAGAACTGCTGGCATGCATACGTAACAGAAGAATTGCTACAATGAATAACCTGTTGAGAAATCTCTCAAAACTTGATCTGCTGGTCCATGGTATTGTTCTTGCTTTCGTAGTGAAATTGAATTTTTTGCAACTTGATGACCATGATTCTCCTGCATAGCTCCTGGAAGGTTTTTCTTTATCTACAGTTGCACTTATACAACTTAATTTTGCTAACCACTTGTCCTCCAGCTAAAGAAAGAGGATGATCCTTAGAAGATATCAGTTACTATCTGTGCTTATCGTTGTTTTCATTATCACTCTGCCATCTCCAGAAATGTTTGCTGGGTTGCCATTTAAAAAAATAAAATGACACAATGAGGTTGGTTCCCTAGCATTTTTCCTCCTTACTAAGGCTGACAATGCTGCTCTGGTGAAATATTCCAGATTGGCTTCACTCTTCACCTAGTGATAGACAATGATGAGTGGGCTGATAAGTAGACGAATCTGGTTACATGGGATCAGCATAGTGAGATCCTGGAGATAACTATCTGGTTTATAGACAGGTTTATGAAGATACTTCTCAGACTTCTGCTATTGCCTTGAAATGGAAGCATCAAAAAAAAAAAATGCCAGTTTTTCTTGTGGATTAAAAATCTTAGGGCTCACCATGGATTGCATAGGTTGCAAATTTTAGGATCTTGCCAACATTTACCAATGCAAATTATTTTCCATAATTTGCCTACTTCTCAGCTTCTGATAATGCGAAAGATCCTAGAGTATACACACACACAGTTTCACAGTGCTGGAAATTCTAGAAGGGTTTGGAAAAATCTTAAAGCATAAAAGAAAGAGAATAGAAATATGAGTCTGCATAGATCACATTTTTCTAAGCCCAGTTTCCTTAATCCAACGTTTTCCTTACTGATCTACTGTGTTGAATTTTTTAAATTTTCAAAAAAATTTAAAGTGTTTGCACAATTTTAAAGGTTACTTTCCACTTATGGTTATTACAAAATATTGGCTATAGTCCCTGTGTTGTACAATATATCCTTGAACCTAAATTGCACCCAATAGCTTGTGCCTCTCACCCCTCCATTCCTGTGTTGTCCCCCTCCCCTTACTGGTGACAACTAGTGTGTTCTCTATGTCTCTGAGTCTGCTTCTTTTAAGTTATATTCACTAGTTTGTTGTATTTTTTAGAGCCCACATATAAGTGATAGCATACAGTATTTGCCTCTCTGTCTGACTCATTTCACCCAGCATAATGCTCTTCAAGTCCCTCCACGTTACTGCAAATGGTGAAATTTCACTTCTTTTTGTGGTTGAGCAGTATTCCACGGAGCATATATGTAAATAGACCATGTCTTTACTCATTCTTCTGTTGATTGACACCGAGGTCGTTTCCATGTCTTAGATAATGCCGCTATAAACGCTGGGGTGCATGTATCTTTTCAAATTAGTTTTTTTTTTTTTTTTTCTGATATACACCTAGAAATGGAAGCATAAAAAAAAAAATGCCGGTTCTATTTTTAGTTTTGTGAGAAACCTCCATACTGTTCTCCACGGTGGCTGCACCAACTTACATCTCACCAACAGTGTACAAGGGTTCCCTTTGAACCGAGTCCCTTTTGCACGGCTGACATAAACACTGACCACAGGCCTTTTGACTTCATGGGGTTTAATCTTCAGTCCTCAGCACCCATGTAGACCAACTGCGTCACTTACAATTAAATAATTAATTAATTAGCTGGAAGGTGAGATTTGTTTGTTCTAGTAAAGCCCACAAAATTTGGAACTAAAACTGTTCCCTAGTATGTGTATATATGGAGATGCTGGAGTTTAAGCTATTGTTTTTAAGCCACAAGATATTTAGTGGCAATTCTATAGGGAGCTGTTTCTCTTTCTGAATATATTTTAATGGCCATTTCTTTAGCTTTCGATTAACCAGCATTGTTCGGCTGACTTCTCCTGAGTGTCCGTCCGTCTTGCCTCTCGTGGACCAGGCGCGGCCTCGGACCCAGCAAGGTGAGAATGGAACATTCAGTTCCCTGCCCTCTGGACGCTGCAGGTTCACAGACTAGTGGGAGACCGACAGGGAGAGAAGGGCTGTGACAGAGGCAGGCATAAGGCCCGCTGGGAAAGCAGGAGAGCGCGCTCGTCTTCCTTGCAAGGGCGAGGAAGGCCCCCTAGGGGAGGAGACCTCACTGGGAGGAGCTGGGCAGGTGACACGGATGTCATTGCCGGAATGAACCATAGAGCCTGGAGTGGAGGAACACACTCCGTGCATCCATCAGAACTTATTTGATTGTAAGGGACAGAAACCCAACACTACTTAGTCCTAGCAAAAAGAGAATGCGCTGGCTCTGGGTGGGAGGTCTGCATCCAGAAACAACGTTATGCAGAGTCTCATATAAGGTCATCAGCTTGTGCTCCCTTTTTTTCTCGCTACCTCCCTCCCTCCCTTTTCTTTCTTTCTTCTTTCCTTCTTCCCTCCCTCCTCCTTTCCCTTTCTCTCTCCCTTTCTTTCTTCCTTCCTTCCTTCCTTTCTTTCTCTCTCTCTACTTTCCTTCCTTCCATCCTCTCTCTCTCCTTGCTTCCTTCCTTCTCTTTCTTTCTTCCTCTCTTTCCCTCTTTCTTTCTTCTCTCCCTGAACTTCTGAGTTGCCCTTCTTCTCTTCTACTTCAGACAGGTTTTCTGCTCATAATAGAGAAGAGAGCCACCAGTAGTGTCTAATTCACAGCTATCTACCTCCTGACCCAAGAGGCTTCGGTTCAAACAATCTCCGTGCTAGATTCCTACTGTCCTTGGTGTCTGTTCCCCTGGTGAGGGCTCTGAGTATTTGTCTGGCAGCTCGATCAAAGTTAACTCAGAGCAGGGGAGGAGCAGGACGATGAAGAAATGGCTGAGGCGCACGTGATGGGGAGGAGGCTGGGTGGCTAAAGGCGCAGAAAGAGTAACTGTGCACAGCAGTAGACAAATTTGACTCCACTGCCATGCATTTGACAAAGATCTTAGCATTAGTAGTGATTTTTTCCCCAAAGTTCATTAGGCATTTACCTACATAGCTTTATACTTTTCTGGATTTGAAAAGAGACTTTTTATCTCATTTCAGGAAGTATGGCCTTCTCAAGGATGAGGAGAGCTGAGGGCTTTCTACAAATCATGACTTGTCCTTTCTAACTCTTATTAAACATTTTTATGCAGCTAAGGTTTGGTCAGGTAAATGTCAAGAGGAAAAGAAATCCCTAAAGGTCAGAGGATGTGAAAGGAGGAGAGAGTTTGCCACAGGTGATGCTGGGGAGAAGGGTTACCGTGGACCCTTGAGAAGCAGATGCTGGAATTGTTTCTCCCCCTCTCAGTAACTGTCTTGTCACACAAAACCCAGAATGTGGGCTGTCACCCAAGTGGGGGGGGGTGTTCAGAGAGAGATCAAGGAGCAGGTGGGGTTCGGCACCCAACTAACAGAGGAAGTTAATCACTAAAGTGTGAGGAGCTGGAGACAACTGTATTTCATAGAACTCTTCTCTGGGGGAATACTAAATCGGTTCAAAACTGCTCGAGGCACAGGCAAGGCTTAGGTGATGCCCAATGGCCTTCAAGGGATGGGTCCACTTACCTGTACAGCTTTGCATTTGCTGGATGAATATGTGAGTTCAAAGGCAGAAGATTTCACAGCGCTCAGCTCAATAAATACTGAACAAATGTTTACAGAATATTGGCTTAGGGCACCAGAGCATTCACCTTTCAGGACACTCGCAGTGCTTAAGTGAACCACGTACAGTTCTGGTCCAGGGCCACTTTGTATGTGGGTGTCATTTGTAAAATGACCAGTGCTGGGGCTGGTTATGGAGCCCTTGTTGACTGTGTAGTTATCCTGATGGCGGATTCTAGAAAACAAACTAGGTCTACCATTGTCAGGCATTTTCATTAAAAGTTACTGACAGTGTTCTTTAACTTGTGACTTTAGAAAACAACAAAAGTAATTACCTGCAAATAATAAAAACAGCACAGGGTTGCAACTGTTCATTTAGGCCTATAAACACAGCTAATTACATGAGACTTTTGCAAGCATAGTCTTGTTGAACCCTCTAGGGTGGCACCTCGCCTAGGTGGCTGGTCTGAATCAGTCTTGCTGCTTTTCCGAAGTCTTTTCAGATTGGTTTGTTCCCTTCTCGGGTGCTAGTGGGCCCTCGTCCCTTGTTCTCCAGTGCCACATCTTCTCGAATGAACCACGGATCAAGACAATTAGGACAGGATACAAATCTGCCACCCTCTTGGCAAATAGGCGCTCATTACTGCCCTTCCTGCAGGTTTTTTCTGAGCTCCCGGTCTGGAGGTTGCCACTGCTCCTCACGTGACTTCAGTTTTCTTGGGCTCATTTCTTGTTTTGAGTCCTTGGGCAATTTTGAGGGCTCTATTTTCTTCTTGGTGATCTATGCTAATGGCAGCTCTTAGGCGTTCTGAAACTGCTAAAGCGGTGGCTTTTCAAACTTTCTTGACCACAACCCACAGAAAGAAATTCATTTTACGTATCACCCAGTGCACACATGTGTACAAAACCAAAACAAGTTTCTTAGAAGAATACCACCCTTATTGCAAACGGTGCGATGCAATTCCCTTCCGATTCATTCTCTTCTATTTCATCCCGTTCTATTCCACTCCATTTCTAAGCACACATCTCATAAACTCCCAAGATGAAAGACTGGCTGGGTGATGTCATTTCTTCATAGTAGGCTGACTCTATCTGTGGCCTCTTTATGATTCAGCTGACTCCTTTTCTCAGCACTGAACTGGAAGGGATTATTTGTCTATTTCTTGGGGGAAGAGGGTTAAATCAGAGAACGCCCTTCAGAAGACAGTATTCACAGAAAATGAAGACTCAGATAGGTTCTTGCTCTTGACTCTTTTCTCATCCAAACAGCTTGCCGCACCTCTGCCCTCCTAGGTGACATTTTTTTTTAAATAGTCAAATGCTATTTGCTCAATATTATTCTGATTATTATTAGAACAGCTCATTATTTCCCCAGTACAGTTATATTCGCTGATTACAAAAAAAATCATTATAATCCAGAAATATTGATTTCCAGTGACTGGTCAACAAACGGCCCAGCCTTCCCCACTGGCCTCTAGCTGGAGTTATAAACGGGCCGGCTGCCTGAGCGTCTGCACGCTTTTCGTCTTCGGCGTCTTCATACTTGGCAAAGGTCAATGTTATCAGTTGTTTGAGTTTCATTACGTCTCAGGTGATTCGAGAAACTCTCCAGATCGCCCTGTGGCAGGGGCTGCTCACGCCCCGCCCCGAGTGCCTTCCCCTTTTCCGAAGTAAAAGAACCCTGATTTTGTGGAGAGGAGCAAGGAGGCCGGCTAAGGCCGCCCGCATCCCAGCCTCCCCTGCATCTGAGTCGGTCACGTGACGGGGTTCTGGCCAGTGAGGCATGAAACTGAGGGCTTCTGGGAAGGGTTTTTTTTTTTCCTTTCTGAACCAGGCACCGGTGTTTCATGCTCTTCCCGCGGGAAATAGGGAGACACCCAGATGTCCAGCAGCTGCCCTGCGGCTGGAAGGTATCCCACGTGTGGATGAGGGGCAGGAGTTGTTTGAGCTGAACATCGAGATGTTCTGAAGGTCGGAGTTCCTGTCGTGGCTCAGTGGTTAACGAATCCGACTAAGAACCAGGAGGTTGCGGGTTCGATCCCTGGCCTTGCTCAGTGGGTTAAGGATCCGGCGTTGCCGTGAGCTGTGGTGTAGGTTGCAGACGCGGCTCGGATCCCACGTTGCTGTGGCTGTGGTGTAGGCCGGTGGCTACAGTTCCGATTAGACCCCTAGCCTGGGAACCTCCATGTGCCGCGGGTGCGGCTCTACATAAAGGCAAAAAGACCAAAAAAAAAAAAAAAAAGATGTTCTGAAGGTCTATTTAGATAGCCCTTTTCCGGGACTGCTTGTCCTTTTGTTTTTATCTGTAGCACAGAGATGGCAGTGAGAACCGACGACGTGATGAGCCAGATGCTGACAAGGTCCCAGCGGAAAGCAGCAGAAAGAGCCCAAAGCCACGCAGAATGTACTCTACCACACTTAACAAGGGAAGAAGAAAGTCAGGCCAATAAGGACGCCTTTAAAGTGACAACCACACAACTGCTAATTGTTTTTCCAGAAGAGAATTCCGACTAGCGCCAGAGAAGAGGCGAGTAGGTCTGGGAGTTCCTGCCTTTGGGAAGATGCTGATTGTACCCTGCCAGCGCCTGTTGCTTAATGCCCTCCTGTGACAGACTGGCTTAGGGGACGTGGCGGTTTCTTTCCTGTTCCTGTAACACTAGCTCTGTTTTCTCTGCGGTACAATTAAGATCGTGTCTGTTGGACTTCCTCAAATTGATGGGATGCCCCCTTTACTCCCTTGATTAGAGACCGATCTCTCCCTGGACAGCTATTCTGTGGGCAGATGAAAGAGCAAGTTGCATCCCCATCTTCCAAAATAAATTAAATAATTTTTGAGCACATGATCCTTGCTGTCATATCTGCTCCCACAAGATGAAGGAGTAGACGTCTGAGACGCAACACCCATTAAGGTCTCCAAAGTTAAGGCCGAAACACGATTTTATTTTATTTTATTTTATTTTTTATTATAGTATAGTTGATTTGCAGTGTTGTGTCGACTTCTGCTGTCCAGCCAAGTGGCCCAGTCACACATATTTATAGATTCTTTTTCTCATATCATCTTCCATGGTGTTCTGGCCCCAGAGACTGGGTGTAGTTCCCTGCGCTGTACAGTAGGATCTTACGGTAAAGAAACACGACTTTTAACATTATGGTTGCACCATACGAACTGTATGAGTCTTTGAAAGAAGCTCAAAACACTTGACACGTAGCAGACAAAGCTTATAGGGCAGTGGGCCTGAAATAAATTCAGTGCACAAACATCACACGTGTCTTGTGGAGAAGAAATTTCCGTTGTGCTGAATCCCATTACCTTCCCATCAAATTTTCAGTGCTGACTACATGTGGATAGTTTCCAGCAGGGAGAGGCAGAGAAAATCCCTCCACTTGGAGAGTGGTGGGGTGGTGGGGGGTGCGGTGTTATGGAACAGAATGAACAGAGTGCCTAGTGAGGGAAGACCTTGATTTTTAACTCCAGCTCTGTCGCTTTTTAGCTCTGTGAACATACAGCAAGTTCATGAACCTCCTCCCCTTGTCAAGTGGATAGATGGATAGTATGCTACCTGCACAAGGGTGAACTGTACACCCTTTCTTTCTGCCATCTCCAGCGCCTCACACTAGACCTTGAACTAGGTCTTGACTGGCAGTAGTCAAGTGGGGTACTTTTTCTCTTTGTTTTAAGGTTTTTGTTTTTTTCTATTGTAGTCATTTACATTGTTCTGTCAATTTCTGCTCTACAGCACAGTGACCCAGCCACACGCATATATGCATTCTTTTTCTCACATTATCCTCCATCATGTTCCGTTACAAGTGACTAGATATAGTCCCACGTGCTGTACAGCAGGATCTCACCGCTTATCCACTCCAAATGCAATAGTTTGCATCTACTAACCCCAAACTCACAGTCCATTCCACTCTGTCCCCCTCCCCCTCGGCAACCACAAGTCTGTTCTCCAAGTCCATGAGTTTGTTTCTTTTCTGTGGAAAGGTTCATTTGTGCTGTATATTAGATTCCAGGTATAAGTGATATCATATGGTATTTGTCTTTTTCTTTCTGACTTACTTCACTTAGTATGAGAGTCTCCAGCTCCATCCATGTTGCTGCAAATGGCATTATTTTGTTCTTATTTATGGCTGAGTAGTATTCTATTGTATATATACCACATCTTCTTAATCCATTTATCTGTCGATGGACATTTAGGTTGTTTCCATGTCTTGGCTATTGTGAATAGTGCTGCGATGAATGTAGGGGTGCATGTGTCTTTTTCAATGAATTTTTTGTCTGTATATATGCCCAAGAGTGGGATTGCTGGGTCATATTTAGTTTTTCTATATTTCGTATTCTGAGGAACCTCCATACTCTTTTCCATAGTGGTTGTACCAGTTTACATTCAAGTGGGTACTTTCTTGATGAACGCGTTAAATGAAATGATTTATGTGCAATTACTTGTAAACTGCATAAATGTTATGGAATTGCAAAATGCTTTTCTTATTCTTTTTCTTGCTAAGGTTATCCCTAAGCTGCAAGTTGAATACTACAAATAGAGATTTTTTTTTTTGTTGTTGTTGTTCCTAAGAAAGAACAAAACTTTAAGGGAACAACATAGGAAAAAGTGCAAAGGTTTTGAATTGGGGACTATCTGATGACCTAAGACTTTGATAGCTATAGTATGGGGAGGGATCTGGGCTAAGGAATATGGTTAGTGGTCATATTTCACAGAGTGGGGAGAAATGGTATGCTTTTTGGTGTATGTGTGTTTTTACTTAAATTACATGAAAAAGAGACATAGGAATAAATACCTTTGTATAATGTATGCATAACAACCAAATTAGTAAGCCAACCTCTGTTGGCAATATGGACTATTAGAAATCCTGCGGGGACCCACATTAATGAGTAGATAAGAGTGATTTGTAGTTAGCACTTTATTGTTTCCATTTTACACTGGACATCAGTCATTTGGTCCATTTTTCAAAGACCCACTTGAATTGTCTGAACCCATGAACTTCCTGAAAGTCTAGCCACCAAAGTCCATTAGGAGAGTCAATGGCCGCTCAACTCAAGGGTATTTATTTTATCCCTTCCCTCTATGCACGCTGAGGCTAACAGATGCATTTCCTTTCAAAAGGCCACGAACAAGGAAATTTCATGCCCTTGTGAGAGAATTATTCTAATTGGTTGAAATCACTTTGGAATTTTCTTGCCTTCTTGGTACAAACACCAGACTTGGAGTTTCATTAAGAAAAATGTGTTTTCAGACAGGCGTCAAGATAAACTGTGTCTGTGTGTATCAGACTCTGCCTGGATAGTGCAGGGCACCAGTGTAACAAGTAGCCAAGCTTGTTTCTCATACCTAAAGCATCATGAGAGTGGGCCCAGAGAGAGAGACACCGTTAAACAGGTCAACTACAAATCTCTGGGCTGTATTTTAGATTCCACAACAGAAACAGACTCGCAGACACAGAGAACAGACTTGTGGTTGCTGAGGGGGAGGGGGATGGAGGGAGTGGGGCGGGCGGGGAATTTGGGGAGCATACATGCGGACTATTGCATTTAGGATGGATGACCCATGAGGTCCTATGGCACAGCACGGGGACCGACATCCGGTCTCTCGGAGTGGAACACGATGGAAGATAGTATGAGAAAAAGAATGTATATACATTTATGACTGGGTCACTATGCTGTACAGCAGAATTTGACACAACCCTGTGAATCAACTATACTTCAATAAAAAAAAGAAGAAAAGAAAACCTACACATCTTTCCTCTTTACTGATTAGAACAAATTCCCTAAGAACTCGTAACAGAAATCATCCCGGCTTAGTTTCATTGCCTTGTGCCCTTGAAATTAATAAAAGTGCACCTCCTACAAAATCATCCACAGGAGACATCCATAATAAATGAATATTTCTTGACATTCCACAGGCTTTATCCAAATTAAGGTTTTATTGTGATCTTTTAGTTGCAAGGCGCCAAAGGTACCAGAGATAAAGAGACCATTCCATCACTTGTGTGTACAGAGGTCTATTCTGCAGAGCTTGGCAACCGAGCTTTCTCACTGTGTAGGCAGGAAAGCAATTGCTGCTTCGTCCTGCTGAGCGGTTTTCTGGGTACTTCATGTGTGTGATGAGGATGAGGATGATGGCTGTCATTTATTGAGTGTATTCTAAGAATCAGCATCTTAATGCCGGATGAGGAATTTGAATCCCAGTGAATGTCAGGGCTAGAGGCTATGTTGCAGAGATGTCACACCAGAATTCACGAGGTACACTTCTTTCCCTGAACTCACACTTGGCGTATAATTTTTTTTTTTTTGTCTTTTTGCCTTTATGTAGAGCCGCACCCATGGCATATGGAGGTTCCCAGGCTAGGGGTCTAACAGGAGCTGTAGCTGCCAGCCTTCGCCACAACCACAGCCACAGCAACGCGGGATCCGAGCCGCGTCTGCAGCCTACACCACAGCTCACGGCAGTGCCGGATCCTTAACCCACTGAGCAAGGCCAGGGATCGAACCCGCAACCTCATGGTTCCTAGTCGGATTCGTTAACCACTGAGCCACGACGGGAACTCCGGCGTATAATTTAGATGCAACCACAATTCTTCATCTCATTTTCATTTTGAAATGACCTTGAGTTTAACTTTGAAATGATCGACATTTACTGCAAAAGGTAGTGGCCTGAACAATGCTTAAGATATAGTAAATACACAAGAAATATTTGTTAATGGTGGGGATGGGAGCCGCCCTTGGCGGGAAGAATGCGGACTAGAGATGGCTGGGAACAGGTGTCAAAATTAAAAGTAAACTTTTTTCATTATTTTAAATCATCTGTTGCATTTCCTGGGGAAGGCCTGCTTAAGCAAGGGGCAAATTACAAATCTTGTTAGAAAATTGTTCATAGTAAGCAAAGGAATAAACTTCCGAATGAGCACAGCTGTGCGTTTTCCCATTTGGTTGACAGACAAAATCAGTGTTTAGGCTTCTCATTTAGAATTCACTGAAATGAAAACGTAATCCCAGTTAATTACTGTTCCCTATGGTATCTGCTTGCACAATGTTTTATAAAATTAAAACCTGCTAAATGCCCACGGATTGGAAAAAAAAAAAAAAGCCCTTACCTTGGATGCAAAAAACCTTTTTTTAAAAATGAAAAGAAACTGAAGAAGGACAGAAGGAAACAAACTCGGTTAGCACCTTCAGTTCTTGTCGCGTATGCCTGGATCACCGAGGACAAGAAGCTTGTGAGAGAGTTTGGGGCTGTTAGAAAATTTCTCAGGACTAAATTTGAACAGGAAGGTTCAAAGAACCAACACTCTGAGCGTGAATTCATCATTCTGACCTATCTGTCCGCTCCTCTTCAGGCTGAGGATCAAACTAGTTAGAGACAGCCCACAGATGCGCAGTTGTCACTTTGGTCTGAGCAGACTGAGGCTTCCAAGGCTTCTTAATTCACGTTTATTTCTCTGAGGAATGAAAATATGACTTTCGGATTCTTTAGTGAGAATTGGGCTGATGATATTAACAGGAATTGCTCTTATAACCCTTAGGAAGCTAAACACACACTTCAGCTTTTCTGGACAATGCGTGTGTCTGCACAGCAGTCTTTCTCTTTTTTTTCCCTCCTCCCTCCCTTCCTCTCTCCCTCCCTTTCTTTCCTTCTTTCTTTCTACAGCCACATTCAGAGCACATGGAAGTCCCCAGGCTAGGGGTCGAATCAGAGTTGCAGCTGCCGGTCTGCACCACAGCCACAGCAACTCGGGATCTGAAGCACATCTGCAACCTACACCACAGCTTGCGGCAACTCAGGATCCTTAACCCACCGCCCCAGGCCAGGGATGGACCCCACAACCTCATGGAGATAACGTTGGGTCTTTAAACCACAGAGCCGCAGCGGGAACTCCACGCACAGTAAACTTATTTTTCGCTCAGTCTGGGTGGGACTGGAGGTTTTGCCCATCTCAGCTGGACACACTGGCATCGTTAGGTCTGGTCTAGCTGATGGTGGTCCTAAAAGGCAGCAGAGTTGTTGAGTCGCAAAGCATAGGTGTGTGTTTCTGTGGTGCATATCAGTGGCTTTGTGACTTGGGGTGCGTCCCTTCTCTAGTGTCAGTTTCTTCTTTGGCAGAGCACGTGGGCTTGGAGGAGCTCTGGGATCATTTCCCACCTTCACATAGGAGGGCTCTAGACTGCTGATATTCCACGAAAAATCTGGAAACTTGATAGGATGCGTGCGGTTCATGAGACAAAGTCCTTCAGCAGTGAAAAATGAGGACAGTCAGGTTACAAGACTCTCCAACTGACCTCCTTGGGGACAACTTTTGTTTGTGCATTTTCACTTGCAGGACTGTGATCTGAAAAGGAACCACTTGTGGATTCAAGGAAACATAGCTTTGGGCATATGCTTTCACCCAGAATTTTTAATGGTTAGAAATTCTACTTAAGCTAGCTAGTGTAAATTCATTTACATGTATTTGAATTTAATAAGACTATGGGACACCGTAGGTCTCCCGCCTTTACTGCCAGTAATAACACATTGTCATCGTAAAACAGATGCAAGATCACTGCTCCTTTGTGCTCATCCTGACCTTTGAAGGCTCCCACTTATGGCCCCACTTCCCACAAGAGGTGGAGGAAAGGTCCAAGTGTTTGTAGTCGGAAGAGAACTTAGGTTTGACTTTCTTTTTCTCAGCTAAAATATGCATTTGGACGCCCAGCAGGTTAAGTATGAGGATTATGTGAAATAACATATGTAAACTATCTGTTAAATGGGAGAGGGCGATCTTATTTTAGCTCGTCTTCTTTCATCTCCTCCCTAAGAACTCTTCCTTTCACAGTCTTCCAGGTTTCATGAATCGTCAACAGGGAGCCTTTGTCCTGGTTGAGCAGATCAGATGTTTTACCTCTGGATATGGCATAATCTACCCTTTCTCCCACACGAAATCCTTTCCACACGCTTCTCTGGGATTCCCATAGGGTGTATTTGATCACCACTCTTCTTCCTGGGTGCACTTCTCCGGTGTGAATTCTTTCATATCCTTTCGGCCCCAACATTTGTAGCCGTTACCATACTGATTGGCATTTGATGATGTGTCACTTTGTAGTGCTTTCAAATGAAGGCTGCCATTTAAAGTATTCAAAGTATTTCAAGGTGTTTTTATCTATGCGTATTCCATATTCCCAATAACTCTTTGAGAAAGGGCTCTGCTTTGTTGTAGCTGCACTGAATAAGGGATGTGGAGTTGGTCCGGGATGCTTGGGTGGGGAGAAATCTATACACTGGGGTGCCTTAAAATGGGAGCAGGTAGGATCACACGGGAACTTCAATTGATTTCCATATAAAAAAGTATTGAAGGGAGTTCCTGCTGGGGCTCAATGGGATTAGCAGTGTCTCTGGAGCACTGGGACACAGGTTTGATCCCTACCCTGGCATGGTGGCTTAAGGATCTGGCATTGCCAGAGTGGGGCATAGGTTGAAACTGTGGCAATCTGATTAAATCTGGATCTGATCCCCAGCCTGGGGACTCCATATGTCATGGGACAGCCAAAAAAGGAGAAAAAAAAGGAGGTTGAAGATCTTGGGCCATCTATCCTTGATTGATGGGAATATAAGATAAATTGTCTTTTCTGCAAAGAGTTGCCGTGTAGAAGCAGTATTGACATTCCAAATTAAGTGCAATGATACAGAGCTATAAGCAAGAACTGTCTAACAGACACAGCTGCCCAAAGCTGAGTTCCCTAGCTTTGCAGGTGTTTGTACGTGGGCTGAAAAGTCCTTGTCTGGAATATTGCACACAATTTGGGAGCATCAGAGAGGTGATGAGACTAAAGGAACCTTGCAGTTCCTCCTAACTCTGGATTTTTCATTCCAGAGAGAAAGTGCTTTTTGACCATATTATATTTGTTCAATGGATAAATGAATGTTGCTCACACAGTGCGGTCTTGACAAATGTTCTCCAAGCTACACGATCCAGGAGCTTTCAGTAAATACTCAGTACTGTTAAAACGACTTTAAAAATCCCTTTCATGTGAGTTCCCATTGTGGTTCAGTGGTAATGAACCCAGCTAGTTTCCATGAGGATGTGGGTTCAATCTCTGGCCTTGCTCAGTGGTTTCAGGTCCGGTGTTGCCATGAGCTGTGGGGTAGGTCGCAGATGCAGCTCAGATTCTTAGTTGCTGTGGTGTAGACCTGCAGCTGTAGCTCCAAATTTGACCCCTAGCCTGGGAACTTCCATATGCTTGCAGCCCTAAAAAGACACACACACGCACACACGCACACCTTTTCATATATGTGTACCAACTGCTTTGTAAATGAGACTTCCTATGAATACTTATTGATATACTCAGCGGACACCATCTGCATTCCTGAGCACATACTGGGATCGAATTATACCAAAACCCAGTCTCAACTTTCTCAGCGAAGTAAAAACTTGGGAGAGATTAAAGAGAACTAAGTGAGGCCTGAGAAGATGAGATTGGTCATGTTTGAATCCGCCTTTTTCCCCTTAAAATCTGAGTGGCCCCCAGGAAGTGCTTATTCGCGTGAACGTCAGTTTCTTCATTTGAGAATATTAAGATATTTACGACAGCACTCTGGAAAGCTCATTCAGGGCCCAGGTCAATCAGAAGTGATGCCCGGCCAGTCGTACTGGATGCCAGCCCGTGTGTCGTACAGCCGAATGTCAGCTCTGGTTGTAGGCATTAAATACAAGCAAAAATGCCTGTACAGCGTTGAGTACATAGGAGATTCTGAATAAATATTAACTTCCTCTTGCCGTTGAGAAGCTGAGGTGGCTGTGCCTTGTGATAGGAAAAATCTACAGCTTTCTTGGGATTCAGAATCAGTCTGAGTAGTTGTGAAATTGTGACTCTTAAGTCTTATTAGTTTAGGGTCAGTTGGTCTGAAATTGTCACTCACATTCATTTGCCTACAGGGCTCCTTGGGCTTTCGGTGTATAGGACAGAAAAGAACATACAAATCTGCAACTCTCTTATGAAAATAGGCAAATGTTTTCCTTTCTGTTCCTGATGCTTCAGATTAATCTGCCGAGATAAGGTGAAGATGGACTCTAGGGGGTGAAAAATCACACTGAATCTGTTGAGAAGAACAGTAAGAAGGGATTTCTTTATTACATCGATTTTCTGAATAGGACTTTTATGTTGGTTAAGTACGAACGACCCCTTCCGCCCTCATCAAATCCATACTGATGACTCACCTGGTTTCTATGCTACACCCGAGGAGAATCAATTTCTGTATTGGTACGAGTTTGGGGGTATTAGCACTCCTAGGGTACTGTCACATTTTATTTGCATTTATTTGTCCTCTGAGTAGCTTTGTTCCCTCCACCAAAGAAAGCTAATCGGTTTAAAATAAAAATACACTCGATGTTCTGTAAGGCTCCGATCACCCAGGTTAGGGTTACTCGGGAATCAAACCCATCATTTGCTTTCAGGGGAGGATAAAGTGGGGGCGGAAGCTGGTGGGACCAGCAGTGGACCCGCTGTGGTCAGGAACTTCACTCTTTTCTGCTGGAGAGGACTGAGCATGTCCGGCTTTTCCTTAGCCCCCACGAAATCCTGGCATTTTCAAGAGCTTCCTCTAAGTTATATCTCCTCGATTAAAAAACCTTTGACTTGTAAAAGTGAGAACTTGAGATCTTTTCCCAGCAAATGCGGTAATACTGAAGTTAGAGGAAGAAATCCCACAAAAGCCAGAAAGTTGTTTGCAATTAAACAGATGAAATCTGGTCTCAACTAGTTTTGTCATGGTCTGCCTAGAAATATGACCCAGGTAGGAAAATGAAGAAAATCATCACGATTTTCTACAAGTTGGCACACATCTTGTGCTTCCAAATTGATAGGAGAGAAGTGGTGCTTTTTAAATCTTTAGCTCTAGGACGTTTCAGAGATGCTCTCGATCTTTCCATATTATTTAGGTTCTCTTCCAGGGGTCTGAGGCTAGGACCGGGGAAGTCTTCTGCTGGGACTGTAATTCTTGAGGAATTTATCTTCAAGGATGTGCAAAGGCCATCTTTTGAATGTTTGCAAAACTCTGATGGAACTGCTCAGAGATACCATCAGTTGCCTTTCTCTTATGACCCTAAAATTCATGTGATTGGTTACTCTAAGTTTTATGGGCCTATTGCTCCATTCCTTCTGTGGGCGACATCAGGGTCCTGGCATAAGCGCCACTGGGAAAGTTACCTCTGCTCTAAAGGCATTAGTGGAGAATTTGCCTGCAGGAAGCCGGCTGATGCTGAAACTTTCACTAAAGACACACACACAAACATGCACACGCCTCCCCTTTTTTTTTCTAGTCTTCCAAACACTGCACAGAGAGTTCCTTTAATAAATCAATGTTTTAGGGCCAAATTCCTCAAAGGCCTTCGTAAGAGCTTTGACCCTGCTTGTTGTGATAGCGTGTGAATGGTCTGGATAGAATCAGTGGTATCTCATCCACAAATCATGCCATCTCACAAGTATTTGGTGGCTTAAGCCGGAGGAATTGGTTTTTTGTCATCCGCACTAATTGCCATTCCCAGAGAAAAGCGCTCAGCATTGTCAACGGGTTAGCGGCTCTTCTGACTGTGGGTCTGTGAAGGGATTTCTAGAAGGAGGGTTAAGATCCGACAAGAGGGCACTTGTCGCAGGCAGGATTTTGAGCAAGGTCACAATGCTTCCTCGGGCCCGCTGGATACTGCAACGGGGAAGGGAAAAGAAGGCACTGGAGCCCCTCCCTGGGTGTTCCAGGTGCCTCGACTGAGCAACCGTCTTTGAGGCCAACTCCTGGGCAATTTCAAGTCCAGGAGGAGAGCTGCGAGGAGATGCTGGGTCCTTTCCAGCCCTTGCATTTGGTGGTTCAGTGTCCTTAGCTTGAGGGTAGGATAAGCTTGTGGACCGGGGAGAGCAGGAAGCAAGGGCAGACAGAGGGGTGGTTTCCTTAGCTGGGTGGAGGTCCCCAGGAGCCTCCGCAAGCTGTTGTCGTGAAATCCTCCGTGTTCAGGACAAGTGTGGCCCAGCCTTCACCTGGCTCGCCAGATGCAGCTAAAGCAGAAGAAATTCCCCGGGGGCTGCTGACCACTTGGGATTCACTGCAAGCCAGTCCCTCTGGGCTCCTGTTTATTTTATTTTATTTTTTTCTGTTCCCTTGGCCATTCCGATCTCCACGGAAAAGGTCTCAGAAGGTTTGTGTATGATGAGTCACATAGGCTGAAACGAGGCTTCAAAGCGTTTTCTCTGATGAAATGTCTGTGATGACAAATTGTTTACTGTACCCTGTTTTCCATCGTCTCGAGCTCCTTGCAAGATCACTTACCTATTAATATGATGTATCTGTCTATTTATCATTTATCCATCAGCCTATCTATCTGTTTCCCAAGGGCCTATCAGATAGGACCCACGCATCCTGAACCGGTGCCCAGCAGGCGTGCGAGAACTCGTCCTGGCCCGAGAGACTTGGTTCTTGATCTAGTTTTATTGAGAGTAATTAGCGTAAAGGGAACAGGTTTACAGGTAGTATTCAAGCTTTAAATTGTTTCATATGCATCATAATCATGCTCTTAAAAAAAAAAAAACAGCTCTGAAGGAAGCTGGTTCGTTCGATCTCTCCTCTTCTCAGCCTCCTCCTCTTTAGAGTAGGGGATAAATTCTGGGCAAATTTGACCCTTCACCTAATGGTGTTTGGACCATTGTCATATTTAACCATTTGTTCTTTTTTCCCAGAAGCCGTGGGTGTGTGCCAGGTGGGTGGGGGATGTGATTTGAAGCGGTGATGCGGTTGCAGCAGGCATTTTCCTGGGGCTGGTCCAATTCCACGCAGGTGTCGCTTGTGTCCTCTGAAGCTGGTAAGCAGCAGAAAAGGGAACGGGTGTGAAAGGGAGTCTGGGATGGAACAAACAAGTTGGCGAGGGCCAGCTGCCCAATATGGATGGAGCGAGGTTGCTGCTAAAAGCAAAGAAGTGGATTTCACTCACTGTCACCCACGTTGCCTTCTCTGCGAGAATACGCATCATCAAATGAGGGAATACTGTCGAGAACGGCCCCTTTGAGTGTGGCTCTCAGAAGAGGTGGTGCCGTGATATTTAGAGGAGTTTCTGCAGCTTAAGCTACAACCCAACAGAGTGTAAAACAGTGCTCCTGGTTAGTCTCCAGGAAAGGACAGCTTCCTGCTTTGCCCCCCTCCCCTCTGTCCCCTGTCCCCTTTCTGGATCACCCAGACACCCACATGGCTTTATCGTCACAGCCTCTTTGCCTCTCCTTTCTCTCTCGTGTGTTTTCTCTCTTTTTAAAAAAGTTTTATTGAAGTAGAGTTGATTTCCAAGGTTGCGATCATTTCTGCTGGACACCAAAGTGACTGAGTCATGCACACTTCCCTTCCCTCTCAGATTCCCTTCCTGCCTAGATCATCACAGAGTACTGGGTAGAGTTCGCCGCGCTCAACCCCAGGTCCCCATTGGCCAATCCTTCAGGGTCCCCATTGGCCAATCCTTCAGGGTCCCCATTGGTCAATCCTTCCGTTTACCAACCGCATCCTTTTGTTATGGCCCCTTTGAAGTCCCACGCATTCCAAAGATTCTTCGAGACCATTCCTTGCTAGGAATTCCCTTAGCAGGGATATGCCCCTATTCAATTTCCATTCTTTCATTCATTGAACGCCGTCTAAATGTCTTACACAGGGCTTTCGGATTAGCCTCCGGTTGGTTCATGAAGTCTTTGGTCTTGTCTTTCTACAAACTGGCTATCTCATTTGAGACAGGGACCACATATTACTGGTCTTCACTGCGTGATCACAGCGTTTTGTTCCAGGAGGGACACGTAAATGTGACTGTTTTAAATTTTACTGACATTTTCCAAAGGCTGATGACAACCAAAATTTCATTTTCTGCCTCTTGTCCTCCTCTCGAAATTCTGAATATCCACGGGCCTTTTGTTTTCTTAAATGATTTTTATTTTTTCCATCAGAGCTGGTTTACAGTGTTCTGTCAATTTTCTGCTATACAGCAAGGGGACCCAGTCACACATACATGTATAGGTTCTTTTTTCTCACATTATCCTCCATCATAAGTGACTAGATGTAGCTCCCAGTGCTATACAGTAGAATCTCATTTCTTGTCCATTCCAAAGGCAATAGTTTGCAACTATTAAACCCAAATTCCCAGTCCATCCACAGGCCTTTAATTAAACAAGGATGAGCTGTTACAGCTGTGAGAAGGCAAAAGATCTAGACTTTTCCTTTTCATGCTCTCTCTGGTTATGGGTTAGAAGCCCAGGATTGATACCTATAGACTTCTTCCTCCTTTGCCTCTAGATTTTCTCATTCTAAACCACACTTGAAAACTACTTTTGAAATAGCTTTCCCTTTTAATGAAATCTTTCAGATAATTTTCACAGCTCTCAATAAAAAGTCATACTTACACTGTTTGAACCCTTTAACGTGAAGTTGGTATAAAACCCTCTTATCTTATTGTCACATTTTGGTAACAGATCCCAGTGTCACATTAACGGGCTTGTAATAACCAGGGGAGATTGAGGCAAGAACGGGAGATGCTATTTTATGACCCAGTAAATCACCGGTTGGTCATATTGGTTGAACTTCTACCGAATAAAATTATTACTTGTTTATGAAATTGCTACTGTCATTCTGGCAGAGGAAGAAACAAGACAGCACAGGCTGGCAGTAATTTTTTGACACAGAGTTTAATTTTATTATATGCTTTATGAATTTTCAATAAAATATACAGGTAATTAAAGATTGAACTGTGGTGCTTTTTTGGATTTATATTAATTAGCACATACATTGCACTTTATGTTTTCAAAAGCTTTACACGTCTTTAATTATCCACTTCATGCTACACGAGTAAGGGAGTGAATATCATTATACCCATTTTACAGATGAACATGCTGAACTGTGAGGTGCTTAAATGAATTGCCTAAGGGCTCCCAGCAAACCAGGGCAGAAGATGGATTGGAGTGTGGAGTCTGTAGCTCTGGTCCCGGCCTCGTCTCTCTCACAGCCATCAATAGCTCTAATGTACCTTTGCTCAGGTGTAACAGACGCCTGAGTTTCATAGTGAAATCCTTTCTTCTTTTTCTCCAACTTAGGGATTTTTTTTTCTTTCTTTCTTTCTTTTTTTGTTTTTTAAGATCTGCACTCACAACATATGGAAATGCCCAGGCTGGGGGCGAATCAGAGCTGCAGCTGCCAACCTACTTACTACATCCACAGCAATGTGGGATCCGAGCCACCTCTGTGACCCACACCACAGCTCACGGCAATGATGGATCCTTAGACCACTGAGTAAGGCCAGGGATTGAACCCATGTCCTCATGGATTCTAGTTGGGTTCATTACCACTGAGCACAATGGAACTCCCTATCTTGGGGATTTTTAGGAATACTTTGTTTTAATGCAGTGACCTCAATGTTCTTAATAAAATTGGATAGCCACATCTTTTGGGGGAAATAAAGTACAGAGGGCTTCGTATCTTTCCTAGGCGGGTAAATTGAAACACAGAGAAGCAGCCCAAGATGTTAGCGCATTGGTGGCCCCCTAAACAGATGACCTCCGAAGGGGCCAGGAAGGGAAACCCTACTCTTCTTACTCCCATCCTCCCTTGATGAGACCTTTATGGGCTGGTTTAGAATTGTGTATGATGACAGCACCCAGCCAGCATTTCCCTCCTTGCTTTTTGAGAGCATTCACGTTTCAGCACCCTACGCAGCATCATCTCGAAGCCTTCCAAAACACAAAGGTGATCACAGCCCCACCCATCACTCTTTCTTTGCCAAGAGGAATTAAGAAATACTCCCCTTGGCAACTTGATAGTAAGTTCTGCCCACCTCCCCCCAATATAGTAGCCATTGAATAAACTCGTATGTATCCAAAAAATAGTTAATTCTGCCCTTCGTTTTGAGTGTTCAACAAAGACCAAGAATTTTCCTAGAACCACATTTGCTATGCTTATTCTTCGGGTATGGGTAGCAAGCAGTAGAATTAAACAGTTGATAACTATTCCATAGGTCAAAAGTCAACTGCCCCTGCTTCTAGAAACTGGATGGTGTTGCAGGCAGAATTCTGGAGAGAGCCAGGTTTTCGGCCTGCACCTTCGAGCCCGCTCCGCGTGCGGTTAGTCTTATCTCTCCCCTGGAGGTGGAACCACCACAGTCTCAGAGGAATCAGGGATCGTAGCCCAAGGCTGGTGTTTCCACCGCCAGAAATCAAGGGGGCACTTTCATTTTAGTCTTTAAAAATAGAAAAAGCAGGCGCTCCTCTTGTGGCTCAGGGGTAATGAACCCAACTAGTATCCACGAGGATGCGAGTTTGATCCCTGGCCCTGCTCACTGGGTTAAGGATCTGGCATTGCGCAAGCTGTGTTGTAGACTGAGACATGGCTTGGATCTGGCGTTGCTGTGGCTGTGGTGCAGGCCAGCAGCTGCAGCTCTGATTTGACCCCTAGCCTGGGAACCTCCATATGCTGCAGGTGCAGCCCTAAATGGAAGGAAGGAAGAAAGAAAGAAAGAAAGAAAGAAAGAAAGAAAGAAAGAAAGAAAGAAAGAAAAAGAAAAACAACCCTTTAAATGCTGTTTTCTCATTCAAGGGGTAGTCTTTGATTAGATTTAGAGAGCACAATAACTTTTAAAAAAATTTATTAGAGTGTAGTTGACTTGTAATGTGTTACTTTCAGGTGTACAGTGAAGTGAATTGGGTACATATATGTGCATACATACATCTCCATTCTTTTTTCCCCATACAGGTTATTACAAACTATTGAGTAGATTTCCCTGAGCTATACAGTAGGTTCTCGCTAATCATCTATTTTATATGGTAGTGTGTGTATATTATTACATATTCCCAATAACTTTTAAGGTGAAATTGAAAACGGAGATGGGAAGGCTCAGTGGTGAGTGAGTGGCATGGAAGGCCAGGTCTTGGCACTGTGGAATAAGTAGGCAGTCCTGAAGGAAATGAGATTGTAAAAGAAATAATTACACTGTGAAGACAGGGAAAGGAATTCTTGCTCCTTCTCTCTGCCATAGGCTATGGGGATGAAGTAATCCACTGGTCAGCAGAATTTTGAGCAGCTGATCTGAAAAGGGCAACGACGGCGCTCCCGCTGTGGCACAGTGGCTTCAGGCTCCAGGGTCTGCTGCAGCTGCAGCATAGGTCCCAGCTGCGGGCTGGATGCAGTCCCCGGCCCCGGAACGTCCTTATATCGCAGGTGCACCATTAAAAACCATGCGGTGATGGCGGATGGTGGGGTGAGTGATGAGGTTACAGGGGTAGTGGACCAGTTGCAAAAAGCATCACAACTGAATGAGGGCTTGTGAGAGACAAGAGTCCCTGAGTCTTTCCTTCTGCTTTTCCAGAAAGCATAGGGACTTGTGTGTTTTTGACAAGAGTCTGCTTATGTCCAGCCTGGAAAGGTTCTTGACCAGGAGCAAAACGTGAGGAGCACACACAGAGTCATCAGAGAAAAGAACCATGCCGCTGTAGCTGAACAGAGAAGACGGACTCTCTCTGGCAATCAGTACAAAGATGCTTATGCCCTTTAAATGTCTTTTATTTTTTTCCACGTAAAAATATCATACTTAATATTTTGGGAAACATACCGTGCTATCAGTGTTAATTGTCTCGCTAAGCACAAATCCAAGACAAAGGAAAATGATGTAATAACTAAAATGCAAATTCAGTGGCACTTACATGCCTAGCACTTCCTACATAACAGTTCCTTTAATCCTTGCAAGATCTCGAGGAGTCATACACTATTATCTCATTTTTTAGATAAGGGAACAGAGGCTTAGAAGTTAATTGCCCAACGTCACACATCGGCTAAGTGAAAGAACCTTACTTGGACTTTCAGTTTGTTTGATTCTAATTCTTTGCTTACTTGCCTTGCAAAGTCTGGAGGGAGTGGATGAAATCAGGCAACCTGCAGTAACGCTTACCTAGTGTCTGGCGCTTGGTAAACGCTCGATCACTATTAGTTACTATTCATAGCAATTGTTGACCACTATGCTACAACAACTAGTCTCTGTGGAATTTGCTGCATTGATTTACGACAATTATATCATAGGATCAGGAGATTCCCCCCCCCTTTTTTTTACAGGGATGAGCTACCTTAAGCAGGATCCATCCGTGCCACTCTGTTGTGCTCTTCTCTAATGATTTCTGCCTTATGCAGAAGTTATGGTACAACCCCAGCACCCACAGACCCATAGCCATCTCTGTGTCCACTGGCCATCTTGAATCACCAGCACGAGAAGGATTTGGGAGGTCCTGTTTCGTGCCAGCGTGTCCGACTTCTCCATCAGGATTTCCTCTGGCTTTTCGGGGGGAGGGGTGGTTGGGGCAGGTGACACGGGCCTCGGCTGTGGTTCATGTGCCTGTGTTTGTCATGCCCAAATGCAGACTGGACCAAATGGCAGGAGCGATGTAATTCTAAATTGCTCACTTTGGAAGCGCATATGCAAACAGACACCGATTTTCGGCCTCGTTTGGGAGACAGGAACATGGAGATTCACGTTGCCTTTGATTTTATCAGTAATTTATCAGATTGAGAAAATTAGTGAGACTTCTTGAGCAACGGATGAGGAAAGACGGAGCCGGCAGTTCTCTGCTCTTGCCTGTGCTGAGTAATTCCTTTCCTATCTTTCTGTCTAATTTTTTCCATCGGTAGAGCTAGCCTGCCTTAGGTCATAGCTTATGGGGCTTTTTGGGAATACTTTGCAGGTACAAGACAGCAGGATTAAGAGAATCCAGTTTAGGACAAAGAGAAAGATGGATTGTTACACTGTGCACTAGTTGTGTTTGAGATCCTGACGAAGCTGAGTGCTTGTTCTGCTGCTTTCTCGTTTGCAGGGTCTTAAGCCAGTGGATGGGAAAAATCTAGGGCAAAAACCACTCAGGTATTTATTTCCTTAGAATAGCTTTTTTTCGGTGGCCACAGTTTGTCTGCCAAGAGCGATTCCGTGGAGTTCCCGCTGTGGTGCAGTGGGTTAAGGATCTGGTGTATCTGCAGCTCGGATTCCATCTTAGGGCTGGGAACTTCCATAGGCTGCAGATGCGGCCAAAAACCAAGCCCACAAACAAGCCAGACAGCCATTCCCCCACATGCATGTCAGAGGCAGGAAGGCGGGGAAGAAGGAGTAACCCAATGGTCTGCAGACTCCAGTCCCAGCCAGCTAACTCCCGCCGGCTCTGCTTCTCGAGGTAACCTCTGTGGACTGTGAATTACCTCCGCAAACGTGTTTCGGATGTGGCCGCCAGATGTGACTCTTCATCCTAAGGAGGCATCTCCGGTGAAGGTGGAGGCATGATTTCTATCTTGGGAGTGGCTACTTTTCGATGATCGATAGTCCTTTATTCAGTAAAAAAAAAAAAAAAAAAAGGCAGAAACGCAAGGTTATACTGGTCCTGCTGTAATGGGGGCTTTGCTATTTGCTGTGCAGGTACATAACCATGTAGGTTTAAAATCCCTCGCCTGGCTCCGAAGTTCAGGTCCCAGTTGCTATGCGGAAACTGGCTGACCATTACGTGGAGCGCTAGCTCCTAGGATAGAAGTCGGAGAGAAAACTAATGAAAGCAAGAAAGAGGGCTAAGAAAAGAAGGAAGGGTGATAAGATATGTTTTCCCAAGCATCGTACAGGTGCTTGGCTTCTTTAAGGTATAGTCTCAGAGTTCCCATTGCGGCTCAGCGGGTTAAGAACCTGACATAGCCTCCGTGGGGATGTGTGCTCGATCCCTGGACTCGCTCAGTGGGTTAAGGATCTGGCATTGCCGCGAGCTGCAGTGTAAGTCGCAGATGTGGCTTGGATCCAGCATTTCTGTGGCTGTGGTGAAGGCCTCAGCTGCAGCTCCAATTCGACCTCTGGCCTGGGAACTTCCATATGCGGTGGGTGCTGTAAAAAGAAAACAAAAAACGGAAGGTATAGCGTCTCAGTCTGGGTGTGATTTGGAGCATCTTGTCACCCACCCCACGGGAGACTGGCTCCTTGGGGTCCGTGGCCCAGTCTGTCATGGGGGTCACTTCATCAGCCAAGGCCAAGGATACCTCCCAGAATGAAGACACCTTTCCTGGGACGCCTCCTCTTTGCCTCCGTTACTTGGGATGGGGCTCCAAGTGAAAGAAAGTCTCTGAGGAGCCCGCTCCTTGGAGAAAATGACTGCAGCATCGGAGGAGGAATTCAACAGCAACGCGGACTCAGAATTTAGAAACGAGGGCTCCAGGCTTTCGGCTGAGTTTCTAGACTCTCTGCCTATTTTGAGCCAAACATTGCAACACCAGCACCGTGTAGCTTGCTTTTTTTTTTTCTGCATCGAAAGGCACAAGAACGGTTGAGAATGGAAATGCCTCTCCACAGCACTGGTTGGAGTATATGCCATAAAAAAAAAAATAACAATAAATAAAGCGAAAAGTTAATTGTATTGGTTGAAGAGATGGTGCTTCAGCATAACTGTTGTGTGTCTCGGTGTAGGTGTTGGCCAGGGTCCTGTGAGCCACTGATGAATATCACACATTAGCCGTCGGTGGGGCAGTGTGGGCGCTCCCTTCCTCCCCTGCTCTGTGAAGATAAACTGCAGATTTAAATCCTGTCCCTAAGGAAGGTCATGACCATGCGTCTCTCCTTTGGGGACACACGGCTCCGTGGGTTATATTGATGTGGAGGCTATTTCTCTTTTTTAAAAACTTTTTTATAACAGTTGGTTTACAGTGTCCTGTCCATGTCCGCTGTGCAGCAAAGTGACCCAGTTACACATTTACATACATTCTTTTTTTTCCACATTATCCTCCATCATGTTCCATCACGAGCGATTAGATGTGGTTCCCTGCGTTTATTTCTCTAATTCGGAACAAAATCTCTGTCCCCTTCGAGGAGAGTCCTGGGTTTTGCTCCCTCCTTAAGCTGTCGACTTACCGGGGCTTTACTGAGCTTCTCCAAGGTCACGTCCTTTAGTTTCTGGGGCTGAATGCACTGTCTCCTACCTTTGAAGGCTGTTTTAAGGCTCGTTGGAATCATCTGTGCCAACTGCACTGGGAAGTCAGCAATTTCCTTTCCTAAAATCCACATGGGTCGCTTGAAATTATCCGCTAGTGGACAATGTAAAAACACCTTTTTTTTTTTTTTCCTAGGGAATGGCAAAGTCAAGCACGCAACTCACTGTGAAATCTAAATCCACATCGGACTTGCCCTCAGAGGTCCTTTTCCCTGCCTGGTGCGGAGCTTGGAGGTAATTCTCCATCTGGGGAGATCACCAGAGGGTACCCCCCGAATCCCTGCTGTGGCCTCCAGCTCTCCCGTTTGCGGGGCTCGCATCGCCCGGGGCTGAGAGAGAAGTTCCCGCGGCAACATTTCGAGAGCCACACACGTCTGAGTTAGTCTCGGAGTTAATAACCACACGGGCACTGTGAAGAAACGAACCAAGCCCGCTGGAACCGGAATCACAAGAGAGACGCTTCTTGCTCGGGGGCGAGGAGGGAGCCGAGCAAACAAGCGCTTGCAGGTGGATCGGGAGCGGGCAGGGGATCCAAGACAGCCGAGAACAGCTTCGAGGCGCCCAGCCCAGCCCCGAGGGGCCGGTGGACAGGACGGCAGGTGTTAAAACGCTGTTTACCTCCTCGTCAGTTCCTTCTCTCTGCTCGCCCTCAGCCCAGCTTGCCTTGTGCAGCGACACGGAAGGACCTAGAAATTACCACGCCAGCTCCGAATGCCATCACTTACACATGGAATCTAAAAAAAAAAGGACACAATGAACTTGTTGGCCGAACAGATACTGACCCACAGACTTTGAAAAACTTATGGTTTTCAAAGGAGACAGGTTGGGGGGTGGGGGAATGGGCTTGGGGTTTGGAATGGAAATGCTATAAAATTGGGTCGTGATGATTGTTGTACAACTGTGAATGTAATAAAATTCATTGAGTGATTAAAAATACTCAAAAAAGAATTCTGATCTGTTATCTCTCTCTCTCTCTCTCTCTCACACACACACACACACACACACACACACACAGACACACAGACACACACACACACACACACACACACACACACACACACACACAGAGTTCAGTTTGCCAGCATGGCACGGGGCATCTAGGCAAATGGCACAAGAGCTGCCTGGTGTCAGGCTGGATGTTAAGCCATAAGCAGTTCAGCTTCCTGGAGTTCCCGCTGTGGCGCAGTGGAAACGAATCCAACTAGTATCCATGAGGATGCAGGTTCCATCCCTAGCCTCGCTCAGTGGGTTAAGGATCCAGCGTTGCTGTGACTGTGGTGTAGGCCGGCAGCTGTAGCTCTGATTTTGACTCCTAAGCTTGGAACTTCCATATGCCATGGGTGTAGACTTAAAAAGAAAAAAAGAAAAAAAAAGAAAAAATTGGACTTACTTTGAACCCTTACCCCTTTGCTGTCTTTTAATTGCAAACCCTTTTCTCCTCTCCAGCGGTCGATTTACAGCATTCATCTGTGTCTTGAGTCGGTTTTGTGCACATATGTCAGATAGAGAGAATAAAAAGTTTAAGACAATCTTCCTTTTATTTCAAAAATTGATTTTATATTTAGATGCTGTGACTGGCTCCCTTCTGGAGCAGTTGCTTTAAAAATCTGAGATTATGTTTTATGTTTTTGCAGCTGCCTGGCTTTAATAGGGGCTCCGAATCATTTATTGGCATTTCTGACTGGACTTTTTGTTTTTAGAAGTGTGTAAACGTGTTTTTGAAGCTAATTTGGCGTTTACCGAAGACTCAAGTGTGTGGCTTCGGTTAAAGAGACCCGCTCTTTTCCCCGACACCTTCTGCTTTCTTGGAAGAAGAGAAATGGTTTACTTGACTGGCGTTCTAGATTCCTGCACTAAGTCTTTTTTGTTTGTTTGTTTGTTTTTTCTTTTCAGGGCCGTGCTCGTGGCATATAGAGGTTCCCAGGCTAGGGGTCGAATCAGAGCTGTAGCTGCCGGCCTACACCACAGCCACAGCAACACCAGATCAGAGCCGTGTCTGTGACCTGCACTACAGCTCACAGCAATGTTGAATCCTTAACCTACTGAGTGAGGCCAGGGATCGAACCCTCAACCTCACGGTTCCTATTCGGATTCATTTCCGCTGTACCACAATGGGAACTTCTCTGTACTAAGTCTTCAACTAAATTAATTTTCCTTGAGGTTGTTAAAAAACTAAAATTCCAACACTCGTGACACGATTTTTCCCCTTTACTCCAGGCCGTGGCTTGTCTAGTGTCTCATAGGAATGCGGCAATTGAGTCCCTGTATCCCCCGAATCATCATTTTTACATCATGTCAGATTTCTCTGGCCAAACTGAAGTGATGATTCCTAGCGGATGTATCCAAATTGTGTGGAGATTGGGGGGAGATTTTAAAAAAAATTTTAATTTTTTGGCCTCGCCCACGCATGTGGGAGTTCCCAGGCCGGGGGTTGAACCCAAGCCATAGCTGCAGTGAAAAATGCCAGCTCCTTAACCCACTGTACCACAGGGGAACTCTGGGAAGTTTTTTAAAATCCCCGTGTGAGCACCTAGGAATCTGAATTTCTACACCGCATCAGATGACCGCTGGATCAGCGGGTTTGGGAGGGTCCGAGGCAGAGAGTAGGCGGGATGATGGGGCGGGGGTCTCGAAAACGACCCTCTCGGTCGGTATAAAGCAGGGTCTAACCAGGTATGCTTACGTCTCCTGAAAGTTTACTGAGTACTTACTAAGTGCAGGTAGAACGCCCGGTGTTAGGAGGCCGGGAGGAATAAGACCCAGTTCCGCCCAAGACGACCTCACGGTGCAGCGACAGAGACAGACACACAGACAGGTGCTTTGATGGGCGGAGCTAGGCATGCGGTGCGAGGGGAGACGCCGAGCTGAGCCCAGCGGTGAAGAGCCAGCTTCCCGACTAAGGATGAAGGATGCATGCACGAGGAGCAGGGAAGCACGGGGAGCTGGCCAGCGGGAGGGGCAGAGGGCCAGCTGCAGCCGGTGATGGGTGGGAGGGCAGAGCGATGGGACAGGAGGCTGGTGGGGCCGGCTCGCCGGGGTCATTTGAAATCCACGATCCCCACGTCAAGTCAGGGCTTCCTGGGAGTTCCCTTCTGGAGCAAGGTGCTCTCCTTAACCCCCTGGATTCCCGGGGACCTGAAGCAAGAGACGCCGTCATCGTCATCGTAGCAGAGGACAACGAAGGACTGGCACGTCTCAAAGAATGAGTCACTCCCCAGAAATCTTCAAAACTTGCTACCTTTTCTCAGGGAACTTAAGAGAAAATAGAAATAATTTTAATTAAAACCAAAGGAAAACATGACCCATGAGTTTTCATCAGGCACAACCACAACCCCATCCGGAGTGAATGAGGTCCATAGAGTCTTATATACATTAAAAAAAAACAAAAAAAACAAAAAAAAACAGGAGTTCGCATTGTGGCTCAGTGGTTAATGAATCCGACTAGGAACCATGAGGTTGCGGGTTTGATCCCTGGCCTTGCTCAGTGGGTTAAGGATCCGGCGTTGCCGTGAGCTGTGGTGTAGGTTTCAGATGTGGCTCGGATCCCACGTTGCTGTGGCTGTGGTGTAGGCCGGCGGCTATAGCTCCGATTCAACCCCTAGCCTGGGAAGCTCCATATGCCGCGAGTGCGGCCCTAGAAAAGGCAGAAAGACAAAACAAACAAACAAAAGAACCTAAAAAATTGTAAATTATAACAGAGATACAGAAAACTGCGTAAAAATGTCTAACTTAGTAATAAATGAGTTATAATGTGAACACGACACCTGGGATATGAAAAGGAACTCTGCTGTCACTCCAGCAGCCCTTCCTAGGCTTCCCCACCCTAAAAAGTACCTGCTACTCTGCATGTATGGTAATCTCTCCCAGGCTTTATAGTCTTTGTCACTCAAATGGATGTTTCAGATCCCTAAAGTTTAACTTGGCCTGTTTAAAAAAACTTTAGCAGCCTCTGTTGAACACAGTATGAACCTTCCTTAAAAAACTGAAAACAGAATTACCGTTTGACTCAACAATCCCACTCCTGGCCATATATCGGGAAAATATGAAAGCTCTAATTCAAAAAGTTACCCACACCCCAGTGTTCATTGTAGCATTATTTACAACAGCCAGGACATGGAAACAACCTAAGTGTGCATCAACAGATGAATGAATAAAGAAGATGTGGCACATAGATTCAGTGGAACATGACTCAACCACAAAGAAAAGTGAAATAATGACATTTGCAGCAACATAGATGGACCTGGAGATTATCATGCTAAGTGAAGTAAGTCGGACAAAGAAAGACAAATATTACATGATGTCACTTGTATGTGGAATCTAAAAAACAGTACAAATGAATTTATTTGCAAGATAGATAGAAACAAACAGAGGCACGCTACGGTGTATAAAACAAACAAGCAGGAGTTCCCACTGTGGCACGGTGGATTAAGGATCTGACTGCAGCGGCTCGGGTTGCTGCAGAGCTGCAGGTTTGATCTTGGCCTGGTGTAGTGGGTTCGAGGATCTGGCATTTGTCACAGCCATGGCTCGGATTCAGTCCCTGGTCCGGGAACTTCCATGTGCCGTGGATTCAGCCATAGAAACAAACAGACAAACAAGCAAAAACCCCAGGTAAATAACAAGGTCCTACTATATAGCACAGGGAACTATATTCAATAGGCTGTAACAACCCATGATGGAAAAGAATAAAAAATATAAATATATACACATCGACCTATAATTGAATCACTTTGCTGTATACCTGAAACTAACCCGATGTAGTAAACCAACTATTCTTCCACAAAAAGAGAATAAAAATGTAACGTTTTATATGAGTCTTTTAAACTGTGTGGGATTTTAAAAACTCATGGAGACCACTTTCACATGAGCCCACGGAGAACAGAAAAACCCCAGTGAACAACCGGTGCTGAAGTGGTTTGCGCATCAAAACGAGGTGAAGCTGGGGGGTTTAGAACCAAGGGAGGATCTGGGGTGGGGCCGGGGTCTCCCCTGAGGCAGGAGGTGCTGCCCCACTGCTGTCACCTCCGTCTCCCCCGCTGTCCGCGTCTGCCGCCCCCTTCTGCCAACAGTGGGCCACAGAAAGAAGACAGAGCCTCTGGGGACGCTCTCTGCTCACCTTTGCAAGGGCGGGTGCGGAAAGACGCCCCTGGAAGCCCACGGAGACATTCGCCACGGGCTCCAAGGCCCCTGTGGATGCCTGTCACACGGTGACACTTAGGGTCTGTCTCAGACCTTTAACTAACAGCCGCAGGGCCCTCTGTCTCGGGCGGAGGGAGGCTTAGAAAGTGCCGGTCCTCAGATCTAACCCGTTACCTTCCCTGAGCACGGAAGGGAGATTGAAAGAAAATTAGGTGAAATACAAGGAAAAAAAAGAACAAAACCAAAAACGAACAGAGGCCCTTGTGTGGTGGGGCTGGCAGCTCTGAGCAAAGTTCAGGAAACGGAAGTGAGAATCGGATTTGTAAAAAGGGCAGTTAAGATCACGGTCCGCTCTTTTGGCCGGACCTGCTGAATTTGGATGTTCATTTACTTTCCTTTTTTTTTTTTTTTAAATCTTCTGCCTATAGCTGAGTTACACGGCACAGAAATAGAGCGGCTGCAAATACAGAAAGAAAATGAAAAGCCAGGGTCCAAATACCAGGCCTGGATTCTCTCTGTGTGGGCAGAAGGTTTTTACAACTATTTTTAAAAATTTTATACATCATTAAAATGCTTCGCCGTTTCCCCCAAGTCAGCATGCTTAAAAAAAGTTAACGAGGAAGAGAAACTCTAGAGAAAAATAAAATTCCGCTTACTCGGAGCCAGGTGCTCTGGAAAACAAGGACGTGGCCCTCTCCGTCAATCCTTTGTTTTGAGGCGTGGTTCCTTCTAGAAACTGAATTTCTCCCCAGGAGTGAGACCTTTCCAGTTTACCGTCAAAAGTCAGAGAGGGCCCGTGATTCTGAGAGCACACCCTTTCTGTGTGGCCTTGGGCAAGGCGTTTCACCGCTGGGTGCCTCAGTTTCCCCCTCTGTAAAATGGCATAATAGCACTTAATGACTTCACCGTGCTGAGGTAAGGATTAATTAGCCGATGTTTGTAAATGGCTTTGAAGCCGGCAAACGGCACAACAGAGCTAAGCGTGGTTATTAATAATATACTTCAACAGGGCGCATAATTGCACCTGCCGTGTCAAATTGCCCTGGCAGTTTGAGCTGGTGACTTTATTTTTCAGCTTCACTCATGAAAATGAAATCAAAAGGCATGCTACTGGCAGAGAGAGCTCTGGTTTTCACTGCAGAGGTGGGCGCTTACCTGCCCTGGGTGCAGGAATATCTGCTCCATAGACATTTAATCGGAGATTATGGAAAAACACCACAGGTTTAAAAGTGAAGAAAGCGCTAGTAGGGAAAAAGGGCAAGCTAAAAGGACAGGCAGGTCTGAGAGGCTGCCGCTTTCCAGAGCTGGCTCAACCCCACGCCTGGGACCTAACCGCAGAGTAGTCTGTCTGTTGTCTGCCTGGGTTGTTTCTTCTCTCTGGTCCCTTCGCATGGCCTCCGCCCTCTTCCTGTGCCGGGTCACTTCGGGGTGTGTTGGCGTGTGTGGTGCGTATGTGCTTAGACTCTCTTGTTTGATCCCTGTCTGCCCGCTCGCTTTTCTTTGTCATCTCGAAGCAGCATTTTTGCCCGGCTTAACGCTGACCTTGCAAATTGAGACGAAAAACGTCAGGGAGACCATGTGGCCGCAGAGGCACCTGGTACGTGGCGGGGGTCAACAAATATGTACGTAACGGAGCCAGGTCTTGAGAATTCTTGAACCCCTGGTGTTGAAACGTCTAGTAAAAGGATGTCAGGAGTTCCCTTCGTGGCTCAGTGGTTAACGAATCCGACTAAGAACCATGAGGTTGCGGGTTCGATCCCTGGCCTTGCCCAGTGGGTTAAGGATCCGGCGTTGCCGTGAGCTGTGGTGTAGGTCGCAGACGCGGCTCGGATCCCGCGTTGCTGTGGCTGTGGCGAAGGCCAGCAGCTACAGCTCCTGTTAGACCCCCTAGCCTGGGAACCTCCACATGCCACAGCTGCAGCCCTAGATAAAAAGGCAAAAAGACAGAAAAAAAAAAAAGATGTGAGAACAGTACCGGCCGTGATGTCCACGTTTCTCCCAAAGCAGGTGCTTCTGACCAGCCTTTGTCTGGGTGCGGCTTTAGCATATTTTTCCAAGAGAGGGGTGTGTCTGCTCCTTTCAGTCGTATTCTCAACTGAATCTCCCACGCCAGCAACATCAGCGTGACCTTGGAACTGGTTAGAAATGCAGACTCGGGAGTTCCCGTTGTGGCTCAGGGAAAATGAGCCTGGCTAGTATCCATGAGGATGCCGTTTCGATCCCTAGCCTTGCTCAGTGGGTTAAGGATCCGGCATTGCTGTGAGCCATGACTTGGATCCGGCATTGCTGGGGCTGTGGTGTAGGCCAGCAGCTGCATCTCCGATTCGACCCCTAGCCCGGGAACCTCCATATGCTGCAGGTGCAACCCTTAAAAAGAAAAAGAAATGAAAAAATAAATGCAGACTCTCAGGCTCCAGCACCATAGTGGGCTCAGTTGTCTGTATTTCAGCAGGCCCTTCAGTGGCTCTGATGCAGGCTCGAATCTGAGAACCATGGGCCTTCAGTCCCTCTTGATGGGTGACAAGCTCCAGGGAGCCTGAGTTGCTGCCTGTAGCCACGCAACTGAATAGAGTACCCCACACCCACACCAGAACCAAGGGCCTTTACTGCTGAGGTGAAAACAGCCTGGAAAACCAGAATGGCCACCTTGCATTGGGAGGGTACCTAGAAGAGAAGCTTAGGCTGCTTTTCGTGAAACTTCCAGAACTCCTACCTGGCCTTCTGGACGCTGTGAAGTCCCACCTTACCCAGGAAGCCTGCCTGACCCAGCCCAGGTCCTTTCCTCCAGTGTCTCCCGCCCTTCCCAGTGGTGCCGGTCACTCGGACCCCTCCGGGAACCTGGCATTGCGAGCCTGCTGTGATGCCGTGCTGGTCTTGACCTCAGGGGACAGCTGGATGGCCCAAGATGATGGGTACCACGCCTTCCGAGTTTCAGCTTCTCGGGGCGGCTCTCGCAATGCTTTCTGCAGCCTCTGCTCGGTGGGGTTTTGCAGGTAGATTCTTCCAGATCTGGAGATTGCCGTCATTTCCACAGAAAGTGACACTTAGGATCAGGAAACGGTGAAGAGAAGTAAAGAGAGTTGCTGGGCTGTCCTCGCTTTAGGCAAGTACACTTGGGCCTCGAACATCAAGTTTACATCTGCTTGGCAAGAACCCTCTGAGAGACGACACAACGTCGTAGCCAGCCGCCGGACCGGGAAGGCTAAACGTCACTCATTTGTCCAGGGTGGGGCTGACTCTCTGTGAGGGAGAAAAACGATGCTGAAAATACATGTAGTCCTTGTGGCAACTCTGACACGTACGTACAAATGTCCCCTACTGGGCGACACATTTCATCTGAATTAGGCATCAATCAGGCAAGCGACAAAGGCCTTTTTTTTTTTTTTTTTTTGAATGGTTACCACATGCTATGGTTTTCTGTATCTTGTTTGCCGGCACCCGGAAAGCCCTGGGCCGAAGTCCTTGACTTTGGGAAAGGCTGCGATTTAATTGTGAGAACCTTTGGGTTCCTTCAGCAGATTCTAAAGCTGATTGGAGTAATTCAAGCCTAAGGGCCTGATACTGCCCTCGGAGCCGGATGAGCGGTAACCGCGGCGACAGGGCTGGCTTCGTTTGCTCGGTATCTCCCATCGGCTGGGCTCCCAGGTGCTGTGCAATCTTGAGCTGATAGACGGGGGATAACAGTAATTAGAGTCTTCAAAGTCCTTGGCAAACGTTCATTAGCAGCTCCCCAGGAGGAGGATGGAAGACGAGCGGATGACACAGGATCACCCCATTTCGCAGACATGGGAACTCAAGGCAGAAAAGGGAGAGGCTTTGCCTAACCGCACATTCTCAGGACTGAGTTTAAAAGGGGGCCTTGACTTTTCCCTAAGTCTGGCAGGTTCCCAGAGAGACACACCTTTTCCTTGTCTCTCATGGTTTCTCGGCCTCTAGCACCCCTGGCATTTTGGGCCAGATCGTTTTGTTGGAGGGGTTGCGTGGGTGGGAGAGGGGAAGGGGGCTGTCCTGTGCAGTGTAGGATGCTCAGCGGAGACCCTGACCTCTAGCCACGGGATGCCAGCAGCATCTCTATTTATTTAGATATTGGCGAATGAACAATCGCTCCAGTTATGAGCTATGGATTTATACTAAATGTGTGAGATTAGCATCCTGTGTGATAAGCCTGCCGACGATGGTCGTAATCTGCCGAGCACTGGCTCATGGTCCATGAGTAACAGCATCACTTTTCTGAAGAGCTCACTTCCTCAGCGGTGTTCAAACACACATGAGACGGATGGGAGAAGGTTTTAGGTGGAAAAGTCTAGAGAGTCTCCAGTGGGTGTGCTTAGATTTAGGACCGAGATTCATACACCTTCCCGTTCCCTGTTGGTGAGCGGGCACCAGGATTTTAACGTACAGATGAGAGATGTCAGGAACCTTTGACCTTTGGGTGTCGCGTTCTTTACCAACACTAGGGCTGGTGTGGGGCGTGGGGCTCCAAGGAGGCTGAGCCCCGTGGACGGCCATGGGCATCTTGCTTCCTTCATCTCAGGCAGCATCTGTATCGAAGACTCATCTTGTGATATCCCAGGTCCAGAATTAAGCTACCTGGGCTTGTCTGGGGCTCACCTGGGACAGGAGCCATAGCACAGCAAGAGGCGAAAGCCTGGAGGGTATGGTTGTACCTACACGTGGGCTGGAAGGACTACGAAGCTTTTGGATGGGAGCGCTAACGCCAAGGCTGTCAGAGGAACACGCAGTGCTCGTTGCTGCTGGCGAGCCCTGGAGCTGGGTGTGTAAATGGAGTCACTCTTGTACCTGGCACAGCATGGCGTTTTCCTGATGGGCATGGTCTGCAGGTGCAGGGCAGATGTGCGAAGCAGGGGGGTTTTCCGATGAGGTCAGAAAGGGTGAGAGTCTCCCCCGGGGGGCGCCCGAGGGACCACGTGTTTTTCTCTCCTCTTACTCTTCTGCCAGGTCTAGACTAAACCCCTCAGAAGGCCCCATGACTCTTGTTCAAGATGAATTCCCGTGAAGACCCGTTCCTTTGGTGTGCACGGGGGGTCACAGGCATTTCTGGATCTTGACCTCTGGGTTTGTCCTCGTCTTTGACTTCCCAGAACGGAAAGACAGGTGTGCCTGCAGCAGCTCTTCTGCTGTCCTGGAGAGAAGATGTCAGAGACTTTGAGGGACTGGAAACGCCGATGTTGTGTTCTCCTGGGGGACAGCAGCGCTTGGAGGCTGCAGAGTGACAGGGACCTGATTTGTCAGCAAGTGACATCTCATCTGACTTCTTAAAGGGCTCTGCGAATGAACCACACCTTTCCAGTTTGTGGCATATTTAATTTTGCCACTGAAAAGAAGTCAGAAAAAAATAAGGCACCATGAAAAGAAACAGTGTTATGAAGATGTAACTGACATGCAATTAACGTTCATGTTTAAAGTGTACACTTTGATAAGCTTTGCCCTATGTGTACATCCAGGAAGCTATCGATGAAAATAGTAAACTTATTCCCCCACCACCAACTTTCCTCATGTCCCTTTATCATCCTCCCTCCTCTCATCCCCGTCCAGGCAACCCATGATCTCTTTCTGTCACTGTAGATTAGTTTGCCTTTTCCTGAGTTTTACGTGAATGGAATCATACAGTATTGTATGTGTTTGTCTGGTTCTTTTCTCTCAGCATAATGCTTTTAAGATTCATCCACGTGGGTGGACCAGTAGATACTACTTTCTATGGCCGAGCGGTGTCCCATTGCTTGGATGGACCTCCGTTTGTTTCTCCATGCACCTGCTGATGGCCACTTGAGTTGTTTCCAGTGTCGGGCTATGATAAATATAGTTGCTATGAATGTACAAGTCTGTGTGGATATAAATGCTTCCACTGGGTAAGTGCTTTTTATTTGGAGTGGAATACATGGATCAAAAGACAGGCGTGTGTTTAACTTTCTAAGAAAGTACCGAATTGTTTTTCATCACAGTTGTACCATCTCACAGTCAAAGGCTACATCTTAATCTTCTTTGGAGGGAGCAGCTAACTCTGATGATTCTTTGCAAGGTAGGAAAAGATACTTGTTGAATGCAAGTGCAAGTACTCATTCTTCACATCTCTTTGGAAGTTTCTAGATGAAGGCTCTTTTTAGCAACTAGGTCACTAGCCAGTCTTCCTGCCTATTTCTCCTTTAGGAGGGAATGCATTTCTTGGTACCTATTTCTGCAAGAAGAAATGGTGACAATAATTTGTAAATACCCCTAAAACCATCCCTCCTAAAGAGGCAGATTTGGAAAAAAACATTGAATACTCAGGCTCCTGTTCGGATATTGGCTCAAATCCCTGATTTCCTATAGAGCCTTAGAACTCTGACACAAAGAAAGAAAATAGTCACATCACAACTAAAGGAAGAGCAAAATTTCCCAAGGGATACAAATATGGCTGGTCATCGCAAAACTTTGACTGGTCTTTGTATTGGATATGTCAGGCCTAAGAGCAAGATGAGATGACGCCATTGGTTGTGGCTCATTGACTTCTGGCTGTGTTGGACTAAAACGCAGCATCTTAGAAGGTTGAGCAAGGACACCAGGATTGGGTCTGAATGCAGAACACGGACTCACTGCTCCCCAGTCAGCGTTTGAAGAAGAAAGTCAAGGTGACACACAGGGGTGGGTGGGCAGGGCTGGGTCAGGGCCAAGGGCATCACAAGCGGGAATGGAGGACGGTTCTCCCCTCTTTTTCACACATAAAGAGAAGGTGAAGAATTCAGGTCTGTCCGTGTTTTTCAAGGAAGAAGAAAGAGAATTCTTCTGCCAACCCCGAACCAAGTTTTGGCTTAGCTCTTCGTTCTGAGTGGCACAGGAACCAGATTTTAGATAAAGAAGAGACGTTTCTGTTACCTTGCAGGGCAGGAAATGGGTTTTTGGTCCTGGGATTCCTCTTCTGAGTGTGTGGGCGTCACCATTTCCTGTTTCTTTTTTTTTTCTTTCTCTCTCTCTTTTTTTTTTTCTTTAGGCTGTTACATTTAGAAAATATATTGAGTGTCCTGAATATTTTTTTTTTGGGGGGGTAAATTCTAATATATAAATCAAAATTAGCCTTTATTTTCTGGATCTTAGAAAGACCGTTTTCATCTGTTCTTTTTTTGTCTGTTAAGTATACGATGCAAAATGCTTTTCACTTGGAGGAGATTAACGCTGTCAGGCTGTTCAGCTCAGAGGATGGTTTTAACTGGCTGCTAAAGAAAATACACATTGACAACGGTGGTTTTTTACTAATTCCATAAAGAGAGATGGATGATAGCGATCAAACCATATTATTATTATTATTATTATTATTATTATTATTATATCACTTCCATTTTTCATTCTAAACAAGGAACACTAGATCAGGTCCTTTAAAAATGCCCCCCTTTACATATAGTTGATTTACAATATTATGTCAGTTTCAGGTTACAGCAGTGATATATATATATGTACATGTATATGTGTGTGTGTGTATATATATTCTTTTCTAATTCTTTTCCATTATGGTTTATTATAAGATATTGAATATAGTTCCCTGGGCTATACAGTAGGTTCTTCTTGTTCATCAGTTTTATATATATAGTAGTTTGGCTCTGCTAATCTCAAACTCCCAATTTATCCGTCCTCCCGTCTCCTTTTTCTCTTTGGTAACCATAAGCTTATTCTCTACGTCTGTGAGTCTGTTTCTGTTTTGTAAGTTCATTTGTATCATTTTTTTTTAGATTCCACATGTAAGTGATATCATGTGATATTTGTCTTTCTCTGACTTATTTCACATAGTGTGATAATTTCTCTTTGGGGTGTGAGTGGCATATGGAGGTTCCCAGCCTAGGGGTCCAATCAGGGGACACAGCCACAGCCGTGTGGGATCCGAGTTGTACCTACGACCTACACCACAGCTCATGGCAATGCCAGATCCTTAGCCCACTGAGCAAAGCCAGAGATGGAACCCACGTCCTCATGGGTACTAGTCAGGTTCGTTAACCACTGAGCCACGACGGGAACTCCAGTATGACAATGTCTATGTCCATCCATGATGTCCTCTTGAAACTTTGAACAGTTGTGTGTCTTGCAGGGTGGAGAGCCCTGCTCTAGCAGATGGTTGACTTCCGCGTGTTTTATCTTAAATTTGGCCAAACTTGTATGGTTCTTTGAGCTGTCGTGCTTTATTCCTAGAAATGTAAATCAGCCCCACAGTTTGGATTTGCTTAATTTGATTCTCTCACTCTCCCCAGTGATCATTTAAGGAAAAAGAAAATTTTCTCTATGAATTTAGACCAGTAGTTCTCTCCTAGGGGTGATTTTGGTGCCCCACAGGGCATTGGAGTTTGGAGACATTTTTTGGGTGTCACAGCTGGGATAGGAAGAGGTGCTGTGATGGGAGGCTGGGGTGGAGGCCAGGGGTACACAGGGCACTTCTGGACAGCAACAAATTATCTGACCCAGGGGGAGTTCCCGGTTGTGGTGCATCAGAAACGAATCCAACCAGTGTCCATGAGGATGCGGGTTCAACCTCTGGCCTCGCTCAATAGGTTAGGGATCTGGCATTGCCGTGAGCTGTGGTGTAGGTCACAGAATGGCTCGGATCTGGCATTGCTGTGGCTGTGGTCTAGGCTGTCAGCTGTAGCTCTGATTCAAGCCCTAGCCTGGGAACCTTCATATGCCGCAGGTGCAGCCCTAAAAAGAAAAAAAAAAATTATCTGACCCCAAGTGTCTATGATACAAAGGCTGAAAAATGCTGGTTTGGAGAAGTGTACCCCTCAAGTGTTTTCAGCTGATAGATGGTACAAAAACCGGGCTCTACTGCAAATAAGTTGGGTTGATATTATCTTTACAGCAATGTTTTAGAACCTTAAAAATTTTCACTTGTGTATTGTTACCCTTAGGGCTAAGCTTTAGGAGGCAAAGCTTTTCAAATGTGGATCATGGAAGCATTTTTTTTTTTTTTTTCCTTTTTAGGGCTGTTCCCATGGCATATGGAGGTTCCCAGGTTAGGGCTGTAATTGGTGCTACAGCTGCTGGCCTGCACCACGGCCATAGCGATACAGGATCCGAGCCGCATCTGCAGCCTACACCACAGCTCAAGGCAATGACGGAGCCTTAAGTCACTGAGCAAGTCCAGGGATCGAACCCACAACCTCATGGTTCCTAGTCGGATTTGATTCTGCTGTGCCACGATGGGAACTCCCCTTTTTTTAGTGTTTTCGAGCACTACGTATTCCCTTAAATCAGAACCTTCTTAACAGAAGGCAAACTTTGGGCAGAAGTACTGAATGAGGTACATTTGTGGGTGAGGGGACCTTAGGAACCAAATTTTCCAGCACTACAAGCAAAGTTATCGCATTCTCATCTCATCTGCCTCCCCATCCCAATTCCCCTACAAATACACTACAGAGAAATGATTCTGAGCATCCAGCAAGCTAATTGTTGAAATTTTGGAAAAGAAATGAAAAGAAATAGCAACGTCATTCTCAGGTAACTGGAAGATAATCACTCTTAACACCTGGCGTATTTACCTCCAGCATTTCTTCCGTGTATGGCAGAGTGCATTCCAAAGACGGCTGTATCATTATATTCCTTCCTATTGACCCTTTCTGCAAAGTCGCATTGACACTCTTCCAGTGGGAAATCTTTGCTCCCTCCTTTTGAATCAGGGCAGACATGGGCGAGAGCGATGCCACATGACCTACAAGGTCACATGGGAGACAGTGACTCAGCTTCTTCTTAGCTTTCTTTCGCTCTCTTAGGAGGCTTGCCCTTCAACCAAGCCACCACGCTGTGAGGAAGCCCAAATGAGTTTATAGAAAGCCCAGGTGAGAGAAGAGAGGCTTGGAGAGGAAATGGGACTTTCAGCCAACAGCCAGCACCAACCACCCAACAGGTGACTGGATGAACCGACAGGTGATGCCAGCCTCAGCCTTCAACTCCCCTTAGTCGACAGCCAGTGGAGGAGAGAGGAGCTGTTCCCCATTGAGCGCTGGCTACAGGAGCAAAATAAATGTGTTGTTGTGTTAAAACTACTACATTTTAGAGGTGTTTGTTACACAGCCTTAGGTAACTGGAACACAATGCACACACACTTTTACGTTATTATATAACTGGAATCATGCAGCTTTTCTTCATGTCACGGTATATGATAAAGACTTTTCCATGACATTAAACGCCTTCCAGATCTTGAGTTTTTAATTATAATGTCACTGTTTTCATTTATATCAACGAATGTTGCCAAATAGTTAATAAGTGCATATGAGGTAATTTCAAGGATAATTCAGAGTTAGTGCAATTGGTAATGGCAGCATTTTTCTCCTTCTTTGCTTCAAGGACCCCCCTGAAAATTTGGACAGCTCTTTGCATTTTAGGGTGGGCAGCCCTGCTCCAGCAGTTGATTGACTTCTTCATGTTTTATTTAAATTTGGCGAAATTCGCATGGTTCTTTGAGCAATGGTGATTTACTTCTAGAAATGTCAATAAGCTCTAATGTTCTGTTTGGAGTTGGTTAATTTTGTTCTCTCTCTCTCCCCAGTGATCGTTTAAGGAAAAATTCATATTGAGCTAGAAGGTGAAAAGTCCCACGGACTCATGAAACTCATGATGAGAGACCGTGGTTATGTCAATGGTAGGCAAATGTGAATTTTATAGCAGAGCTGGGCACATGAAAAGATGCTTAACTTTGCTAATTATTAGAGAAGTGGAAATCAAAACTACAACGAAGTACCACCTCACACTGATCAGAATGGCCATTATTAAAAATCCTATCAATAATAAATGCTAGAGAGGGTATGGAGAAAAGGGAACCCTCCTACACTGCTGGTGGGAATGTAAATTGGTGCAGCCACTATGGAAAACAGTACTGAAGTTCCTCAAAAAACTGAAAACAGAGTTTCCATATGATCTAGCAATCCCACTCCCAGACATATATTCAGATGAAACTGTAATTCAAAAAAATACATGCACCCCAATGTATAGTAGCACTATTTACCATAGCCAAGACATGAACGCAGTGTAAATGCCCACTGACAGATGAATAGTTAAAGATGAAGGGGTGTATATATACATAGTGGAATACTATTCAGCTATGAAAAAGAATAAAATAGTGCCATTTTCAGCAACATGGATGGACCTAGAGATTATCATACTAAGTGAAGCAGTCAGGTTGAGAAAGCTAACTGTAATATATCACTTATATGTGGAATCTAAAATATACAAATAAACTTATTTACAAAACAGAAATGACTCACAGACATAGAAAACAAACTATGGTTAACCAAAAGGAAGAGGAGGGAGCGATTAGTTAGGAGTTTGGGATTAACAGATACGAACTACTACTTGTATATATACAAGGTCCTAGTGTATAGCACAAGGAGCTATATTTAGTATCTCGTAATGAACCACAATAGAAAGAAAATGAAAAAGAATGTATATATAACTATTCACTTTGCTGTACACCAGAAACTAACATGACATTGTAAATCAACTATACTTCAATTAAAAAAAGCAGATCTGAGGAGTTCCCGTTTTGGCTCAGTGGTTAACAAATCCGACTAGGAACCATGAGGTTGCGGGTTCGATCCCTGGCCTTGCTCAGTGGGTTAAGGATCCGGCGTTGCCATGAGCTGTGGTGTAGGTTGCAGACGTGGCTCGGATCCCGTGTCGCGGTGGTTGTGGCAAAGGCTGGCAGCTACAGCTCCTGTTAGACCCCTAGCCTGGGAACCTCCATATGCCACGGGTGCAGCCCTAGATAAGGCAAAAAGACCAAAAAAAAAAAAAAAAAAAAAGGCAGATCTGAAAGAAAGAGAGAAATTACTTCATCTACTTTGAGACCTTCTATTTCTGTCTCCATAGGGCCATTGACTTTCAGACCAGTGAGGCGTGGTCTGTTGCTATCACTCTGAAGAGCCAATGCCAGCAACTCCCTTGTTTTTGTAACTCCTGCAAACTTCAGGGAGGGGCTGCACTCTGCGTCTCTGACACACTCTTACGATGATTGCTCTTCTTCAGCGCTGCTTTGATGATCTGCATGAGCCACTCATGGGGCATACGTGGCTTTTTTGAGAGTTCATTGCCAGGCATTGCTACACACCATGGGCAAAAATGAGGGGTCTGTCTGTTACACGGTTCCACAGAGCAGTTCCCATATTTCTAATTTCAAGACTCAACAGTGTTTCATGTGTACTGTGTCTCTTGCTGGAAAAGCAATCCAGTTATAAACTGATTCTGAACTTCAGACAGTTCAAATGGTGGTTATTCATGCTGCCTTCCAGATGGTAGCAACCCTAGCTAATGGCCCACTTAAGAGGATGATTGAATTGAAAACGTCAGGAAATCTAGAATACAGTTCTTTCTTTCTTTCTTTCTTTCTTTCTTTGTTTTTCTTTCCTTCTTTCTCCCTCTCTCTCTTTCTTTCTCTCTTTCTCCTTCCTTCCTTTCTCTCGTTCTTTCTTTTTCTTTCTCTCCATCCCTCCCCCCTTCCTTCCTTTTCTTTTCTTTCTCTCTTTCTCTTTCTTTCTCCCTTCCTTTCTTTCTTTCCCTTCCCTTCTTCCTCCCTTTTTTCTTTTTTGGTCTTTTTAAGGCCACACCCGTGGCATAGGAAGTTCCCAGGTTAGGGGTTGAATCAGACCTGAAGCTGCTGGTCTACACCACAGCCACAGCAACGCTGGATCTGAGCCATGTCTTTGACCTATACCACAGCACACGGCAACACTGGATCCTTAACCCACTAAGCGGGGCCAGAGATCGAAACTGTGTCCTCATGGATACTAGTCAGGTTCTTAACCTGCTGAGCTGCAAAGGGAACTCTCATCATTTCTTAATTGTGCCATTTTGGGTGAGTTCCTTTGGCCCCTGATTCCTCACCTGGATGATGAGACAGTTTAAAGAAACTGTTCCAGTTCAAGATTTTATGTTTCTAGGTCTGATATCCGCATAAAATGTCCACGATCCTGGATTGAATGGTATTGGGATGGCATATGAATTTAGTAAACGCCATTTCTCCTCTGACAAGCACCAACCCTCTATCAGGAATGGTGTCGAATCCTCTGATAAGTCCCTCTTTTTTTTTTTTTTCCCCACTCAAGAACAGTTCTCTGCTGGGTTTTGCACCTCTTTACTTGGAGATTTGAATCACGTGGAAGCTGGCACCATCCTTGGCAGGGAAGGGTTTTACTGCTGACCACAGAGTATAAAGTTGTCAATCAGGGAGACGTGCAATGTCACCCTAAGTAGGTTGCAGTGTACTGGGGAAGAGATGCGTGATCGCCAACTCTGATATTAAATTATTCTTTGCTCAAAGTGGCTGAGTTGGAAAAATAATTTATTGGTGTTCAACTTCAGATGCCATCCATAAGAAGTCATCTGTGATTACTTCAGTGTCAGAATCAGTATTTTTTTTTTTTTCCAGTTCTCTCACGTCTATTCATTGATCTGTCATGGTTGACTTTGGAATGCCGTCACTCAATAGCCTTTGTGGAAATAGTTTAGGTTACGATCTAGAGAATAATGGGAATAATGACCCAAATAAGGCAGTTTGGGAAATGTGATTCCTCTTTGTTTTGTTATGTTTTTGCTTTTAGGGCCGCACCTGAAGCACATGGAAGTTCTCAGGCTAGGGGTCTGAGTCAGAGCTGCAGCTGCCAGCCTACACCAAAGCTCATGGCAACATCAGATCCTTAACACACTGAGTGAGGCCAGGGATCGAATCCCCACCCTCATGGATCCTAGTCGGGTTCCTTAACCACTGAGCCACAAAGGAAGTTCCCTTTATTTATTTATTTATTTATTTATTTTAAGGCTGCACCGACGGCATATGGAAGTTCCCAGGCTAGGGGTTGAATCAGAGCTGCAGCTGCAGGCCTACACCACAGCCACAGCAACGTGGGATCCCAGCCGTGGCTGCAAACTACACAAGTCTGTGACCTACACCACAGCTCATGGCAACACCAGATCCTTAACCCACTGAGCGAGGCCAGGGCTCCAACCTGCGTCCTCATGGGTACTAGTTGGGTTCATAAATCACTGAGCCACGATGGGAATCCCCTCTTTGCTTTGATAGCACTTAACAGATACTTGGTAGGGCATCTCCTACTCCCTCATTTTGTCTTCTTATTGGTGCTCGGTACACAATAAGCACTAAGCCATACAGATTGGTGAAATGAATGAACAAACACTTCTACTGTAATGATTCCCCTTTAACAATCCGTTGAAAAACAAAGCGTAACTTTCACGAATATTTATTGACTATATTCACAACACTACAAAGACTCCCTCTAAGTTGCAGTTAACGATCACGGTATGTAATTCCGTGTGAAATCAGCATCAGTAACATCAATAGCTGGAAGTAAATAAAAGTCGTGACTGCTTGCTCCCTCACTTAAAAAAACAATTGAATGCCTTTGCAGGTTAAAGGCGTGTGTGTGATGCAACTTTCTTGCAGTGGTTGTGCTGCTTTTTCCATGAGCCATCTTGGTTTTTGAAAGCAGGGAGTGTCGGTGATTTATGTGACATACCCTTCCTTGGCCAGTTGGGGCAGCAGGTAATGAAGCAAGTCAGCAGTTCTTTCAGGCGCTGGCTTTTTCTTGATTTGAAAATAGGAGATGGGGTGGGACTTGGAGGGGAATCTCTTACTTTTCAGTTATTTATCTAAGAGTTTTTGTTATCTGCTTTCTTTTTTAAAACACTACAGCTCTGAAGTATCATTAAAGATTTTGGCAGCCGTTTTGGAGTTAACCTCTTTGGCACTTAAAAAAAGACATTTGAATGATATGACAACACCTCAAGAATGGTGGTAGATAGGACAAGGCTGATTCCAGAACATTTAAGTTGTTCACTAGTTAACTGTCTGCTCTTTCCTCCATAACTTTATGTAGGGAAAGATGCTACAAGGAATCAAAACATTATGTTAGTATAGGGCTTTTTATCCTGTGATGGTTAATTTTATTTGCCTATTGGCTGGGCCGCGAAGTACCTAGATACTTAATCACGTTATTTTGGGTGTTTCTGTGAGTTTTGGTTAAGATTAATGTTGATATCAGTGGAATTTGAGTAAGGCCGATTGCCCTCCACAACATGGGTGGGTCTTGTCCAATCAGCTGAGGACAGAAAAGACTGGCCTCCCCAGAAAAAAGAAATCTCTCCAGCAGACAGTCTTGAATTTCATCTGCAACATCAGCTTTTCCTGGTTCCACAGCAGATGGCCACCATACTTGAACTGGAACCTTCACTTTTCTGGAACTCCTGCCTACTGGCCCCTTCTGAAGATCTGGCCTTGCTAGCCTCCATAACGGTGGAAGCCAATTCCATATATATATATGTATGTGTGTGTGTGTGTGTGTATACATATATATATAATTTATAACTATTATCTATCATCTATGTATCATTTATTTACTATTGGTTCTGTTTCTCTTGAGAACCTTGAATAATACATTACCTTACCTTGTCTGTCTTCAATACTCAAGGGGTTATTTGCAAGAGTTTATAACACTTCTGATGTGGAAAACAGAAAGCCAGCAGGAATACAGTGAATAACAGAGAGATTAGGAGATTCTGTCTGCTGGGTGGATTGGAGGTTAGGGATAGGGCAGAAGAGATCCCGTAACATCGAGGCAAGGAATGTATCTTACAAAGAACAGAGAGCATCAACCAAACTTTATTTCATTTAACCATCCTACTATCTTGTTATTTTGTTGAGTTAAAAGAAAATCTCTGACCAAGAACACCTCCATAATATGACTTAAAGATATTCCTATCCCTCCTATTTTGTAAATAGTTTAGCACTTATAGCGCAAAGATTGCCTGTCCGCCTTGTCTTAGTGTTCCCCAAATTCCCTGAAGCATGGCGCTTGTCACTTAGAGGGAACTCAATAAATACACGTTAAATAAATGAATAAGCACAAGTAGGTTTTGACCTTACCAAGCTGTCTTCCCACTTGAGGATATTCTGAAGGAAATCCTGCAAAATCTATCTTACGATCACATCAAAAGGCCTTTGCAAATATGGTAGTGTTGCCTCTCTACCCAAGACAAGTGACGTTTGGAGAGTTTAAAATAAACAGATGGTTGCCTTTAGGTGACTCTTTATGAACTAACTGAGGGAAGGATGATGAAAATTAGTGAAGGTTTTGAATGATTATTTCTGAGAACTTCTGATGAAGTTACTTTCCTGATGACAGGAGCATTGTTACATCACTGTTCCTATTGAGTTTCAGGATCATTCTGGCCCTGGGTAAACCCACTGAGAGAAGACAGACAAAAGAGATGGAGACGAGCTGACGCAGAAGAGCGGCTGGATGTTTGCCTTGCTGGCTTGTCTTCTCCTAAAGCCACTCATCACATTACGCTTCTCATTAGTTCATTGTTTATCATGTTGATTTCTAAAGTAGCATCATTCATATAGATATACATAACACACAAGATGTATATATACACATATATATTTGTAGGGAGAGAGAGAGGGAGAAAAAGAGAGACAGAGAGCACAGGGAGAGACAGAGACACGGAGACAGAGAGAGGAAGCCTTGGTCATGGGGGAAGCTTATTCTCACCAACTTGACATTTCTCAGGCCCCAGAGGACGAGTTTGCCAAATATTCTGAGATGGAGTCCCATTTAATAGTAATAATTTCCACCTGTTGCCCTGTCATCTCAGAATCTGCACATGGGTGGTGGTTTTACTTTTTTCCATCCAAGAATCTTCAGGCACCCTAGAGACATTAATTAGGCTGTGGACCTCTTTGAAGTTGATCCTATACCCATAGACATGTGATGAAATGCAGAAGGGAAGAGGTTAATTGAGTAAGACCAAGACCACACAGAAATTCCATGAAAGAGCCGGGAAGGTGATGGTTTCCCGGTCTGGGGCCAAACCAGGCAACTGCTGGGAAGAGGTGCCTGCTTGCTGGACGCTTTAAATTCACCCGGAATTTCCATCCCCCATTCATTTAAAAGTCAGCTTCCCTCTTCCCCCTGGTCTTCAACATCCTACACAAAAATACCCCCAAAGAACTACAAAGTAATTCCTTTGTAATTCAGGGTGTCTTACCCCACAGCCTACAGAACCAAAATACTCTCTGGGAACAGCTGCAGCTGTACGCCCGACTTTCAGACTTTCAGTTCTGAGCCCGAGTCTGCGTTCCTGCCTGGAACTGCTGTTCCCTGCTCTCTTCCAGTTACCCTCCCACGAGTAAACCCAGGTAGCAGAATATAAAGTTACTCAAGGCGAGGGTTTCACCCTCCTCCCACTTAAATTATGTAGAGATTAGTCATTCTGAGAAGGTAAAAACAGCAGGTTTCTGGGTGAAGAGAAGAAGAAATGCAGGGTTTAGAAGTAAGGAAGGACGGCACAGGGAACGATATCCAGGCTCTTGGGATAGAACACGGTGGTGGATGATACGATAAAAAGAATATAAGTATATGTACGACTAGGCCACTACGCTGTATAGCAGAAATGGACATAACATTGGGGATCAACCGTACTCTAATAAATGTGAAAAGAAACGTGAACACCAGGAAAGAGATGCAATAAAAACACTGTTTTGGATTCTTGAATTTCTATTCCACTTTTCAGTAGTGTCCCTTTCATCTAAACTGGTTCTGACGAGGTCACGGAAGGAGGGATCTGGGAGGGAAATCTCTTCGCATCAGTCTGGCCACCCCTCAGCTCCTTTAGGAAGGCGTTATTATTATTGTTGTTGTTGTTGTTGGATCCTTCACCAGAAGCTGTGCAACTGAGGCTTTCTCAGGATGCTTGTGACAAAACCTGAATACTGACCTCTGAGAGGGAAGAACAGGACTGACTTCCAAAAGATAGGAAACTCAGAGAAGGATTGGTTGGAGAAGTTACTATTCAAAGTCAGGGGCTTGTGACTGCTAAGAAGGAAGCCTCAGGGCTTTGCATGCGTGCGTGTGCGTGCGACCCCGAGAGGCTCAGACACGTCGTTCTGGGATGCTCAGGAGAGCTGGTTGGAGACCGTGGCCGCACAATTACAACTGAGCGGTGGCAAGTCCTTTCTGGAGTGAGGGAAAGTCTATGTGAATAAATAACAGCAAAGAAAAATGAAAGAAAGCGGACCAGACGACGGAGACACAAAGATGCCAAAGAATTAATTCTTTTTTTAAGGGAGCAGGAGAAAAACATTCCCTAAAGAGACGAAAGGCCTTCTTTTTTAAAGGAAAGCCCTCGCTGACAGAGCGACCAGGTTTCCCGGCCGGAGCGCAGCTGAGGCCGGCCGGGGCCTGCTTGGCGCGCCGCGGACCCTCACGTGGGTAGCCAGGCTTAGAGCTGCGGGGCCACGAAGCGACTCCTCCGGCGCCGAGACGAACCCGCGTCCTCCTGGGAGTTGAAAGCAGCCTCCCAGGGCGAGGCAGCCTCTCCACGGCGCCCCACGCCAGAGCTTCTCCGCGCACAAAGCAAGGCAGGGCCGCCGCCTGCAGCCGCACAGCTGCTCCGGGAGGGACAGGTGCCGTCTTGGCTGGAGCTGGAGGAAGTGGCTGCCAATTTCCTCCAAGCTTGCCCTCGCTTTCAAAATTCAGAATAACAGCACACAAACAATCTCAGGTCCTCCTGGCTGCCTTCCCTTTCTGGAGTAATTAGTTGAAACGCACAGAATGTTCTCAGCTCCTTCTGAGTTTCCATGGAGTCGCTGCCGCTTCCAGTAAGCAGAACCCGCCGTGGGCTGGGTGCAAGGCCCCTGTCGCTTGTTCCCCCGAGGGCAGCGCTGGGCTGTCAGGGGGAACTGGCGGAGGATGGGAGCAGCCACGGGTTTCCCATTTGGATCTGCCAAAGGCTCAGACCTGGCTGACTCTTTGCGGCGCCCTCAGTCCTCTTGGCTATAAAGTAAGACAATTTTTGGCTCCTCTAACCCTCTTCCTGGGCACGGCTGGAGGAGTGATGGCTACAGGTGGGTAGGAGAGAGGGCAGGCAAGTTATGGAGAGCCTGGAAAGTTCCAGAGACGGATGTGGAATCCATCTCATCAACACTAGGAGGCACGAGTGGTTTTGAAGGAGAAATAGGACATGGTGGAAGCCAAATTCATTAGGTGGGAGGTGACTACGGGGAACTAGTAAGTTAGGGCTGGAGACAGGTGGCAGCTAGGAAGCTGCTGTGATTGTCCACGCGCTGGACTTTGGTTCTGGGTCCGGCAATGGAAGAGGGGTAGTTTCAGAGATTGGTTCAGCCAATGGCGTGGACTAGCATTCTCCAAAGTGGGGTCCCTCGGCCCCACCCCAGACCCACTGACTCAGAAACTCTAGTGTGGGGTCTAGCCATTGTTTCAACAAGCCCTCCAGAGGGTTCCAACACAAGCTGCAGTTTGAGAACCGCTGTTGACTACACCTGGGCAGACCCACCGTAGACATGGAGGTTGGGAGCCCACGGTTCTGCCCTGATTCTGAAGAAATAGTTGAATGGCGTTAAATAATATGTCACTTAGCCTTCAAGGACGTTCATCTCTTATTTCTACCACGCAGTGCATAGGTTATGAGTTGTGTTTTGCTGTGTATAAAGGAAAACCCCCTATGAACACCACGGGCACTGCTCTTTCCATAAAAGGAGTCTCGAGTTCCGACTCCCAGGGTCAGAATGGCAGCCCCAGAGTTGTCAGGGACATGTCCCCCTCTTTCTTTTGACTCTACCAACCTCAGCGCCATGGATATTAGTTTCCTATGGCTGTCCTCACAGATGACACCACGCTCGGTAGCTTAAAACAACACACACTTAGTCATCTGATTATTCTGGAGGTCAGGATTCTGAAATGTGTCTACAGCGAGGAGGTTGGCCAGGCTGCGTTCCTCGTGGGAGGGCTAAGGGACATTCTCTTTTCTTGCCCTGTGCAGCGTCTCTGAGTTGCCTCCATCCTCTGGCTCGTGGTCCCTTCCTCCATCTTCAGAGCCAGCTGTGTCAGGCTGGGTTCTCCTCGCCTGGCTCTCTGTCTCTCGTTTTCTTTTCCTTCTTCTCCTCTTCAGGACTCTTGTGATTGTTTTGGGCCCACTGGGTGATCCAGGATACTTTCCCTATTGTAAGTTCAGCGCATTGGTAGTGGCGTTTCCTGCATGTGGAACCTTGATTTCCCTTTGCCGTAGGCTGTAATTGATGCTGGACTCCAGAGGTCTCGACGTGGACCACTTGGTTCGGGGGTGGGGGTGGCGTTATTCCACCTTCCATCCTCCAGGCCACCTCCTGGTCCTTCACTGCCGCTGCTGTTTCTACTTTCCTATCAGATTTCCAGGCAGCAGGAAAGAGGAAGTGGAGAAGGATGAAAAAAACACACTTACCAGCTAAGCTAGCTCCCACACAACATCTTTGCCAAGCTCCCCTTGGCCAGAACTTAGTCATATGGCCACACCCACCTTTGATGGAGACTGGGAGATGTGGCCTTTTTTGTGCTAGCGGTGAAGTGCTCCACTGAAATGAAGGTTCTGGTTCTACGGACAAAGAGACAATGGCTCCTGAGTAGGTGACCAGCAGTTTCTGTCTCGGTTGTCTCTTAAGTTCCTTCATCTAACGAGTCTGAGACCCACCAGAGCGAAGGAGTGACAGGATGAGGTTGAGAAATGGGATCCTAGAGCAGAAGGAAGGAGGGAGTCTTTTGCTTCCTGTTTTCTTTTCTTCCGGGGCAAATCGCACTTGAGACACACTCCTCAAAGGGAACCAGACAAATTATAAATACTTGTGCAGCCACGTGCACTGTGTAAGGATGTAAGGATGGAATTGGGGTGGCTCACGCCTCTCTTGGCCCTATGAAGAATGTTTTTGTTTGTTTTTTTTTTGCTTTTTTTAGGGCCACACTTACAGCATATGGAAGTTCCCAGGCTAGGGGTGGAATTGGAGCTGCAGCTACAGGCCTACGTCACAGCCACAGACACGTGGGATCCAATCTGCGTCTGCGACCTACATGGCAGCTCAGGGCAATGCCAGATCCTTAACCTACTGAGTGAGGTCAGGGATTGAACCCACGTCCTCATGGATACTAGTATCCCACTGAGCCACAGCAGGAGCTCGCTATGAAAAATGCTTTTATCATTGAGCAAATAAACTGCCGTTTCTAATTGCAACTAGAGGCGGAGACCAGAGCGCATCAGAGGAAATGTGTGCCTCTGCAGAGGGGGAGCTGTGTTTGTCACCGTGTCCTGCCCTCCTGACCAGACTGCAGGCAGACGACCAACACGCTATCCTTCAGCAACCATCTTCTCAAGAACGATGGTCCTGTCTTGTTCAGCCAACACCGTTAAGTATGAGCCTGTGCATAGGAGATTTGCATACAAGCTTGCAAATCTTTTATTTAAAAAACGTGAATGAATGAATGTGCCTTCGCTTTTGAACAAGCTATTCTATGGGCCTTATTTAAGTATTATCTTAAAGATTTCTCGATTTTGTGATTATAGCTACAGATTTGTCTACAGGCCCTCTGTTTTGGAAGATGGTTCCACTGTCACTATATTTCCATTTGGGGCAGGACACCACTTTTATCCCATGTCCTTACGGTTTAGCCAAGAGTATGGGACCATTTAGTAGACGCGAGGACCCTGGGCAGCGAGTCTGCTTGCGCTGTCCCGAAGTGGGGTTGCCTGCCCGACACGACTGCTCGGGGAGCTGGCGGGCTGCTCATTAGAAAAGGGGGTGTACTTGATAATGGGAACGCAGTGGACCAGCAGCAAAGGAAGCCTTCCACAGAAACGGTCTAATATAAACAACAATAACCATAATCATAATCGGGGCTTTTATGGGCGCTTTCATCCAGGAACCAAAAACACATTACGAGCATTAACTCATTAATCTTCACAGCGCCCCTGTGAGGGAGAATTAAGTGTAAGTAATCATAATTATTACTGTCATTATCCTTCAAACAATTCCCAGATGTGCTGTGGCTGAACTGGAATACTTTGGGGATTTTTTTTTTTTTTAATAGAGACCCTAAACTTTTGGCAGGAGTTCACTTCTCTCTCTCTATCTTTCTCTCGCTTGCTCTCTCTTTCTTTTCTTTCTCCCTCTAACTTATTAAATAAATACGGAATATTTAAATTCGGGGGGCCCCTGGAGGAAGTGGCTGGGAAATAATTTCCAGGCCCCAGTGGCGCCCTTTGCTTTGCTCTTGCCAGTGCTGGCAAGGGGAGGTGGCTGCAGCCTGTCCCGGCCTCGGTCCCTGGACTGGATCACAGGTTTCATTTTTAAGTGCTGTGTGATGTTTATGACTTCAGCCTTATCTCTTCGGGTGAGAGCTTGGGGAGTTTCATTCTACATGTAGTATCCTGTTTACTCTGATACCATTTAAATTAGAGCGGTGTCCTGAGCACCTAGCAGGGGAGGCCTTGGTACCACTAGCAGCCTCCTCTGCGTGTAAGTACAAGTCCTGCATCTGTTCCGCGGGTGCAACCCTCCCTGTGCCCCGTTTTGGGGAAACAGCTCACCTCGGAGTTCCAGAATAATCACAGGGAAGACAGGAGGCTTAGAGAAAAAGCACCTGGTCGTTTTAATAGCGAGAAACAGCCACATCAGCTAATGAGAAGTGACAAACACGGTTTTGTATCTTCTGTGGATTTTTAAAGAATATTATGTGTTTTAATATTACCTAAGCACCGTGCATGATAGAACATTCAGAAAGTGTCGGAAAGTATAAAGAAAAAATTCCAGTCGCCTGTAAACCGTGGTGGTGAAGAGTTAAAAGTCTTGTATGATTTCGGTGTGTTTGCTTTCACTCTTGGTGCTGACCTGAAGGCAGGTCCTGGCCGGAGAACACAGGTGTTCTGTTGCAGTGGTTGGTGATGACAGGGCATCGCCGTGCCTTGTTCTTCGGTTTCTGGAGTTGGGTGAAACTTGGGATGTATCAGTGGAAGCTGGGATACTCACCTTTGAAACCCGGAATAGAGCGGGTTTGGAGCGGGGAGGGCTGACCTCAATGAACAGGTTGGGATGGGGCTGTAGTCTGGTCTAAGCCCGCGTGTGGTGTGCGCAGCCCGGCCTTGCCCGCCTCCCAGCCGTCATCTCCTCTCCCCAGGGCTTACTAGGCTCTGGCAAGTCTGGCCATCCTTTGGTCCCTTGAAGAAACCAAGCTTGTTGCTACCACAAGGGCTTGGAATTTGCCCTTCCTGCTTTCTGGAATATTCTTCCTCTGAATCCTGCCATGGCTTTCGGTTCACATGGGCAACTCTTTCTGTTCTTGGCTGACTTTTTCAGGTCTCAACTTTAATGTCACTTCTTCAGATACATCAGCCCGGCCCACACGATCACACTGTCTAAAGTGGCTGTCCTCTTCTTGGTCATGTTCTGTGGCATTTGATTTCCTTCTCGGAATGTGTAACCATCTTTACTTATTGCTAATCTGATTTTTCATGTGTATTTTTTCCATTTTTTTTCTCTTTAGGGCTGCACCTGCGGCATATGGAAATTCCCAGGCCAGGGGTCGAATCAGAGGTGCAGCTGCAGGCCTACGCCACAGCCACAGCAGTGCCAGATCAGAGCCGCATCTGTGATCTACGCTACAGCTTGTGGCAACGCCAGATCCTCCACCCACCAAGCGAGGCCAGGGATTGAACCCGCATCCTCATGGATACTAGTCAGGTTCTTAACCCGCCGAGCCACAGTGGGAACTCCTTGTGTCTGTTCTCCCCACTTGCAAGCACAGGACTGTGTTCCTCTCCTCTTTAGCTTCCAAGTCCAGAAGAGTGTCTGACACGTAGCAGATGCTCAGTAAAAAACGGCTGCATTTGAAGGAAGAGAAGGCACAGGGAGGTGCGGGAGTAGGAGAGACAGCAGGAGATCCCGGAGTATTTGCAGTGAGAAGATAGAAAGTGCATGGCAGGAAGACAGCAGCACATATAAAGCCAGGACCTAATCATAAATACTAATATCAGCCTCAGAAGGTGGGTGCTAGACCTCATCTCTTTTCTTTTTTGGCCGCTCTGCGGTACCTGGAATTATCAGGCTGGAGATCAGATCGAGCCGTAGTTATGACCCATGTCACAGCTGCAGCAATAAAGGACTACAGGGACGCCGCCAGTCCTGTGGTGCTATCGCGGGAACTCCCAGATCCCATTTTGAGGGGGACAAATAAAAGTGGCGAAAGCATAATATGTTTGGAGGCGCTTGCATGGGAGGCGAAAAGAAGAGAAAACGTTGAACACACAAATTGGAATAAGAGGGGTTTAATTGGGGATTCGATAAAGGACACTTTGAAAGCTGGGGATGGATGCGTAATAACAGCAGCAAAACACAGATACACGAAGGAAAAACAGCAGAGGCCATTACGGAGCGACTTTGATGGGAACAAAATGGGAACAGTGCTTTAGGCGTTTAGCACTTTGTGGGAGATACCGGGCGTGGAAGAGAAGGATGTTGGTTAGGAGAAAAGCCCCGGAGGGCGAGAACCCTCGCCACGAAGCAACAGTTTTCCCTTTGAAGATATTGACAAGATCAGGGGTGAAGATGGAAGCAGGAAGATGGATAAGGACGGCTTGAAAGCTCTACGCCAGAAAATCACCTTGGGTTTTAGGAGCAGGGTTCCATCAGAGAGGCTATCTCCTGAGAGCATGGCAGCATTAAAGACAGAAGTTCTTTGCGGTAATTACAGCACCAACAGGAGAAGATAAATATCTTCTCTGTAGATTACATCGTTGTTAAACCTCAATAATTTAAAATATAATTAACCTTTAATAATGCCTTAGATTTAATAATAGAGTTATTGCTTGGGAATTGTCTGCAAACCATTATAAATCCATTTGTTTAGGTTTGCCATCCTGCTCATAAAATGGAGCATGTAACTCAGGCTGTGGCGGTGTCTCACTCAACATAACTGATTGTAAAATCCACCTCAAATCACACCAAGTGAAGCGCGTTTTACAACGAATTAACAAGAAAATTTCTCTTTCAGTCATCGTTTCCCAGTTCTTCTCCTCCTGTGTGTCTACACTGGGGAGCTTCCCCCTTCCCCACCTTTGCTTCTTCAGGAATTAGAAAATGTGATCTGTTTTAGTAATCCCGTTTTGTCTCTAGAATGCAGAATACTGGGCCACAGCTTATTAAGGAGACAAGTAACGGTCATCTTAAAGGGAAAATATCATTTTCTTAGTTCCTAGCTTTTTTAGGGACTGGAAGGAACCAAATATCAGAATGGTTCCCTTTCCTAGATATATTTTTGACCCGTGCACCTGCCAACTCAAAAGCGTACTTTTTTTTTTTTTTGGCTTTTTAAGGCAGCACCTGAGGAATATGGAAGTTCCCAGGCTAGGGGTTGAATCTGAGCTGCAACTGATAGCCTACACCACAGCCATAGCAAAGTGCTGGATCCGAGCTGCGTCTGTGACCTACACCAGAGCTCATGGCAATGCCGGATCCTTAACCCACTGAGCGAGGCCTGGGATCGAACCCGCATCCTCATGGATACCAGCTGGGTTTGTTTCCACTGAACCACAACGGAAACTCCCTCGAAAGTGTATTTATGTGTCGATACAAGTAGATCTAAACTTAGTCTGTGTTGCTGATCATTAATTCTTAAAAAAGCCCATGTCTTTCCCTCTTTTATAATGGCTCAAAATATTCCTAAATTTACTGCACAAACAGAATGCCCATCTTTAAAGACATCTTTAAAGACTGAAAAAGGATGAAAAGTGCTTTGAAATTTAAAATTTTAATCTAAATTTTTAAAACCAATTTCTCTTCCAGAAGGCTTTGATATATTATTATTATTATTATTATTATTATTTGCTTTTTAGGGCTGCACTGCAGCTCACAGCAACACTGGGTCCTTAACCCACTGAGTGGGGCCAGAGATTAAACCCACATCTTCATGGATATTGGTTGGATTTGTTTCTGCTGCGCCACTGTGGGAACTCCGTTTAATATATTATTATAAGCGTTGAACTTAGACTGAGCAATAAATCTTGCTCTCCGTAACTTAGATGGAACGGCAAGAACTACATTCTTACCTCAGTGCTGTGTCTGGGAAAGGACCATAGCAAAATTCATGTCACTGCCCAGGTTCTGTTTCATGAAATCTGTAAGAGTTTGCATTTGCCCACATTTCAGGAATGGCACAGGAAATAGGTTTTCTGGAAACCCAATTCCAGGTGGTCTCCTTGACTGTTGCATTGATATCAGACATTCAGTAGGTCACCAGTGACGTGGCACCTTAGTTTGAAAATGTACGGCAGGCAGGCCGCCATATAAGGCTACTGTTTTGACGGCCCTTCCTGTGTTTTCTATATATTGGGGAAATTTTGAAGCAACTTGGATCTTAGTGTATGCAGTTATCTATTTACAGAATAGAAACAGACTCACAGACTCTGGAAAACTTACGGTTACCAAAATGAACAGGTGGTGTGGGGCAGGGATGGACTGGGGGTTTGGAGGTGGCATATGCACACTGAGGTATGTGGAATGACTGGCCAATGGGGACCCGCTGGATAGCCCAGCGAACTCTACCCTGTATTCTGTGATCATCTACGCGGGAAAAGAAGCAGAGAGAGAATGAATGGGTGTACACGTATGACTGAGTCACCTTGTGGTACAGCAGAAAATATCACAACCTTGTAAATCAGTTATACGTCAATAAAACACTGCAAAAATGAAAAAATATTATTGTCCAAAATTGAAGTATAGTTGGAGTACTCTATTATGTAAGTTAAGGGGGAACAGTATAGTAATTCACAGTTTTTTAAAAGTTATGCTCCATTTATATTTTTTGTAAGACACTGGCTATATTCCTCACGTTATACAATATATCTCTGTAGCTTATTTTATTTAATTGATTAACTACTTGATTTTCGCCACTCCTGCGGCTTGTGGAAGTTCCCTGGCTGGGGATAGAACCTGAGCTACAGCTGTAACCAGAGCCATAGCAGCGACAATGTTGGATCCTTAACCTACTGAGCCACCAGGGAACTCTCCTTGTAGCTTATTTTATATCTAATAGATCATACCTCTTAATCTCCTACCCTTATATTGCCCCAGCTCCTTGCCTCTCCCCACTGGCATCCACTCGTTTGTTCTCTGTATCTGTGAGTCTGCTTCTTTTTTGTTATTTCACTAATTTGTTGTATTTTTTTACATTCCACATATAAGTGCTATCATATAGTATTTGCCTTTCTCTTTCTGACTTATTTCACTTAATGCCCTCTACATCCATTCACGTTGCTGTAAATGGGAAAATTTTTGCTCCTTTTTATGGCTGAGTAGCATCCCATTGCATATGTACCACATCTTCTTTATCCATCTGTCAATGAAGCCTTAGGTTGCGTCCATGTTCTGGCTACTGTATATAACGTATAGCATATGCAGTTTGAATATGGATATGATCTTAACTGATTGAATACATGGCCTATTCAATCTTACCTTCTGAGACTAGAAGTAAGATGTTATATGGTGGATGTTGTGTAAGTGTTTAAAGAGTAAATGAATCAGGAGTTCCGGTCATGGCTCAGTGGTTAACGAATTCGACTAGGAACCATGAGGTTGCAGGTTCAATCCCTGGCCTCGCTCATAGGGTTAAGGATCCGGCGTTGCCGTGAGCTGTGGTGTAGGTCGCAGACGCGGCTCGGATCCCGCATTTCTGTGGTTGTGGGGTAGGCCTGTGGCTACAGCTCCGATTAGACCCCTAGCCTGGGAACCTCCGTATGCCGCAGGTATAGCCCTGAAAAGACAAAAAAAAAAAAAAAAAGTAAATGAATCACAATAGTCTCATGATTTGCTTTGTGATCCATGGAAACAAAGCGTCATAATCTGGCCGAGATTATTCCACTGGTTGTTTTATTTTCTGCCTTCAAACCATTTTGATACTACTGCATTTCATCTAAAAAAGCTGAACTCATAGGGACACAGAGTAGAATGAGGGCATGTGGGGAAAGCGGAGGTGAGTATAAATTCTAGTCTTAAAATGAATAAGTTCTGGGGACCTAATGGATAGCATGGTGACTAAAAATACTCTACTGTATTATATGAAAGTAGTTAGGAGAGCAGATCTTAAATGTACCAAACACAAAAATGATAATTATGTGAGGTGATAGAGGTATTACTTAATCCTGTTGTGGTCCTTACTTCACCGTGTATACATGCATCAAAGCATCACCTCATTGTACACCTAATACTCACACAATGTTCTGTGTGAGGTATACTCATGAAACCTGGAGAAGGGGAAACACGCACTTGAAAAAACGCGAGAACCTGTGTTTTGATTTTTAATGCTCAGGTGACATGATCAGTCTTTAAGAAACAGCTTTAAAATAAATTTATTTTAAAGGAGCCAAGCATTTGGAAAATGGAAAATACCCCCTTTTATAAAAGGAGAAAACTTTTGATGCTGCTTTGCCAGATATGAAGTCTATACTTAAAGGTTGCTATAATACTATTATTTGGTATATTAATTAATTTGTACGTTTATATTTAGTGTGTTTGTGTGTGTGTGTAATGTATCATGCTTTTGTCCAAAAAAGATTTTAGGCACCACACTCCTATGGAATCTTTACTTTTAAGGTACTCTGACTCATGGTACATTCAATGAGGACTGCTAACGTGTTTGGTAATTCCTGCTGAATTTGCAGCTTAAGCTGCCATGAGTCATCCATCCTCACTCTGCTTCTTTATTGACACGTGCTCCTATGATAGTGGATGCTGACTTGGAAGCTTATATATCACTAATTTTGTCTGAGCATCATGTAGGCTCTTTCCCTGTTGAATTGCCCAGAGTGGTTTTATACCAGAAAACCACTGACATACGTATTTATTGAGGCATACCCAACCCATTGGCTTTCAAACCTGTGAAGATTTTATGCAATATATTCTTCAACATTACCTGTTTTCTACTTGCGGGTGAGTTTGGGCAAATCAAATATGCTTTTTTGAAACGTGTGAATAGAAATTAATAAGGAAAAAACTGTCATGTTATGTATTCATCATCTTTTGGAAGAGTGGCTTCCGTAAGAAAACTATTTATTACTTTTAAATAAAGCTGAACCTTGAGAAGACCATAAAGCGGATTATATCCTTTATGATCTAACCCTCTTCAGGCCACAGGGCTCAACTAATTGTGGCAATGTGGTCAAATTGGGGTTGTTATCATCAAAGATTTGCCATGTGAAAATCTATTTTAAAAGCCTGGTTGATGTTATCACCTATTTATCACCATCTCTATTTACTCTTTGCTCTGCCTGTATCCTCCCATGCCAGCAGGAACTATAAAAGGAAAGCATTTTAAATCAAAACAAATAATCACCATCCTGGTCCCTAGGGAAGAAAGCCCAACAAAGCGTAATCAGCAATTTTTGTATTAGGGTGAAAAACTGAACTAAACCGCATAGCACAACGGAACTCCCCGTGCATTTACGATTAGGTACCGTCTTCGCAAACAGTCATGAGGTGCTGGGCAAAGTACCTTACTTGCCTGGCCCTTAGCGTTAGACCAGCAGATGGATGTATTCCTCTGCATCTGTATGATTCTTTTTTTTTTTTTTTTTTGAAGCGGAGGTACCTTCTTCTTTGGTGTCACCCTGTCTCTTGTGTGGATGCTCCTCACGCAGCCCCTCTGCCTGGCCCTGGCTTGGAGTGTGGATCTGTAATGACCTCATTCTGTTTCCTTCCGACTCTCTTCGCCACACCTCTCCACCTATGCTTTCTGTTCTGCTTCCTGGAAGGACAGGGAATTTGACAGTCATTCTTGGACGTGTCCCAGGTTCCCTCAGCTCTTCTCTTCCTTATTCAGAGAGGGAGGTGAGCTCTCTCGGTGTGAATCAGTTCTGCTACTTGGGGAAGGTTTTCTCAGTCAGTTTCAGACGTGGCGGAATCAACACTGGATGTCAAATGCCACCAAGTTCAACTGCTCATCTTTATCTGAATCACTCCTGCGTATCTCTGTCTCTAAAGGTTTGATTATCCTATTGTCAGCCTGGAATGCCCCTCTCACTTTCGCCATCTGACTCACTCCTCTGCAGCCCTGAGACTCAGCTCAGGCTCACCTCCTCAGGAAGCCCTCCCTGATTTCCCACCCTCCTCTCATTCTTTAACTTCAAGTAGGGAGTGGTAACTCCCCTTTGTGTTCCCCTGGTACCTGGTCTAGGTCCCTAGGATCTCAACCTACCACACGGAATTCTTGAATTCTTCCTTTGTGAGTGTACATCAAGTTCATCTTATTACCGGCGCTTAGCAACGTCCTTAGCACTTAATTTATCTTTGTTGAGGAATCAATATTTAATAAAATTCAGCGCTGGTGTGAATACCTCTAGTGACCTGAGCTCCCTTCTTCTCAGAGAGGCTCTTCCTCTGACGGTCACAAAACCGTTCTTAGGCTGAGCTGAAATCGCCCTTCTGCTTGGGGCCCCACAAAACAAAGACAGCCCCTTCTGCGCATGACAGTCGCACAGACATTTGAAGGCACCATTAGAGCTCCCTGGAGTCAGACCAAACACCCTCATTTCCTTTTAAGCATATCTTGTCAGGATTTAAATCCCCTTCACCTTTTAGTGACTCTAAGCTCACTAGATCCCAGAACAATCTAGGATGGAGTGGACGGGCATTTGAGGTGTTGCTGGGTGTGAGTGAAGGACTTTGGTCCTGTAATCCATCAGCCTGCTAGAGTGCTCCTTTAATCATGAGGGTTAAATGAAATAGTGCATGTGCCTAGCACAGGAATGTGTGGTCCATAAACATTCATCGTGATTGGATCGTATTCCACGAGAGCTGAGAACAGACATCACCTTTGAAGTTGGTGAGGAGATGCGATTTTTTCCCAGCTGCTCACTCTCCAGCTTTTGAATCCATGGAGCTTTGGAGGGGATCATGGCGTCTAGAGATATCCCGCTCTAATGCAGTTTGTCCTCTGGAATAACTTCATGTGTGGACTTTCACTCATGAAAGATACAGCATCCCAAAGGCCAAGTGTTCTGACATCACACCCCCCCACAGCGGTGGTGGGTATAAGACTGTCCTATCGCCAGGGAAGACAAATGCATCAATCAGAAACTCTTTGGGACATGGAGTATCTTTTGCCCCCTAGGAAGTTAATTCTGAATTTAACTTAAAAATAGTCTAAGTGGGGATTTCCCATTATGGCTCAATGGAAATGAACCCGACTAGTATCCATGAAGATGTGGGTTTTATCCCTGGCCCTGCTCAGTGGATTAAGGATCCATGTTGCCATGAGCTGTGGTGTAGGTTGCAGACTTGGCATGGGATCCTGAGTTACTGTGGCTGTGGTATATAGGGTGGTAGCTGCAGCTCCGATTCGACCACTAGCCTGGAAACTTCCATATGCCTTGGGTGTGGTGCTAAAAAAAGAAAAAAAAGTTCTAAGTGATTCTTATCTCATAGGTGCTCTAAGAAGAGCTTCAATGATGAATGAGCTTGAAAAGGAGCTTCAAATAAAAGTTGGTGCATTGCAGGTGATGAATGTGTGAGCATGTAGGCAGTGGGAGAGAATAACAAAGGGAAAGTCAATGAAAGGAAGGAAGGGGGCTCTGGGAAAGGGTAACCAGTCTCTCTTAAAGGAGAAACAGTGACAGTCTGGGCTGAAATTGGAGGAAAGGTCAAAGCATGGTGGTCAAGAGAAGGTACATGTGAACAACTTAGAGGGAGCTAGAGAGAAAACCAAATGGGCACTTGGTTGACATCTACAGGAAGACAGAGTTAATCTCGAGGCCTGTCCTTTAAAGAGAAGAGACTCACACCAAAGTCACAGTTGTACAGTTGTGTGTGGTCTAGAAGCACAAAGAGAAGGACAGACGAAGTTCCTGAAGAATGGTATAAGAAGTTGACACAGAAGAGGTAAAGTAAGAGAAATACCAAACTTCTGCTGAGCAGCTTCTAGGGAAAATTCATTTGGAAGTTTTAAAAAATTCTTCCTCAAATCTGTCAGAGCTGCCCTCAATTTCCTGTAAGGATTTGTGGCATTGCTGTAGGTAAGTGCGTGGAGTGTTTATGGAAATAGTCAAAGCTGAAGAAGTTTGAATCTTACATAATTCAATTAAAATGTGTATTTTAGTGATAACTGAACCAGAGAAAAGAAGACAAAGAAAACAGGAGAAGGGGTGGGGTGGATTATGATGGCATGCCCACAGTGGATGGATTTGTTAGGTAATAAGTGGGGGTTGATGCTGATACCATTTCTGTTGGGTGTCTTCCGAGTGGTCATTGCTTATTAACCCCATATGTTAAGAAGAACCAACCACCTATGGGAGGGCAAACACGGTGTCATCTCATCACTTTCCAAAGGAAATAGTTTATGTCGGGAGATGTTTTGGTTCCAATCAAGGTTGGTAAGGATAAGTTTTTTTTTTTTTTTAATTAGAGTTGATTTATAATATTGTGCCAATTTCTGCTGTGCCGCGAAGTGACCCAGGGCAATAAATTTTGATGGCTAACTTCAGGCAGCCCCATATTGTGCTTTCTGGGGATTAGCAATTTCTCTCTCTAGTTTTGTAGCTTTCCTGAGCTTTCCCATTTTCCTAGCGTTGGGCTCCTTCACTACAGCTTTATCTTGGAAGGGTTTTTACTTGTTTCTAGCGGCAAACTATCACTCTTCTGGGAAACACTGAGATCCTTGGCTCTGAAGAACTAGATCTGAAAGACTGGGTTTCTTGCCACCTTAAGCCATTTTCCTTAAAAAGTAATGGATTATATGGTAAAGCCAGTTGGGAAAGAACTCTTGGGTTTCATCTGGCAACTGGAACCTTAAGACATTAACCTGGTGGACAATCGTGGGGTCTAGAGGTTTCCCACAATGGGCAACTTTTATTGTCCAGTCCAGTCTCATTGACCTCCTCGCCTCTTCTTATCCATCTTTCAATTGGATTTATTATGGTTTGGGTCTTATGAAGTGCTGGGAGGGTTTGCAGAGCTCTTTGAAGATAAGAAAATTCTTTTAATTAAAAGGAAGATATCATCATCATCTCCAATTATGTGTCTTTGATCTCTCTGGACCATTTCATCCTCTTCCTGGACCATTGCATCCTGGGACTTAGAGTTTCTCGCAGTTGCGTCCCCCTCTTTCCCAAGCCAGTAGGAACTCTCTCGCTTCTGGGAAATATGGAGGTAAATGTTGATGAGCTCTAGTATGTAACGGTCAAACAATGAACCATCTGGCAATTTCTGAAAACTTTCTTTTCATCATTACTTATCTTGTTTTTGTACCATGTTGAGTGGGTGGATGGGAAAGGAACCTGAAAATTAAGACTATCATCAGGGAAATTATTTACACTGGCATAGGTGACAATTAGGGCATGAAACTAGCCCATCTTACCTGACTGCCAATGCATGGCTTCTAGAAATAATTATACCCCACCTTGGTTCCTCCACTGATGTCAAGGTGTGAAGAAGCTGCCTCTTAAAGTGTAGAATAGTGAAAAGAATAATATTTTAATGAAAAAATTGAAATAAAAAATCAGTAATTTCTTCTATGGTTTCCCTATGAAGGTATAGGGAAGGGAAAACCAAACAAAGAAGAATTTCTACTTACTAGATAAGATTTCACAGGGAAAGACATTTAAATACTTGAACCCTTCTTCCTAACTACTTAGGATGGTATTTACAATTCCTCTAGCTGAAGAATTTGACCTGGTTCTTTATTATTATTATTATTTAAAAATATATTAAAATTTTATTTGTCAATTATACCACTATAAAGCTAAAAAACATGTGGGTATATGATAAAGCCAAGGGGGCTGCTCCTTTTTATATTAAACTTTGAATAACGGTTTAACTCTCTAACTATGTACATGTACAGTTTTTTAAAACTAAAAATAAAGCTGTGTTTGCATTTGCTTATATATTCTTGGGAGGTCTAAAAGGATATTCATAAAAATGGTTACATTTATTGGCAAATAATGCATGAGCACTGTAGAAAAATTAGAACATATCAACAAACCAAGAAATGATAAAAGAAAATACGCACTGTCTTTATGTCTTATATATATGTTTGGAATTAACTTATAATTTAGTAATTACCTATATTTCTTACAAGGTAGCAAACTTACAATATCAGTTGAATTTCAAATGTAATAATTCCTTTTGATTTAGACTGTGAGACCAAAGTATCTATAAATCTGGCAGTAATCATTATAAATGCAAAGAAAATAAATGAAATATGACTTTACTTTGCTATACAGCAGAAATTAGCACAACATTGTAAATCAACTATACTTTAATTATAAAAAAATCTGCCATTTATTGGGTTCTCACTAGATCCTAGGCACTGAACCTTACATATAGAATTACCTCATTTAATCCTCAAAGTGACAGCATAAGCCATGTCTAATTTTTTATTGAAGTTTAGTTGATGTATGACATTATATGTTATAGGTGTATAACAGTGATTCACAATTTTAAAGGTTATACTTCATTTACAGCTATTATAAATATTGGCTGTATTCTTTGTGCTGTACGGTAAAACCTTATAGCTTATTCGATACATAATAGTTCGTATCTCTTACTCCCCGACCTCTAAACTGCCCTCCCTCTTCCCTCTTTACCACTAGTTTATTCTCTATATCTGTGAGTCTCTTTCTTTATCGGTATATTCCAATAAAGACTAATCTGTTTTATTTTTCATGTTCCACATATAAGTGATGTGATATAGTATTTATCTTCCTCTGTATGACTTCTTTCACCGAGCATGATACCCTTTAATTCCATTCAAGTTGTTGCAAATGGCAAAACTTCTTTTTACGACTAATATACCCTTGTTTATACATATAGTACTAATATTCCATTGTGTTTATACATATAGTACTAATATTCCATTGTGTAATATTCTATTTATCTGTCGATGAACACCTGGGTCGCTTTCATATCTTGACAATTGTAGACAGTGTTCCTAGGAACTTTGAGGTGCTTGTATCTTTTCAAATTAGTATTTTTGAGAGTTTGGGGATATATAACCAAGAGGAGAATTGCTGAGTCATATGATATAAGCCAGGCATAAATACCATTTCTATTTGACCGAAAAGGAAGCAGGCTCACAACCTTTAAATGAATGGTCAAGGGCGCTAAAGCCAGCAGTGTCGGTGTTAGGGTTTGAACTCAGGCAGCCTGACCTCAGAGCCTGTCTCAAAGAAACATTCTTTTCTGAGGGAAGTTTCTTAAACCTCCTCGGGGGCAGCCAGCTACGGCTGTTCAATAGAACTCTTTACAATGATGAAAAAAGTTCTGGACCGGACTGTTCAATACGTTGGCCAGTAGCCATTGCTGGCTTTTAATACGAGCAGTCAAAGTATGGCTAGTACCGTGGAGAAAATGTCCTTTTAAAAGTTCTACCTGACTTTAATTAACTTAAATTTGAATACAAATGCCCACTCGTGGCTAGTGGCTACCATACCGAACAGTGCCACAGAGAGGATCTCAAGTGGGTTCTAGATGGCTTTTATCTCTGGTTGTTTGCCTCCTTGAGCTTATGAGCTCAAAGGCCATACAGTTAAAGCAAAAAAAAA
>PVHT021183707.1:4794157-4823731 GCA_004024745.2 Catagonus wagneri
GTGTTTGGAGCTCTGCAAACTTCACTCCAAAGTGGCATCTATTGACACTATATTGTCACTATCCTGGCCCCCACAGAACTCACCAAACCCAACCCCACTGCCTCGTTCAGGTTTTATTATTAGAACCTTGTCTCAGAGTACGACTTGGCAATCTGGACTGTAAAAATTCATTTCAAAATTATTTGATATTGATGCTCGAATTTAAAAAAAAGAAAAAAGAAAACATTGCCTAGAGGGAACTCAAATCTCTCCGAAAAGAATGACTCATGTCCCATTTATGAATCTCTTGTTCTATATAAATTTTATTTATTTATTTCTTTTAGAGCCAGAAAAAGTCTCAGAGATCATCTGCTTTAATGCTTGTTAAGAGTAAGAAAAGCAGAGCCCAGGGAAATCAAGCCACTCGTCCACAGTTGCTCAGTTCTTGGTGGTGGAGCCAAACCAACTCCCACTGCCTGGTCCGGGCTTCCTGGAATAATCTCTGAATACTGATTTTTGGCAGGCCCACGCTTAGGGTTCCAGAATACCCGCTCTGTGATTCTCAGGTGAAGCTTACCTGGGGATCTTCCCGTTGCTGATCTTGCCCAGTAGTTGATATTCTTTCCTCTGTGTCTCTGTGCTCCATCGCTCACCTGGGTTGTGATAAACCATAGATTAAAGAAGAAGAGGAATAGAGGCTTCCCGATAGCGTCTCTGGGATGAAATACTACTTTCTGCAACCTGTGCACAGAGATTTGGTGATAGCTCTTTGCAGCCTTCTGTTCAGTATTGACAAAGCAAAAACAAACTTTTTGGAGAGATGTGGCAGCTTAGACTGAACGTTGGCTGGCACTGGGATCCTAGGAGACTGGGAGGGAATGTTTTCTGGGAACTTGTTTTTAGGGAGGAAAAAAAAAAATGTCCCCTGACTCTCCCGTAAATGGGAAGCTATTGTGAGTTTTAAATGGAAAACACCGTGGCTGTGGTGCTGTTATGATTTTGGGGACCAACCATTATCAAGTTCTGGGTAATTTAATGCACTCAGGAGCAATGTAAAATGGGAGTAATTTAAGGAGATTAAAAAAAGTAACCAGAGATTATACAATTTAAGGATTTTGGATTGTTTTAGCAACAAAACCTAATTAGGCTGAACATTTCTCTATGAGGAGGAAGGTTTTCAAGTTGGACGCGTACCGAAAATGAGGATTACTTTAGATTTTGGACTGGTCAGCACAGAAAGAAAGGATCAGAGAGAATCAGGCAGAATTTTTGATGAAGGATGGGGCAGGGGTGGGTAGGGCTGGGGTCTGCGGCTAGGGCAAGTGGGGGCTGCTAGAATATTTCTTGGGTGTTTGATGTTTGCATGTTTAGCTGGGTTAAATTGGGAGGAAGAAGTAGGAGCAATTAGAATGTGAATGTAGCTGTTGGAGAAGCAGGAAGCTCAGAGGTATTCTTCTCCTAAAATTCCAGAGTCACTTTTCGGGGTTTTATCTCCACCTAAATTCTTCCAGGGCGCCCGCCTTGCCTCCTGCCTCTTCTACTCCCCGGAGCCTGGTGCTCAGCATTGCACAATAGGCACTTGTTGGGCAACTGATCTGATTAGAGACTGGAATTACAGGACTGTTTTAGGTTGGAACTCACCTAGGAAGTACGAATTTTGAGATGAAGAGAGATGTTTCCAGGGGAATAAAAAGGAAGAAGGGAAGAACGGGGTAGGCAGGGTGTGGTCTGGGGCAAGGGTCCCCGTCGCTTCACTTTCAGCCATGAACACCCGTGATGGTGTCCCTTCTGTGGTCCTTGTGGTGATTAAGTGGATACTCTGTATAAAGCCCTTGGCACAGCACCTTGTCCTCAGAGGACGCGAGGCTGTTCCTTTCCCAGTTTCACCCATGGCTAAGTACCTTCATTTTACTGACTCTAATTTTTCTATCTCTAAAATAGAAATTATCATACCCATTTCTTTTCCACTTTGCAGTGATGCAGCGAGAAGTGATTTAATATATCTTAGAACTCGGAGTGCCTGTTGTGGCTCAGTGGTAACGAACCTGTCTAGTACCCATGAGGATGCGGGTTCGATCTCTGGCCTCGCTCAGTGGGTTAAGGATCCGGTGTTGCTGTGAGCTGGGGTGTAGGTCACAGACACAGTTCAGATCTTGCATTGCTGTGGCTGTGGTGTAGGCCGGCAGCTGCAACTCTGATTTGACTCCCTAGCCTGGAAACTTCCATACGCCGTGGGTGTGGCTCTAAAAAAAGGACACATATCTTAGAACTCAAAATCTTTGGAAGGTATAGTGCAATTGATTTTGCAGTCAAACATCGAACATATTTTAGAGTTTGATCCACTTTTATGGGGATATAAGATTCTACTAGCACCACTGTAAAAAAAATGGGCAAAAATAGAACCTTTGAAATGACAGGGACTGTCTGGGCCAGATGGGCCTCGGGCCAAGGCTTCCTTTTCTGGGAACCTTCCCATCCCTGGCTTTGTCTGCGCATTAGGACATTAGGAGATGAATATGCATTTGGGGATAAAATTAAAGGAAGCAGGAAAGAAAATTTCCAGCCTCTAAGAGGAACCACTGCTAATGGACAACACGAAAAGGAAATGCTTAGAAAAGAGCCTAACCATTAATTAAACGGAATGATTCCATAATCAGCAAAGATGGAGAGGAGCTAGAATTTCTTTCTAGGTGCAGATTCCCACTGGAATTTTCAAGCCGTCTGCATTCACAGCACCTTCTGCCATCTGATAGCCAGGGATCCACCAGCCACTGCTGAAACTCTTGGAGAGAAACCCTGTGGGGGTTGATTCATTTCCTGTCTGGCATTCCATCCTGTTCTCTACCCTTCGGTTTCTCTTCTCTACTTCACAGAAGTCCCACTGCCAACAGGGAGGCGCCTTGGGTGCCTTTTGGAAAGAAGACAATTTTCCCTCCCCTCTGTCCCACAAATCTGAAAATTAAAAAAAAAAGAAGAAGAAGAAGAAAAAAGGAATCTTCCTTTAGGACCACCCTCTTGCTTCTCTTCGGTATCATCTTAACACAGCAGAGTCAGCCAGCTGCGTAAGATACGGGGAATGTGGTGGGAGCAAGGTCCGCGGGTCAACCCTGAAAGCCCTTTACGGGATGGGAACACGCGCGGGTGACTAGGCGTGGCTGGCTCCCCGGTGCCCGGCGGGGTCCCTGCGACCTGGTCCTGATGTTTCAAGGCATTCCTGGCTTATCAGCCCCCATCCTACCCTTCCAACCAGCTTCCCCGATGGAAGCGATCACCAGACCCAAGAATTCGTGGTTGCGTCCGTCTCGCCCAGGGGTTCTTGCTCAACAGCCCTTTATCGAATCTCTCCTTGTTGAGGTGGGGGTGGGGAGAGGGGCGGGGCTTCTCCCTCGGGGGCCCTTTGCTCTTTTCTGGCCGGCTTGCTCCGGGCCCCTCTGGCAGTGCTCTGGGCTGGCTCCCGCAGCGCCACAGTCTCTATCGGATCATCTCTGCGCCCCTCTTGCTGTTTCAGGAGCTTTGCTACTTGCTGCTCGTGGCATTTTGTCAGTTGCAAGGAGACGTGAGCTTGTGGCAGTCTGTGACCACCGTGCACTCCAGACAGGACCCACGTCCCCGGGCACGAAGGGACCGGTTTTCCTTAGGGTCCCTGCTCTTCCTCTGTTCCAGGGACGGCCAGCCCAAAACAGTTTCTCAGTTTATCGTTTTTTTGAGTGGAGGAATTATTTTTTTTTGAATACCGTCCTTCCTCAACTTTGCTTACGCTTTTAGATCTGAGGGCAGTGATTTCTGTTTGTTGCGTTCCCTCCGCTGTTCCCAGGGCCTGAATCTGTACCTGGCACATATTAGGCTCTTGAGTGTTTGTTGAATGAATACATAAATGACTTTTCCCTGAAACCGGGTCTTTAGATCTAGGGGACTGGGCCTATGGGTCACGTTCATTTTTCTTAGTAGAAATATGAGCTAAGGCGCGCATTTATATTTCAGCCTTTTGACCCATTTTAGGGGAGCTCATTATGGAGAAGTGGGGGGGGTCTTGCCCTATTTCCTCCCCCTCCTCCCAAGTACAAGCATATCCTAAGATCTGCCAAGGGGACAGTCAAGATTTCACCTTTGGGTGTACACAGTTGACATCCCAGGCGATGCTGAAACCAGGGGGCCACCGGTTCCCGTGCCTATGGAGGCCGGATGGACTGTCGGAGGCTGGCCCACTCCCACTTGCTCTGATGAATTTGCTTTGGTTGTTGGAAAGCAAGTGACCACAGACTGGCATCATGGGGTCCCTTTTCTCCACCCCCGAGAAGGAGATTCCAGGTGCCCAGGTAAATCCTTGATGCAACTTGCAGTGCCTCGCTTCGCTTCCGCCGCGGTGGGGATGGTGGCGGAGGCGGGACCATCTTCCGGTGCTTCCCCAGGGCGGTTGGCTTTGGTTGGCTCTTTGGCCTTCCCTGCTCCAATTAAATAAGATACTTTTCACGTTTTTCGTAAAAGCTACCGTGTTCCTCTTTCATTCTTCACCTCTGGCAGGAGCCTGTAGTGCCGGGTATCCTGATGCTGAGGTATAATTAGAAGCGGAGCGTGTGAAATTTGGAATCTCACTTTGGTACCCTTCTGGGTGAAGGGTGCTCCATGAACCTAAGCTTTGATTATTGCTTGACAGTTAAATATAAAATTTCCACTGAATGCCACTTAGCATTGGTGCTTTAAAGATATTAACTGGGCCTCTTAACTATACAATGCAATTATAAGTCTAATTGAAAATAATTGGTCCACACAGGGGAGGGAAGATACCTGACAACAACTGGGAAAGCCAAACTTTAAAAAGTTAAGACTCCACTAGTTAAAAGTTTACTTTAGTTGAAAAAAAGCCAATCAGTTTACTCTGGGGAGGGGTGGTGGGGGTGTTGGTAAACATTCTAGTGAAGTGGGAGACTGCAGCAAACCCGTAATTAATCCTGAATACAATGGCTGATAAGGGCGGAAAAACTTTGAGAGTTAGCCTACACCTCCTTACTGGAGCTTTCCATCAAAAATCTTTTCTCTGGCTTTGCAAATGCTGTTTTAACACCATTTCCGTGGAATAGTTCCAATACATCGCCTCCCCCCACCCCCACTCCCCCCTTGTTGGGGGGAAAAGAGGTTTCAGCTTTAGAAAACACTTTATGTTTTCCTTGCTGTCATCCGAGCTTCTCTCAGACTAACAAAGCTCAGGGGAAAATTTTTTTTCTGTTTTTTTTTTGAAAGAAAGAAGGAAATAAACGGGGGAAAACGTGAGCTGGAGATTGTGGCAAGCTTTACAAATTGGCACAGTCTTATCAACTGCATTTCATGGTTTTTTGGAATCCTTTCAAAAGAGACTTTGCTTTGTAAGAGACCGTTTCAGCTTTTTATTATTTCAAGCTCTATTTGAGAGTTTCCGAAAATTGCTTTTGAGTTTCCCAGACTCTTAAAGCATCGATACTGATGTTTCCTTCTTCGGAATTATCTCCTTGCTAATGTGACTTGATGGGCAGCCGTGCTCTGCGCTCTCCTTTCCCCCTCAGGTCTATTCTCCTTTTTTTCCCCTTGGTCCTGCTACCTTAAAGGGACACCAGGCATGCCACTCTGGGATCCTAGCAATTCCCTCTTCATTGAAGAAGAAGCGAATGCCAGTCCTTCATGGACAGGGACCCGTTTCTGTTGCATAAGCTGACTGCCAATTTCACCTGCCAGAGGCAGGAATTCCACGTCTTTTCTGATTTCCGTGACGCGATGCCAAGCCCTCAGCACTCCCACCCTTATACACTAGAACACGGGCTATTATTTTCACACCCACATGACAAATCCTGTTAAAGAATATAATTAAAGTGAACAATCTTTCTAATTAAAAAAAAAAAAAGCCATCTCTAGCCCCAGCCAATGACTCACTATTAAAACAATATTTTACAGTGCAGAAATCTCCCACCAAAGAATTTCGAAATCTTCAGAGTTTCTAGTGTAAGATTTTACCTGTAGAATCACATGTGATGTGCTCTGTCCTTAAAGGTAAGAAGTCGTGATCAAGAGTTTTCCATCTTAAAGCACTGGTTTGGTTTAAAGTCTTTACCAGGTGGCTCTAGGATTCAAAACAGTGGCTGGCAGTTTTTATAACTTTTACAGAAGTCTCTAAAAAGACAGGGTATAGAGTTAAAAGTGGGGTGTTTTAGGTTCTTGCTCTGCTCCTAACAAGTTGGGAGATCTTGGGTAAAGCATTTCGTCTTGATAAGATGCAATTCTTCTTAATCTGTAAAAGTACCACCTCTGAAAATCTAGTGAATGTAGGCATGGCAGTAGTTATTGCAGTTATCTTCCAAACTATATCTATAGGTAGGCAGATATAGATCTACAGATACATAGATATAATGTAGATATAAAAATATAGTTTGGGAAACTATAAAAATTGTCCAAGTGACAGATATACAATTTATAGCACAGAATTTGTACATAAAATATATATCAAGGTGACGTATTTGGAGAGCTTATGCAATGACATCGTAGCTACAAAAAGAAAGGATGAATGAAAGGGAAATGTCTGAGCATTGACTGAAAGGCAGTGACTCAAAGAGAAAAGGGAAGGTTGAGCTGAGAATCAAAGGAAATAAATGTTTTGTAAATTATAGCCATGGCTTTCTCGATAGGAGAGAGTCTGGTGCGCTAGAGGTGATATTTTTAAAAAATGAAAGCATTTGCTAAATATGGCATTAGGATGGATGTGTGTGCCAATGAACAAACTTTCTGTAATTATGAGAGAAATTAGTTGCTGTGGTAATTACTTGGAAAGTGATTATATTGAAGCGTGATTATATATCGCCCGGCCCCCTTCTTTCTCGTCTTGGGTTCTTGCTTCAACAATTTGCTGTGATCCAGACCGTATTCAGGGAGGATAGTTTCTTTAAAAACAGAACTCAGTTTCTGGAAAATTCCTGCTTCTCTCTTGCTTGACAAACACCCATTCCCGTCAATGAGAGCCTTGCCTGAACCTCATCTTAAATGTTGTAGTGAAAAGTGAATTTTAAGATCTGTGCAAAGCTCTGTGGAAGGCCAGGCATATGATTCGTAATACCGGTGATTTGTTCCCGCTATTGTTTGGGTTTCTAAGCAGGGGCATTTGGGAGCTCTTCTAACTTAACAGAAGCCCAAGAAGCTAGAAAAACTTGGAGATAGAGGGTGTGTTGTGAATCATTGTTCTGTGACTTTCAAATAAGGACAGAACCATCAGCCCTGTAGACGTAGATCTTGTCCCGTGTAGACAAGTTCTTTCAAACACATGGAAACAGACACCACCTTAACTCCCATGCCGTGAATTGTTGCTCAGATGTCTCGTGGCTTCCATGTTTTTTCCTTCTTTCTCCACAGCTTCCTCCCATAAACTGGCAGAGGAATGAGCTTCCAAAATTATCCTTAAAATGCAGACCCACCCACTGCTTGCCTAGGGGGCCTCCACTGTAAAACAATGAGGTTATAAAATAGCAAAAGCAATTCCCTGAAAATTCCAAGGAAGCCCCTCCTTTGAATGAAACAGGAATGTAGGAGCCCGGCAGTCAGGGCAAGTAAAACAGAAATCAACCAATTAGCTCATTAAACATTTGGGGACTGAGGCTTGACCCCTAAGAGGCACCAACCACAATGCAGGTATTTTGGCCATTTGATATTCATGAGACTGGGAAGGTTGAGGATGAGCTAAGGGCTAAATACAAGGGGGTTGGCTTTCTAATGTAAACATCATTATCATTTGGAAATCAATTAGCTCCTTGCAAGGAGGGAACCAGAAGAGGGGACCTTCAGAACTACTATTGTGAGCTGTGGCTATTTGCTTTAATTAAGAGGAGACAGAGTGGATTATTGTCTCAAACTAAAGAGTTGGGAAGAGTCAGAAAATTACACTTTACCCTGGTGAACAACAAAGCTCAGGCTAGAGATGGGGGGGGGGGCTCTGCATCAGGAGGTTCTAAAGCAAATTAGCTTCTAATCTGGAAATTTTCTGAGGACGCTTGCACCAAACAATTAGAAAAAAATGCAAAGCAGAGGCCCTTCTAAAGCATCAGGCTCCCCTTGAGGGCTTGTCCTGTTTCCATATCAGCAAGATCTGGGTGATAAGCATTTTCTCTTGCCACTCTTTTGCCAAAGATTTAGCATTTATAGCAAAAAATAATTTAAAATTGGATCTTCAGGGCAAAAATGTTAGTAGCTTTAATGTGAAATCATTGCACTGAAACCTGAAGGAAAAATGTAATGAGTTCCTTGATTGCTAAAAAAATAAAAGTGTGGTAACTGGAAGTCTTCAATGTTATCTGCTTGGGCAACCACAGTCCTTTCTCTCACTGGGACTTTAGGTCAAACCAAGCCATGGAAAACAATTGCAATTGCTTTTCTCATTCATTTCGCCATCCATCCATACTTCCTTCCATCCATCCATCCATCCATCCATCCAATAGGTAAATATGAAGAGTGAACTATGTGACACAGTCGTGAGTTCTGGGAGATCTCTGGGAGTAAGGTGTGATATTTCTTTGGAGAGAGAGAGAAATGAACATTATCTGCTATGAGGATGTAGGAGACGTGCCTCGTCTTTGGGAGTCAGGAAGCGAGTCCCAAAGGAGAGGCAGAAATGGCCAACTCAGAAGAAGAAAACACAGGCAAAGGCCAAGCTAAGGGACGTGTCCGTTCTGGAGGGCTAGCCATAAGAGCTGGGATGTAGGGTGCGTGAGGGAAGAGTAAGTCAGAAGACCGGAGAGCAAACAGGAGCCAAGGTCTGGAGGGTTCTCCCTGGTGGGCGAACTCACTTTATCCCCAGGGCACGGGGAACCTTTGAAGCAGGTGCATGCCATGAGATGAACACACATATTTTAGGAAGATCATCCTGATAGCAAGCTAGAAACTGGTTTGGAAAGAGCCAGATTGCAGATAGACAAATTCCAGGGCTGTTCTGACAACTCATGTGACGGATGTCAGTGGCCTGGACAAGGATGTTGATAATGTAGACAAAAAAAAGAGGATCGATCAAAAAAAAGAGGAGCAATCAATAGAACTTTGGTGTTAATTAAAAGAGTGGGGATGAAGAATAAGGGGCAGCAAAGAGGGTTTTAGGCTGGAAAGTGCCTCGATGAAGGTACTACCATTTTCTGAGAGAGAAGATTCTAGAAGAGGAGCAGATATGGTTGGCTGGGGTTAGCGATCCAGTGAGATGCATTTTTAGTGCCCTGGAGGCAGTGCGTGCTTGTGTGTGTGTGTGTGTGTGTGTGTGTGTGCTTTAGTTTTGTGAGGAGGTAGGGTGAGAGTAACTTCAAAGGCATAAAAGAAACTGAATTATTATATTAACGTCTCTACAACCTCAGAGAGTTCCATATTTTTGAGTGCTTGAGATTTTACATGTATGTATGACCACTGTATTAATTAAGGGAATAAAAGTAGCTCTGAGGGACTTTTTATAATTTAGGAAGCGTTTTTCCATAGACAGCATTTGCCAAACAGAAGCAAAAATCATTCCAACGGGGCCCATTTCCTTTAAAAAGAATTAGATGTTTAAAAAGGTTTTCCCTTGGGAGTTCCCATTGTGGCTCCGTGGGTTAAGAACCCAATTAGAGGAGTTCCCTCCGTGGCTCAGTGGTTAATGAACCCGACTTGGATCCATGAGGACCGGAGTTTGATCCCTGGCCTTGCTCAGTGGGCTGAGGATCCAGCGTTGCTGTGAGCTGTGGTGTAGTTCGCAGAAACGGCTTGGATCCTGCTTTGCTGTGGCTGTAGCGTAGGCCAGTGGTTACAGCTCCGATTAGACCCGGAGCCTGGGAACCTCCATATGCCACTAGTGAGGCCCTAAAAAGGAAAAAAAAAAAAGCAAACCACGGTTAGAATCCATGAGGATGTGGGTTCGATCCCTGGCCTGGATCAATGGGGCTTAAGGATCTCACATTGCTGTGGCTGTGATATAGGCTGGAAGCTGCAGCTCTGATTCAACCTCTAGGCTGGGAACTTTCATATGCTGCAGTTGCGGTCCTAAAAAGAAAAACAAATAACAAAATTTTTCCCTCCACATATCGACATATTAGCTTTTTTTTTTAACACCTTCCTTATTAGCATTTTTCCTTTTATTAATTAAAAATTTTATATACATAATGATAGCTATTATTTATTGAATACTGTTTAAATGTTTTACATATATTAATTCATTTAATGCTCCCAACTGCCAAAAGAGTTTCTCGTGTATTATTATTATCAGCCCCATTTAACGGAAAAGGGTATAGAGACACTGAACGTTTAGGAAACTGGTTCAAGGCCATACAGTCGTTGAGTGAAGGAGCTGGGATTCACACTCAAGCAGTCTGGCTTCAGAATCCACACTCTTTCCAGTGGGTGCACTGAACCAGCTTTCACGTTCTAGCAGCATTCATGGAGACTGTGAAAGGGATCCCCCAGTCCGACTACCTCAACAAACCGCATGGTTTTTCTTTTCCACCAGCAATCCCGTGTCCTTGTCTGGACTCACGACTTTTGCCTTCAGTCTCTGCGTATTCGCTGCATTAGGCTGACACGGTCTTCGTGAGTGGTGAGCAGATGTTTATGTTTCTCATATTTTAACTCAAGCAACAGTTCTGACTCTGCTGGGAGCTAATACGCTCCATTTACTATTTATCATAATTTCATTCTCTGATTACCCGGTAATGCCTCCAAAGTGGGAATTAAGTCTCCTAATTTCCTGGTAACTCCCCCCCCCCATGCTCTTATTCTCAGAGAAGGTGGCAGCGTCTTCCTTCGTAGGAAACAGTCCACACTCATCCGATGAGAAGCGTAACAAGGCTGAATCCAAGGAGAAGAGTAAATATGAAAATAACTGAATGTTAGCAAACAGGGCAACGTGTTATTTTATTTAATCCTCCTACTAATCCCACAAACTAGGGTTATAGATATTATTTTTTTGAATGGCGATTAACATACGACATGATGTTAAGTTCACGTGCACAACATAGTGATTCAGTATTTTTATACATTATGATGTGTTCGTCGCAATAAGACCCATGAGCATCTGTTACGGTACAAAGTTGTTACAATATTGTTGACATTTTTCCTATGCCGTACGTTAGATCCCTGTGACTTGTTTACCTTAGAGGTGGAAGTTTGTACCTCTTCAGCCCCTTCAGCTGTAGATATTTTTATTAGCCCCATCTTACAGATGAGGAAACTGAGGCAAAGAAGAGTCAAATACTTTGCCCGAGGTCACCCAGCTGGTAAATAGTGCAACTGAAATAGAAACCTATGACTTAAAACCCGGGGTGTGCTTTCCTGCGTGTCTGCATTGCGCAGGTGTGAAATGCAAAGGACATGGCTTTAGAAGAGCTTCTAAGGACTGCTTTCCACCCGAGACCTGCAAGTGATCCTCACCTCCCACAGCGGTTCCGAGTCATCATCTCCGTCTGCAGTCTGGATACAAAACAAAAATCATTTAACACAAAGATTAGAGTGCCCGGGGGAGGGAGGTGTATTTACCTGCTCTTTGCCGTTAATTTGAATAACTTCTGGATCCAAAAGAAGGGTTATGAATACAAAGCTCTGACCACGGGCTGACTGGTTACTCTGCAGGGAACTTTGTGTTTCTCATCTCTAACAATGAAACCTGCCCCCCCCCGGCCAGCGAGGCCAGCGATGGTGTCCAGTCACGAAATCCAGAGACTAACCCAATACTACACCGAGGTGACTGAGCGACCAATAGGATTAAATCGAGGGAGTTTAGTCCCTCTTACTATCACACAATTTCTAACCCTACCTATGTCAGCTAAAAGCGTAAGCTTTCCTAAGCAATTAAGGGGAGTCACTTAATATTTGTATTTGTGGTAGTCTCAGAGTACAAAATAATCTCAGAAGGAGAGACCTCGCTGTCTGGAAAATATTGATTACGGTTAATGATTCCTCTAGCGTACATCTTTCATTGCCACCTGCCTACTCTTTTGAATTCTTGACACATGTAAAACAACTCCAGTCAATGACAAAGGCGAATTCAGGATTCTTCTTCAATTCAGGCTTTGATAAACTAACAAGATGTCCTCAACCATCCCTGGTGAAAGAGTTTTGATTTTTTTCCCTCAATCCGTGCTAGCCAGACACTGTGTAAATTTAATAAAAGTGTGGCTGCAAAGTCAAATTGCCATAAAAGTTTCTGAACACTTGCTTTTGGTTTTTGTAGGAACCTTGGTGTTGACTGGTTATAAACAGTTCACAGATGGGCCACACTGTGAGGAGCAGTAGCCAGAGGGACACCCCAAATCTCTTTAGGTTCCACCCGCAGGCTATTGTTTCGAAATTGTCTTATAAAAGAGGGACAAAGGCTTCATTATTTTATACCCTTTATTTATTTTTATTTTTATTTTTCAGATTTGGGTCTTCCCAGACATCTGGGTTACATGACAGTCAAGAATGGGACATTTATTGCTGGAAAGATACTCTTCCCCTAAAATTTGCTTTGGGCTCTTGACTGTTTTCCAAGAAACAGGATGAAGTTTCATTTTCCTTTAAGCAAACACGAGACTAAATATTATTCTAGTCATACCCGAGGGAAGTCAGCCATCCTCTGCACAGTTAATCACCGCCTTCCTTCGGCATCCCGTGGCTCTCAGGAAAGATTCAGCTATTGCTGTTGCTGCAGCATCAAAGATAAATTTTATCCAGGGGGTGGAGTTTCTCTTCTGTTTTTAGAAATACGGACTGATGTTTGTTTTGCTTTGTCAGCAGGAAGGAGTGCAGAAAGCCCTAGGGTCAAAAGCAGGTGCCCCCAAATATGGATCAGGTGACATAAAATTGCAGATGTTCTTTAACTTGATAATTATCATTCCCGAGAATTTACCTGAAGAAGCTATCTGAACAGAAAAAAAGGTGAACAATAAAGGTGTTCACTGAACTGTCACTTGAAAATAATAATAATAGTAACGAAATGGAAATAACTGAAAGATACAACTCTACAGAAATGACGAGGTGGAGTTCACGTATACAGCGTCTATAGGAGGCATAGCAATTTCAAATACCAATTACGGAAAAGACGTAGCACATGCAAACATTTACATCAGTGGTGAGTGGAAAAGCACAGTCGAGGACGAGGCCTTAGGCTAGAGCCAGACACACGGGTTGGTCCTTGTTCTGCTTGCTCTGGCCTTTCCCTGCTCTGCTCTGAGGAGCGTGGGTACCGACCCCCATGGGTTCTCTTACCAGCTGATAGCCAGCTGGATTCTACCAGGGCGGGCACGGCTGGACACAGCTGGGGAGTTTCTCTCCCCCCTTCTCTCTCTCTCTCTGGTGGCAGCATCTCCATGTGCTCTCTTCTCCCACCCAGAAGCCAGGGTTCAACTTCTGCTGGGCGGCCACAGCCACTCCCTCTGCTAGCACTGCCTCTTGCCTTGTTTTTCCAACCTAAGGATGTGAGCAGTTGCTTCAAGTTCTTCTGTTTGTCTTTGCAGCTCTGCCGTCATTTGCATAACCGAGTCTCTGTATTATTTTCACTTTATTTTAAACAGAGGGCTTTCCTTCCCTCCTTCTTGCCTTTCTTCCTCCTTTCCTTTCTTTCCCGTCTGCTTGGATCTGAGAAATAGACGTGTGGCTCTGAGTCTGGTAGGGCTATTTTGGGAAGCCTCGCAGCCGCACGGTGGGAGGCCCGTGGCTTGGGCGGGTGAGCCGGCAGGTGGCTTAGGTGGTGAAGCGACACTGCTCTGGGCTTTGGAAGTGGGAAGGGGTGCAATGCATGTAATGACCCATATGCCCTGCCCCTGGGCCGGGACAAAGGATACAGGCAAGGATGTGGCGGGAAACTGGAGCCACAGCTGGGATCTTACAGCCCACGACGCTGGCAGATCCAGTAATCGTATAAGTGGAAGTGCAGTAGGCAGTGTCCAAAAGGGGGATTCCTGCTGTCCGCCTCCTCGTGGGGTCCCTTCCTGTCGTAAGGATTGTGTGGCCTGGAAGCCATGGAGGAAATGTCAGGGTGGCTTCTGGAAGCAGGCTTAAAAACCTTTGGCATCTGCCGTGCTCTCTCTTAGATCAGCTGCCTTGGGGGAAAGCCAGCTGCCAGGTGGACATGCCGCTGTCATTCAAGCAGCCCTCTAGAGAGGTCCCAGTGGTGAGAAGCAGAGACTTCCCACTAACAGCCAGCACTCACTGGCCAGGGATGGGCCCCGTAGCCCCTGGGAGAGGATCTTCCTGCCCCGTTTTAGCCTTCGGATGATGCAGGCGTGGCTGACAGCGCGCAGGCTACCTTGTCAGACCCTGAGCCAGAACTGCCCAGGTGAGTCGCTCCTGAACCTGACCCCCAGACACGGTGGGAGATAATAAGTGTTCACGGCTGGCTTTAGCTGCCAGGCTTGGGGGGGATTTGGTACGTGGCCATAGGTAGCTAATACGGACGCCATGTATGTGGCACACAATTACTTAGTAATTCAGATCCTGAAGCTCAGGTATCGTATAAACAGCAGGCTTTATAGCCTTTTCTGCTGTGTAAATGTTAACTTCTGACACCTCTAAAAATGATAACTCCCTTCTGTCGTGTGGTTTCAATTCGCAGGCCCTTGGAGGAGTTCCTTTCCCGTCCCCCAGATTTCCTCCTATAAAGCAAGTCACGGGACGACGGTGGACGGACGGGCTGCCTACATTAAAGATCCATTTCCAACTGCTGGACATTTGAAACGTCACCCTTTCCGTAGCTGCGGGTTAAACGCGTCTTTAGATCCTTCAGAGATATTAGCGATTCGCTTTGGCCCCTGAACGCGCCGATTTCAAGTGAAATTAAGCATCCTTAAGACTCCATTGAAGCAGGACTGACCCTAAATCAGGAAACAATTCCCAGCCTTCACCGAAAGCATTCAGAGGTATGGGAAAGACCGTTCTGGGCTGACAGGCAAGCGTTTTCTCAGGCACCGTCAATGCCCAGTTTCTTTTGATTAACTGCTTGTGCGTTTCCTCTTAATCCCACTAGAGCAGAGTCCTCGGGCTCATCTCTCCTGCTGCCCGCTTTTGGAGAATCCATACCCACAACCTTTCCCAGCCTTTCATCGGCCTCTGGAGACTCGGAGAAGCCAGTGGGACCTTTTGTTGGCTCGGCGAGTGTGCTGTCCGGGGTGTGTAGAAGCTGGTGGGCGTCCCTGAGCTGGGGGGGCCCGTGGGAAGGGAAAGCGGGCGGTATTGTGCCTCCTGCCACAGGTTGCTGGCGGCCCCTCCCTCGGGACGCTTGGCGGGGGGAATCGCGGCTGTTTGCAGTTCTATGTGTAACCTTGGCATGCAGTCAGCAGAGAAAATATTCATTATTGCCCGACTGTCTGCCGAAGACAATTTCAATTATTCTGGCATTTCAATGGATGAAGAAGCCCTTTAGGCTGGCCTGGGAGATTAGATTTAAAGGCTCTGTAAATTAGGAAAGTTACAATCGGTATATTATCTGGCAGGCAGCTGTGGAATACACCACAGCCGGCAAAGAGAGACAAATTGCTCTATGCCGGTTGTGGTTTTGATATATCAATTTACTAGTTGAACATGCACATTTGTGAAAGAATGATTTTGCATTTCTTAAATCACTGTTAACTGCCTGCACTCGAAGTTTCTGAACCTGTAACTTGAACAGGCTGCTTGCAACGGCTGACGTTTTGTTTTAAAGCCCAATTTCAGCCGGGAAAAAATATTGCTGAGGACAAGGCTTGAGAATTAATCTCTCCTGAAGTTATTCAAATAATATAATATATGGCAGTTAATCAGAAAATTCCATTTGCAGAAATGTGAATAATGTCCCATAGAAAGGCTTTTGCTTTTAATGGGATGCTTTTCATGTCTTTTTTCCCCTAGATTTACTCCGTTGTGATAATTATATCTCTGTTTTTAATATATATTATTTCACTACACCTGTTTGATGTGATAAGTTTGGAAATAAAAATACTTACCATAATAACATATCCCAATACTTTATAAATAGTTGCGTAAGTGAGGTCTGTGGGTGAATAAGTTTTTCACAATTCTTCAAGTTCCATCTAAACATTTTTTGTATTTCAGAACGCTGATGTCATTTAAACAATACACCTTTTTTTTTCACCTTGATAAAAATGCCTTTACAAAGAAATACCTTTTGACACCAATTAATGCTTGCAGTTAGGCCCGAAATAAAGTTAACATTTCCTGGGTAGTTTAAACTATTTTTCATTCTCAGATTTTAAGGACAAATTTTTTGAGCTTTCTGTTAGGGTGAAAAATATTTTGGTGTTGAGCTAGATGGTTAAAGTGAAAACAGTTAAAATATTAAAATGTATTCAAGTTCTTTGTAAACCAAACCAAGAGACACAAATAAATATTCACATATAGGTATTTTCAAGAAAACTTCATAAACAGCTCTTGGCTGTTTATGGCTAAATAATTTCTACTTTCTACTGCTCATCTGTGAAATCCCCAAGTACATCCCACCCCAGAGGAAGTGTCTTTGGTTTGGAAATATTTATATTTCTCGGGTAAAGCTGATGAACTGGTTTGGATAGGCCCTCATCCCCAGTATACACCAAAAGACTTCTAGAATTTTAACTTCAAAAAACCATATTGGGGATTTGTTTGAAGGTCAAAGATTACATTCAAATGACACATGTCCACCCAGCATTGGGCTGGGGCCCTCGCTCTCAGGGTTGAATTCAACAGGGCTGCTGTCAGATGGTCCCTTTGCACCTTGTCTAAAAAGGGTTTATCAATCAATAACACGGCATTCATTTTTTTTTCTTTCTTGTTTACAGAACCGGATTACCCACGGGGGACAGTGCTTGTCTTGTTACAATACCCAGGAAGTGCCCTTCATCACAAACGCTGGAGTTTGGCTGTGGCCGTGCACGGTAGGTACATTGTGCTGGTCTATTTTCTCATGGGAACTGTTGGGCTAGTTCAGGCAAGCATCTGCAATCCTTAAACGGACAGTTTCAGGTTGGAGAATTTAAGAGACAACCAAATAGAGTTTTAATGCCCTGTAAGATAATAATGAAAGACGTTTATGGAAAAAAAAAAAATTCCAGTTAAGTTTGCACGCCGGGGCCCACCCTCCATATTTTGACAGCAGATGGATGGCTCGAGGTCCTAATCCTGGTTTACTTTCTGACTTGGATTTGCCTCACTGGTCCAGGGAGATCGTGAGGGCTTTTCCTCCAATCTGGTTAATGTTCAGAACCAATGTTTGAGTTTTAGGCTAATTACGGGCCAACCACTGACATTTTTTCTATAATGTGAAGACTGGTGCCAGCAGTAACTCAGTGAGATTTAACATAAAAGCAAGATAAAACAATTAAAGGGGAAGAATATTTGATTAAGTGAATCGCTGATTTATAGTGGGGTAAATTGAAATTGAAGGGAGAGTGAACTTTTTATGGCAATCATATATTACATTCATTATAAGAGACTCTGGGTTCTTTGTGCTTTTGTGATTTAAAAAGAAATAAACCAGTTTAAGGAGAGCAATCCTGGCTGGCATCGTTTTTGTCTTCTCTTGAGTTATGGCTTCTTTTCATTGCAAAAGTTAAATAAATCATATTCAAGTAAACTCGTTGCAAAACATGCCATCCACATTTAAATAGACCAAAAAAAAAAAATGTGTAGTAACAAGGCCGCACATGGCAAAACACACACACACAGTTTTGTTTTGGTGACAGAACTGGACATATACTTCAATCACCCTTTATTTGGTATTTGCAGAAATTGTAGCTGTAGCAACGTCCCTTAAGGGGTCTTGGGCCTGGTGTCTGGCGGAGCAGAGCGCCGTGAGATTTGGTATCAGACCCGGGGAGTTGTGAAACAGCTCCGAGCCACATGCCTCTTCTTGTTCTCTTACTGGTTCTGCTGCAAGACTTTCCTTTACCTGGAATTAAATTGCTTCTTGAAACTTGCTTTCGCAGGTGCTTGCCATGCGCTCCCCGCAGCCCACCCACAAAATATCTGGCCTTTTCTTTGGCCAACCAAACCTGCTTTTTGCAGGGGCGGTGTCGGTGTCGCTTGTAGCAGAGAAGCGAGCCTTGTGGGTCGACCAGCAAGCTGAGAGGGGCAGGGTCAGCAGAGGTTAAGGGAAAGAAAGCGCAAAGAAGGGTGATTTGGGACATTCAGAAGGCTTTTTAAAGAGGGGGAAAAGCCAGCTAAGAGTCTATTTTGTGTTCCTCTGAGGTGTTGCGAAGGGAGGGCTGGGGAGATGCGGGAGAAGAGGACGTATAGAGCCTCTTCTGAAACAAGTTTGTTTCACATGACCGTGAACGTGCTAAGGAAAGGAGAGCCTGTCTTGAACCACACTCCCCCACACGGCGGTCGGTCCTGTAGAGAAGTGTACAACGTGCTTGTTAACAGGTGCCTGCTTCATTAATTATTACACTTGTCCCGCCGCTAGCATGCGTGTGCTGTGCTCCTACGATGTGGGTCACGGAGGTGGCAGCAGACACAGCTTACATCCTGTGGGGAGCCACGGGCTTTGGGCTTGTAACTTAACCTCGCTCGGTAGGCAAATCTGGGTGGTGGGATTTTATGAAGCTACAGTGAGGACGACAGGAGGTGATGAATGGGAGGGGACTGCTGAAATGGTAAATTGTGATGGAAAAATGTCACAGAGAGATTTTTCTGACATGTGTGTTCTCCAAAATCTTCCTTCCCTGCTGTGACTCAGCAGTAACGATCCCGACTGGTAACCATGAGGTTGTGGGTTTGATCCCCGGTCTCGCTCAGCGGGTTAAGGATCTGGCATTGCTGTGAGCTGTGGTGTAGGTCACAGGTGTGGCTCAGATCTGGTGTGGCTGTGGCTGTGGCTGTGGCTGGCAGCTGCAGCTCGGATTGGACCCCTTAGTCTGGGAAATTCCATCTGCCGCGAGTGTGGCCCAGAAAAGCAAAAACAAACAAAACCTCCTTCCCATGGTGTTTTTAGTTTTCTGAGGAACCTCCATACTGTTCTCCATAGTGGTTGCACCAATTTACATTCCCACCAACAGTGCAGGAAGTTTCCCTACAGGGATTTTAGGCCTGAGAAACCCACCCAACTCTTCCTTTTGCTGTCCCAATAATTGTAGATATGTAAAATTAAGTGAAATGGAATATTCTTTTAAGTGAAATACCATCAGTTTGAGCTTGTGCTTTTGTTCACAGGCCTAGTACAATGCCTGGCGCATAGTAAGTGCTCATTAAAAATCCATAGGATAAAAGAAATGAATCAATGGCACGTGAAACAGCAAGCGAAGCCACAAAAGTCTTCTTCAGTGAATTTACTACCCCTATTATTCTTCCATCCTCTCCTTCTTATACTTTTTTTTTTTTTGTATTTTGAAGCCAGAGTTCCCGATCTTAACTCTGGTCAGGCTACAATTTAGCCTAAGACTTTCCACGGTTTTCCATTGCTTTTTATGTAATGGACCAACTGCATGATGTGACCACTGGGCTCTGTGCGGTCTGCACCCACCTCTTCAATTTCATCTCATAACACTTTCTCCCTCTTCTCTGCCCCTCGTCCTCACGTCGTGCTCCAGGAGCAAAACCCTGCTGTGATCTCTCGGCTTGAATTCATCTTCCCTTCTCCCTCATTTCACTCTCACTCATCCCTCAGGTTAGCATCAAATCCTCAAGGGAACCACCATCAGCTTTTCCCAGACAAAATCTTCTTTTTCAGGTTTCCATAGCAACATCTTCCTCTGCTTTGTTCTGTTACAATTGCAGTGCAATACTTACACGTGTCATCATTTGGTTAATATCTGTCTTCCCCATGAGACATGAGTGCCTGGAGGGCAGCACCCATTTTTCTGAACAAGCATCTCCATCCCCTAGCCCAGTGCCTGACCTCGGGTAGTTGCTGGATAACAAACAGATGTGAGAGGAAAAGGACCTTGCTCATCCTTAGAGATGGAATTGAAAGTGGAGGATGTCTTCAGTTGCTGATAATGGTGGTGATGGTTTGTGGGCTAATTATGTGTAAAGAATACTTAGATGTTTTTATTTTTTTCATTTTCATTTTTTTTTTGTTTTTTTTGTTTTTGTTTTTGTCTGTGCCCACAGCATGTGGAAGTCAGGCCAGGGATCAGATCCATGCCACAGCACTAACCAGAGCCACAGCAGTGACAATGCCCTGGTCCTTAACCCCTGAGCCACCAGGGAACTCCCCTTAGAATAAGCTGGTAAGCATCGGTTTTCCCTCTTTGCTTTTCTGAGTCACCTCCCACTATAAGCATCTCGAAGTGTGTGCTTACACAAATAACACACACACACACCCAGGTTCTGAAGCTCCGAGTGCCACCTGTGACACTGGTGACGGTTCAGGAGCCTACCATTTCAAGCACCTCTGTCAAAATCAGTTTTCTGTGAATACCGATGGGTAGAAATTTGGCAGAGTACGAGGTTGCTGGAGGTGTGAGGTGTGTGGGTGGGTGGACAGGAAGAGCAAAAGTGGCTGAGGGACCAAGTGGCAGACACTTCCAAAGCCTCTTAGATGTTCAGATATTTCAATGCATATTTGAAGTTCTTGAGATAATTAGCCTTCGGTTTTCAAAGGTGCTCTGTCTTGCAAGTGTGGGTCCTGAAGCAGTGAATCCCTAGCTGCTCCTTAAAAGCTGCATGCTAGTTTTGAAATGTGGCTCTTGTGGGTAAAATACTGACTCATACTTTTAACATTACAAAAAGCCGTTCCATCTGAGCTGCTCTGAGGGCAGCCTCCGACTTCCTTATAAGAAGGAACACCAGCCTATGAAAAAATCAAGTTATTGGATAGGCTTGTCTATAAATATAAATAGAAGCCTTTCCCACTCCTTGCCATCGGGTGGAAATTCTCCCCCGCAATTTTCAGAGTCAAACTTTTCTACGGCATGGCTTTTAGCACTGCTTGTGGTCATGATGTTTGATTCAATGCTAACCAGTTCAGTGTGATGAATATGGAAGCCAAGTAATTCATCCGTGTGGAAAATGTGTGACTCGTTTTCTCAAAGTTATACTTAGAAATCCAGAGATTCGAGTGGTTTGGATAGAGAACAAGAGCAGGTCCTAGCAATCGCCACCTCCTCTTTCTCCAAAACAAAACAAATTCTGAGACCTTTGTCTAAGAGGGCTTTTCAGGAGTTCTTCTGTGGTGCAGCTGGTTAAGGATCAGCCGTTGTCTAGGCAGCAGCTGGGGTCGCCGCTGTGGTCCAGATTCCATCCCTGGCCGGGGGAGCTTCTATTTGCCAAAAAAAAAAAAAAAAAAAAAAGGGTGGGGAAAGGACTGTCAAAGCATTTACATTATCACTTAATGCTATGCCTCTGCTGAGGCCAACAGGCTCTTTTTCTGCATCCCCATGACCTTCAAGCTTTTTGGGGGTCAGGCCTCCATTGTCAAATAGTTAGAATTTGTGAGCTGCTCCTTCTTTATCAATAGAGCATCTTTCCTTTGGGTACGTTGTAATTTCATGCCTTTCCTTCTGGAACGTTCTTGGTTAATAATAACAACAGATCGTCAACAACAATGATAATAATCAACAGGATCAGTGAAGGCTGAGTTCTTGTCCTAATTCAGACAGTGAGGCAAACCTATAAAGGAGGTGCTCTTACTAATTATCCTTTTTTACAGGTGAGGAAAAGGAGGCCTTACAAGGCTATGCAACTTGGGACAAAGTGGAGAAGGTGGGACTCAAAAGCCTCAAACTTTAGGCTACGATCTGCAGCCCTCCCAACCCTGGTAATCCTGCGTTTTACCTCCAACCATTCCGCTCTGCACAATTAGGGTAAATTCCACGTGTGTCTCACTGGAGGTCCGCACGGAGCCTCTGCTAGTCCGGGGATGAGCACTTTAGAGGCAGGACGCTTGTGTAAGTCATCTTGACATCTTTGATCTTAGCTCAGTATCCAGCACAGAACAGGTGCCTCATACGTTTGATGAATGAATACATGAAAGTCCTAGAAAGAAAAGATGAGGCCTGCTAATCACTGATTCCCTTTACGATAGACCCTGCTTTCTTCTGTCTTTGAAGGGATGCTGGTATTCTGCACTCCTTCTCTGTCAGGTGTATCTGGAAAGTGACAAGGGCACGATTAAATAAGCGGTAGAGACTGGGCTGTGACTCAAGGAACAGTGGTGGCCCAGTAACGCTTGAAAACATGACAAGGAGACAAACAACACACGGGCCTTCTTTTCCCTTTGTCACCTTGTGGACCAGCTCCTCTGGTCCGTACGGACAGTCTGTGAGCATAGTTGTGTTGACTGGTTCACGGATTCCAACCCACTTGTATTTCATAGTTGGATCCTGCCGCTACTCACTCCTCAATTCTTGGATACTTACCTGCCCTCGATGCCTTGACTTAGGGACTTAAAAGAGCCATTGACATTTAGAAAGAAGCATGAAACCATGCGTTTACCTCTAATCCAGTCAATGATAGTTTTCGGTCTGAGTTGAACGCGCAGACGTGGGCACCCCCAGAGCCGGTGCATATTTCCATTTCACCAACAATGAAATCAGTTCAGAGAGACTGAGTGACTTGCCCAAAGTCACAGAGCCAAGCCAAGCCAAGTCTACTTCCCTGATTAGCGAGTCTGCCTCTCCTTTACTATACCTTTGTATTCTCTTCTGATTAGTCTGAAGTCATATAAAACAATTTAGAAGGAAGAATTTTATTTATTTGAATTTAAATCCTTAGCTGCAATAACTGGATAAGTAAGACTACGGACCAATGATACTGTCCTAGAAAAGTATACTGTAGTATGCACTAATTTATTCATATATGACTATCATTTCTGTATGCCTACATTATTGATCATTTATGTGTTTATATTATTTATACACTCATTTTCCCTGACATTATCTTGGAAGTAAACACAGCTTTAATATTTTAAGAAAAAAAAAATATCAGATATTAACTCTTCATGGATTTGATATTGGTGGCAGACTGTTGTTATCTTTTTCAAAATGTTTGTTCTTTATTTCCCCAAATCGGAATGACATTTTTGCCAGTGTATATGGATACCTGGTATAAAGACTATATTTTCCAGCTTTCTTTGCATCTTGGTGTGGCTGTTATGTCTAAATGCTAGCTAATGAGCCATGATAGGAAGTGTCAGAGACCCTGCTTCTCCTTCCTCATTTTTTTTTTTTTTTTTTTTTTGTGAGATGCAGAGATAAAGGCTGGTGCTTGGCAGCCTTTTTAGACCATTTGGCAACATGCTAAAGATGGGTAGGGTAGCAAGATAAGGAGGTGTTTAGAACAATGTTGATTGTGAAATCACTGCATGTGACTTGGTCTGCCTACTTCCAGGCTGATTTCTAGGTGAGAGGAAAATAAGTTTGTGATCTGTTAAAACCACTATTATTTGTTAATCCATGATAGGCAGCTTTACCAGATCTAAGTGATACGATATGTTGTCTGATTTGTGGATCGCTGGCTTAGACGGTATCAGAGAGGTCATTAATAGACCTTTCTACATATGGGGAGGGTGAGTACTTGATCTCACCAAAGAAGGTGGGTACCTGGGCTTTATGACTTTCAGAAAATTACAGCCGAATTATGATGGACTTTAGTGAACAAGCAGAAGACAAGAAGCTTCAAATAAACAGTGGAAGGCATTCTAATTTGCTTCAATTTTATTGCCCAAAGAAAGTATCCTTTAGAGGAAACACAAATTATGCTCTGGTCCTTGGGTCCTTTTTGGGATTTCCAAATAAGCCTGAGACTCTAAATATGGAGAGCAAATGAGAGCATCTTCATTCCCTTATAATGTAACTGATGAATAATATTGTTACAGTAACTTAACACACAGCTGATACCTGTATGTAAATAACAGCTGGTTAAAGTGACATTAAATCTTTATGTTCTTGATGGAAGATAAGAAAGAGAATGTTTATGTATGTACAACTGGATTGCTTTGCTGTACAGCGGAAATTGGCACAGTATAGTAAATCGACTATACTTAAAAAAAACAAATAAAATGAAAGATGAGAAAAATTTTTTTGTTCTAACCAAATCCACGTCTCAATTATTTCTAGCTCTACATTTTGTTTCTTTACATTAGCAGTTCTTGAAAAATTGCCAGGGGAAGTGAAAGCCCAGCGGTCCTCACCACTACTTCGCTTCCAAGCCTCAGAAATTTTACAAACCAACATCAACTCTCAAAAAATACTGCATTTTAACTCTAACTTTGGAATTCGGTATGGGAAAATACTTCGGTTGCATCCATGAAATCACCTTAATTGTGCTGCACTGAGGCAATGAAAGTGGGTGTGATGCAACCAGGGTATTAGAATTTTTGTGGTCTTGTGCAAGATGAGGGCATCTTATAGCCTCTTTATCTGTCAGGCAGAGCCTGGGGCAGTGAGAGCTCCTAAAAAAAAAAAAACAACAACAACAAAAAAAAAACCATCAAAGGAGCACAAATAATCCTAAGGGTGGAACTGTGGATTCCCGAAGGTACCATGGACCTCATGCTGCCATCTCACTTGGCAGGGTAGGGTGCTGATCGTGGCCACCTCTGCCTCTTTCCTACATGAACTTCTAAGCAAATTGTATCTCGCTTAGATTGGTGACTTCGTTTTCTGCATCTGTTTTATGAATTATTCAGAAGCCCGTGAACTCTTAAGTTGCTGGCTGACCAGATCAATTAAACCCTTCCTCCAAAGGACTTATTCCCAGACTCTTTGTGCAGACTATGTGGATGAGAACCATCAAATCTTGAGGCCCTTTGAAAGAATGAAAATGATGTCTGAGGGTCGTCTGTTACCTTTTCATATTGTATCTAGAAGGTTCGGGCTTTTTGTAGAGCTCATTAGAGAGACAGTAACCCTGGAACCCACATCAAAACTCACTTCCTCCCTCAGACTGATTTGAGTAGTTTTCATTTAATTGACCTTAAGAGTCAAGATAAAAACAACAACAACAACAAAAACAAAACCCTAAAAAACCACACTTCCTTTCCTGGCTTACCCAAATGGGAAACAATATGGTGTTCTGGAAAAATGTCATGACATAGGACGGACACTTCCGATGCTCAAGTCCTTGGATGGACTGCGGAGGAATGAAGGAGAAGGGCTCTGAAAGCTTTATAGTTTCCTAATTTCTCCCAATTGGGGAGGAATATCTGGTAAAGGTGTGTCGGTTGCCTTCAGTCTATTATTCTAACACGGTGTCCTGTTCTGCTTTCAGAGGCTGCCCTGTTAGTCATCACAGAGGAGAAACGCATGTATCAGGGGTGTTCATTTCCCAACAACCGAGTCTGCATGACTGACCCACCACATCCTCAAATTAACCATCTGAGGTCGGGGAGGAAAGCATTTCACCTGCTGCACACCTGGCGTGCAAAGTCCTTCGTGCTCTTGACAAGCAACCATCCTCATTCTTCCAAGTCGTTTCTTGAGTATTTACAGCCGTCAAACTGTCTTGGTTCAAGGGCTGTAAAGATTGACATCGATGGCATTCTTCTTTCTGCTGGGAGCGCTCTGGCTTTCGGCTTGCCTGGGTCTACTCGATTTAGCCACCAGATACATTCAGCCGGGTGGTCAGCCGGAAGCGGTGGTGCTAAGAATCCCGAGGGCCCCCCACCCCCGGGGGGGGCACTCATGGGTCTCGAACATCTGTGCCTGCAGTGGCGAAATCCCATTTATCCCCTTGGAAGCATGGCAAGGACTGCTCTTGCTGCGCTTGTTTCCAGCATCAAAAGGCGGCCTTGTAATGCGCTTGTGATCAGGCCACAAGGGTCAGGCCCGTGTATGCAGCTGGGAGGGAGGCGCGGGTCCTGCGCCGGGCGAAGCCTCAGCTGCTGTGACGCGGCGCGCGGCCGGAGGCTGGCACTGGGGCCGTTTCCATGCGGTTGCTAGGAATGCTGCCTGAAATATCCCCCAGGCTCTGTGCTCCGAATGGGGAAAAACTGACATTCCGACTTCCCATCTGAGAGTGGAATACGTGATTCACAGCCCTTCTGCCGCATTCATCAAGCCGTGTTTACATGGAAAGAAGCCAGAACAGCCAGAGCCAAGAGCTGCGTTTGGAAAGCCAAGTGATGACGTCATCTGGGCAACGCAGCCCCGTAAACCACTTAGCTGGCTTAGGTGCCTAGTATTTAGCCGTGGAGCAAATCCCGGTTAAGTGTCGGAGGAACACCACGGCGTTTGGCCCCGTTCTGGGGATTTACATGGTTGTATCATGATTTGTTTATCAAATAGTGTAACATCATCATTTGCTTTATCTCGAGTGAGAAACAGCCCGCTCTGCTGGTGAATTGGCAATAAGAGAGTTCCATCGCCCTTGCGTGGAGCAGGTGCAAACCAGCGCATACTCACACACACTCAAAACATGAAGGAGAAATGCTGTTTGGTGCTGGTGTAACAGGACGCTCTAGCAGTCATTTCAGTCGTATTCCTTCTTTGGGGATTTGTGTTCACAGCCACACACAGTTTGTCCCAAGATGGAATTATTCTTGCCACCAAAGAATTTCAGAGGAAAACTTTGTTTTGGATGGACTGATGTGTTACTTTCCCCTGTGGTGCTCCAGCCCTTGATTATTACTAGGAACCCACTTTTAGCTGAGCCTCTGAACTGTAAAATTTGTCCTTAGGGTCCTGTAAGGTCCTGCTGCACGTCAGGTGTTGAGCCGAGTCAGGGATTAAGGCCGAGGTGGTGGATGCAGTGGACATGGTCCTTGTCCACACGGAGCTCAGTTAAGTCAACCAGTCAGTAAGGTGGATTTTCTCTGAGAATCACAGTGGAATCTGGCCATTTTTCTGTAATCCTGTTAATGCCTGAATTACGCATTTTTTTTTTAGGAGACTCCTGAACTAGCTCTTCTGGATGGAAATCAAATACTTCCGAGGTAAGAGTTTTGTCCAGTTCCAAAAGATTTATAAAATCTTCAAAATAAGAGATTTTTTTTGAAAAAATAAATAATACCAAACAAACAAAAAACTCCCAAAGGGTCAAGGAAATCTAGAAACTGACAAATAGCCCTTGAATAATTATAGTTAATTTTATTCTATTTTGTATACAAAGATGTAATATGTTTTTTATAAAGTGAGACCAGGGGGGATTTGAACATCTTATTGAGCCAGTCACTCTATTGAAAGGGGGAACTTTGCTGTCATCATCGATGGAGTGGTGGTTAAGAAGTTTAGCCATTTCCTCCTGGTGCTGTTGAGGCTACACACACGTCATCAGAGGAGTAAGAACTTAAATAAAACAGTGGAATCGTCCGCAAAGAATAACAGGAGCACAAGGGCCCTTGTAGGATCAATTCTGGAAGAAAAGTTTGCTTTCTGGGTTAGACAAACAAACGACAAGGCAGTGGCAGCAGGCCTGAAATAACCTGACTCCTCGGAAGCTGAGATTCTACTTTCCGATAGCAACTGACACAGCACTTAATCTTCAGAGGCAGAAAAAATGGAGTTTTGTGCAATTTAGGAGGCTTTCTGTAACGTTCTTTAAAACTAAGAACCTCTCTGCTTTGGCTTTTAGAGGTCAAGCCACGGTTGGTTTGTGCTTTGGTTTGTTCTCCCCAGACCTGCATTCGGTCCTGGATTTTTTTTTCTTCTTCAAGTATTATGAGATTTCAGAGTATTTCACAGTTATCCACCGAACTCCCTGGTTACATTGCAGGGGAAGTTAGTCCTACCATTTGAGCAAGAAAAGCAGGCAGTTGCCTTACGTCTTGTAAATGAGTTTGGCAGTGACCTCGCCAAGGTGTGTCTGGCACGTAGGTAGAGAAAGAAATGGTTAGTTCAAGGACCTTGACAAGAAACCTGCTCATCGATACTGTATCGTTTTACAAAAATATTTTCCTTGTTTCCTTCTCTTGTCAGAGACTATCACTTGTCAACCAGGGTAGGTTAAGAAAAGTCAATAACCTGTGGTTGTTAACCACTCAAGCCTCAAACACTTTTTTTTGTTTGTTTCAAGGAGAGTGTAGTACATTCTTCCCTTCCTAACCTTAAACTGAGTGTGTGTTGCCCAGACTCAAGTGGCATTTAATACTTAGCCACACAAATTAACCAATGAAGATGACGAAACCACTAACAACTAGGATGCAAAGGGAAACTTCCGGGGTGTGTGCGTGCATCAGATGAAAGCGAATGTCGCTAAAAATGTTTTCATTTTGAGCCACAGTGGGATGATCACAGCATCTTCTTTTAAGGAAAATGGTTTCATTTTGGGGACGCCTAATAATACGAGTATGATCAGTAATCAGAAATGCCGAATTCACCTGGATAGCTGTAAATGAGGGGGAAAAGAAGCTCACTTTCCTAGACATAATTGTGGGGTAGGCAGTTTACTTCACTTTGAAATCCTTCTATTGGCACCAGCGAAATGTTTGAATGACTGTTATGGAGTCTTTCTTGTTGAACCATGTGGCTTCTTCAGAGCTACTGAATAGTGCATGCTTTAAATCATACACCCTTAGGATGCTGGTTTCATAGAATTGGAACAAAGCATCGGTTTTTGTGATGGTTCAGGTGTTGCCCAGTTTGGCATCCTACAGAAGATTTACACATTCTAAGTATCACTGGACTGAATTAGAATTTCCCCAAATATCTTCACCTCTGACAAGTAATCGCCAGTTCAGTCTTTTCCCTTTACCAGAAATCCATAGCCCTATCCTGCTGCTTCTTACACCCCCAAGCAGAGGCAAGGGGGCGTCTGAAGGAGGCAAAGGAGGAGGTCCCACGCCCAGTCACAAACTGCCCAGAAAGCTTCACCCAAATTCCTCTCCACGTGTATACTTAAAATTTTATTTTTAGTAGAGTATAGTTGATTTACGGTTGTGTGTCAATTTCTCTTGTACAGCGCAGTGACCCAGCCCTCCTTTTTCTCATACTGTCTTCGGTCATGATCTACCCCAAGAGACCGGATAGAGTTCCCTCTGCTGTACAGCAGGACCTCATTGCTCATCCAACCTAAATGTAATAGTTTGCGTCTACCAGCCCCAAACTCCCCAGCCATCGCACTTTCTCCCTCCTCCCCCTTGTCAACCGCAAGTCTGTTCTCTATATGATATCACCTATATGTGGAATCTAAACTATGTCACAAATGAACCACACATACACTTTTTGAGGAGTATTTTCTCCCAGATTCTTTCTAGTTGACTTGGGTTCACGTACGAATGCCCGTGTGGGAGAGGAGAGAATAGACAGGGTTTGGGCTCAACCCTCTTGACACCGCTGTCCTGGTCAGAGAGTGTGGCAGTATTTTTAACTGACTGAAGGCCTCAGATTAACAAGCCAGAAATAAAATAATCTGAAGCACCACCTCTGGGCATAACAAAGGGTTTGTGCTATGAATCGCCAAGGGGAAAGTCGCATCTCCCCAAAGGTTTGGATTTCTTCAGGGATAGCTCATCTCGCAGTTATCAGAAAGGACCGTTAAAGCATGAAGCCGTCAGCCTGGTTTTCTCATCTGCTGGTGAGTGGCAGGAGCTTAGGTCTACGGGGGGCTTGTGTTCCATTCACTTTTATAGATATTTCCCTTTTGCCTCCTTTGGGCATCATGATGGGAGCACCACGCCCATGATGCACTTGAGTCACATTACGGCACTAGAGCCAGCCTGGCTCTGCCTGGACATCTCCAGATTATGAAGATTCAACGACAGGTAGACAAGTGGAGACTGCTTTTGGGGGGACAGCGGCATTCGCAGGCTCC
>PVHT021183707.1:4824731-4865704 GCA_004024745.2 Catagonus wagneri
TCCATTCACTTTTATAGATATTTCCCTTTTGCCTCCTTTGGGCATCATGATGGGAGCACCACGCCCATGATGCACTTGAGTCACATTACGGCACTAGAGCCAGCCTGGCTCTGCCTGGACATCTCCAGATTATGAAGATTCAACGACAGGTAGACAAGTGGAGACTGCTTTTGGGGGGACAGCGGCATTCGCAGGCTCCAAGTCACACGTAAGTGCCACGGAAAGTACCTGTGGGAGCCCTCTCCTGGAATGCCACTCATTTGGAAATTATAGATCAGGGGGTCAACATTTTGAATTTCAGTTTGCTCCTGGGGCCCCGTGTGTAAACTTAGGATACTGGTTGGGTTGTGGAGCAGAGCTCTTTTACTTATCTAGAAAAGTTTTCAAAGTGAAAGGCAAAACAACGGGATGGAAAAGGGAAATGCAAGACTGAAGGACAATTTGCCATGTTCATCTCTTCTAACTTTTCATCTAAATGTAAAAGTCATGCCATTAAGGTCGTAAAACACCTTGTAGGGATTTTTTTTATTGCTGTTATTTAGAATCTGTGGACTCATTAAATTGGGGAGAAATGACATTATTACAATACTGAAACTTCCAGTTCTTGAATATGTTATATTCATCCATTTATTTAAGCCTTTAAAAGTTTTCCAGCAATAATCTTGCATATATGTGTGTGTATGTATATATATATATATATATATATAGTCTTGGATATATCATAAAAGTACATGGTATATAATATATATTTTATATAAAATAGATTTATTCCTAGATATTTTATATTTTCGTGATGTTCTAAATGGTGTCTTTAAACAAATTTAATTTCCTAATTGTTTGTTTTGGGCATAAAGAAAAATGACTTTATGTATTGATTTTGTGTATTGACCTTGTATCTGGCAATCTTGCCAAATTAATAATTATACCAATTTACAAGAAGATTGTTTTCAATTTTCTATACACTTGATCTTATTATCTGCAAATAAGGACAATTAATTTTTTTTTCTTTCTAATCGTCATATCTTTATTTTCCTTGCCATATTGCACTGGCTAAGATACCCTGTACAAGATGTAATAAAATAGCAGTAGTGGGCGCTTCCAGCTTGTGTGTGATCTCGAATGGGAAGAGTTTAGTTTTCCCTTTTCTCTCTCTATTTTTTTTTTGTAGAAATGCTTTTATGGGATTGAAAAATTAACCCCTTATTCCTGTTTTACGAAGAGTTTTTAGTTAGGACATTGTCATTTGTGAAACGTTTTCTTCTTCTTCTTTTTTTTTTCTGTAAATATAGAAGAGCTACCATGGTTGACTTTTGAGTATTAGACCAACTTTTCTTTCTTGGAATAAACCCACTTTGTTGTGATGTGTTATTTTCTCAAAACAGCTCTAGATATCTTTGCCAAGATCGTGTCTGGGATTTTTACATCTTGGCTGTGGGTAGACCGGCCTTGACTTTTCCTTCTTGTAACGTCTTTGCGGGCTCTGCTATCAGTGTTATGATATGCTCACAGAATGAGTCTGGGAATGCTCTTTCTATTTGGGGGCAGAGTTTAAGTAGAATGGCATTATTTCTTCCTTTCAAGTGTTGCTATCTGGGCCGGGCATTTTCTTAAACTCTGAGTTCTGTTTCTGTAATAGAACCATTCATATTTTCTGGGGTTTTTTGACAGCGGTGGTGGGGTCAGTTTTGCAAAGTTGTATTTCTCTAGGAACTTATTTTTCCCCAATTTTAAAATGTATTGGCACAACATTCTTCATAATGTCTTCTTATTATCCTTTCAGGGTCTGAAGAATTTGTAATTCCCTCCCACCCTGCTATCCCCGCCCTCTTTTAAATTCTTGCTATATTTCTAGGATCTTTCTCTCTTTTCTCTTGATCATTTTTGCCAGGTTTTATCATACTTATTAATCTTTTGAGGGGCTAAGTTTTGACTCTGCTTTGATCCTACCTATGACACGATCGTTCCTACTTCGTTATTTTTCTACTGTTATATTTATTATTTTATTTATGTTCTTTCAAGTTTATTTGCCATTTCATCTTCAGTTGCTTAACTTGGCCAAGCAGTTGCTTCCGTTCTTCTGATCCTTCCTAGCAGTCTACGGCTCAGCTCTAGGGCTTGCAGTTGTGACACTCTGTCTTTGAGTCCTCTTTTAAACTAGATTTTGTCTAAATAATATTTAATGAGGGCCTAGAGTGTGCCAGGCAATCTTGTAAAAGACCTTTCCTTACTTCTCCATTCTGCAGAGAAGAAAACAGGCTCAGAGAGCCTACAGGATCCATCCGAGGTGGCCAAGTTAAGAGTCAGAGGAGCCGGAATTCATGCCCCAGCTCTCTGAATCCCACGCTTTTCATTCCTCATCTAAGACAACACTGGCTGTCACTATTGGTGGCATTTCTACCTCAATTTTATATGACTAAAACAGCAAAAACCTCACGCAATTTATCTTTACAAAGTACAGTTTTTTGGATGACATCTCATCAGTGAGCAAGTCCAAAATTCTGTTCCTTTACCGCCTCTCCTCTCCAGCCCTTTCCAGTTCCACGGCCTTTAGCTGTGTTTCAGATTCTCATCATTTTCTATCTGGAGCATTGCAGTGGTCTCAGACATCCTCCACCCAGGGCCAGTGGGGTTGTTTACTAACAACGGTCTGATCCTTTTTGTCCCCCAACTTAGAACTGTCTTATGATTCTCCACCGAATAGTGGAAGAAGTCTAGATTTCTTAGTGGAGCACACCAGGCAGGTCTTTTCCCAGGCTGCCCAGTCTTACGGCCTCTTTCAGACCCACACTGCCCCCAGACCCTGTGTTCAGTTTAGTCTCTCTGCGCCTTCACTTCGCCCTTCCACCCTGGTGATCCTCAACTCAAACCCTCAAGATCCATTTCAAGCGTCATCATTTTGAAACAGTTTTCTAAGATCTTTAAGAGAATTTTCTGCTCCCCGTCTCTGTGCCTCTATCTTGTTTAGAAGTCCATTAAAGCTCCTGTGGTATTTAAGAATCCTTTATTTATTTACTCTTAGTGTCTCTGTTTCTTGGGCTTTAAGCTCCTTGAAAGCACACACGATGGCGAAGATGCCTTTGCGTAGGTGCCCAGCAGAGCAGCTGCCCATTAGCTCTTAATAAATGTTTGCCCAACACATTTAATTAACTTTCTCAAAAGACTTTACAAGGACAGAAAACAATTATTCACATCCCAGAGAAAACGCTTTGGGGGGAGATAAAACAAAACAAAAGCAAAGCCAAAAAACAACATTACTGCATAGGTGGTATTCTGAAATTTGGTGTTTTTCATATTTGCTGTTGGTTGTTAGAGGAGAAGGTGAAAACAGATGGCAGCTGGGTGAAGGTTAACCAGCCAGGGGTTGAAATTTCAGGCTCCAAAGGGCTGCATTCAAGGGGGGAAGAGACAGTTAACGACAGGAGAAGCTGATCTGGTTGGGCAACGATGGTGAATTTAACACAAGGTCATGTCATAGCACAGTGGTTACTTTATTTTAATTTTGATCCTTTCTGGTGAGGGAGATTTCAGGGCTCTCACAGGAAGGGGCTGGGAGGATGTAGGTCGAAGAAAGGAAGACCCAGAAAGAGATGCCTGCGCAAAATCATCTTACATTGAATCCTGGGAGGTTTTAGAATATTAATATGGCCCAGAACTTTTCTTCTTTCTAGGCAGGTGTTAAAAAAGTAAGAACGAAAGTAAATCTTCTAGCAGCACTTCCAGTCCCCTCTTTTTCTGATCTCATCAATATTTTAGTTAATGTACGAATTATTTACTTTGCAGGACAGCCAGGAACCTTTCCACTGCTTTCTAGACTTTCATCTGCTGCATTTGGCTTTCATGAAATATTCTACAAATTCACCACAATTAACTTAATTAATTGTATTTTATGACTTTGGGTCAGAATGCCAGAATTTCGGTGCCAGTTTCATTGTGCTCATTGAAGCCTCAGGAGTATCTTTCAGATATTGGCTTTCAGACCTTTCTTTTTGAATACGTTGCTATTTACTTACTAGGTGCCAAAGCCACCATGTCAATGTAATTGAAAACAAGCAAGAAAGAGACTGGATGGCTCAGATGAATGGAAATGTGATCCAGACTCTTCCACCCACAACCCATTGGCTGGAATCCAGGCGAGGCTGATGGGAAAGAGCAGTAATTACCACCTGATGGCTGGACAATGGTCTGTGTGAAATGAGCTGGTTATCTCAAGTCTAGTTCCTCATGGACAGGTGTTCCTATTGCAGTGTCCACCTCCAGCCGCAGTAGCCCAGGGTCTGAATGAGTCAGAGAGCCCAAAACTACCATCTCTCTTATTTGAGCAAGGAAATCTCTGGCTCCTGGCTTCAACTTTTCAATAGATAAGCACAGAGTGAGACGACGAATGTGTAAAGTAGTCTCCCTCCGTCTGAGTCTGCCTCCCTCTCTCCCCCGTAAGTGTAAAAGTCATTCGGAAAACAAGGGCCAGGGGCAAGGCATTTCCCATCTGTCTATTCACTTAAAATTTATGCTACAGCACCAAAGGAAAAATGCAATCGTGGAAAAATGGGAACAATATGAATTTTTTTTTTTTTAGCACTACAGTCATGTGCCCTGACCCCTTAAAATTCCAGTTTTGCCTTATAAACCACTGAAGAATAATAAGGAGAATCCATTCCCCACATCTGTTCTGAAAGTCAGAGGCAACAACCAAATTCAGTATCAATCGCATTATCCATCCTGCCAAGGCTGAAGATTATTTCCCCTCTTCACTGGAGCAAGAGAATTTTTCCAAACTTTATAAATATTGTTATGTCTTTCAAATGCATTACCTCACAGGTCTCTTCTGAAAGGTATCCAAATTCTACATTAAGGCACTTGTGGGAAAAGAAGAAAAAATAAATGGTTTACTTTAAATGGGGTTTGGATAGGGTATGATTACGCTCTGAAATGTATCGCACTGACAAAGTAAAACTGAACTTCCTAATGGATTCTTAAATTTTGAGTAAGCATTAAACCCATTTATTGAACTCCCCGCTGCATGTCTAAAAGTTACAATACATATACGTACATATATATATATATATATATTTTTTTTTTTTTTTCCCCCCGATGTGCTTTCTGCGGTGAAAGACGTAATACATTAGTTGTATGGGCTGGGCTTGCAGGTCTCCGCGGAGGACACAAAGCTGAATGCTAAGACTGAGTGCATGGAGAGAGGCAAAATGTTTTCTGAGCGAGCAATTAAGGACGTGAACAGAGATTAGCTTCGCCACGCGGAGAAGAATGGCTAAAACAGGCAGAGTGAAATGGCCCTCAATAGACTTACACATGGATCCCTCTCTGCCCGCAGTGTTTTTGTGTCATCAGGTAACCAGAGCTGAACTGTGTCCAGAAACACATCAGATCTTGCTCTTCGGTGGTGCCAGGCGGGCGAATAACACAGAAGGACACACAATGGCAAAATTCAGACGTGAATAGAGAGCTGGGTTTCCATTGTTTGTTCACAATACCTCTTGGGTGGAGGGAAGGAAACAGGCCGCATTGCCCAATAACGCCAACGGCCCCAGAGAAAGAAAAACAGGCCGATTCCCATTTCGGTGGCGCGCCGGGTCCTGCGGCCAGCCGTTCCCGGCGATAAGTGTGTGAGGAGCATTCTGTGGGTCCTGCTCCAGCTGTAAAGCCATAAACCATCCGTGCAGCCAGTGCGTCTGTCTAGCCGTGAGGGGTCCAAGTATGATTTACAATCTCTGCCGAGGAGACGTCGAGGTGGGAAAGTTTGCGGGCGCGCTGTGGATGAAAAGAGACCCCGGGATGGAAGAATGGTGACAAGCTATTGTTTCTCTCTGCTCGATAAGTTGAAAAGAAGAAAATACATGCCTAGGTATATTTGAACTTGTAAAAGGTACGTTTGTGCTCTGGGCTCAGGTTCTAACAGGGATAAGCTTACGTTTTGGCATTTGGTCAGGAAGAGCCATAAAACGGGAGCTTTAAGATAAAGCAGAGTAGAAATCGTGTAACCCAAAAGCACACAGACATGCAGATAAAGGCGAACGGATCCTAAGAAAGTGAAACACGGCCCTGGAAGGCATCTGCCCCTTGGACTTGATGACAGACCGAAACAAGACCACGTGTGAAGATCTTTCGGGGGTTGTTGGAAATTCGTTATTTTCCAGTGTCCTATGCGAGGCAGTTACATTCTTAGCAACATAGCCAAGTTCAGTGGCGTTCAAAGAATAACGGCAAGCCTGATTTTTAGAGGTTTTATTTTTAATGTTCCCGCCCTCCTCCCCCCAGCACGGTTTGGCTTGACAGATGGGGGGCTAATTTGGTTTCGGTGTTTCTGCAGGGGTTTTATTGCTTTACGGGTCGAGCTAATATGAGCGTATAAACAAAAGCCTGATATTTCTTGGGCTGTAATTAAATTAACCATTTGCAAATAGGCATTGTATGCTAATATTGCCTTTATACTCATTGACGCACAGAGTGTGGGAGTGAATAATGCCTGCCGAATTATATACTGGAGGATAGCAATAGCCACACATTAAGATACGCCTTGTATCATCACATCAAACATGTACTCAGCTTCCCTTGACTCCTTGCTCAGTTTAAAAATGTTAACCTCGGGGAGTTCCGTTCGTGGCTCAGTGGTTAACGAATCCGACTAAGAATCATGAGGTTGCGGGTTCGCTCCCTGGCCTTGCTCAGTGGGTGAAGGATCTGGCGTTGCCGTGAGCTGTGGTGTAGGTTACAGAGGCGGCTCGGATCCCACGTTGCCGTGGCTGTGGCGTAGGCCGGCGGCTACAGCTCCTGTTAGACCCCTAGCCTGGGAACCTCCATATGCTGTGGGTGCGGCTCCAGATAAAGGCAAAAAGACAAAAAAAAAAAAAAAGATACGCCTTGTATCATCACATCAAACATGTACTCAAGTTCCCTTGACTCCTTGCTCAATTTAAAAATGTTAACCTTGGGAGTTCCCACCGTGGCGCAGCAGAAATGAACCTGACTAGGAATCATGAGGTTGCAGGTTTGATCCCTGGCCTTGCTCAGTGGGTTAAGGATCAGGTGTTGCTGTGAGTTGTGGTGTAGGTCGCAGATGAGGCTCAGATCTGGTGTTGCTGTGGCTGTGGTGTAGGCCGGCAGCTGTAGCTCCGATTCGACCCCTAGCCGGGGAACCTCCCTATGCCACGGGTGCGGTCCTAAAAAGCAAGAAAAGGAAAAAAAATAAGTAAAAATGTTAACTTTCTAAGAGGGAGGGCAGAAACGCAGGAAACTATCCTTAGGCAATTTACCTTGTAGCAGCCTTTTCTGGAAATGAATCAGGAATACTTTTCTTAAAACCAGTAGCGGCTTGGTGAACAGGTATTTCATTCACCACAAAATCGGAAATAAGACTTCCTAGCTCATGGAGGTTCCCGGGCTGGGGGGGTGAATGTGAGCTGCAGCCGCCGGCCTGCACCACAGCCGCAGCAACGCCGGAGCTGCACAGCTTCTGCCACCTACGCTGCAGCCTGCGGCTTCGCTGGATCCTTAACCCACTGAGTGAGGCCGGGGATCGAACCCGCATGCTCACACACTCTATGTCAGATCCTTAACCTGCTGAGCCACCACCGGAACGCCTGCATATTATTTTATAATGAGCTTTTTAAAAAATTACTGATGCCCTCCGTATCCTTAATCATTTTTGTATCCTAACAAAATCTTTAGCAACTGAATTTTTGAAATGTTCAAGGGCTCCAGGAGGGACCATTTATATCAAGATTTTGAACTACACAGGTACATAAAAAACTAATGTAAGGATAACATGACAGAAAAGCAATTAGAACCCGTGGTACATGCACGTGTGTGCACACATATAGGATATCGATGTACGGACGCTAAAATAAATACCACTCATCCGTCAGTAGACCCCAGAAAAAATCAATCGGCTCTACGGTTTCACCTATGGAAAGAAATCAGTTTGAGTTGCTTACTTTCTTGCATCATTTCTATCCACATACACGAATTCAGCATTTTTTTTTTTTTCTATCTTGAGGTTGATACGTTGAGCGGAGGGGAAAATGAGTGGGTCAGTGCCCCAGCCACTTTCAGGCAAAAGTCAAATTGAGCTCTTCTGAGGAAAGACATTGCATTGTTTTCAAAATGAGTAAGACTCTCAAATCTTTCATTTAAATTAGCTTTCTTTTATAACACCCTCAAAAACACCTAACTTTTCACACACACGCTCCCCCCCCCACGTGTTTCCAGCTTGAATTCGATTTCCTCAATTTAGGAACATGTATAAAAATTGCAAGATAGCCCCGAATGAGAGAAACTAGTTGGGTGTCCCAAAATGTGATCGTCACCTTCACTTCCTCCTTGAAAATCTCCTCTCTGGAGCTCACCCTCAAACTTTTGCTGGGTTTAGATCGCTTTGACCGTATTTTGTGGCTTTCACAGCAATCATCCGGTGGATTAAAAATAAATAAAATGGGTCAAAGAAATTTATACACTACCTGAGAAAATGCCTGAAATGTGTTTGGTGACATTTCAAACACTCGCAGACTCAGATGGGAAAAACTCCTTACGGCCTTACAAAAAAGTGGGTGGCCCTATAAATATTAACAAATACGTGGCCATCTCACTACTGCTGGATACAGCTCTTTCACGAAATGATAACGCCTTGTTGATGTAACCAAGAACAGAAGCACAGAAATGTCTATGAAATAACCCCGACCTGTTTCTAACCTCACACAAGTAGCGGGCTATTTCTAGCTGGAAACAACAATTAACGATGGTAGGTTTCCCTACGCTTAAAAAAAAATATCCTTTTAATTTTGTAGGTTTAATCAGTGAATGGGATTGTCTCTGCCTGATCCGCTTCTTGGCTTTCATTCATTGTCCACCTGCTGTAGAGCGGGAGTCGAGGCTCGTGAAACCCACCCGCTCTGCTCTCTGGGGCTGAAGTCTCCCCGGGGATCTGGGGCGACGGGGCCGAGAGCAGGTCAGCGTAGGGATGGGCACGTCTGTCCACAGGTCATTTCAGGTACCCGGAACAGTGAGTGGCTGGAACGGGTCCCATGAAGCTGTGGCTTCAAAGGATGCTGGAATGATCCCGGAGAGCAGAGCTATCAAAGGGGCTGTCGGGGGAAGCAGAGGCAACTTCTTCAGCACGTGTGCTGTCCTCCCTCCCAGACAGGACAAAGAGTACATAACCTACTTTCTTCGAAGTCTGCCGTTTTTTTTTTTAAGCTTTATTAAAGTAGAGTTGATGTGCAATGTTGTGATCATTTCTGCTGTACAACAAAGTGATTCAGTTATCCGTGTACACACATCCCTTCTCTTTCAGATTCTTTTTTCCACATCGATTATCTACAGCAGGTCCCCGCTGGCCGGTCCATTCACCTCGGTGTGTTTATGCCAATCCCAAAGCCCCAGGCCCTACCTCCTCCCCCAACCCATCCCCTTTGGTAACCATAAGGTAACCATAAGTTTTTCCAAGTCTGTGAGTCTGTTTCTGTTCTAATAAGTTCACTTGTGTCTTTTTTTTTTTTAAAGATTCTGCTTTAATGACTCTGATTTTCCAGTCTTAAATATACCTTAAGGTTGAACAGTGGCTCGGTGGTTCATCTGTGCCTGCCTTGCAGAGGGCATCCTTCTATCTCTTTTGTGTTTCACTGTGCCCTCCCTACCCGCCCCCCCCAAGAGGAAACCCACGCAGGATAAGAATCTAGCCTAGAGTTCATAAGCTCTTTTGCTATGGGTGCCAATCTTGAAAAACGAGAACCAGACACTGCGAGATGAGAACCCAATGCCTTGGTGAGGAGAGCTGAGCGAGGGGTGAGCAGAGAGGAGCAAGGTGAAACAGACACCGCTCAGATGTCCCCCGTTTTTTCCATATTCAGGAGGGAGCCTGTGGTACAGGGCTGGAAAAGGGGCGCTATTGTGATTAAGAGGAAAAAAAAAAAACCACAACTGACAATAACTCCTCTATGAAAGCGACTTTGTTCTTAGGTGCATTTTAAAAAGCCATCCAACACATGGCTTTACAGAGGCATTTTCCCACCTTTGAGCTTGTTTGCACAGATATGGGGAAACGTAACTGGACCGGCGGACTGTTGTGAGTGGCCCAGAGTGACAATTAGAGGTTGCAGAGTGTTCAGTAAAAATATCGTGGAAGCCAGAAAAAATAATAGGAAATGTTAACCACCAGCTTCATCAGAAGGTTATATAATAAATAAGCTAAACAGGAAATGATTAAGGCAACATCTCCAGAGGACGTCCCTTGAATGCTGTCTCATATAAAAGAGCACAGTCATCCTCTAAAAGTTATAAAGTTTATGATTCTAACGATCTATCACAAAGCAGCACAATGCCCTGCCCACAGCAGCACCTCAGGTCGGCCACCACAAATTCCGTTAGAAGCCAGGAGTCCCCAGCTTATTCCCACTAACTTCCAGTCTTTCCAAAGGCATCTCTTACGCCCCCTTCACTATTCTTGGATCCATTCCCATTAGCCATGAAGGCGGGGAAGGTCTATGAAACCCATAGACTAAAGTTTGCGAAGCCCCATGAGGCACCACTTTGGGGGTTATTGGCTATTCCAGCCTAATTTTCTCATCATAAACCTGCATCATTTTTCCAGGAGGGTCTGAGACTGAGAACAACAGAACCAAGAACGCACAGAGGATTGTGTTCAGTTTGAGAAACCACAACGGTTTTGATATCCCCAGACTTCTGAAAACTCAAAAGTTTAATAATAAAAAGTACCTTGGGGAGGGGGGAAGTTGAGCTTTAAATTTTTGCTCTTGCTGGGACCTTGGGTGATAACAGCATTTCCTAGCATGGAAGGTTTTAATTTTAAGATGCTCCCCCGCCCCCCACCGCTTTGATGGAGCTGCATGGAGCTGTGTGGGATCTGTGGCTATAGCTGGCTTGGGGAAGGTGTCCGATTTCTGACGTGTAGATTGACTCAAAGTCTTTTTCTTCCTGTTTGTGCATTAGGTTTATTCACTGCTGCTACCTCTCAACAATCCTTACGTTAAAAAAAAAAAATCATGCCTTATTTTCTGGCACTAAAATGATTTCCATTGCAGTGTGACTTCTGGGGGCCGTGCAAGTGGTAAATGACTGGAAAAAATTAAGAGCTCACCTACCCATTTTACAAGGCTAGCTAAAGTACATTTTTATATCACAGGCAGGGAGTTCCTGTTGTGGCTCAATGGGTTAAGAACCCAACTAGTATCCATGAGGCTGGGGGTTCAATCCCTGGCCTTGCCCAGTGTGCTAAAGTTCCAGTGTTGCCGTGAGCTGTGGTGTAGGTCGCAGATGTGGCTCAGATCCTGCCCTGTTGTGCCAGCTCTAATTCAACCTGCGGCCTGGGAACTTCCATATGCCGCGGGTGTGGCCCTAAAAAAAAAAAAAAAACTAAGCAGGATAATAATGTGCTGTCTTCCTGGGGCGATTTTGTGTTGTGTTTGTGTTGCGATGTCAGGTGTGTTCTCATATCTGCCTCTCCATTTGGGAGGACACTTCTGTGTCAGAAAATCAGTCTAACGTCTACAGGTGACATTGCCTTCCTGTGGCCAGGCCTCTTCCCCAGCCACACATAACTGAACAATACGGCCTTTTACTGAACAGATATCTCTCTAGATGATATTAAGCAATAATCTGTTCCTTTATTGTTTCCTCAGAGCGGTCACTTCCTATGGTGACTGCACGGCCCTGAAAGGCATTTTGAACAGCTCTGCAGTCTGGCCTTGCGGAAGGAGCGCGAGAGCTAGCACGAGTCGGGAATAACATGGGAAGAGACGGAGAAGGGAAATCAAAACACAAAGGGACAGGAAGCCATACATCACTGCACAAAGTAACGTTCTGATTTGGTGGCCTCAGCGAGGCCTTCTACAATGCTGTAAGCTGTAGCCAAAAATACTGCAAGAGCTGGAACTTCGAAACTGACTGTAAACTTGTCTTGAATGGCCCCAGACACTCTGGCCTTTGTTTATAGAAATCTTTGTTTCCTTCTGACAGCACCAGGAACCTACCGTTTTCCTAGTCGGGTATATTTCTGTATTCATTGTCCTGGCAGTCCCAGGTTAAGCAGACAGCTTGACAGCTTGGCTCCATGAGTGAAAGATTCTTTATTGACGATCTTCCTTATCCTTTTTCGGGGGAGGTGCCTATTAAGTTGAATTCAATTCTATTTTTTTCTGCCCCACCCGGTCCAAGACTACTCCCTCTAGGAAGTATCATAGAACCGAACTTGGTCTAGACAGCTGTACCGAGTTTTGTGGTGAGTCAGGGATATTCTCTTGGGATGGGAGTAACGGTGATTTGGCTCGACCCAGAATTTGTTGGTACCAGTCCCAGCCCTTCTGCGAGCCTGCTGTGTGACTTTTGGGGAAGTCATAACCTTTCTGTTTTTAGTTTCCTGAAAAGTGGAGATAAAGCCGCAGTGCTTTTCATCCATCTCCCTTGGAGGCATTTTGTGAAGGTTAGTTAATTAATTGTCAAGGCGTCTGCGCGTGGGATGTTTTAAGGGAATGTCAAATGATGGGTCACAGCAGGCAAGAGAGAAAAAGGGAGTGATTGTGGAATAATTGCTAATTTTTCAACATCTTCAAGTTTCTAGGGCAGTTGTCAGGTAGAGTTCCCAAATTTGATTGCTATAAAAAAATACTGAGATGTCAGAAGGTTTATTTCTGGCTTTTCCTTCTATAGGATTCTATGTAAGAGTCTGTGGGTTCAGTACGTGTCTTTGAACCCAGGGAAAGTCGAACAAGCTTTGGGAGGGCTTTTGCCTACAAATATGAGCCTCGTTTGAGCATGGCATTAAGGACATATTCAATCAATACGCATGCGGAGGAAAAGATGGGGTCATTTCCTGGGGAGTCTGATTGCCTCCGGCCAGGCCCGTGAAGGGAGGAAGGACTGAAGAAGTTGGAACGGTGAAAGATATCTCTTCCTGAGCACTTAATTTACCCCAGGAACCTCGATTACATTGTCTTATTTATCCAAAAGGCAACCTAATGAGGGGGAATGAGGCTTTCTGGTCCCTGATGTCTCTCTCTGTGTATTTCCTTGGCAATAAGGTCCATGACTTCAAGCCAGTAGCCCTGGGTCGTGACATGTGGTCTTGGACTTAAGAGTCATGAACTGGCTCTCGGGACTCAAGCTTGTGGAGGCATGCTGACCACATTAGCATCAGATTTTGAGCAACTGAGCTCACTGATAATAAACATGCAAATGGTAGATGGTGAAGGAAGTCCAACACTCACAGCCATCGTGTGGGGTGACCCTGCTGACTTCAGAGTCTCCTCCTTAGAAGTTAGCATGGGTTGGGCCTGTATATTTGGAGCATGTAAATATTCCGGAAACTGGAGACACATGGGGCAAGGGCGGGGGGATAGAATTACAGGACTGCCAGAGCAATTGCTTTTTTGCTTGTAGACAGGTTTGGTGGAACCAAGAGAAAGATAAGAAAAAACGGAGTGTGTGTGTATGTGTGTGTGTGTGTGTATGTGTTGCTTACTTACTTTTTCCACCTTTGGACAAATTGGAGGAAAGTGTGGACCAGAAATCTGTCTTCCTTCTAATGTGCAGAGAAACCAAGGGCCTCCTATGACTCACGGTGACTCAATGCCCAGCGCCCCGAGAACTGGATCGGGGCGATCTTTGTTGCATCCTGCTTCAGCTGGGGGTTTTAGGTGGCCCACTCATGCCCGCAGGGGGTTAGTGACTGAGCTGGAAATGGAAACCCACTTCCCTGACTCTTGATACCCAGACAGTCAACTACTAAAAATGAAAACAATGTTCTTTACCAAATTGGGAGGATAAAGGCAGTCTGTAGACCATGCAGTCTGGTAGATCAAGACCATGCATCCTAGCAAATCTGTGTGGAAGATTCATGAATAGTTTTCAAGCATAAGAGTTGTATTTTTAGACCCACGTAAACACACAGGAGAGCGACGATGTTGTCTTCTTCCTTCCTTTCTTCCTTTGCTAAATTCTGAGCGTCTCTTCAAGGTATTTCGGAAGAGGCCTCGCTCCCAGAGTTGACAGTGTGGGTGGAATACATTTAAAACTCAAAGCTCAAGCAAAAATAACAACAAAACACACGCGCGCCCATCTCTTCTCGTCAGTGGCCTGTTGTGGAAAATGTACGCGTGGGGGCCGTGACCCGTGACTGTGCAGGTGGGAGTCAGAGCCGCTGGGATCCGAGGTTCGAGGCCAGTGTAGGTAACTGAGCGCAAAGCCACATGTGCTCATCTATTTATAGCTCCTGGTGGTAAAAAAGTAAAACCAAAGTGCAGCTTCTACCTGCTGTTCCCAACTGAAGCGAACAAAAAACGGATAAGACCTCCTTTTGGCTGCCTTTGTAGTTTCAACTGACACACAGAAGTGATGACTTGGGCTGTCAGGGCTTCTCAGCGCCTCCCCCGCAGCCGGAGAGCAGGTGAGGGAGTCAGACAGGCAGCCTCTGAACTGCTCTGCTTCTGCTTGGTCCACAGAGGCGTCTCCAGTCACGTGAGAGGCAGAAATAAAGAAAATGAATTGTACTCTTTTTACACTTAAGAGCTTTCTCTTTCAAATTCATCCCAATGAATACTAAAGTACTATCGAAAAACATTTATCTTTCAGATCTTTTTTCCTTCCAGCTTGTGTGCAACACACACAGCAGACACACACACACACACACACACACACACACACACACACACACACACGCTGAATTGCAATTCTTCACCAAAGAACCTCAAAACCAAAGCAGTAAGAGGGCAGAATCGTGCTTTGTAAACAAGACCTAATTGCAGGAGAGGATGTAGCCAGCCCCTAGCTGAAGTTCACAGGCCTCCTAGCCTCCTGGATCCTGGTAACTGGATGTTAATGGCCTTATTAGCGTGAAAAGTTCAAACGCTGACTTTTGTTCAGGAGGTTTGCAAGGAGGGCTTCCTATGCGCTGTTAGAAACTGCTGACCAGAATTTATGAGGATCTTTTTAGTGGAAGCCAAACCTCTCCAGAGAGAGTAAGGCCACTTGGTGGTGGCAGTGGCGGTGGCGGTGGGGGCGGGCAGCGCCCGCTAACCTTGCGGTCCCCGCGGGGGGCTGGCAGCGCCCCAGCGCGCACAGGGTAAGCAGGAAGCTGCGGCAAGGCTGAGTTACTGGAGCTAATAGATTGTGGTCATGAGGAGAGCGGCAGCATCTCGTAGTGATGGGAACACTCAAAAGCATCGTCAAAACACTTGCAGAAACACGCTGAGCTCTGCACTCCTGGGCCGTGGCCTGCTGCAGCCCCTTTGGAGTTTGCTGGAAGCCGCACGCTCTCCGGGCGCCGCTGCAGCCCGGCCCCGCGGCTCCGGCTCCATCCATCCTCCCCCGCCCCGGATTCTGCGGCCAAGAGGAGGGGGCGCCCCCGGCCGCAGCCGGGCCGGGGTGGTGGTGGTGGTGCTGGTGGGGGCGCCCGCCCTAGAACCCAACCCGGGTCCCCGGGTGCGCCGCCCCCTCCCCTATGGGCAAGGTGGACTCCTCCCCTGCCGCCCCCACCCCCTCCCTCAGCCCTCCCCCGCCCCCCTCTCCCGCTCCCTCCCCCTGCTTTAAGCTTCCCCAGCAGAGGGGACCGCAGTTTCCATAGGGGGTGTCTGTTTCCACCTTATCACTGAGGGGGTGCAGAAGGGTTAAAGTAAGGAATTTAAACCCTGTCCCTTCCTTTTTTCCCCTCCCTCCCTCCCTCCCTTCCTTCTTTCCTCCCTCCCTCTTTACTTCTTTTTTTTTATTATTATTCCACGGTGTATGGTGTACGGATTTTCGCACAGAGATTTTTTTTAACAAAATTGTTAACATGACTTGGCTCTTTTTAGCGAACTCCTCCTCCAAACTCCTTCAGTAGATGCAAAACAGTCTCTAAGAGCCAGGAAGGCCGCACCAGCCAGGGAAGGGACGGCACTGCCTGGGGGGACTCCGCGTTCACACAGGTAGCTAATGTTTATTGAGCAGTTACTACAGGGCAGCGGCAGGCCTGTGCCTCGTGTACCCGGCAGTGGAAACACAAGCATGAATCCCCGACTTCGCCTGGCTTCCTGTGCACGGGACAAGGTTCTAAGTCCTTGACCCGCACGAACAACAGTGTAGCCAGCTATCCACACTTTACAAGCCAGGAGGTTGGGGCGCGGGAAGGAAGTGGCAAAGCCTGGATTCAGATTTTGACACTCAGACCCGGGAGCTCCCACTCCTAACGGTGAACAGTATTATGTGCGTGCGTGCCTGTGTGTACACACACGCCTTTATTCATTCTTATAGCCATGTTCCAATACAGGCCCGGTGAAACTGCCTCCAGAACTCTTCATGTCATGTGCCTCCACCTCGTGTGCCTTAAAAAAGACAGTCGGCTTGGAACCCGACCTGCTGGCCGAATCTTTCATTAACCAGCTCGACGACCTCGCGCTGCTGCGTCCCCAGCATTCACAGGGCAGTTTCGTGGGCTTTCCTCAGGGTCACCTCTGCCTGTCACCCAGCAACGTGGGAGCCACGCCCAGGCCTCTGTCTCCAAGGCTGGAGGCGCGTCTCCTGGGTAGGAACAGAGAGAAGTGACTTGGCCCTTTCCGGGTGAAGGCAGACGGTTCCTGATACCTGGCTGGTTAGGACAGTAGATTTTTGCCATCCCGTAGGTCATGTAATAACCTAATTCCTAGGACTTTTTCTTATTCCCGTTCAAATAACTTTAAAGATTTGTTTGTTTATTTATTTATTTAGTCCTTTTAGGGCCACATCAGCAGACAATGGACGTTCCCAGGCTAGGGGGCGAATCGGAGCTGCAGCTGCAGACCTACGCCACAGCCACAGCGATGCGGGATCTGAGCAGCATCTGCGACCTACACCGCAGCAACGCCGGATCCTTAACCCACTGAGTGGGGCCAGAGATCGAACCCATGTCCTCGTGGGTACTAGTCCGGTTCGTTATCGCTGAGCCAAAGCGAGAACTCCTCAAATAATTTTAAAGAGCACACCGCACGGGAAACTTCTTGTCGTGGAATAATAATCTGGGAGCATGAACAAAACACAGCATTTTCAGGCAATGTCTGACTCTATAACTTCTTTTCTTCTTTCTCACACAGAACTGGAGACTTTGAGAGAACAGAACAAATGTGAGCTTTCCTGCCTGAAACAAGCGTATAGGAAAAAATGTGGTAGGAAAATGAGGAGGCTGGTTACCGTGTTAAAACGCTCTCTTGCCGAAGAACAGGCTACCGTCGGCTTCCTGGAAACATACTCATGAGCTTCTGTACGGACAGATTGTGAAGGACTTCTCTTTCTTCCCACCAGCTTCTTTCCAGCGATCTCACCCTCCAAGGACTATTTTAGGAAAGAATAAAAATGGTGGTGTTTGCTGTTTTCCCCATTCAAAATAAAAGGAGCCGAGTTCCCATCATGTCACAGAGGAAACAAATCCGACTAGGAACCATGAGGTGGTGGGTTCGATCCCTGGCCTCGCTCAGTGGGTTAAGGATCCAGCGTTGCCGTGAGCTGTGGGGTAGGTCGCAGATGTGGCTCGGATCTGGCATTGCTGTGGCTGTGGTGTAAGCCGGTGGCTACAGCTCCGATTCGACCCCTAGCCTGGGAACCTCCATATGCCGCGGGTGTGGCCCTAAGAAGACAAAAAATAAAATAAATGAAAGGAGTTTTATTGAGTCTCCTGGGGAAAAAAAATGTGTTCTCATAACTATTTTATTGACTAAGAACAGCTCCGTGAGGTACTGGAACTTTTTTTTTTTTCAGCCACTGAACTATTCCAACCGAGGCACATATGAAAAATGGCAGAATGAAGTCACCACCCCTTATGAGGAAAGGGACACTGGAAAGGAGGCACACAGGTGTAAGTGCCCCAGAGATGAACTTGAGGCTCCAGACTGAACTTGAGGGGCACGGGGGGGATACGACAGTGATCTCTGATGGACTGGGTCTGTGTTCTCTGGTTTCTGCTTAGGGCCCCATTGTTGACTTTTAGTGACAGCACACGTGTAGAAGGAGCTCCACCTGTGACCTCACGGCAGAAAAGCACACCTCTTAAAGAACCCTCTAGAACACTTCAGAGCAGCAAATGCTATGGCCTTTGACATTAAACAAACAGGACCAAACATACCCCTCTTTGAGCGGGTGTGACTCCGGAGTGCTTTCTGAGTTCTTCAAACTGACGTGAGCCCAGTTCTTGAAACGTGAATGGCCCACAAGTCCCTTTAAACGGATTTCATTATACTGTTTTCTGCACTTCTCACCGGTAAAAATAATTCACTTTTCTTGTGGTTAAAAAAAAAAAAAAGGCAAACACATAACATGAGATCTACCTTCCGAATAAAGATTTCAGTGTACCGTTTTATTCATTGTAAACACCGTGTTGGAGAGAAGACCTCTCGAAATTTTTCATCTTGTGTAACTGAAACTTTATACCCACCGAATGACATCTCCCCATTTCCTCCTGTCCCCAGACCCAGGCAACCGTCCCCTTTCCACTCTCTGCTTTTATGGGTTTGGTTGCTTTAGGTTCCTCATGGAAGACAGCATGGAGATTCCTCAAGAAATTAAAAATGGAACCACCACGTGGCCCAGCAGTGCCATTTCTGGGTACAAGGCACTTAACGTCTGCGTCGTTAGCTCTTTGAGAAGAGGGCGTTCACCTTCGGTGGCTTTGGGGGACGTTCGGGCAGAACTGATGGGCCCGTGTACAGGCGGGTAAATAGACTTGTGGTTCGGACGATAGGAAGCTAAAGCTCCTTTCGAATTATCTTAGGAGGGTTTTCTCTTAAGGGAAAGGAGAAGCGCTGTTTCATCATGAACACCTTTAAACTCCGCACATCAGACAGCGGGAAACGAAGAGACCGTGGCCGTGGTGTCAGTTCTCAGGAGGGAAGCGTGACCTGGGACTGGAGCTTCATGTCCTGTGCCCTTCAACCATGGTTCGGGTTGGCCTTCTGTGAGTTTATAAGGGATGTCACCTGAGACGATATCCATGTGTGTGGAAAGTCGCCTCAGCTTGATGGCCCCAGGGAGTGAGTGGTGTATTCTTGTCTCAGCTTAAACACTTTATTTAAAACGCAAAACACTCCCCGCCCCCCCCCTTCTCTCCTTTTGAAGAGACAAATGTATGTATGAGTTCCCTGTGTGAGAGCAAAGAAAAAGGCTTCTGGTTCTCCCCTCGCAGAACACTTTCACAGATAGAAGTGGAACACCTGGGTTTCCACCACCATGTAAACACCCAGCCCTCTGCCATCTCTGTTTGTGATGGGTGCCGCGTCAGGAAGAGGGACTTAGCTTTTGCTGGTGTTTTCCACCTGTGAGTTTTCTCTTTAATTTCCTTAGAGTCATTTTCAGAGTCATGAATTACTGTTTGACCTTTTCCTGTTCATCTGCCATGCCCTGTTTGGAACCTACGTCTTCTCCATAGCACACAGGAGCTTTTGGTCTGGGTTCTAGTCCATTTCTGCTGCTCACAGGCTGGGTGGCTTTGGGCAAATTGCTCCATCTTCCTGGGTCTCTGATTTCTCATCTCTGAATTATGGGTGGTGGGCTAGAAAGCTGAGGCCTAAAGTCCCTTTGAAGTTTAAAAATTGTTATGGTGCTGGGGGGCCAGGTGCTCATTCGAACTGCTTGGGGACATGAACTTAGTACCAAGGACACAGCCTCACAAGATCCTCATTTCAACAACTGGAACCCACGGGTAAGTTTTCTAGAAAAAACCTTAGGGAGAGGGCGAGATGGATGGCTTTCTGGAGAGAAGAATTCGGTCGACTTGATGTTTTAGATGGTTTTTTTAATGGCCTCGCTTAGAGCAGGTCGTTTCTATCTTATGTTTTCTAACATTTTAGAAAAGCAGCGATTGTGTTCGATGCTGGAGCTGTTTCAATCAAAATCTGTTGATGAGCTGAATCCCTCAGACAGTGTTAGAGAGCATTTGAGATGCCTGCTTAGCTAAGAAGGCGCCCCCTGTATGGTGCGTCATCAGTCTCCACCGGCAGACTCTCCTCCAACATTTCTGAGCTCTGGAGAGGCCATGGTTTCTCTTGGGTGATAAAAAATGTGAAATCAAGCGATTGCTCATGATTTTAGTTTATAAAAAAATATTCTCCTATTTATTTATTTTTTTTCTTTAATTTAATTTTCATTTTATATTGGAGTCTGGCCGATGGGCAGTGTTGTGTTAGTTTCAGGTGTACGGCAAAATGATTGCGTTGTGTATTTACACGTATCCATTTTTTTTTCAAAATCTTTTCCCACATAGGTTGTGATAGAACATCGAGCAGAGTTCCCTGTGCTCCACATTAAGGCCTTGTTGATTACCTATTTTATAATGAAATAATGCCATTTGCAGCAACATGGATGGGCCTAGACGTTATCACACAAAGTGAGGTCAGTCAAAGACAAATATCATGTGATATCACTTCAGCGTGGAATCTAAAAAGAAATTACACAAACGAACTTATTGACAAAACAGAAACAGACTCACAGACTTCGAAAACTCACTTGTGGTTACCAAAGGGGGGGGAAGGTGCCGGGCATGGGGATGGGGGGGGATAAATTTGTTTGGGATTAACATATATACGCTCCTATTTGTCAATGATTTTTGACCTAAATACCTAATGATATGTTGACCCATGACCTGGATTCATCTGTTCATTGACCCGGAGAGGAAGGAGGCAGGTGGAGAGGGATGGGGGAAGGTGATAATTCATTGTCCTCGTCAAGTTTTAGTTTATTAAAATGTCATAGCGATGCATTCTCTATGACTCTGAAAGTGGATGGAAGGTCTTGCCTATTGAAGAGAGTCAGGTTAGTACTTGAGAAATGATTGGACAGAATTCAGTCCGTAGACAAGTCTGTTTAAAAGTTGATAGTGTCGAGGGATACAGTGACGTTTGATTAATCCCTTCATCTTAAGCACAGCCTACCTGCTAGCACGACGTTAAGGTGGAAGCTTAGATAACTTCTGGATGCAGCAGGTCTGACACGTCTTTGGGATCAGAGGTGTGATTAAATCCACAGGCAAAGTTTAACTTTGTTCTGAAACGAGAAGCAATAGGCGTGGTGGGCAGAGTGTGGGCTCTGGCTCTGAAATGAGTCGACGATTTCTGAATCTCCTCTACCCTCTGCAAGGTGGATATCACATTTACTGCATAAGGTCATCGTGAGAATGAAATCATGTTTGTAACTGCTCAAAGTGTGTTATTCTCCTTCGCGCCTCCTTTAGTAGGGAAAGTAGCATGGGTAGAAATCTGTGGACCAGAAATCTAGCCACTAGATAGTCTAATTTTGTCTGTGCTAATCAGTTTGTTAGCAAACTGGAGACCTTGTTCTCCGGCGTGGTAGTAGAAACATAAATACTGGATCTGGTTGATTCCACTGCAAATTAATGTCACTCACTTCCGAGAGTCTGTTAGAGCTCAGCCTTCCCCGTGTGTTTCTTGGGTCACCTTGTCCTGCTCCTTTTCATCATGACTATTTCAAGTTTCTTCCCTGACAGACCCTCTGATCATCCTTTCTCTCCCTGCCCCGTCTCATGCTCCTTCTGTTTCGACTAATGACCCCGATTCCTGCGTCACAGATAAAACAGAAGCTCTCACATGGCAACCTGCCTGTCTTTGGGGTGTTCAAAGTGAAAACACCTCCTTCCTCTACTTCAGTGGCTGGTTTTCCAGCTCACACCAGTCTCCCCATCTTTGCTCTGCATCCTGCCCCCTCCAGCTTCTTGGAAAACTTCCATTACTGACGGTCCCTTCTTCTTTCTGTATATCCTACATCTCCCTCATGAACAGGATCCTTCTGCTGGCATCACTCTATGCCATGTCTGCCATGATACAAAATCTTTCCCCTGAAACTCTCTCCATCAAGTTTCCCCCCACCCCGTTTTCTTTAAGGCTTTCTTTATACTCAGCATCCACATTTCTTCAGTACCAACTCAGTCCTCAAACAAATCTCACTGCTTCTGGGAGTCGGCTTGCCTTCAAGCGGCCAGTGGTACCAGTTCTACTAAAGCCGGTAGCCACTTTGATTTCATCCTCCACCTGAATGTCTCAAAGGCACTTCTAATGCATCATGTCCAAAATGAACCCCAGATCTTCCCCCCTAAGCCTGGCTCTCTTTTGCTCAGACTTGCTTCTCTCCCTAACTTTCTTGTTTGTAGTCTCTGACTTCAGTTTCCCTTATTCTTCTCTCTACCTCACTCTTTCTGTATGAATGCACCAGCGTGTCCTTTGGGTTTGACCTTCAAGAGATCTCTTGCATTCCTCCACTTCCCCTCATCCCTCCAGCCTGCTTATTATCTCATCATCTTCATCCTGGAGTTTTGCAGTACTTCCCCCACTGGTCTCTGCAGTATCCACACCGTTCTCAGCGGTGGAGCCAAGGTGGTGTTTCTGAAATATATGTTTCACCATGACACCCTCTTGCTTAACATACAAAAGCTTTTTATCGCTCTTAGAGTAAAGGAGCAACACCATCGCCTTTGCGTAAGACGCCCTTTCCCCTTCATGCTTCTGTAAGTTGATTCTTTCCAGATATCACTTCAAATATGACTTTGCTGGGCGTCTCTGGACTCCCCAGACTGAAGCTGGTTACTGCTGCCTTTATCATTGTGGTGGTTTCGCATTTGCATGATGACTGCGTTTATTTAGACGGAGCTTATGCCCTGAGAGCAGTGTGGCTTTACGTATTTTTGGCTCATTGCTGAATCCCCGTGGAAGAATACATGCAGGTATCAGCAATATAGACCATGAAAACTGTACACGCTTTAAGGTCAAAGACAGAAGAAAGAGAGCAGAAACATCTACCTAGTACCGTTGGATTAAAACTGGGGCATTCCCCTCCTGTAGCGGCGACACCTAGCTGTCCACCACAAATTCTTGACTCCCTTTATTAATAGGGAGCGGTTGCTGAGAGGGGCTGCTCCTTTGCCAGACAGTCCATTCCCCAACCCCTTTGCATTCGGCTGAGGCAGTGAGATATGCAGTGAGATATGGGTGGAAGTTATGAGTTTAATTTCCAGGTCAAAGGTTTTGGAAAATGGCCGTGTGTGTGTGTGTGTGTGTGTGTGTGTGTGAGTGTGTGTGTTTCCTACCAACTAATGGCAAGAGAGGATGCTAAGATCCTAGGGGACAGTGGAACCTCAGAACAAAAGCCACCTAAAGTTCCAAATTTTCACAAGGAGAAAAGATGACAGTCACCAGTGACATCTGTATCCACTGTTACATGAGCAAGAATTGACCAAGTGCCGTGGTAGTGGTGGCGGTGGTGGGGGCCAATCTGGTTCTCCGTCTGTTTTTGTAAATAAAATTTTTTTGGAACACACAGCTAGGCCCACTCACTTACACACTGTCTGTGGCTCATGGTGCAGCCTAACAGCCACGTAGTTGCAACAGAGACTGTATCACTTTCTCTCGATGCCTAAAGTCTTTACACTCTAGTCTTTTACCAAAAGAGTTTGTCGATACCTGGTCTCTTGTGTTACGCAACTGTAATGTGGAGCTGAAATGTTATAGGAATCAGCGTTGCCCTAATTAATATATCTCTTTAAGCAAAAGTGTTTTTCCCCTCTGTACCCTCTAATTAATTGATAAATTATTGCAATACCTTTTTTTTTTTTTTAACTTAGCCTCACTAAAGTTCCCCAGCCAGGGGCTGAACCCAAGCCATTGTAGTGACAATACTGGGTCCTTAACCAGCTGAGCCACAAGGGAACTCTTCAGCAAGTCTTTCTTGAGCACCTAATGTGTTCTTGGTATTGAGCATAGAAAGATGAAGGAGGTGTGATTCCTGCTTTCAAGAGCTTATAGTTTTGATCGGGAGATAGAGCAATCAATTGGCCATTAAACTGCGAGCTCAGGGGCGGTAAATATAGGGAGCTGCTGACGTGTGGGAGGGGAACTTAGCCCAGACTTGGGAGAAGTGTGTGCTAAGGACAAGTTTTCTGAGATGGACGTGCATGTGCTCGACGGACGTGCTTGCGGAGGGCTATCGGGCTCGCCATCTGCGGGGCAGGGAAGGGAGCAGGAGTAAGCAGAGGGGGAAGCTGGGCACTTTCGCAGCAATGGCCTCAGCCAATAGCACGGGCACTGCTGAGCTCTAGGTGGCCCTTCGGAGCTGGGCCAAGGAGTGTGTGGCCTCCTGCAAGGAGGTTCTCTGCAGCTGAAGAGAAGGTCAACAACGGTATTCCCAGCTGTTGGGAGCAACATTCTTCAGTCCTGAGGGGCCATTCAATTGGTGCATCTAGAGGCCACCACAGGGCACTTCCACGACCATCCCTGGGGGGACGTTTGGTCTAAGCTCAAACTCTGAGCAGGGATTTTCACCTGGCAAAAGGAGGGAGCTGGAATAGCTAGTGGAGAGTGCCCTGGAGGGAGGGAATACGGTGTACAGACTGCTAAAAAAGAGAGAGAGCAGGGGCAGATGAGAAATGTTAGTTCCACCCTGAATGACCAGCTGATTTCTGTGAGCAGAACTCATGCCTCTGCCTAATGGAGAAAGACGGGGAAGGCATCAAGGCCATCCTTCTCACTGACTGGCAATTGCAGAATATCGTTGTCCCTTGGTATCTGCCGGGGACTGGTTCCAGGGCGCCTAGGATAACAAAATCCATGCATGTCCCTTATGTCAGTTGGGGCGGTATTTGCATGTAACCTACACACACCCTCCCGAATACGCTCAGTCACCTCTAGATTGCTTATAATACCTAACGCAGTGTAAACGCTAGTCCATGCGATGTAAATGAGTAAAGAGTCTTTACACCGTAAATGTAAGGGTCCAGGTTTTGCTTTTTGGACTTTTCTGGATTTTTTTTTGGTCGTTGTTGAATATTTTTGGTGCAGGTTTATTCGAATCCAGAGATGCGGAGCCCACGGATGTGGAAGATCGACTGTACCCACATTCCAAGAAGCTCCTGGTCAGAAATAAATTTATCTGACGTGTTTTAAACTCAGTGCCCTCCGTACAGGGACAATTTAACTAAGGCTGCAGTCCGGGAGTGGCCTTACGAGATCTGTGTTAGGGATGTGACATCTTTATTCTCGCGTAGTTTGAGTTAATTATCTTGAGTCAGTGGCTTCTCAACCAAATCATAATTTCTCTCTCTCCTGCTCAGAAACCTGTCTGCTACTTAGCAAGAGACCCGCACTGACTAGTGCAGATGTGAGTGGAATAGTCAGATTCTCCACGGCAGTGGAAGACAGCCGTTAGGTGATTTATAAACACAAACACAGGGCAACTTTGAACCGTTAGGCAGGTAAATGGCAAGGTGATTGGGTTTCCAGTTTAAGAAAGTTCGGTCGCTTAGAACACATGATGGAAATGCCTAGCAAAATGTGTTGCCGTAAATACCTGAAAAGACTTTCTATATTTGAAATCCCACATTTCAAATTTCTATATTCCTTACCGTATTGTTTGACCATTTTTTTTTTTTTTTTACTATATATCGCTAACCGTATTTTTAGAGCTGATGAATAGTGAATCTATTTGCAAACCTCTGGCCATGATCTTCTCTCTTTTTCTTTCATTATCTATTTATTATGAGTTTATGATATTCAATTTGGATCAAAAGTGAGATTTAGAAATTGTGTGTATGTTAGGGTTCTTTCTGAACAGAATGCTTGATACCATGTAATGAACATATGGACATTTAAACATTAAAGCATGTTGATTGTGTGTCATTTGCATATACAGTAATCTAAATGTAAGTATAAAGCACAAAAATGAAAGCAAGTATCCTCTACCAATTCATTCACCTTAGGACCAGGACACTGAAAATTTAAGCTTTTTCTGGAAGCCATCCTGGCCTCTCTCGCTTCTGCTTAAAGTATCTATGACCCTGAACATTCAGCTTTTCTATGTTAATTGTTAAAAGCACTACACATATATTTGACCTAAGAAATCACGTTGCTGGGTTTGAGAATAAGAAAAATACTGCACTAAATTTAGTCTTCTACAGAATTTCTTTTTCATTCAGCTTCATGGATCTAAGATCCATCAGTGCTTTTGCATATAGCCATAATTCACTCATTTTCACCTGTGTCGTGTTCTGTATGACTATGCCACAATTAGCCCATCTTCCTGTCGGCTGATATTTTTTCAGCTTTTAATTTTTTTTTGGTAACAAAAAGAACGGTGCTATGAACAGCTTTTTTATGTCTCCAGGAAATGGGTGGACGTTTCTTTTGGCTCTAAGTCTGGGAGTTGAACTGCTGAACTGACAGGTACGAAGATATTTAATTATAAGTTGGTGGAAACTGTTTTCCAAGGTGGTGGCACCGATTTAATTTGCACTAGAGGACAGAAGACTTCCTATTATTCCCTAGACCTGCCAGCACCTTGTGCCATGAGAGCATTTGGGTGGACTCTGGAACCCAAGGATCAGAGTCCCATTTCTGCCCTGTCCCTCAATAGCCATTTGACTTTTTACCTTGGACAAAGTCCTCAATTTCTTTTTACCTCCCCTGCTTTCTCTGCAAAATGGGGATTATGATCTAAGGTTTCTATGACAATTAAATAAATGAATATACACATGGCACACAGGACAGTATCAGTGTACATAGAAATACTGTGTAAGGAATTGCTATTATTTTCTTAATTTTTGCCAGTCTGATAAATGTGAGAGGGCATCTCATTGTAGTCTGATTTGGCATTGCCCTGCTTACTACTGAGGTTGTTTACTGGCCTTTCTTCTATTACACCTATTTATATCTATTTGTCATTTCATTATTGGAGTATTCATCTTATTATTCTGTGATTTAGACTTTATAAGTTCTGGATTTTTAAAGAAGCTGTTGATTCTATTTTTTGCAAAATATTTTTTCAAGATTGTAGCTTATCATTGCAACTTTTTAAATGGAGTATTTATTTCTTTTTGTGGTTAGTGGCTATTTTTTTTTAATTTGGGTATCATGTTTAAGAAATGTTTCCAACTGTGAATCAAAAAGATATTTTTTCCTATCTACCCTTCTAGCATGATGAAAATTTTGTCTTTCTTAGTTAAGTTTATAGTCAGTCAGGAATTTGTCTCAATAGTTGATGGGAGGTAGGGAATATGTTTCACACTTTATATATACACATGTAATTATCTTAGCATCATTTATTGAAATATCCTTTTATTTATAACCTTTTCTCTAGTGAACAATAGGAGCATCTCACCTGTTTAACAAGTTTTCATAATTGCACTCTCTAGTCCGTTTCACTGATCATTTTGTCTATCTCCACATCATGTCATTCAGTCTTAATTACCATTATTTTATAACCCATTTTTTTTTTAAGAGCCACACCTGAGGCATATGGAAATTCTCAGGCTAGGGGTTGGATTGCAGCTGCAGCTGCCAGCCTAGGCCACCGCCACAGCCACAGCAAGCCATATCTGCAAACTACACCACAGCTCACGGCAACACTGGATCGATTCTTAACCCAATGAGCAAGGCCAGGGATCGAACCTGCACCCTCATGGATACTAGCAGGGTTTGAATCTGCTGAGCCACAACAGGAACTCCTTGTTATCTGATATAAAAAGAGCTTCTTCCCCGCCTTTTTTTTGTTGTTGTTTTTCTTTAATAGAATCTTGGGTATTCTCAATTCTTTTATTTTTTCTTACACATTTTAGAAACAACTTGTCAAATTCCTTGAATAATACATAAATTACACTGCATCTAATGATCAACTTAGGAAAAATTAATATCTTTTTGATATCCCTATGCATGGGTCTCTGTATGTTTTAGGACTTCTATCATGTATTTTGATAAAGTTTTATTTTATTTTTCTCCATTAAGGTCTTGCAGCTGTTTTGTTGGTATTACTCCTTGGTGTGAGTTTTTATGTATAATATTACCTTTGGGTAGACATACAATTTTCTACATCTTGATCTTGCCTTCAGCCACTTTATTAAGTTCTTTTAGTAATTCTACTTCTTAATCTGTAGGTATTTGTTTAGTTTTCCCTGTACAGTCCTATCCTGATCAAATAAGGACAGTTTTTTATGCCGTAGAGTTCTTGCCTCTCAGATCTTTTTTTTGGCATAACGTGTCAGTACGGATTGTGAGAACTGATTACCTGTAGTTTCCTTTGTCACACCTCTTCTCATCTTCCTTTCATTTTTCAAAGATGCACTAGCCTTGCTGAGTTGCCAGAGGTGGCTGTTTACACCTGTTTGTGTTCTCGGAAGAGTCTGAATAAGTGTCCAACCATCTACTCCTTGAAAATTTGTCCGAATTTACCTGTAATCAATCTGACCTGGTGGTTTTTGCTTTGCTATGTTTTGTCTTATGCGACTCTTTCAAATGGTTGGTTCAGCTTCTTTGACAATTCTGCCTTCTTAGTTCTTCTGGAATCACTTTTGGAAAATTACATTTCTACCATCTTATGCTTTCTACTTGTCTCCCTTGTCTGTTTTTTTTTTCCCCTCTGTATTTATTATTATTATTAGTAGTAGTATTTGGATCATTTGTCCAAATACTACTTTCTATTTGTCTCCTTTCTTCTGGAATGGATAGGCAATGAGATCCTGCTGTATAGCACCGGGAACTGTATCTAGTCACCTGTGATGGAGCGTGATGGAGGATAACATGAGAAAAAAGTGTGTACACAGGTATGTGTGACTGAGTCACCTTTCTGTACAGCAGAAAATTGACAGAACACTGCAAAGTGGCTCTAATGGAAAAAAAAATCATTATAAAAAATAAAAAGATAAAATAAAATTTGCATCAAGCAATATAAGAAAATGAAAGGCAAATTAAAAAAATAAATCTGATTTTATTTTTTCTATTGATTATCACTGATGGTGGCTTGTTTTTATGTGGGGGTTTGGCAGTTATTGATTTTAAGTTCTTATTTGCTTGTTCTTAATCAACGGAAATACCAGCAGCCTAAACTGGAGAGGCTTTCCTTCTTGGAGAATTTATGTTTATGTTGTTGTGAGCCAGCAAGAAACTGGACTACTTTTGTTTTATTTGCATCTTCATAGGGCAGCCTAGCTTTCTATTTCTACCTGGGGTTGTAGCTCATTATTATTATTTTGTTTTTGTTTGTTTGGAGAGTACTCTTATCTTTACTTAAGCCCAGCTGCACATTACAAAGTATGTTTCTTATAATTTAGCCAGGATTGAGTTGCGATGTATTTGGAGGAACTTTCCGGAAATCTGGTCTCCCCTGCAATTATTATTTTTTAGCCTTACCTGTAGCATGTCGAAATTCCCAGGCCAGGGATCGAACGAGAGGCACAGCAGTGACAGTGCCAAATCCTTGACTACTAGGCCACCAGGGAACTCCCTCCCCTACTGTTAGAAGCTGAAGTTAGGCAGGTAGCTCTTGATGACGTTGATAACAATCATACCCCTAGCAACAGCAATAACAATCTTATCCTATTTGTATGACACTAGTTGGTTTCCCTGTATCTCTGCTGCAGGCAGACATTTGATAGATACAGAGGCTACTACCCAAGACATGAACTGTCTTCCTAAACCACATAAGTGGGTAGAGTCAGAGCCAGGATAAAAGCCTAGATTTCTGACTTCATCTTCGTTGATTAAAAAAAAAACAAAAACAAAAGCAACCTGGGCTGATGTTTCCAGTTTTTTTCACATCAGTCCTTCCATAATCTAAACCATGATTTGGGAGGCCGAAGAACAAGAGTTCGCTTAGTCTCTGAATACCACAAAACTAGAAAATATTGTTTCAGAAGAGTCCTGGAGCAGAACATTTCACCAGTTTCCCAAGTAAGCTAATTTAGGACTTAATAATTCTTCTGTAATGATTTCCTTTACTTCACTTGGTTTCTTCCTGTTGAAATATATGCTCATTTCCTTCATCACTCTCTACCTTACATTTCCTTTTTTCATGCTAATCACCTCTGAGCTTATTCAAAGTCACTTTGTATACACTGATGGCCTGAAAAAAAATTGGGGTCTTAATATTGCTCTTAATTTTCCTTCTTTGGACTAAAGATATTCTTAGCTTACCTGTCGTTAAAGATGATATTCTCCAACCATCTTAGACTTTTTGTCATTCTTCGTCTGTACATTTTCTAGTATTTCCACATTTCTTATAAGTTAAGAACGTCTTTTAGGTTACAGAAATATCTTTTTCTTGGTCTTAGCTTTATTTTTTATTCTAAGCCTATAAGGGACTGAAGATAACCTTCTCCCTGGGTGAAAGATCCTTTTCTATATGAAGTGTCTAATTGCCTAGGCCAGCAGTTAATGGTTCCTTTCCAGCTTTTTTTTTTTTTTGAGTGTACTCTTGAACAACTTTCCCTTCCATCGTTTTTTCATTCTTTGTCTGTCTTTTTTTTTTTAATGGAATACATATTTTTAAAATTTGGGCTTGAAGAATCCAATCAAAAGAAAGTCCGTGATTTCAAATCTATAAACACGGATCACCTTGAAGAAAGAGGATAAAGATATTCCAGCCAATTCTGGCTGTGGTGCTAATATTTTACTTTGAAAATATGATACTTGGATTAGGAAGTTACAGCCACAGCAACAAAAACAGCAACAACAACAATACGATCCTACTTCAACCCACCACCTAGACTGACCTGTCAAACAAATAGGCTTAGATTCAGGGAAGAAAATGATCTGATGTTGCAACCAAGCATTCTCCCTCCTACCTGACAATGTCTGTTTCTGCTGCACTGGGGAAGTTAAACTCTAAATTATTTTATTTTCTAGCCACATGGACAATCTGGTCTGTCTGAGCCGAATCAGATCTTGTTTTCCGCTTTAAATATCGGCTGCATGTAGCATTCCTGGAATCAAGCCACTGTTCCTACTTCTTAAAAAAAAAGAAGAAGAAGGAAAAAAAAAAAGCACCAGAGGATTTTGGGCTTCGGTTACCTCACTTTCATTGCTTCCTGCATTTCTAGACAGATTTTCGCATTTCTTCCACCCCCTGCTGACTGGCATCACAATAGGTGTGATTGTCAAGGGCACTGGGGTGTCAGCCTACTGGGGCCAGAAGTGGAGCCTCTGGGCTTTCTAGAGTTGATTCCACCGCCCACGCTGCCCGCCCCCATGCGTGTAGGTATCTGCGAAGCCAGCAAGGAGCTGAAGGTCTTGCATTTAGTAATACGGAACACCTCCGGGTCTCGGTTCTGGCACCCCCAAATAACAAGTAAAGTAGCACTTAAGTCATTCCCTGCTTGAAAGCGCGGTGGCAACCATTTAGTTGGAAAGAACCCAATGAGGGACACGACGAAGATGAAACAGAAACGAGCACGGACGAAAGGAATTGAGCCTATCAGAGAAGACCGTCCGGGAAAAACAAGAAAGATGACTCAGATGAACCTTATCTGAAGGCAAGTGTTTTCCTAGACGCGGTACTGACGATCAAACTCCCATTGGTGTTGCTGCAGCGAGTCGGTGGATGGTTTTCTTTAAACATATGGCCTGGGGAACGAGTTTAGATGGAGACAGAGAATCTGAGAAGGCTTTATCTGAGTAAGCCTTGCGACGTGGGCAGGATTTGGAATATGAAGGTACAGGGCCTCGAAGCGGGGGGAGGGGGGCAGTCCAGGTAGAGGCAATGACACAGGACACCATGGAGCTGTGCGGGGCGAGTAGAGCAAGCGTGGCGGTTTGGCTAGAATGCAGACTTTGCGTCTGGAGGAGGCCGAAGACAGTGGTTGGCTCGCAGATGACCTGGGCTTGATGGGCAGGAGGGAGACCGACCCCGAGAAGTTTCGAGGGGCCGGTGACACAGCCAGAGCTTGGCTTCCGGAAGACGAGGATGATAGAGGTTTTGGTACATTAACATACTAACTTTTGTTAAGAAGCCCCCAACTTGCAAAGACCATCAGAGACTTGGCGATTCCTCTTTGCATCCTTGGCTTGTAGGACGAGGTCGGGGCCTGGCTGCTGAGACCTGGATGCCAGTGGGAGATGCCAGCAGACTGGATAAGAGCGCTTTTGGATCCTTTCCTGATGGAACCTGGTCCTTAGTCCTAGAGCAGGTCTTCTGCTGAGGCTGCTGTCGGCTCTTCTTAAAAAGATCAGAGAACTCGTCACCCCGTTGACCCCGACTTCTCATGACCTTTCTTAGTGTGACTCTTTTCCCATGTTTGACTTGGCTTTGAACTCTGACCGGCGTTTGATGGTGTGTGTTATTCAGGAGGCCTCAGAGCCCCTTTGCTGGTGCAGATTCTGCTGTCTTGGATCCTGAAAGCCCCGCTTTTGAATCAAGGATCTTCATCCCAGGCTCCATTCCATGTACTTTCCTCCTCCTTTTGGTTCAGAACTCTGGTCTCTGGCTGGGAAAGGTGACCTGTTTACCTTGTCTGTCCCTTTAAAGGAGCATTGGACGTGGTCTCATGCGACTTTTTTCACTGATAAAAAATTCACACGAACTTTCTATTTATTCTACAGCGATCGACAATTCTTACTTTGACTCTTTGCATAGAGCCAGTTGCTATTGGCATCATCCTGGGGGAAAACAATTGTAGACGCCTAAGAAATTTTAGAAGACCTGGCGTATTAAATCTGCCTGTTCCCTTGATCGCCTAGGAGGCAGTTAAAGGCTATCTCTACACTTCTTAAGTCTGTGAGTGAGGAAGCTGACAAATTACTTTCTACCCCCACGTATGCTTCAGTCACCGTGCAAAGCGCTTCGAAGAAAGGGTTCTAGATTCTACGGATGAATACTCAGCCCTTCTGCCACATGCCCTGGAAACCCAAGAATCTGGCATTTACCTTCTAGATGGATGATTAAAATTCTGACTGAGATATAATCACTTTCTTCAAGATTTCTGTTATCTCTTATTCTTTGGGGTTTTCCTCAATGATTCCATTGAAGTTACACAGCCGCCCCTCCTCCTCTGACCTCTGTACGCTGGAAAGAAGTAAAACTTCTTGCATTAGCATAACTTCAAAACCTGACAGGTAGTATTTAGACATTGATTTATGCCCTCAAACCTCCATTAGTTTCCATCCCCGTCTGCACATCACCGAGACCCTCTGCACGTGGAGGATGCGCGGTGTATTTAATGGATGTGAACTTAACCATTAATGTAACATCTCTGGTTTAATGCAGATACTTTTGTTAAATGACAGTATAATTACCAGTCATCGGCAAACCTCAAAAAGGTTGGAAGATTGGGTTCAGTGAAACCCCTGAGAGCTCAGATGCTTATCTCAAGTTTACCCCTCGAGTGGAGCAAGTCCGGGCTGGAAAAGGCTCCAGACCGCTCTTGCATAGGAGTCTCGCGCAGGAATTCTGTTGCTCTGAGACTCCCCGATTGCCCCTCAGCATTTCTACGCTTCAACCTTAGCCCATTGAGTACAGTCAAATGCAACATAAAAAAAGAAAAAGTCATCTCCATCCTATCCAGCCGAATAAAATTCTTACAAGATGTAGAGAACAGCTGGGTCAGCGTTTTATTTATTATTATTATTATTTTTGCTTTTTAGGGCCATACCTCCGGCATATGGAGGTTTTCAGGTTAAGGGTCAAATTGGAGCTGCAGCCGCTGGCCTACACCACAGTCACACCAACATAGGATCCGAGCCGCATCTGCAACCTACACCACAGCTCACGGCAACTCTGGATCTTTAACCCACTGATCGAGGCCAGGGATCGAACCTGCAACCTCATGGTTCCTAGACAGATTCGTTTCCTCTGCACTGCTACCGAAACTCCAGGTCAGCATTTTAAATTGCCAATGCTATCTTCTTGGAGTGTTCTCAAATATTTTGCATATCTCCTTTACCCTGACTCTTGTTGAAAAGGTTTATCGCCACAGAATTTTCTAACAGTTTTCCCTGACATCAAATTGGGGGTGGGAGGAAGATGACTGAGGACGATTCGGGTGATGAATCCTATTTGTAAACAAGCTTTTTTTTTTTTTCCCCTAGAAAAAGCATTGATGTATAAACTTTTTCATTTTGCTGGGAAAAGCCAGCAGGATGTGTACTTTAAAAAAATATTGAAAATACTTTCAACACTGTGCCTTTTGCATTTAGTTTAGGAAGCACGTTGCATCAGTGGTCATTTTTTTCTGAGTTTCACATTGCTCTAAACAACCTTTTTGTCCTTTTCTTGTCATCTGTGTCATAAGAAGTTTTTGAGATGAGGAAGAATTTTAGTTTCTTGGATACTTGGAGCATTGACTTAGAAAAATGTCTCTAGTCAGTTGTTGCAGTTTGGTCATTTTTACTTCCTCATCCAAGACTGTGGATTAACTATAAATACTTAGACTGTGGATTAACTATAAATACTGTGGATCTTCTGTATGCAAATCATGGTCTTGTAGAGAACATATGGCATTTGGAGACACTAGTATAAGGGAAGTTAAACTATTTTTAAACGTTAACTTCAGAATGACATCATCCTATTCACAATAGCCAAGACATGGAAACAACCTAAATGTCCGTTGACAGATGAATGGATTAAGAAGTGGTAAACATACACAATGGAATACTATTCAGCCATTAAAAAAGAACAAAATAATGCTATTAGCAGCAATATGGCTGCAACTAGAGATTCTCATACTAAGTGAAGTAAGCCAGAAGAGAAAGACAAATTCCATATGACATCATTTATATGTGGAATCTACAATATGGCACAAATGAACCTATCTACAAAACAGAAACAAACTCACAGACAGAGAACAGAACAGACTTGTGGTTGCCAAGAGGGAGGGGGAGGGAGTGGGATGGACTGTGAGTTTGGGGTTAGTAGATGCAAACTATTACACTTAGAACAGATAAGCAATGAGTTCCTGCTGTACAGCACGGGGAAGTATATCCAGTCTCTTGTGATAGAACATGATAGAAGATAATATGAGAAAAATAATGTATATATGTATGTGTAATTGAGTCACTTTGCTGAACAGTAGAAACTGACAGAACATTGTAAATCAACTATAATAAAAAATTAAAAAAAAAAGATTGTTGTCATTATCTCTGAGAAGTTTTGGTGTCTAGTGAATTCCAGTCTTGGTGAGTCTGAGAAGCCTGTCTTGATTCAACACCTTGTGAGGCAAGTTTTTGAGTGTTCCAGTATGTTAATTTCTCTTCTCATGTGAAAAGGATGAAGCTGGATAAGTTTGACTCAGTTTCCTAGATATACTTTGAATAGCTTCTGTGTGCTTACATTGTGTAACAAGGGGGGAGGAGAGGAGAGAGAAAAAATGTTTTCAGTAATTGATCCATTGGGGAGATGACTCAAATAAAGCCAAATTTTCTTGAGTAACATTATTACAAGAGCCAGTCACATAAGCCAACTTATTCTAGTCCTTTACCAATTTTTAGCTCTGGGAAAGTTCACACTGCTTTTATTTCAAGACACATTTTAAAAGTTTCTTTTCTGAGAGGCATATAGGTAACAACACACATTTTAAAGGTAATAGAGTGGCATTGAAATGAAAATATTGGCAAGAACTTAGAATCCATGCATAACGTTGACCTCAGTAGAAAACCTTAGAGGAAACCCTTAGATAAACATAGGTTTTAACCCCCTATCATAGTGTCTAGAACATGAAATTATTATTATTATTATTATTATTATTATTATTATTGTTATTATTTGGATGCACCCGTGTCATGTGGAAGTTCCTAGGCCGGGGATTGAATGCTTGCCACAGCAGTGACAAAGCCAGATCCTTAACCTACTGAGCTTCATGGCAACTCCCAAAATTATTATTGTTAAAGCTTTATATCTTGGGGCGAGGGAAAGAAGTGGGATGGACGGGGAGTTTGGGGTCAGTAGACGCAAACTATGACATTTAGGAAGAATGAGCAATGAGGTCCTGCTATACAATACAGGGAATTCCATCCAGTCTCTTGGGAGAGACCACGATGGAGGATATGATAAGAAAAGGAATGTATGTATATCTATATGGATGACTGGGTCACTCTGCTGTACAGCAGAAATTGGCACAACATTGTAAATCAACTACACACTAAAAAAAAAAAAAGGCTTTGTCTCTTATTCCCACCATATCATTGCTCGATTTCTAGTAGCTTGATTACCATTCTGTTTCTGTAGTTTGTGTCATGCTGGGACATGCCGGCCTTTCTGCATCCTTAGAGATGGCAGATTCCTTCCTTGCAAGCGGTTGCGGCAACACTGACCAGAGAATCTGCCCTTTGCCTCGTGCGCTCAAAGTTCACCAAGTCATTGAAGCTATCTTAATTGGCTATGTATCTCAACAAGCAGCATACGCAATGTTTCCAGAGGGTTGACTTGCATGATCTACTCAGTGCATAACATCTTTATCAACCAGAAGATAAACCCCAGACTCCTTTAGACCTTCACCACTCTCTACCAGTTAGTTAATGGGGATTCTTTCCACCAAAGATGGGACAATCCAGAGGCCACTGGCCATTTGCAGCTCCTTCACATTATTGTGATGCTTGAGTATCATTCTCTCGGGCTAGATAGTCAATTAGCGGAAGGTGAGCCCGGTGCGTTTTCTGGTTGAGCATCTTTGTTTTCCGTGGCAGGCTTTAAAAGGGTGTTCAGTAATGCAATGGAGGAGGAGAGTTTTTCCATCACTTAAAAAAGGGCTCATTAGACACTGCAAATTGATGCAGTCCAAACAACACTGAGAGGGTCTGGGTTCCCACATAAATTAGCTCAGTTTGTGCAAGATGAAAAATGCTTTGGCCCTAACTGCCAGCACTACAAACACAGCCGAGCTTGGAAAAAAAACAAGGTGTGCCACTGTGCTTCTTACATCACCAGCAGTCATAAAAGTGCTGTAATTAAAATGCACCTGACAATTTGCTTAATGATGTGCGAGGCGGACTTATCCAAGGAGGGCCCCCGCGTGTGGTTGGCTGCAGTTTCTGCCATTCCAGCGGGAAGAGTACTGAGACTCTTCTTCACTTGAGAACGGGGTGACTAATCCAGGAAGACAGTGGGGTGTATGGGGAAGCCAGGCCAGCTGTTTTAAATCATCAGGACCATTTTTACAATAATGAGTTTGTGTGAGTGAGAAGGTACTTAAGGTGTTTTGGACCCGTCCATTTATAATGAGCTGGGTCGCACTGAAGAAAATTACCCTGTTCCCCACAATATAACTTAGACCAATTAACAGCTTAATTAGTTCACTATAATACTATGAGGTAGGATTTCTAATTCCGTCGTCTTACTTCAGAATAACTATTATTATATAAGAAAAGAATCTTTTGAAAGTTTGTGAGACATTAAGGCTCAATTGGAACTGACACAATGCTGTGAGTCAGGATCTCTGGATTAGCTCTTTGATTCAAATTCTGCCACAGACGACCCGCCGCCAGGTGCCTGACCCCATCCTTTCTTGGTTCATAAAATTAGAAACGCAGCTGCATATACAGATGATTTAGATTCAATTCCCGATAAGCACTATATGCTGGAAAATTTTGGAAACATTCTAGATACATGTAGAATATATCTAGATGCTCCACTATTGGAATACGCAATGGTACTCGGTGTTTTTGAGTTATTCTTTAATAATTTAAAGATACATTTCCTTAAGTACACTTATGTTAAAAAAAAAACTCATTTAACTACCAGGAGACACTTTCCTAACATAAGATGTTAAACATATAAGCTACAAAGTTTATATCCATGGCATTTCTAAAGGCCAGCCTACCGTTATTCAGTAGAAAAACACTATCTATATACTTGTGAATTTTCAAAGCAAAGAATCACTTCTGATAACTCTGCTCTCCAGCTAAAATGCCCAGAAAGTAAGGGAAAGGGAGGTCTTTAATGCAAAAAAATACCTCTTCTACATTACGAAGGAAGGTTTAAAAGTTAACACTAACGTTGAGTGATATCAAGAATCAAATAGAAGGCAATTCTGAAATCCGATATTCACTCTCCTCTCATCTGCCCTAAAAACTTCCAAATGATTTTATATTATCAAAAGAAATCCTTTTTTTTCTGGGTCAAAACTACAGGAGAGTTTTTTTGGTTTTGTTTTGCTATATGAGTTTCATAGGGATGTTCATTTGCATCAAAATCTCTGGACTGTTTTGTTCAGGGGGCTCTTAAGATATTATACCTTTTGGGCCATAGCCAGTCCTGAGCTTCCACAGTAAAACGGTAGCTGCGAATGATGCCAAGGCAATCAGTATGCTTCCCTCCCAGAAAAGTGGGAAAGTAAAATGGAGTTTTGCTCAACCCAAGATCTAGAATCATATCTGCTGAGATTCAAAGCAGCTTATGTGTGAAGATCAAAGGAACATTGTTGGAACTTTCTTCCACATCTTGAAAATAGTGGTAAGTGCTACTATAGGGCAAAGCGAAACCCAATCCCAGAAGACCAGAAATGGTCCACACTCTAGCTGCTCCCTCAGGCAATCCACTGTTTTCAATGCTATTTCAGTTCCTTAGCCTGCTTAATGTTTGGCTTGAAATTTTCAGTTGTTTACTTTTAACAGTAGGGCAAATAAGTTAACAAATATGCTTAACAGACCATAGATACCAAGCTTTGATTTCAGATCATGCTAGCTAGTCGAAAGTACAATAAAGTAAACAGAAAGATAAATTTTGGAGTCAAAAAATATGGAGTTAAAATCTTGCTGGTTATTAGCTGAATGACTTAGGCAAGTTATTCAGCCTCTCTGAGCTTCAAGTTTCTTAGCTACCAAGTAGGAAAGATAAATTACTTACCTTTTGATGTCTGTGAGAATTAAATAATATTTGACGACTATAACATCCTGACAAAGAATATGGCACATACTGTGTATTCACCATATGGTAATATATACTGTAAGCAATTTGTTGGCATTTCTTATTCAGCTTTGTATATCCAATGGCTAGCTCTTTGCCTAGTGCATAGTAGGCATTAAAAATGTCTAGTGAATGATTAAATAAATAATATTCAAAAAATAGGCCTTAACTCTTTAGAGAGGACTATTATATGCATAATCTTAGGTAACAAAAAGATACTAGAAGTAGTATTGGCCAATACTACATTCTAAATAAATCAATATGACTTCTAGATATTTTCAGGCTTTACAGAAAAAGGCTCTTGACTATAATCCTGAAAGTTGACTGAGTTCATTTCCTTATTAATAGAAATTCTTCAAAATTAATACCTTTTTAAAGATAGCTTCACTTAAATAATCCCCCAAATTATATACAGACAGAGGGGTCTAAGACATACACAGATTGACTAACTGTCACTTCTTGGGCTAAGTATAGTCAACTAAAGGCCACCTGTTTATATCAACGTAGCCTAATTTCTCCACATTGCCGTCAAGGATATTGTCCCAAAGTTTTGTAACCATAGTCCATTTTTCAGGCCTGTTGTGCCTGTGAATGAAGAAATAAAGTTTACTCTTGGTGAATTTATGTTGATTCCTACAGGGGATCGATTTTTTTTCTCTGAACATGCACCACCCCTTTTCTGCGTCATGCATCAATGCAGTGACATAAAAGGTATAGAACAGAAGCAGAGCTAGGTTTAAAAAGCATTTTCATAACAAGTGCTTTTTTCCAGTATTGCTGTTACCTATAAAACACACAGAAACATCATTCAAAGACTCTGTAGTAAGTTCGGTGGGACCTATTGTTTTACGACCCGTGAAATGGTGATGGTGATGGAAATGGAGTTGAGAGAGAGGAGAGGCTGTGGTTAGAAAGGAGAAGCTAGAAGACACCTTTATAAATCTGCCAATACCCCAAATCTTTTTTAACTCACTTCTCCTGCCCACGAGAAACTGAAGTCTGGGACACTGGAAACGGAAGTGTTAATATAGCCGTAAATCTAGCTTCTTTTTTTTTTTGGATTGTAAGAGCTACTTCATGAGAGTGGAGAAAGGATGGCTGTTAGAGCGGACCCTCAGCATCCGGGGTTCCGAATCTGCAGAATCCACAGTCAGTGGAATCCGCAAATGAGAATCCCGCAGATACTGAGCGTGTTACGAATCACTCCATTTTATACAAAGCATTCTGAGCACCAGCAGATTTTGGTACCCTGCAACCAACCTGCAGATAATGAGAGATGAGTGTATCTATATGTCACGTAGGTAGGAATTTAGGCTCAGAACACACGTGTGACATGCCTCATCGACACGGCTCGTCAGGGGTGGAATACACAGAGGGACCATCCCCCGCCCGCAAGACAGACGTGACATCTTCAAGACCCCGGGCCCATTTCTTCTAGAATTTTCATTCTTGAACGGTGGGAATCTTAATAAAACAGCCACTCGGATGCTTTTATTTATTTATTTTTCCTGCCTTCCAGGCCAACCGTCTCCTTACTAAGTCATTCGATTTCCCAGCTGCACTGCTAAAAATAAATGGCCGAGGAAGAAAACTTTGCTTGGCAAAGGATTTGATGTGTTGTCTTCTCGAAGGGCCCTTCCTGATGCAGTTACTGAGAAATGGCATCAGCAGAGCCGGCCCCAGGTTGAGAAGCTCTCCTGGCTGGCGTTCTCCTGCCGAGGTACCTAATATTTAATTTAAGCAGGTGATCGTAAAAGAAGCACGGGCCATTGGCTTGGTGGAGGGAGGGGGGGCCGCATTCTATTATGATCACTGAGAGTATTTTGAGAGGTTAATAGAAACCAATTGATTTTCTTTACTCTTTAATTCTAGAGCTTACAAATGTAAACCCTCGAGGAGGTCTGGATTTTGTCGTTTGCAGGGGATTTGTTGGTGAAATAAAGGACCCCGGAAAGAAAATACGTAGATTTTCCAACTTGGTATATTCTTGTAAAGGAGGACAATCAGATTCATAAATCCAGGATCCGTTTTCCACTCAGTTGGAAACAAATCCCACGCAGAATGTTCTCTCCCTTCACCCTTCATTCGTTGGTTCTTTTGATCCTTCCTTCTTTCCGTCCCTCCATCCCTCTCTCCCTTTTTTCCCTCCTTCCTATCCTCTTGGCTTTCCTTCCTTCACTTCCCCTCCTCCTACTCCTTTCTTCCTAATTCCTTCCCCTTTCCCATTCAATACTCTTTCCTGCAAATTGTAAGCATGCATGTGGGTCAGATGATGGTTTCCTTGCCTCTCAGCCGAGCTGGGCGTCTCCCCTGACCCCGTTCGCAGTGCCTTTAATAGCTGGACCTTCCTT
>PVHT021183707.1:4865804-4895161 GCA_004024745.2 Catagonus wagneri
CCCCCCCGTCTTCTTCGCTCTCCTTGGAGGATATCCAGGGAAGTTCTGATGGGACCTGCTCCTGCTTTCCTTTTTTTAGGGGGCGGAGCTGGTGAGGTCACAGACCGAGAGGGACCGTTTCAGAAGAGCTGGGTCGAGGGCTGCTTCACGGGGCTCCTTGGGACATTAAGTAACTCGGCGAGTGAGAAACATCCTGCACTGGAGCTGCGGGATGAGTCAGAATTAAAAAATGACTTTCGCGGCCAAATAAGAAATGGGGTTGAAGCCCTCGGGTTCTCTCGGGGCAAAGGGAACGTAAGGAGAGGGCCACCCAAGAAGTTCCTGAGTCAGAGGATAAGGGAGAGAGGGGCGGGTACCCCTCGGCCTGGTGAGAACCCCCCTTTGAAAACTGTAGGGCCGGGGACCATGGGGTTTAGTTTTAGCTGAGGGCCCCTAAGTTGCAAAGTACAATGGCATTTGGGAGGATTTTTTTGTTTTTTTTTTCGTATCAAGGAGAGCACCTATTCTCCAAAGCAATCTTCCAGGAAAGTTTCCAAAAGCATGTGGAAAAGGAAAATCTCTTAGCCTAGTGATGCGAGCGTCAATTCAGCTGTACTTTTCTTGATTAGTCTCTTTAAATGGGAAGAGAAGTTTTTTTCGTTGATGGGTAATTGACACATAACATTACATTAGTTTCAAGTGTAATGTCTTAGTTTGCAAGTGTTAAAGACACAGGATGCATGAAAGTGTCTTTTTTTCTGGTTTCACCTAGACGTTGAAACCGTGAAGGCTGCGTTAGGTCTCATGACAGAACTGGGCTTTACCTTCAGTTTTCCGTGAGTACTCTGGTGACAATCCAAGAAGATGTATGTGACTAATTACGAAATTCTGAATTAGGAGGGAGCTTTCCACACTTCAAAGTTATGGACACATTTGCTTTGGAAAAGATAGTTTTGACTACATAAAATTGAAACAAATAAGAGTCTAAAGATCACCATCTCTCTAGATAAAAAAAAAAAAAATAGAGGATAAACAACAAGCTACAAAGATATTTACAACCAGAACCATGTCAAATGTAGGCAGATCTAACATACAATATGACAAGTATAACTTGATTTGGAGAACAGTATGCTCTTAACAGATGAATGCATCAATGATATGTGTTTTAAAATTATGAAAATAGTTAACAAATATGAATACCTTAATAAAAAATGCAAATTAAAATAAGACTGGAACGCTTTTTCTTTAACACCCCTCCTTCTTTCTTTTTCAACTGTCCATGATTAAAAAAAAAAACATGCCCAGTTCTACTGACTGGTGGAATTTTTGTACATGGCATCTTGAAAACCTTACTTTGTGTTGAAAAGTCAGCCGTCAACAGCAGCCTATTGACGCTGAATCTGAAAATTACCTGGGTAAAAAGAAAACCCATTTTTGTGATGGGAATATTGTTGAGCTAGAGATATCTGAGGCCAGAGATAGTTCCAGAGGAAAAAAGTTTGTTTCTCCTTTGTTGTTAGAATCAATGTACGTGGATACAGGGGTCCAACTTTTTCCCCCTTTATTTGTATGTATTTTAAAATCAATAGTTATCTTTTTCCAAAAAATCTTTCCAAATCCCAGGATTCTTGTTTTGTTCGGGCCATGCCTACAGCCAGGGATTGAACCCAGACCGCAGAAGTGACCAGAGCCACAGCAGTCAGATCCCTAACCCACTGAGCCACCAGGGAACTCCCAAAACTTAAAAAAACATCATTATGGCTTCCTCCTTTCTATTATGAGTCTCCAGTAGACATTTTTTTGGTAATTCATATTTGTATTTTTGGTTTTCATCAAATGTTGGACATTAGCCTCTCTAAACTTTTTATTGGATGTAAGCAGATGGATTTTGTGAACCTGTAATTGAATATTAATACTTAAGCTCCATATGAGTGCTCATCAAATGCCTACCCTAGTGGTAGCAACATGTGCCAGGGGAAGTCAAGCAAAGCTGAGAGCTAAAACAAACCAATCATTAACTTTTTCTTTATGACCCAGGTCCCATCCTCACCTTTTATGTTTCAGGGATCGTAATAAAAAATAAGAATAACGATCCTTACCTACTCTGAAAAGATATTATTAAAAACAACCAAATGAATTGACTGAGTGGAACTCAGAAAAAAAAAAAGAAAAAAGAAAAGAACAAAGTGTTCTAAAAATGTTTAATAATAAAGGACTAAAGGGATAAAGAATTTCACTCTAGGACTGTTAATTCAGCACCTTTTATAAGCACTAAATTTATTTAAGCTAAATAAAAATAGCACATGACAAGTTGTATTTGTGTGGGAAATCACAGAGAAAATAGCAAAGACATTGGAAAATTGCATTTTTTCAGGTAATTAAAGGTCATACTATTTAGCTGAACCATAATCCATCACAACGAGCAAGGCATTGATTACTGCTCTGGTCCACATTCATTTTTAATTCCATTAGTGAAATAAATGACAGCCTTTGAATTTGCCACTTTCTTGATACACAGCAGTGAGAATGGCAAATTACTCTAGGATCCAGAATAGCTGAATAGATAAGCTTCTTTCTTCCTCTTTGGCATTCCAAACTACAAAGTTTTAAGCAGCAATAAACATAAGAGCAACCGTCTCCCATGTGTGGTGACAGCAGCTCTTAGGTGATCTGAGGATGTTCAAAGTCAAGTTATTCTCATGATTTATCCACTGATGAGCTTCAGAGATTACACGCCATCCACACGGCAAGGTAACCACCTCCATTCCTCCGGGGGCAGAAGCTGGCTTCCTCCGGGGGGGCCCTGAAGCTAATGGTTAGACAACCCAAGTGTCCTGAAAATAGACTGAATAATATTTCGAGGTACAGGTGTCGTAAGTGCTGTCAAAGAGAAACACTCAAGAAGGTTATCAGATTCCCCATCTTCTTCAGGTGTAGTGTAGCCATTCATTTTGTTAACGCTCTCTTTGTATTTAAACATGGGGCAACCACAAACTGAAAAATACACACGAGTCTATTTTTGCTTTCTGTTGCTCTGTTTGTGGGAGTAATTGTTTCACACTCAGTGAACCACAGATGAGCTTGTGTTTGTATAAGAACTTTTAGGAGAACAGAGAGGCATTATTCGTTCTTTGTATGTGAGGGCACGAAGGCTCCGTCTGTGTGTAGGACGATGCACGTGTGAATGTGTTGGCCACATTCTCCGCGAATAAATGCACACGAATTCTTGCAGGGTCGTCCAGACAGGAGTAGTTTTCCTATTGGCGGTTACTTCTGTGGCCCCAAGCCAGTCTTGCAGAGCGACTCAAGCCTCTCACTCCTGCCGGCCCCCTACTCAGGTTTTCGCTAGACGGACCCCTCTTCCCCTTAGGCTGAAGCCCTCACTGGTCTCTGACCACGCTTTCACGTCACCACCTAATGGATGGAGCAGCAACACCCTATGCAGGGACCCAAGAGCCGATGTTCACTCTCCTCAAGCTACTGGCATCAAGCCTTGCCCAGAAATCTACAGACACCTAGGAGACTGCAGGGACCGTCACAGCATCCCTGAACTAAAATCACTGTGCTTCTCACTCCACATCCAGCCTTGCTAAGTTTAAAAGTGTGGTTCTTGGAGCTCCCCTGGTGGCTCAGCGAGTTAAGAACTCGACTAGTATCCTTGAGAATGCAGGTTTGATCCCTGGCCTCGCTCGGTGGTTTAAGGATCCGGTGTTGCTGCAAGCTTTGGTGTAGGTCACAGATGCGGCTTGGATCTGGCGTTGCTGTGGCTGTGGTGTAGGCTGGCAGCTGCAGCTCCAGTTTGATCCCTAGCCTGGGAACTTCCCATATGCCACGGGTATGGCCCTAAAAAGAGAAAAAAAGAAGCGTGGTTCTTGTTTTTCAAGGGAGAGAGAGCTTGAAGAGGCTGTCACAAGAATAAGTAACAACTAAACAGACGCCATGGTAGTAAAATATTTTCAGACCTTGGCCCGTAGGGTTCCTTGCAAATACTCATCTCTGCCATTGGAGCGAGAAAGCAGCCATTGACCACACGGCCGTGAGTGAACTGTGTGCTAATAAAACTTTATTTACAAAGTTAAGAAACTGGACGGATGTGGCCCAGGAGTCACAGTTTGCTGATCTCCAATCTAAAGTGAGGTTCTTTAGAACCGATCATCTGGGCAGAAGAAAGAAAGCCATTCACAGAACCTGTTGTCATGTAATATTTGAGTAATGTTGTGGCAAGATTTCCGTCCTGGACTAAGTGATTTCTTTCTTCTTCTTAAGTGATTTCTCGGCACTGTTTGAATGATGTAGACAAATTCCCTGACTGGCCTCCCTCATTCCCTCAGGAACGAGCGGAAGGAGATGAATGCACGACGTATTTATGGGCACAAGGCCTTTCTCCGATTTCTTTAAAGACCTGAAATAGTGTTGACAAAAACACATTCAATTTGATTATTTTAATTTACACCATTAGTAGCAGGGGTGTTTTGAGGTTAACCTAGACCTCTTTTTTAGAGGTTGACAAGGACCAATTTACATAATAAATTCCCCCATGCCTGCACACACACACACACACACACACACACGCACACACACACACACGCACACACACACACACACACACACCCATACATACACCACAACACCCCATGCACTGGCACAAGAATTTGTAGGGAGAGGCTAACTTCACACTTCAGTCTGGTTGGAATTTTTTTCATCAAAACGCCATCTGCAGAACTCACGATACAGTTTTTTTCATCTTTGATTAATGACATTTTCTTTTTCAAAAAATTGGAGTTGACTTACAATGCTGTGTCAGGGTCCGGTGTACAGCGAGGTGATTCAGTTTTATACATATTTATGCACACACACACATATATATACCTATATATGTATACACACCAAATTTTTCAGATTTGTTTCCATTGTAGGTTATTATAAGATATTGAATATTCTTCCCTGTGCGACCTAAGCGGTCCTTGTTGTTTATCTGTTTTATAGATGGTGGTATCTGTTAATCCCAAACTGCTAATTTATCTCTCCCTCTCCCCCCTTTTCCCTTGGGTAACCACCCATTTGTTTTATTGATCTTTTCTTTTGTCAACCGTTCTGTTAGAGCAGGCCAACGGATTTCTTAAGAGACAATCCGTAAGCTTGCCTCGCCACGGAGGACCAAGTCTCTTACTAGAAACATGGGCTCAAGGAAAATATTCCATAACTAAATTAAGGCTAAATTATCCACATAGGCTTATGCTCCATGAGTGACCGGGCATGTTGTATTTTGAGGGCATGAAAAAAACTGCTGACTCTTTGCTGATAAGTAGGTCTGACTTGGTGGACTGAGATAGCGGCGGGGGTTATTACACTTAGGCTTCAGGGCTCAAGCTGGCCACTTGCAAGAGTCAGAAAGGACTTTCTCCCTCCGGGCAGAACAATATTAAGCAAGGAGCTGGGAGTCTGGAGGTTCTCTAAGACTTTGCCTGAAGCAGGAAGTCTTGCTTGGGGACAGTCTGATTCTACCCGGAGAACCCCCCTTCCCTGCGCATTTTCTGAGCCTCAAGCAGATACGGATCTTGTTCTCTGCGTTGAGGAGGCTCTGAGTCGGTCTCCTGGTTTAGCTTCTCGCTGGGCTCGCTCAAAAGCTGATGAAAGCGGCTTTGAAAGGTACTCGCCCCGCTCATATTCTCTCTTGCTTGACGTTCAGTTCAACGCCGCTGTTCAATCATTCGAAACACTATCTTCAGAACAGAGGCAGACATACTGTAGCGTTTCTCTAGTTATGCCTTAGGCAGAGGGAGAACCCAGATACGGGGCTTAACACAGTGGGTTGACTGCTGGGATCTAGCTCCTTTTTGAGTGTGTGTGTGTGTGTGTGTGTGTGTACATACATGTGTATGTATATATATATAAAGTGCATAAAATAGATGCTAAATAATTCTGAACACTTAAGTTGTATCTTCCATTCTGTTCATAAACCACGTGTAAATCCTGCGTCAAAGAAGAGCAAAGAGAAAGGGAAGAGCTATAAGAGGGAAGAGGTGTGGTGCAGGAAAGAGTATACCAGCTCTGGAGCCAGAATACCCAGACCTGTGGCTGAAATGTAGTGAGTTCTCAGTAAATAACACCCACCAATTCTACAGTTCCCTTTAGGGTTGGAGAGTATGTCTTAGGTGTCTTTGTATTTCAACATTTGGCACCGTTTCCTGCACATGGGAGATGCCCAGTAGCGCTGCTTCCGGGTGAAAGAGAGGGACCGTGGAGGAAGCAGTGGCCAGAGGGAGAAGCCAAAAGGAGGGAGGGCTTCAGGGAGGGGAGTGTGGTCACATGCCACCCAAAGGTTAGGTGAGATAAGGACTGGGAGGTGTCCATCAGCTCCGGCAGCTAGTAGGTCATTGGTGACCTTAGGGGCCGCTGTCTCAGTGGAGCAGTGGGTGGGGGAGGTGGGGGGTGGGAGCCAGGCTGCTGTGGGGGGTGAGCAATGAGTGGCAGGTGTAATAATGGTGGCATGAGGGTCTCCTCTATGCTTCTATGGAGCTGGGCTGTGGAGGAAAGAAGAGGCGCTGGGGATCAGCCGATGGTTAATGTCCCTGAAGTGACAAGGGATATGAGCGTTCAGAGGAGGTAGAGGGGTCCCCTAGCTCTTACCCTTTCTTCTTAGCCAGTCTGAGAATACCTTCTTCAGCATCCTGTGCCTGAGTGGAAGCTGGTTGCTCCCTGCCTCTCAGGTACCGGTTTTACAAAGTCCGTAACGAAGAAACCCCCAGACTTTTCTCCGTCTATTGTTTCTATTTCAGCCTTCTGGGACCATAGGTGTGTTAGTTGGTCAATTGTAATTGTTCAGTTTTAATAAACCCTGAGTTTAAAAAAAAAAAGAAAAGAAAAAAGTTATTTTTGGAGCTGCAAATGTGTTCTCTTCTTCTTGCATGGAAATTGCTTTGATGTGCACTGTTAACCCCCAAAGATTCTCTCATCGTCTCGAGCAAGTTGGTGGTAAACTTGTGAAGTGGGAACATTTTTAGGGTTCCCCACACATAGTTCGTCTGAGGACGATCGGGAACCCGGGAGAAAAATCACCATTAAATTGTGCTGATTGAGACAAGCATTTAAATAAACTCTTTCCTAAGACAAAATCAAAATTAGTCTCATAAGCAAAATGAAACAGTAGGTCTTTCCCTCTTCCCTTCAACATTTTTTTCATTTGGAAAGAAAACTAAATAAACTTAGGCCCAGGGAATTTTGATTTCAGTACTCAAATTTTTAAAAGTGGAGTGGAGAAAGCTAATCTGTCAACCACAGATATTTACTTAACTATTAAAAATTCAAAAACATTGGTTATTTGACTTAATATTTAGACACCCTTTACGGCTATAATTCTCTGTAAAGCCAAGCTTGAGAAATTATTTTCAGGTTAGCCGTCAATGTTCACTATCCAAACGCATCTAATTGCAGGTCTCAGTACCTACTTCAGAACCAGAAATTACGGTTGATCCATTTCAACCTGAAAAGAGATCAGTTTTTCATGCTTAAATGAAACAGCTTCTAGGATGGCTTCAGAGCAAAATTTTTAAAAAGCTAGTCTGATTGTCAGCAGGACTTTGGGTGGCAGTTAGCTAGAGTTTTATAAAATCCAGTCTCCAGTGCCCTAGAAACAGACACATGAACGTGTGGTTAAGTTCTGGCCACAATGCTTACAAGGCCCAATTTCCCAGCTCCGTTCCATTTTTCATTTTTTTCCCTCCTTGCAGTGTGTTTGTGGCCACAAAACTGCACTAACATTTTTGCACTTTTTTTCAGAGTTCTGGGTTGCACGAGAAGTCTTTCGAAACTGGCTGTGAGGCTGTAGCCCCTTTCGGCTGCAGGGAATTCCTGATTCACACCCCAGCTGGGTACTTTCCAGGGGCTGGGGGCCGGGGGCCTCTCTGCGCATGCCCCGCTCTGCTCTAGGGCCAGACGCCACCTGGCCCACCCACTTAGCCGTGGGCTTCAGAAACCTGTTCTGGTGTCGTTTGGAAGCATCAGAGGCTGGGATTCCTCTGGGACAGCTCACCTGCTTTTCTGCTCAACCTGTGACTACCCTTCCCCCGGGTCTGAACTGGTCAAACCTTTCCCCCTTAACCTTTGCAGGGAAAAACCAAGCTTATCTCCTCTTGGCTGGGAGAAGAACATTCTTTCAATCTCTGAGAGGTCTGCAGCAAAGGGCTAGGAAGGAAACTGGAATGGATTTCTTCATTCGCGGGTCAGCTACCCAGTATCTGCTATGGATCAGGGAAGCGGTGGGTGCTGCAGCTACCCGGATAATGGCGTGTGGTCTACTCCAACGATTCGCAGCCCAGCATAGAAAATAAAACTGTTTACCTCCGCTCTTCAAAGGCCAATGATCTTATGATCAAGTAGCAATATAAGCAAGGTGGTATTGATGAGAAGGAGGTGTGCTTGTTAGGGGGGCCGAGGGTGGGGAATGAGAGAAGGCTTCCTGGAGGAGGTGACGTTTTGGTCCTTGAAGGAGGCACAGAGCTGCCCTACCAGAGAATCAGAGATCCTACTTTCCAGGTTCTCTAAGAAATTGCTAATGAACATGTGTGTCGACTGTTTATTTATTTTTTTTAATAAAAATGTTCTGTCTTTAAGGTGGAAACATGATGATTTGATGTCACTTCCATAGTGAAATGATGACTACACTCAAGTTAACATATCATGTCCTCACATAGTTTTTCTATTTTTGTGTGGTGGGGATATCAAAATCTGCGGTCGTAGCAAACTTGCAGTATTTTCATTACAGCGTTATTAACTATAGTCACCATGCTGTACGCTAGATCTCTAGGCTTATTCATCCTACGTAGCTGCAGCTTCCTACCTTGGACCAGCATCTCCCCTGTTCCCTGTCTCCCCACCCCCGGTAATCATCCTTTTATTAACAAGTATGTTTAAACAGATGAGCGGTACTAGCTGGTTAGCTCAGCTGGTTAGCGTGTGGTGATAATAAGTGAGCATAGCGTTGTCCCGGACCCTGAAAAAAAACACTAAGTGAACTAGTCTATAACCCACGATCTATCATCAGACAAATCTTACACTATTAAAACAATAATTCCATGTGGGCATTCAGTATTTTTCCCCATTGCATATGCATTCTTTATTGCAATGAGAGAATTACCGATTTGGTGGCTCCCAGAATGCTTCCTATATTGTGTTTTATAATTGGTCTTCTAGGAGTTCCCACTGTGGCTCAGCAGGTTAAGAACCTGACTAGTATCCATGAGGATGTGGGTTCGATCCCTGGCCTTGCTCCGTGGGTGAAGCATCCAATGTTGCCACAAGCTGCGGTGTAGGTCACAGAGGCGGCTCAGATCTGGCGTTGCTGTGGCTGTGGTGTAGACCTGCAGCTGCAGCTCCGTTTCGACCCCAAGCCTGGAAACTTCCATATGCTGCAGATGCAGCCCTAAAAAGAAAAAGAAAAAAACATATGTGTGTATTTTAAATTGGTCTTTATAGGCTAAACATAAACCAGAGGCTTATTAGTTACTAAGTGCATATTAAAAAGAAGGTAGGTCATCAGATGGGTGGAAGGGAGCACAGGGTTTGGTTTCCACAGCAGGCTGTAGGCTCCTGTGCTCGGTGATCTTTGAAGGGCTTCAGTTATCTGGGTGAGCGTGGTCCCTGCCTGTGGTGGGGCATTCAGGGAGGTGACCCCTGCGATCAGTTACTTTCCTTGTGTTCCCAGGAGCTTTCCAGACTCACAAAACTTCTGCTTGATGACTAAACCAAGTCCATTCTCTTGAGAACACTTTTCAACAATAGGTCAGAGACTAACTTTAGGCATGAGCCAAAAATCACGTTAGTAGTGGCCTCACTTCCTTAGCAATTATCGACTTGTGTCCCCTAAGGGGGGTGAGAGAAGGGGCGGAGGAAAACCTTGATTCTGCTTCTTTCCTCTAACGGCCCGTGAACCGCCAAGGAGAGCGGCAAGTCCTCACCGCCTGGTTCGGGGCCAGTCCTGGGTTCGGGGCCAGTCCGAGGGTTGGATTCTCGTCTGTGCCACTTACAAGGACTTGTGATGTATGTCGCTCAAGCCGTTGTTTCCTCATCTGTAAAACAGGGATTAAAAATAACTGACCCACCTCCCAAGGAGGTCGTGAGGGTTAACCGAGATAATGAAGGTAACGCATTTGGTACACAGTAAGAGCTCAATAAATGGTGATACTAAGGGGGCACACAGACCCGGTCATTGCTGCTTCATCTGCAAGCCAGCAAGGGTGCTTTCAAAAGAAATCAAACCTGCCCACACCTTGATCTGGGACTTCCAGACTCCAGAACTGGGAGACAGTAAATTTCTGTTTGAAACACTCAGTGTGCGGGGTTTTTCTACAGCAGTTCTAGCAAACGACCAGCTTGGAACACTGCTTTTGCGTTACTCCGGCAGAGAGAAGCATTTGCCATAAGACACGCCTGGTTTCCGAGGCCTCACATATCGAGTCTCTGGCTCCTGCAGCAAGTGAGCTGACCACGGCTCTAAAGCGCCCCAGGGCTACTCTGAATGGACATAGCAGGGAGGTCACAGAAGCTCATTTCATGCCTTGCTTCCGTTGGCCACGCCGACCTTTTGGAGGGCACAGATCCCACAATTTATGGAGTGGGGAGAAATCCCGTTCACTAGATGTGGAGACACCCTAAGTGTTCACTCATGGATGAACGGATGAGGAAAAAGAGGGGAATCCTGCCACCTGGGACAATGTGGATGGGCTTGGAGGACACGATGCTAAATGAGAGAGTCAGAGAAAGATTCATAATTAAAAAAAAAACACAAGCTTGCAGAAACAGTAGAAAGGTGGTTCCCAGGGGTAGGGGACCTGGGTCAAGGTGGCCCTTTAAAGGTACAAAATTCCCATTAAAAGATGACTTCCAGGAGTTCCTGTCGTGGCTCAGCCGTTAACCAACCTGACTAGCATCCATGAGGACGTGAGTTCGACCCCTGGCCTTTCCCGGTGGGTTAAGGTTCTGGCGTCGCTGTGAGCTGTGGTGTAGGTCACAGACGCGACTCGGATCCCATGTGGCTGTGGTGTAGGCCGGCAGCTGCAGCTCCGATTTGACCCCTAGCCCGGGAACCTCCATATGCCACGGGTGTGGCCTTAAAAAGACAAAAAAAAAAAAAAAAAAAAAAGAGCAAAAACAAAAAAAGCTTCCTTCTGGGAAGTAATGCATGTCGTAGTGACTACAGTTAAGAATAATATATTTTATATTTAAAAGTTGCCCCTACAAATTGTAATTGCACGAGGTGGTGAATATTAACTAACTTTACAGTGGTGATCATTTTGCAGTATAGACAGATAACCCCTCTACCCAGATCCTTCACACATGCATGATGTTGTGTGTCAACTGTGTTTCAACAAAGCTGGAACAAAAATATGTGGAACGAACATCAGTGAGTACAGGCTGCCCATTAGTCTCTAAGTGTTTTGCTATCGCATTTTTTGTTGCTAATAAACAAAAACTTGTCATCTAAAAAAAAAAAGGTACTGTTCGCGGAGCACCTGCTGTGTGCCAGGAATTGTGTCACACACTCTCCTTTCAGTTACTTCCCATAAAAAGCTCTGTGAGGTGGGTGCATTTCTTATCCACATTTCACAGATTTTAAAAAATGAGAAAAAGAATCCTTTTCAGATTCTTTTCCATTCTAGGTTATTACAAGATATTGAGTGTAGTCCCTGTGCTACACAGTAGGTCTTTGTTGGTTTTCTATTTTAAATACAGTAGTGTATATCTTTTAATTCCTCCTCCATTTCCCCTTCGGTCACAGTAAGTCCATTTTCTATGTCTTTCTGTTTTGTAAATAAGTTCCTTTGCTTCATTTTCCCATATAAGCGAAGGCCTAGGATCTTTGCTTACTTCACTTAGTGTAATAATCTAGGCCTAGCCATGTTGCTGCCAATGGCATTATCTCATTCTTTTTTATGGCCGAGTAGTATTCCACTGTGTATATATACACTACATCTTCTTTATCTATCCATCAGTCAGTAGATTTATTTTTATTTAAAAAATTTTTTGTATTTGCATCTCTTGCAATTTATAGCACATTGCTACTAACAGACACTCAGAAAATGTTTCTTGAATTAATCCCTGGCTTAATCCTTCTCGCAAATATGACAACCCTTCTGTCAACAAATATATGAAAACGCACAAGGACCTGCTGTATAGCACAGAACTACACTCAAGATTTTGTAATAATCTTTAAAGAAAAGGAATCTGAAAAAGAATGTATATGTCTAACTGAATCACAGCACTGTACACCTGAAACTAATATAACATTGTAAGTCAGCTATAGTTCAATGAAAGAGACACAGACAGAGAAAGATGGAAAGAAAGAAAAAGAAAGGAAGGAAGGAAGACAGAGAGAGAGAGAAAAGGAAGGAAGGAAGGGAGGAAGGAAGGAAGGGAGGAAGGAAGGAAGGAAGGAAGGAAGGAAGGAAGAAAGAAAGAAAGAAAGAAAGAAAGAAGGAGAGAGAGGGAGGGAGGGAGAGGGAAAGAAAGAAAGAAAGAGAGAGAAAGAGAAAGAAAGAAAGAAGAAAGAAAGGAAAGAAAGAAAGAGACAGACAGATCCAGTATATGGTAAACACGAGCTCTGAGCTGGGTCTTGTTCAGGCAGACACTGCTCCCTGCTCTTACGGAGTTTGCTAGTTGAGAGCTGATGGTGTGGTTTTCAGTGGCTTCTCATCATAGTCTACAGCTCGCCCTGCCTGATTCTGTGCTCTTGGGGTGGCAGAGGCCCAGTTGCAAGGTCGGCCCGCTCTGGGAGTCCGGAGTCACCCCTCAAGACTGATCGTTGCCAGAAGCTCTTTTTTATCATCTACGAAATAAAATGCTTCCCAATCCACTTCTCCTTCGCCACTGCTTCCCTCTCACTATTACGGAGAGGGCCAGCTCGGTCCCCACCTGTTTTCCTCTCTTGCACACGTGCTGTAGGTAGATTTGAATAAGCTATGAAATCCACAAGCCGCACAACTGAAAATGGGTGGAAAATGTCATCTCCCAACAGCTCTTGGGGGGAGGAAAAAACACACAACAAAACCAAATCTGGCTTTCCAAAGCAATGGTTTATTTCCTTGTTCAAAAAGGAGGTGAAAAGGTGGTGGAGGGGGAATTGAGGGCTTTATAAAATTTCTCATTATTTTCTCTGAAATCAAATTAGATGTGGTGGCCCAGTGGGACACTTCTGCTTCATTTAGGACAGAGCAGAGTGGCCTCTCAGCACATGAGGGGCTTGTGGCCATGACGCCAGAGATTTTGCTCAGCTGTGAAACGTGTCGCTTGCCGGAACTGCTCCGACCTTGTGGCTGGTAACTGCAGGAAGGACACATCATGTCACTCCCATGTCTAATTTGGGAAAAAAAAATCTGTTTTTAATGAAACAAAGTCTCCCCAAAACATGACCTCAAATTTTATGATGTCACCCCCATTCACCTGTTGCCATGGGGGTAAACCACCTCCCTGAAGCAAAACAGGTATGTGGCTTCCTTAAAATTTCTAGGCTTTCTGGACATAGTTGTGCAAGAAGTTATGGAAATAGTGCCAAAGGTCACTGCCACAGACTAGCTCTTTCTTTCGGCTTCTCTCTCTTTTTTTAAACCTGGGAAATTAAAGCATTAAACTAAATAATATTTAAGCTCTCTCAACACTCACTAAATTCTGTATCAACCAAAAGGTGAAGGAAGCCTGTATGTGTTTATATCTGCAGACACTTCAGGACAGATAATTTACACAGGCTGAGAAATTGGATTCTAGCCTACAGCTAAATGTATTTTCAACAAAGCAGGCTTCTTGACTTCTGCCCCAGCACCAGCAGGTTCTGCGAAGTTCTCTGTAGCCTGCAAAGGCCAGACAATTAGCAGAGGTCTAAGGACTGGGCTTTCAGTGCGGTGATGCCAAGGTTCAGATTCTGGATGGGACTGGACTGTCAGGGAGCGGTTGGACCCTTGCCACTCTGATCCCTCGTCCATCTTTAAAAATGATGGAGACAAAGCCCTATAAGGCTGCTCCCAGCAGTAACAAGCTAGGTGTCTAAGGTTCTAAGGGATCCTGGAACTGGCTAATTCCCAAGAAAGACGTCAGGAGATCAGCTTCGTTCTTGGCATAGCGTAGCATCGGTAATGGTGGAAAGAGGGAGGAAAAGATTTTTCTGGAATATGCTTTAAAAGAGCGATAAAGAAAGTATACCCACAACTTCCAAACAAAAGCCACTGCAAAATTCGGACCCCACGACGAAAGCTGAAATGGCTTATTCGCTTTGTCTCTTGAAGAACACTCAAGAAGCCAATGGAAGCAAGTCAAACTGTTCTTTCGGAGCCACCCATGGTCACAGCACCGTTTTCTATCTTTGGATTATTTGGAAGATGGCCGAGGCTAAGAAGCTGTATTTCTGAAATACGGGCTCTACCAGAGTTCAAAACAGCCTCAAAAGATTTCCAAGGTGAAATGAGGTTGTATTATGTAAAGCTCCGTGCAGACTCTGGCTCCTGTTAAAACCAAAACAAAGGACACAACAATTGGGAGTTTTGGAAAAGAGCCTTAAAAACAATTTAAGTTTACTGAGTAAATAAATAGTGGTTTAAAATTCTCTTTGGGGGCCATTGAGAAAGTGACTCCAAGAAATGAGAGATGGAAGAGGTTTGTTTAGTACAGCCTTCCAGGGGGTTCTTTCCTTGGGATATTTCCTTTTGGATTAGAAGGTCAAAATGACAGTAACACTAATAATAAAAGATATGCTCCCAGTGCCTTCTCTTAAACCTTTTAACAGCCTTGTGAAGGGTGGAGACACGTCGCATGCATGTTTAATGTGGCTCCTGCTGCAATTAAACTTGCCCCAAGCCACTTACATTTGATGGGGGCACCCAGGGGTGTAGACCAGGACACTTGATCAAATAGAAGCCGACTAGTCCCATAATTTCTCCTGAAGGCAGTTGTTTTCTTACTCTGGCCCGAAAGGAAGCCTAAAGGAAAAAATTAAAAAAAATTTTTTTTGGTGGAATAGCAAGGCCATTTTGGGTTGCAGAAATTACATAAATGGGAGTTCCTGCTATGGCTCAGTGGAAACAAATCCAACTAGTAACCATGAGGTTTTGGGTTGGATCCCCGGCCTTGCTCAGTAGGTTAAGGATCTGGCGTTGCCATGAGCTGTGGTGTAGGTCTCAGACATGGCTCGGATCAGGCGTTGCTGTGGCTGTGGTGTAGGCTGGCACCTGCAGCTCCGATTCGACCCCTAGCCTGGGAACCTCCATATGCTTGCTGCAGGTGTGGCCCTCAAAAGCCAAAAAAAAAAAAAAAAAAAGAAAGAAAGAAAAAAGGAAAAAGCAAAGAAAAGAAATTACATAAATGGATGGAATGCACTCCGTGATAATTATATATAATATTACATATTTTCAAACGAGGATTGCGTCTTTCATGTTAGCCCTTTAGAGAATCTCAAGCCTAACGTTCCTATGATGGATTTCCTTGGCGAGCAGGAAAGATAAAGGATGGAATTAGGTTAAAGAACATGTCTACTGGCTCACCCACCTCGAGGCCACATGCACCAGTCTCCACGGTTTCTATTAACAAAGCTGCCTTGAGACTTGAGATGACCTATTTCCCATGCTGTCCCTGATCTGTGACCCGCCACTCGTTTATGAGGGGACTTTGCTGGGGACTCAGCACATAGATCCATTTCCAATGGAAAAAGGAGGTAAATGGAAGGTTGCCTTTTTTTTTTTTAGTGAAGTATAGTTGATTTCCAACGCTGTGTTAGTTCCCAGTGTACAGCAAAGTGACTCCGCTACACATACATATATGTGTGTGTATACTTTTTCACAAATGGAGGTTAATGGCAAAACAGCCTTACGGAGAAGAGAAAAGTTGGCTGTAAATAGTTGCCTCTAAAAAGGAAACTCTATAAGGAGGTTGCTCACTTTGAATGAGTGACTATAAAGAGAAAAACAGCAAAAGAGGAGCATTTAGATAATTCACTCTCTTAATCTTATAGTAAAGTCTGTTAAACCATGTATATCACCACAAGACTCTTGTCTTTATTTATTTTATTGCCTGCCTTTTATCGCTCTCCTGTCGTAGCAGAAGAAAATAAAATCAACCTTCTTTTTCGTTCTTCTCCATTATGGCGGCTTTGTTTCTCTTGGGGGCTTGGACTTGGGCGTATTCCCAAGGCGTATTTGTCCATAGAGCAGTCAGGATATCCAAAGGGGAGGGATTTCCATTCCCATCACTGTGAGGTTGCTGCTGAAAAGGCTGTAAAATGGGGCGGGAGGGAGCATTCTGGTTACCGCAGAAGTGGCGGCTTCCTGCCCATCCAAACAGAAAGATGGCAGCCCCTGGCAGTGGCTGAATTCAGGGGACTTGGGACATCTCAGTGTTATTTAATGATCTCAAGGCCCACGTCACTTATCCTGCTGCTCTCTGTGCCTCCCCACATGGGGACTTTCTCTGGGTCTTGGCTAACACACAGGAATCTGATGTTTAGAAAGTCACTTTCCTGTCCTCATAAACAATTCCGCCATAATAACCTGGCTTCTGGCACCAGGGCTTCATTTAAATTTTGCTCAGCTTGGTTTACAATTAAGATTTAATTAGTAAACTCGTTACAAAGACAGGAAATCTCTTGACTTTCCCCTAATTCTCTCTCGGGTCTCAGCAAGGACCCAGCCTGTCCCTTTGTTGGCTCTAGACGTTTGCAGAAAGTTTTCTCCAAACATTGTTATTTATGTTAACTTTAATTTCAAGATAAAATATTGTTCTTTGCTTTGGAAAATAGAGGGACGTAAGCTCAGCATTTAGAAAGTAGGGTTTCCAGTTCTCTATTTAGAAAATATGCCCTGGGCATATTTTTAAACTTTTTTTGGACCCTGGGAGTCTGTTTAGATTCTCCAAGCTTTCCCCAAACAGTTCAAAAAGGGCCTACCGTTTTGACACGGGGGAGAGTAAGTAAGGCCAGAGTGTCATCACCACATGGAGACACCCTCAAAATAATCCATAACCCTGGGCTATTTCATGGCGATGCCGGGAGCACAAAAGAAGGTGTCGCAGAACTGTGTGAACTGTGCTGAAATGTTCCTATTTTGTTAAAAACAAAGCAAAACAAAACAAAAAACAGTGGGGAGGCATTTGCCAAAAACCTACAAAGAATGAGGGCTAAAATAAATGGGTACTAACTGAGAACTCTGCAGTGTTAGAAGCCCAGGACACAAGCATTTTTGCTGGGAGGATTTCTATTGGACAAAAGCTATGTAAATCCCATCCTGAGAACATGAGCTAGATCCCTTTGGGAAAAGGATGGAAACTTTTGGATCAGAGCTTCAGTGTTCTTGATGTACTTCATGCAATAAGACTCCCATGAAAACACGGACTTTGACTACCCAAGGATGATTTCAGGACACCGAAATTTTCTTCTCCTTTCAAATTCCTCCCCAAGTTTGCTTTTCTGAAAAAAAAAAAAAAAACCCCGAAGCTCTCTGTGTGATCTTTGAGCCTTAAGGAAAGTTTTATATGTTTAGATGAGTGATTACATTTTGGAAATTCAGTCTTTTTGAACTTATTCACTTAGAAGTAGCTGTAAGTTGCCTCTGACTTTAGATATATTTTTGAAGTGATGAATTAAATATTTTTTTAAAAAGTCAACTCAGTTACGATGAAGGAGATTTACTCTTTTAGTGATTTCTCTGGTCATACTATTTTTTTTTTTTTGTCCTAACTGAAGAAGAAAAAGAAATGGATCAGAAAGGTTAAGTGACTTTCCTGAGGTCACACAGCAAACTTGTAGGCAAGGCAGAAATAAGGTCGGTGTGTTTGTTTAAATTATGTTCGGAGCTCTGGGCAAACTCAAAGGGAAAAGGCATTAGGAGCTGTAAAAATCAAGACCCATGATCCTTAACGGGGGTTTCTCTTGGACCGTCTCTGACAGCTTTTATGAGGCTTTGGAATGTGTCGATAGATAGCACCGTGACGCTTCCTTCCTCTGGGAAGCCTCATTCTAAAGAGGAAACGCAGACTTGCTTTCAGAAGGGCTCAGAAGACTCTGGAGAACACAGGACTTAAAGGGTGCGGGCCAAATGACAGAGGTGTGGATAAAGCCATCCGATTAACCACATGGCTTCGAATAATCTGCAAGTAAAAGCAAAGCATCCGCTCCTTGTCTCATTGGTCTTGATTGGAAGAGTCGGCAGCCAGTGTGGGGACGTGAGACAGAGTCCAGCGTAGGATTTCAGTTCTCACCTTTGAGATGCTGGCTGCTGTACCTGATGGCAAAAAGGCAGAGAAAAGGAAGAGGATGCCTTCCTTTTTTAATTATTATTTCGAAAATAATAATTAAAAAACAAGAGAGTAGAGGGACTGCAGGCACAAAGGAACAGAAAAGTCCCAGGAAACTTCGGCACTGAGAGGGGAGGTAACTGCCCTCCAGGGGTTACTGTTTTCAGTCGAGGTTTCATTTGATGGAAACACAACCAGGAGAAACCACGATAGGTGCCCCTCGGAGCCGCGTGCAGAGCCGCAGAAGTCAACAGAAGGGGGACCGAGCCGGGGACGCCCTCATGTCTCCGGTTAAGGAATTCTCTTTGGAAAAGCAAAGGAAAATATTTGCGGGGAAGGGAGCTTCAGCAGTTATCAGAGGCAGAAAAAAACACATGCAATGCTTGGACTCTGACCGAATCCTGTTTGGAAAATCGTGGGGTCAGGAGCAAAATGAGTCATCAACGGTCTCGGGCCTGACAGTGATGAGAGGTGGTGGCCGTGGAGGGAGAGCAGGTGAAGGGGGCTTTCTAGGGGAATGGAGGGTGCTGAGCGTCTCCCTGGCTCCCCGTGACTCCTTTCGATGCAGACTTGGAGTCGTGAAGGGAGGAAGTCTTTTCCCCACCCAGGAGCACTCTTGACTCCTGCCAACGCTGGCCTGCACGGAGAGCCTCGCACTTTCCACTTCAGGCAGATGCTTGTCCCCTTTCCCCCGTAGGCGTCCACAGGCCTGCTTTAGGCCAGTGGTTCCTTCACCCGACTTGGGGGGCGAATCGGGTTCCCAGGTCCAGCCGGCGGCTGGGGAGGCACTAAGATGAAGAAAGTGAGCTCATCCGAGCCCAGTTCCCAGCAGGGCATCTTAAACGCCCCAGAGCAGGTGTTTCTGCATCGTCTGCATTAAAAGCACTCTTTCCATGACACCTCCCTCCGTCATGAAAACTTCTCGAAAAAATTTTTTCTCTTCAATTAAATAAGCGACGTCCTCTGCCCCGTGACCTCCAGAGACGAGTGATCTGACCTGACAGGCCGGGTCAGGGTTCTGGCTTGGGGAACCGCCTTCAGTGGGGTTCACTCTGAAGCGTGGTCCCACGAAACCAGGTTCTCAGAGACCAAGAGGCCCTGCTTCATTCAAGGATCCCTAAGTGGACGAAACGTCATGTAAGATTTTGAAACTCATTTGTAGGGAGTTACGATTCATTTCTTTATTTTTATTATTCAAAGCAAATCAACTGGAAGGTGCCTTCCTGAGAGCAACAGCAGATGACAAGAGGAAATAAACAGGTTTCTTTAAAAACATGGCAGATGGCTTGCATTGTACCGCGTGTGTCTTCTTCAAAAGCAACCCCTCGGTTTCTAAGAGGCTCTTTGAACTCCTGACAAGAATCGTCAAATTCCCATTGAGTTTTTTGGGATTCAAAGACCCCATTTAGAGAATCTCTGTGTTATCATTAAAATACAGAAATAAAATACAGAAATAGTTCTGTTGCTCAATCTCTCTCAGTTTGTCACCAAAATCAGTCGTTTGTGCTTCCTGGCAACACACCAAAGAATCTGAATATTTAAGAAGTATGGTTAGAACCCTAAAGTTGGTCCCTACCAAATGTGGGTGCCTTTGGAAAGGCAACGCAACGATCCAGAGATTTCCCAGTTTGGATTGGGTCGTGGGGTAGGTAATGGTGTCATATCGGACTATTCTGTTAGGAGGTGGTTTTTGCAGAAGAATTTACTCTTCACACAGCATCTCATATTTGAAAAGAGTGGAGAAAGCTCTGTTGTCCTAGTACAAAGAACACAAAATAAATCTTTACCAAACTGGCTGTGAGAGTTTGAAGAAGTGGTTCCGAACTGGTTCTCATCTTGAAGACAATCTCAGAAGAGGGGAGCAGTAGGATTTTAGCAGGAAAAGCGTGAGAATTCCATCTTTATGGGAGGAGGGAGGAAGTTTAAAAAAAAGAAAAAAAGGCTGAGCAAAATGGATCAAGGCCTCGCAAAGTTTCCCAGTGAATATTTAAGAATATGTTAAGGGGGGGTGGGGCTTGGAGAAGGATGAAGTAAGAGGCTGGGGTAGGCAGATGTAAAGCTATTACACACTGAGGGATAAACAGCAAGGTCCTGTTTTACAGCACAGAGAACTATGTTCAGTGTTTCCATGGCAAACCAGAAAGAAAAAGAATATTACAAAAAGAATGTGTGTATATATATACATGTATAATGGAATCACTTTGCTTTACAGAGAAACCAACACAACACTGTAAATCAATTCTACTTCAATATTTAAAAAAAGAGATACGTTAAAAAAGAGAGGGAGAGAGAGTAGTCTGTCTTGCTTCCTGGCTAGATGAACTGGGAGCAGGCCGGTTCATAGTACCCAGAAAAATGGCAATCTCAAAGTCTGAACATTTTCCGAGAGTGGAGTAAGGCATTACAACCGAAATATTTTGTCAATTTGTCAGCACCTTGGAAGCCACCGAATTCTTTCGAGAGCGTTAAGATTTACTTGGTGGGTTATTTGAAAAAAGTGTTTTTCAAATAAAGGACATGTGGCCTCTTCCTTGAATTCTGATTTTTTTTTTCTTTTTCTTTTTTCTTTTTTTGGTAGTGGTGCTCACCAGTGACTCAAGTATGTTTAACCCTAGGTGAAGCTCTTCATTTTTCAAATTGCATAGGCTTGTGTCATAGAAAGCTCTGGAAAGAACCTTCCCAGATCTTGAGTCCGCACACGTTTTCTTTGTTTTATTCCTGGAACTGTATGTTTTACTTTACTTTTGCTTTCAGAAACAGAAAGGGCAGTCTTTTAAAAACTGCTTCCCTTCTCAGTAGTTATGAACACTTAACATATTTTAGGAGTTCCCTGGTGGCTCAGTGGGTTAAGGATCTGGCATTATCATGGCTGTGGCTTGGGTTGCTGCTGTAACGCGGGTTCGATCCTGCCCCAGGAACTTTCGTCTGCCCCTGGTGGAGACAAAAATAAAAAAAAAAAAGAGAGAGCCAGGCACAGCACCAAGTGCTTTGTGTCTGCTATAAAAAAAATAAAGTATTGTAAAGGGAATTCCTTGATGGAACAGAACCCTCCCCACACTGACTATCAATAACCCTCTGACCCTGAAGCTTTGGTGTGATTCTCAGTGAAGACGAATACAACTGTGGCAAGGAGGAGGAAATCACCACTTAAAATACGGGATGGGGGAAATCTACATTTCTTAAAGATGGTGGAGAAAAGAGTGAGTGTCTTCGTTTGTGCCTTCTCCCCCCACCCCCACTCCACCAGGAGGCTGGGGGATCCCCCCCGAAAAACAACTCCACGCTTGGAGGTTCCCAGCAAACATTGTGTGCCCAGCAGTCTGCTGATCACTTTTGTCTTCCTAAATCTAACCCCGAGATAAACCTTGTTTCCTACCCTCGACATGCCCCTCTCTCCCTCGTCCCTGTCCGTCAGGACATTGTGGTGAGCTCATTGTGAAGAAACAGAAGTGACAGCTTCCTTCCTCTGAGTAAACAGTCCTGCTACTTAGACACAGTTCAAAGGGTTTGTCTCCCCAACGTGGCTATTCTTCTAGGTGGGCAGGGAGGGCCAGCTCAAACTTCTAATTAAGCTGCTTTGTTCCCTGCTGACATCCCCAATTTTTTTTCTTTTTTCTTTTTGGCCACGCCTGAGGCATGAGGAAGTTCCTGGGCCAGGGATCGAACCTGCTGCAACCGGAGCCACAGCGGTGACAGCACCCGATCCTTAACCCAGGGATCCGAGCCACCAGGGAACTCCTCCCGATTTTCGCCACTAGAAAAACACTGTATAGCAATGACTCAGCCCGTGGCCTGTTTCCACGGCCCCCGCCTGGATTTGCTTTGTGCTCACTAAGATAACACTGACGCCTCATCCGCACTCTATTGTGTCTCCGTTTATGATCCTGACCTTGCGGAGTGAAAGGAGTGGGTGGCCCTGTTTATGCCACATCGCCAGCATCAGGCTTCTCTCTCCTTAGCGCTGGGCAGATGACAAGGAGTCAGGCCGGCGTGGTATTTCTTTGACCTTTCTCTTCTGATTCTCGCAGTTCCCACTGTGGGAGGTCATGAGGAAAGGTCAAGAGACGCGGGGGTCTCCCCTGGCGGGAGGGGACAGCCACGCCGTGTGACGTCAGGCCAGCGGCATCCAGATGCCCCTTGCAGGAGAACAATACCCAGTCCTCCAGCAGGAATCCGCGGCTGCCAAGAAGAGGCCGGGGTCTCCCTCCGTTCAGAAGACACACCGTCCATATTTCCTATTGTTTTTCTAGGCACTTGCTTCCTTTTGTTTGTTCCCGCGTTTACAAACCAGCGAGCCACCACACTTGCTGCAGTGCAGGCGACTTCCGTCCCGGGGGTCATTCCAGAGCAAGCCCCGTCGGAGGTTTGAACAGCAGCTGCGGCGGGAGTTTTCTTTGGGGTTTTGTTCTATAGGCTGGACTTGGTTTTATGATTTCTTAGAGAGAACGGTCTGATGGAAAGGCCTTCAAGGGTCCTTTTTTTTGTGTGCTTTTTTTTTGCTGGAGACGACTCAGAATTACTGAACCAAAATCCCTGTGTTGCTCGAGATTTTGGGGGACCATTAGTTTACGCTGCTTGCGAGGGGGGGGGCGGTCCTGAGACAACATCTATTGTGAAAAGGGCTCTCAAACATCCTCTAGGTAAGTGCTGTAAATAACCAGGAGGGTGGAGGGGGTTCTTTAAGGAGCTTCCGCAGAGCGGGCCCTGGAAGCCTCCAGGCCTGAGAGGCAGCAGTTTTGAATAAAGGACCTGCTGACAGAGTGCTTGAGAAGCGCCCAGAGATAGGCTGTTGGTGTCACGCGAAGGTGAGCTGTCCCGGGCCGGCTGGCGTGGAGGGGACCTGCAGATGGCTGTCAGCTGCCCCAGAGCCTGTCTGCCTTGCTTGTGTGTGTGTGTGTGCGCGCGCGCGTGAGTGTGTGTGTGTGTCAGGCAGGGGTGTGGGGGGCGATTCTATTGAAAGTGGAGGTGGAAGAGAATGAGAAAATGGACATTTTATAGGCATTTTAGTCTGTATAAAGACGAGACATATGTACCTTTCAGAAAGGCATCTTTTTGGTTTGTTTGTTTGTTTCCTTTTTTTGTTTGTTTTTGTTTTTTTAGGGCTGCACCTGTGGCATATGGAAGTTCCCAGGCTAGGGGTCGAATCAGAGCTGCAGCTACCGGCCTACACCACAGCCACAGCAACATAGGATCTGAGCCACGTCTGTGACCTACACCACAGCTCATGGCAATGCCGGATCCTTAACCCACTGAGCGAAGCCAGAGATCGAACCCACCACCTTATGGTTCCCAGTCAGATTTGTTTCCGCTGTGCCATGACGGCAACTCCTGTCCGTTTTGTTGTAAGGGTACAAAGGATCTGTCCAGATTTATGTTTAACCCACTGAGCGTAACGCAAAAACTGTTAATGACTTTGAGCTTTGCAAGAGTTTGGAAGAGGCAGGAGCTGTTAGCTGTTTCCCTTCCACTCCAATCCCTCTCTGCGTACTTTCCGTCCCCACGTTGCTTCCCACCCCACCCGCTCCACCAGTATTGAGATCTTATTCGAGCATAGAGGTTCTGTCTGTCACCAGGAAACCTGGGTTTGGGGCCCAGCTCTGGCACTTGTTCCCTCTCTGTAGGCTGCAGCCCCTCCCTCCGCGAAGCAGGAAAAAGATCTCAGAGACCTTGCTGTTTCAGCTGGCCTGAAGGATGGGTGAGCCTTAGCCGGGGGAGGGGAGGGCCGGGGGAAGTGGGCAGGGAGAAGTCGTTTCAGGCAGAGGGCACTCAGGAGAAAGGAGTTCTGAGTTTTGATGGAAAAAAAGGAAGGTCTGCCTACCTTGAACTTGATGGGGCTGTGGGTTGGGGCGGGGGACCAGCACGACCGACCGAAGCAGACAGTGGAGACAGAAACCAGATCAGAAGCTGCTCGTGTGAGTATTTCAGGATTTTGATACTAACTTGAGGACCTGGATGGAGCCAGTGAAGGTCTCAAGCAAGGAATCTGGCAAAACAATAGCCAGGTAGGACCCCAGGCTCAACTCACTGACATTAGAGGAGATTGAAGCACAGAATGAATGGACCTAATACAATATTTTTTTTAAAATTTTGGGCATAAATATAATATTGGCATTTTTTTTTTTTGCAGAACAGAGCATTAAAAAAAGAAACAGCGACAAAAAGTCTATCATCACCGTTATCACCACCATCATCACCCTTTCACTTAAATAGAGAAGGCACTTAAAAAAAAAGGGAAGGACAATCTCAGAATAATGGAAATTATTTAGATTTAACCAATTTGGCTTTATGAAGAAAAGCTACCTTGCTGTGATTAGTATTATTACTCTTACTACCTTGTCTAGGAAACTTTTCTGGAGTCTGACGTTCATCAATGTCCCAGCCTTTGGAAACCATTGGTCAAGGAAAGCAATCGTTTGGATGGTGAGAAAAGCACAAGGCTGACGATGCGTTTAAGGAGAGGAGATTTGGGGGGAGGATGAAGGGAAGGATGACTGAGAAGCAAGTTCCTAAGAAGGCTTGCAACACAGTCCAGATGGTAAGTGTCAGCTGAGACTTCAGTGGACTTGGTAGTAATAATAGATAGTCTTTATATAATGGACCGTTCCTTTATCACTGTTTAATCCATTACGACTTCAGAGGTAGCTCAGAGAGGTGTTCTCCAATTAGAAAAATTTACATTGCATATATGCTTCACATTATGTTTCTGTTGCCGTTCTAGAGGGTGCTGGAACTGTTTTTTTCTCAGGCTTAGGATTGTCTTTTAGGATGTGTTGATGTATGAGGTAGCAAAGCTGTATAATCATGGGTCATAGCAATTGTAGGTTCAAACACTTTGAAGCAATGAGAGAGATCCCATCTTGTGCAACAGACTGCGTCCATGAAATTGAAATGAGATGCTTGCTTCTTGGAGTTCCCATCGTGGCGCAGTGGAAACAAATCCAACTAGGAACCATGAGGTTGCGGGTTCGATCCCTGGCCATGCTCAGCGGGTTAAGGATCCGGCGTTGCCGTGAGCTGTAGTGTAGGTTGCAGACATGGCTCGGATTGGTGTTGCTGTGGCTGTGGTGTAAGCCGGCAGCTGTACCTCCAGTTTGACCCCTAGCCTGGGAACCTCCATATGCCACAGGTGCGGCCCTAAAAAAAGAAAACAAAAGTGTCTGGTTGTGTCTTAATTAGGTATAGGAGCTCTCTTGCCAACATTTGCTGAAACAATTGAAGAAAAGAAATAAGATCACAACGTCAAAAAGTGAAATAGAAGAATTACAAGATCATCACTGTTTTAATGATGAGGGCCAGAACTGGGGATGCTGGTGACAAATGAGCTCTGTGTCTTTGAATGTGTGAGAGTGGGTTGATATTTTATTTTTCTAATTAATTGCTACGTCCCAGATACTGACTAGAAATGAGTACATTTATTTTGTGACCTTGATTTTGGATACATAACAAATTACTTTGTCAACTAAAAAAAAAAAACAACAAAGTTGACATATACATTAGGCCTCGTATCTAATTTATCATTATGTCAGCAATAAGTACTCCATCTGTTTAATTATTTATTCATTAGGAAATCTCAAGAAATCCCAAATACAAATTTGTTCCTTTTTACACAATACCCCTATTGGGAAAGTCCATGGCCACCTTCAGTTTCCTCTTCCCCTGGGAGGCCCTGCGGCGGCGGGGCGGCAGCGCCAGCCTCCTTTCCTGGGGCCTGGGACCCTTTGTGGCTGTGCTGCTGGAAGGTGGCAGTCAGGTGGGCCAGGAGAGGGCTCAACCTCTGGCCGGCCCTGTCGCCCCAGGCCCTGCCGCCACCTTCTGGCCCTCTCTGGCTGGGTCATCAGGTCATGCATCCAGTTTCTAGGCAGGTGACCGGCTTGGTGTCCTGAGCCTTCTCAGCCTTTTGGGGGCTCTGTCTTGGTCCCCACGATGCAGTGGCAGACGATGCGCTGGTCCAGGGCCGCCTCCTGGTGCAGCGAGGTCTCCGGGTTTTCCTCCGAAGGTTTTCCTGCTGTTTCCTCCAGCAGGGAGCAGACAGACCCCTTCTTGCTGCGGGCGCTGCCCACCGGGTGCCAGAGCTGGCGGCTCCCGCAGTTTGGTGCGGCTCCTGGATCTTACAGAAGCCGGTCCTCTCGGCAGCCTCCATCACCGCTTCACCTTTAGAGGTGCGTATCCCTGGCCATGACCGAGGTGCTGGGTGAGCAAGGCGAGGTGGGGGGAGGGCAAGCGAGAGGGCAGCCCGGCGGGGGCCCACCACGGTGCCCAGTGGCATGGGGACCTCCTTGCGCCGCGCCGGGGTGTGGCGGTGGCGCGTGCTGGCTGCTCGCCTGGGTCTGTCCGCAGCTGCTCGAGGCCCCAGCTGTGTCGCTCCGCGGCTTGGTCTCTGCACCCTGGTGGCCTGGCTGCCCAGGAGAGTGCGGACGCGCGAGGCTGCGAGCTTGCAGGGCTCGCCATCCACCTGCCCCAGCATGGCCTTGGACGTGGTGAGCACCACCTCTTGGCGCTGCCTCAGCCGCGCGCCGAGCACGCGCACTTGCAGCGCTGCCCGGGACCGCAGGTGACGACAAGGACCTCGCAGTGGCGACCCGGGGCTCTGGTGGAGGGTGCTCCCCAGGGTGGCCCCAGGCAAGGGGCCTGCGCAGTACCTGGGGATGTTTGGGACAAGGATGACCTGGGGTTTCAGGTCCTACGCACCAAATTCTTTGGAAAGACCCCACCTGGGCAAAGCACACAGGTCCTCGGTTTGTTCTGAATGTAGACCGAGCCGGGCAAAGAGGATTAAAACCCAGCCTTTCGATGGAACTTTGCAATTCTTAGGGAATTCCAACTAAAACGAACATTTCTTGTTCACTTGCCGAACACTTAGACTAGGGTAACACAGCATCTGGCCGCGATCGGAAAGTTTCTCTAAAAGATCTTTAGCCTCCCCCCCAGCAAACGCCTCCACACCGGCAGCTCGGCTGACCTTCTGAGCAGCCAGTCGTTGACTTTTTACCTCCGCTGAGTCCAGACGGTTCACGACGGGGCCCGAGAGCTCCTGCTCTGCCTTTTACACCATCAGAGAAGCTGTGAGTCGAAGCAGCGGTGAGTCAAATGTCACTGTGAAATCGCGGGGGAATGTCATCCACCCACACCAGGCACTGAACCGACTTCCTTGAGCTCATCTCAGCTGCCGAATCCCATAGGCATTTTCCACGACCTGCTTGGCTCCTCTCCCGCACTTGACACTGTTTAGATGTCCCGTTCCTGGGTCTCCTCCGTAGACTCTCTCTGCACCCCCACCATCCCTGTAAGGTGGAGTTACCCTGGCTCTGACTTTGGTCTTCTTCTCACTGCACCCACGTCCCATGGGGGCCTTCTCCAGGAGCAGGTGCTTTCTGACTCTGTTTCTAGCTCAGATTCCTCTCCTGGCAGCAGGTGAATGTATATAACTGGCCACTGCCTATCTGTGGTCCCCCACACTCTCGGACCCAGAGGTGAGCAGGCCAAGCTGACGTCATCGTCCTTCATTTCCTCCCCGTCTTCCCTCCTCTTCCTCTGTTCCTTCCTTGGTGAATGGCATCCTCTCCCACTTGTTTTCCAAACAGGAATCTGGGAGTCATTTTTTTTCTTTCTTTCTTTTTTTTGGTCTTTTTAGGGCCACACCTGTGGCCTGTGGAAGTTCCTAGGCCAGGGGTTGAATCAGAGCTGCAGCTCCTGGGCTACACCACAGCCACAGCAACACTGGATCCGAGCCTCATCTGCAACCTACGCTGTGGCTAGCGGCAACACCAGGCCTTTAATCCACTGAGCGGGACCAGGGCTTGAACCTGCATCCTCAGGGATACCAATCGGGTTCTTACCCCACTGTGCCACAACGGGAATTCCTGGGAGTCATTTTTAACATCCCATTACTTCCAACGTGATTCAGTTAACATTTCTGCTAATCCCCAAACCGCTCAAAAATCCCTAAATTAGAAAGCAGATAGAACCGAGAGAACTCTACCCAATATTCTGTGATGATCTATGTGGAAAGAGAATCTGAAAAAGAAAGTGTGTGTGTAGATGTATAACTGAATTGCTTTGTCATATGGCAGAAATTATCAGAGCACTGTAAATCAACTCCACTTCAATAAAACTTTAAAAATGCAAATGAATTAAAAAAAGAAGGCAGGTAAAGAGCAGCTTGGAAACACCTAAAGAAACTGACCTGCTTTATTCTCATTTGGGGGACGGAATGCTGGTGCGTGTTTATCGTTTTCCAGGAAAAAGGAGACGTTTTCATGCGTGCATCTCAACTTCCGCTCACCCTTAACCTCCCACTCTACCTCCAATCTTTTCACACTTGTCATCAGAGAGTCATTTCTGAAACTGAAATTGGATGATACCATTCCTTGGCTTAAAGTCTTACTGTTTTCAGGAAATAATCCAGATGCCTTAACTGGTCCTTCGTGAGCTGGTCCGGCCTTGCCTACCTCTTCGGTCTCATCTTGGAGCGTTCTCATTTTCCTCCCCTGCCCTGGGAAGCATCCAGAACTCTCGTTCTGAGCTTTCTCTTGACTCTGTGCTTTCCATACGTCCGCCGACATGCAGCCGTGGCACTGGCAGAAGCAACTCCTTCTCTTCCTCTAAGATTCACCCCTGGAGTTACCGCTTCTGGAGAGTCTTCCCTGACTCTCACCTTGAGCCCAGTGCTCCTGACTCCCCTTTGTGTCCTCATCACACTCTGCTCACAAGCACGCCAGAGTTTTTGCTTTGACCAACGAAGAGTATCTCTCTGCTTCTCAGGCTTCTCATCTCAGTGATCCAGTCCATCCCTGCCTCTTCAGTATCATCATGGCAGCACAAGACACGTAATAAACGGTCACTAAGGATCGACTCAAGGAGCCACCAGCGGCCAGCCATCGCAGACTTCCGCTACCGGGAAAAGGAGTGATGGAGATACAAGAGAGCTGAGAAAAATAACCAAATTCCCTCTTTTGCACCAATTAGAAATTTGAGAAGCACTCTCTGTTCTATTCTGCAAAATCCCTTAAAAGCACTTACACATCCGGTTCTGGGTTCTGCCATGTCCAGAGCACAGTAAAAGAGAATGACTTGGTTTGTGAATTTATCCTATGTGATTTTGGGTGGACTGA
>PVHT021183707.1:4895261-4985632 GCA_004024745.2 Catagonus wagneri
TGTGTGTGGGTGGGTGGGTGGGTGGGGAGAGAGAGAGAGAGAGAGAGGGACCAAAACAGAGAGAGATGGAGGAGAGAAAGAAAAAGATGGGGGTGGGGAGGGAGAGAGCTTAATAAGGCTTTTCATTCTCATTCTCTCTCCTCTCTCTATTTTCCGCCTATTGAGGGCTAATTAAATGCCAGGCAAGCTGCTCAGTCCTTTATATGCATTCCATTATTGTACACACACTGTTTAATCATATTGATCACGCATATCTAACTCTCACAAAGTTTTAGACCATGGTTTAGAATGCTGGAGTAACATTTGCTTGGCCACATGGCTAGCACGTTGCAGAGCTGGATTAAAATTCAAGTCCTTGTGACTCTAAACAAGCCTGCCCAATTTGTGAGAATTTTTACATTAAACCGCTTATTAAAATCTCGCTAGAAAATAATTACTTTACAGATGCCATCTTCTTCTTCTTCTTCATTTCTTTTACCTGAAAATACACAGTAAAACCCGTGCTCATCAGGATGTGTTCTCCCAGAATAAGTCTTAGGTTGCCTGTCAGGAAGCTGCATGCAGCCTTAAGCTGAGACCAGCTCATCAAACAAACTCTGAGAACAGAGGCCACGCCTCTAAAAACATTTTGACAATTCTGCCCTGAACCAAACCTGATTAACAAATGTTGACTCTCAACAAGAATTTTATGCAATCAGGTCATAATTAAAACAATCTGGCCCTTCCCTGTGGTTCCCTTTTTCTCCAGGGCCTCTTATTTTCTGAGTCTTTTTATCTTGATGAGAGACTGTTGCAAACTGGCTTTGGAGAGAAGAAACGGTGGTCAAAATATATGGCCGTGGGTCCCAGAGTTTTGCTGCTCTGGGTGCGGGGTGTGGCAGTTACAGGAAGGGCTTGGGTGGGGCAGGAATGGGGGAGGAGGGTGGGGTGAGGACACAGAGGCCCCGGGATGGGTCCCTGGGCTGCGGCTGGAACTCCTTTGTGTGGGACTGTCCGGGGATCGAGTGCTCTGCGAGTGAAATACGGGGCTGCCCAGCCACGCCAGCTCCTCAGGAAAATGTATGGCTTTTGCTCCGTGGTCTTGGGGGCAAGGACTGATTTCTCTCTTTTGTGACTTTTAGGTCTTTGGTGAGAGGTAAATAACGCGCTCAGCTAATGCGGCCTCAGGTGTCTGTCTGAAGATATTCCAAAGGACCTGAGCTGTTTGCTAGAGGCTAAGAGGAAGGTGAAAAACTGCCCCTCATCTTTGTTTGGGTTTCTTTTTTAATTTGGGGTGATTACTACAAACATATTTTGTTATGCAAATGCATCATCGCCCCCCCCCCCACCTGCCCCTTCCAGCCCCCCTCCCCCCGAGAATTCCTAACTTAGCAGGTAAATTGTAGTTAGAAAAACACCCAAAGGGAGCTGAATCTTGGTATGTGTTAGAAATTTTGAGTTAAAAAGGAAGCGCTTTCATGCACCAGTGTTTGGGAGACCCTTGTTTTTATTTACATATTTGTTTGTGGTTTTTTTGTTTGTTTGTTTTTTGTCTTTTTATAGCCACAACTGCAGCATATGGAAGTTCCCAGGCTAGGGGTCAAACTGGAGCTGCAGCTGCCAGCCTTCAGCCTAGGCCACAGCCACAGCAATGCACTATCCGAGCTGCATCTGTGACCTATGCCACAGCGTGGTGCAAGGCCAGATCTTTAACCCACGGAGGGAGGCCAGGGATTGACCCACATCTTCACGAATTAGTTGAGTTCTTAACCCACTGAACCACCACGGGAACTCCTGTTTGCACATTCGATTCAACCCTTATTCACTGAGTGCTGGAGCGTATGGTAGCTGCTGAGAGGGAAGCAAAAGTCCTCACAAAGACCTCTGTCCTCAGGAGTTTTCAGACTCGGGGAGGAGCCAAGCTACTTACCCCAACAGACTGGGGACCACTGGGGACTGCGTTTATGCAGCTCTGTATTCTCAGCCCCTCACAGGGCTTGGCACCTGCTGAGTGTTTCAGACTAGACTGGCTGGACGAAGAAATGGCCTCCAGAGAAGGAGGGTCCATCTATGTGCTTGATCAGTGAGGGGTGCCTTCTGGAGATTCCCAGGAAAGGGAAGTGAACCCTGCGGGGTGATCCGAGAAGACTTCCCGGAGTATCTGACCTAGTTCTCGCATGAAGCAAAGGTTAAAAGACCTGATGAGGGCATGTTCCTTGGGGCTGAGAAGTGATGGGGAAATGGACCAGTCTGAGCTTGAGTGAGTTTGTGCTGGGGAGAAGAGGATTGAAAACAAAACAAAACAAAACAAAACAAAACAAAACAGGAAATGCTTTGAATAGTAGGTACCGTTGATTGGGCCCAGGGAGATCATAATTAATGTTTTTTCTTTCTGTTGAAGTCGTACTGTGGGATGAGGTGCCATTCTTATTTACAGGGAGCTGGTATGATTCTAGGCCTGCTGCGGAAGGTGCAGGGTGCGCGCGTGTTTAGCGGAGCTCACGGCTGTCGCTAAAGAGGACAGGAGTCCATGCTCCATTGAGGGTGACAATGGCGGTGTCTTCGCCTTGAAGGATGGCATGCTCATCCCTTTGAAGAGTGTTACTAAATATTTAAGCATATTTCTTTCTGTTTGTCTGTTTGTCCTTTTCTTGTTGTTTGTTGAATGGTTGACTCGGTTGAAGGGTTCACTTGGTCAGTGTTTGCAGTAGGATGTGGGTATTTTCCACATCCTTCAGCTGTGAGACCGTCTTGGAGCCGTCTTCCCCTCCCATGTGCAATGTGTGAATTCGCAACTAGGACAGAGGTAACGAACATAAAGGGCGATCCCCCCTCTCCCAAGTGCCTAATGTAACCCTAGGCTTGACACCAGGAGCTCTTGGACATCCGAAAGGCACTGCTGGTAAGTCTCAGAATCCTCCTCCATCTCCCCAGAGAGAGAAGCTAGTCTAAGAATACAAGACATAGACACATGCATTGCAGCAACACGGATGGACCTAGAGATTAGCATGCTAAGTAAGTCAAAAAGAGAAAGACAAACACCATATGAAATCACTTATATGTGGAATCTAAAATATGACACAGACGAACGTATCTACGAGACCGAAATAGACTCACAGGTATAGAGACCAGGCTTGCGGTTGCCAAGGGGGAAGAGTGGGAAAGGGGGTGGACGAGGAGTTTGGGGATTATCAGATGCAAACTGCTGTAGAGGATCGATAAACAAGGTCCTACTTTAGAGCACAGGGAACTATCTTCAATATCGTGTGATAACCCATCATGGAAAAGAACATATACGTATAACGGGCTCGCTTTGCTGTACAGCAGAAATGAACACAGCACTGTAAATCAACTGTACGTCAATAAGGTTAAAATAATAAATAAACAAAATAGGCAAAAGCAGATGACAAACCAAACATCAGGATCAAGGGAAAGTACCAAGTCACTTATAATTAATTGGGGATCCCGCACAAGGGGAAAAACATTCACGTTTCTAATGGAGCAGTATGCAAATGTATACAAATCAATGAAATGCAAATGAAGTACGTAATTTCTGAGGGGACACAGAGCAAAGGAGATAAAAGGTGTGGTTAAGGGAAAAACATCCCGAACCTAAAATGACCTGAGTGGATGCATTCTTGTCAGTACCTCTGGAGACCAGAAGGTTCTGACTCAGAGTGGAAAGTGAATAATTTTTGTACGAGTGAGATGAAGTTACAGCCACATAACCAGATAGAGCCCTGAGCTATCAGGAGGACAGGAAGCTGGTTGCCTTCGTTGCTCGACTTAACCTGTGCAGAAACACAGACGGATTTGCATGAAGCTTTTCTTTTCCATTTGGTTGGCTGCTTTCAGTAATATTCGATGAATCAGTCATGCCAACCTTTAAAAGTTAGGGAGAGAAAGATCTGAAGAGAGAGCAGAGGTGTTTCGAAGCTCCACCGAAGCTGGCTGGATTAGAAGAGCTTCAGTGAGGAGAGTATTTCTCATTCTGCTTCCTTGACACCTTCCAATGAGTTCAAGGCGTTTTAAGACACTATCTCAGGAGTGCCTTCCACATCCTAGCGGGGAGGGCGCTGCAGAGGATAATTTGTTTTCGCTTTATGGATTCAGAAAGGGGACCGAGTGGTTTCTCAGAAAGGGATTATGGTTTGGGGCTGTTTCAAGAAAGTCACCAAAGGTTTCTGAGCCCCTTTCTGGATTTTTCATACTGAACCCTCTCTCATCTCATCCTCGCATCTCTTTGATCGAATGTCTGAACCACCAAAAAAAAAGCGAACAGACACATTTTTAACACATTGCCATCTTCTTAGGGTTTCAGCGTTGGGTTTACTCTATGTTTGAATACTAGAGTGGAAAAATCTCTAATCTTCAAAAAATTGCCTGGATCATCATCTGCGAACCCAGTATTTACGAGTGAATCATTTTGTGAATTTCTGCAGCCGGTTTCCACCTTTCCACTGAAGGCCCCTTCTCTCCAAGGACCACCATCCTTTACCTACTCTACCATATTGGGAACTCCGAGCGGTGCAGAAATTGTGAGGTTTTCACTTTTCCGTCTCCTAGGACCCAGCACAGTCTTTTTTCCAAGACAGGCATTCGGTGAATGTGAGTTGAATGTATAAACGGATATGCTTGTGACCGACGCAGAACACAAAAGCCACTCAGATATTGTTATGTGACTTCAGAGCCCTTTTTACTCTGTCCCAGCGAGGGTTTGGGGCTCTAAGTCCAGAATAGGGCATTTCCCTGTTGATGCTACTGGTAGAGCTTAAGTGAATTTTTGGAGGGCTATCGTTAACATGGAACAGGTCGGACATTTAAGCCTCTTCCTTTTTTTTTTGTCTTTTGTCGTTTTTTTAGAGCCTCACTCGCGGCATATGGAGGTTCCCAGGCTAGGGGTTTAACAGGAGCTATAGCTGCCGGCCTTCGCCACAGCCACAGCAACGTGGGATCCGAGCCGCGTCCACGACCTACACCACAGCTCACGGCAAAGCCGGATCCTTAACCCACTGAGCGAGGCCAGGGATCGAACCCGCAGCCTCATGGTTCTTAGTCAGATTCGTTAACCACTGAACCACGACGGGAACTCCCTAAGCCTCTTTCAATTTCTAATTTGAACTGAGACACCCTGGCCCCGGCAAACCAGGCCTGTGGTGGTGAGTTCAGATGGAGCGTTCGGCGTTTGCCTAGAAGCCCCCTGCCTCCTCCCCGCAAAGCCACACCAGGCGGTCTTCTTGCTCAGTCCACCTGCGCTCGCTCGCTCGCCAGGTATGGCCAGCTGACAGTTTGTGGAGAACTGTCATTCTGGAATTTACTTTTCTTAGTTTTCCTGACCATTAAGGGCTAAGAAGCTTGGTCTCTTGAAAGCAGGGACTACAGTGATGAGCATCAAGTGGGCTTTTGACCACAAGGCTGCAGACAGAAACCTCCTTTTTAGATCCCCTGCTTGTATCACAAATGACCCTTGGCCTGGGGACACCCTCAGAGCCTCAGGCAGCTGGGTCTTTCCTGGCTGTCCAGGAAGGCAGCTGCACTCCCATCAAAAGGCCATAAAGGGTGGGGGGAGGAATTAGAAGTCAGGGGAGGGGCTGGTCAGGGGAGGGGCTTTGGCTTTGGATGGCTTCGCCTCTCCTGGTCTACCCCTGTCTCATATTTTTTTATTTTTAAATTTATTTTAATTATTATTATTTTTTTTAGGGCCGCACGTGTGGCACACGGACGTTACCAGGCCAGGGGGAGAACTGGAGCCGCAGCCACGCCAGATCTGAGCCGCAGTTGCGACCTACACCACAGCTCGAGGCAACCTCGGATCCTTAACCCACGGAGCGGGGCCAGGGATCGAACCCACATCCTCATGGATACCAGGCTGGTTCCTAGCCCGCCAAGCCACCATGGGAACTCTCTATCCCCGTCTTTCAAAAGACATCCTAACTCAATTTATGTTCTGGACCAAGGAGTCTGCACTTTTGGGGAGCGATAGAATTAACTGAAAGAAGGTGAAAAAAATGTGACCGGGGAAGCACTCTCTTTTTGAATTTCCAGATGCTCTTGGCCTCCCCACGAAACTTCCAAAACTTTTAAGAAGCCCCAGTGATCTTCAGACGTGGAAGAAAACTTGCTCCCTGCCCATCCACCGCACTGGGCAGGTGAGGTTCAAATTCTTTCCCAGAGTAGGGAAAAGTTGGTCGGTTTCTGCTTGTCCCTCCAGGAAACTCAATTAAATTGTACTGGGCAGGTTTTTCTTTGTTTTTTTTTCATTTTTTTCTTTCAGCAGTTTCATTTGTGGGTGCCCAGTGGAGGGGGTAGCCTTATGGGAATACGGGGCCTCGGGAAAAACTTTTGCTTCATTTGAAGGTAAACCCTTTTGGCAGAAAATGGCACTCTTTTTTTTTTTTAATCTGTGATGGAGCCTTCCCCCCCTCTGAGTGTAATTTTCGAATTTTTAGTTTCACTTTGGAATTTACCCCTTGCACTGAGTTCGTTTCCCTTGGCTACCTGTGGTTTGTACTAGTTTTGTGGCTGGGATGTCACTCTGGTCACCTTGGCAATGTGAACTATTTGCAAAAAATAAAACCAGCCCCAACCAGCCCCTTGCTTTTCTTTGCGCCTTGCTGGAAAAAGATTAATTTAGTACACACCTGTCAAAACCAGAAACCCTTTCTTTTTCCTATCCCACCGATAAGGGATGGATCGTGCTGTCCAGGTTTACTTTTTTTCCCTTTTTTCTTCTTTGCTTTTCAGGGCTGCACACATGGCATATGGAAGTTCCCAGGCTAGGGGTCCAATTGGAGCTACAGCTGCTGGTCCATGCCACAGCCACAGCAATGCCAGATCCGAGCTGCATCTGCGACCTACACCATAGCTCATGGCAATGCCAGATGCTTAACCCACTGAGCGAGCCCAAGGATCGAACCTGCATCCTCATGAATACTAGTCTGGTTCATCACCGCTGAACTCCCTGTCTGGGTTTTCACTCCCTCAAAACCTTCCAAATAATAGTGACGATTTGTCTGATCACTCTGTATTAATCTAAACTAAATGATGCCCCCCCTTTCTCCCCAAACTCTTCCCTTTTCTCCTCTTTCTGTCTCTGTCCCTCTCTCTCAAAGCAGTTACTCTCATCTAAGCTCAGGAAGAATTGGCAGGGACAGGGCTGATCCTTGAAATCTGATTCACGAGGACAGATGCACAAGAGAGAGATCAAGAGAATAAATTCTGGAGTCAGAATCCCTTGACTGAGGTTCTGCGATTTGTCTAAAGTTCTGTGTGACTTTAGACTTGCTGTTTGACCTCTCTGAGCCTGTTTCTTCTTCTGTAACATGCGGGTTTAATAGGACCCAGGGTACCTGGAAAGGTTAAATGCGACGCCGTGTGAGAAGCTTAGCACAATGCCTGGCACACAGTGAGAGCTCAGATGCGGTCATCTTCTTGTTATCGTTTTTATAGGCTGTGACCATGTCATGTGGAAGTTCCCGGGCCAGGGATCGAACCCGCGTCACATCAGTAACCCGAGCCACAGCAGTGATGACGCCGAATCCTTAACCACTTGGGCACCAGGGAACACCACCTTGTTGTGAATATGAATTTGATGTAATATTATTTTATTAGTCCCATGAGATAGTCTCTGGAAAAGAAAGCCTTGGTCAGCTAAGGTGGGGAGCTGGCGGGGGTTGGTCTGCCTCTTGGTAGCCGTGACAATGACTTTCCACAATGAAAGCTCTGAGAAGAATCGTAAAGGAATCTATGTATTTCACTTGATCCAGTATTTACCTCAATTATTTGTCAATAATTGAGGTAAATTCTTGTCTTTCCTCTTGATTAATGTTCCTCAGAGCACACTTGGGAAAATGCTGAATCAGGGTGATTTTTAATCCCCCCCCCAAAAAAAATTTACAGAAATTTGAACTTATCTTCTGTAGAGTTGATTACATAGGCATGTAATAAATAAATTCTATAATTTGCCCCCCAATTTTTGTCAACTTGAGAAACCCAAAGGACCATGCATTGAAGACCACCTGGTAATGTGATGTTTGAACACCCCCCAACCTTGTAAAATTATCAGTGTATTATAAACCACATATGCCAAAAGTGCATATCTAATTCTTACCCAGTTTTTTCACATCGATCTGAACTTTCAGGAGTCTTGTACTGTAGAAACACGGTGCTCTTCACGGAAGCCGCGGAGGTCTCTAGATCATCAGTGAAAATACACGGACCTTTTTACAAATCCTGATCAGGAGAAAATGTTAGCAGGCATGTTGATTAGTACCCTCATGGAACTGTTGTTTCTTACGTCAAGCGTTCTGATGGGACAGCGTCCACCCCCAGGAACACAGGGGTCCCTTCCTGCTCAGTTCATGGTCACCTTCTGCTGAACCAGGATTCCTGGGACAATCCCAGCTGCAAACGCTGGGTTCAGCCATCTCTCTGTGCATGTGCTCATGTCTCTATTAGAATCAGGACTTGATCTTAAATTAAGGCCAGTGTCACTCAGAGCCCCCGAGAAAGAGTCAGGACAATCTGTCCTGCCACCCACAAGCTGCGTTTCATTTCTCTGGCATTTACCTCTTCCCCGAGCTACATTTTGCTTCTTTATAACTTGAGGGCTTGGAACAGATCATTTCAATGCCGTCTTCTAGACCGGGAGGTCCTGGCACTGAACGGCGGGAGACAAGGCGTGAGGTCACCCCTCTGTCGTCGGGGATCGTTGCTGTTTGTGACATGCTCACTACTTTCCCGGCGTTGCGTTTTCGTCTCCAGAATGGCGTGTGCTCATTTGGAGCTCAAAGCCCCACCCCTAACTGTGGTCGCTGCCATTAGGCTGGGCGGTTTTTAACAAAACCTGTGTGTGCTCCAAGTACCCGCGGTGATTACTCCTGCTTTAGTCAACAGCATAGTTCATGGTGAAAATGTCAACAATTTAACAACTCTCCGGGTACTTTTTTTAGCTGCCCTAAAGGCAGACACAGCCAAATGCTATCAGTTTCCATCTTCCATCGAAACCCAAGATCTAACCCCAGTCCTGGTGTTAGAACAGAGTGTGTGTTTGCATCTTGATGTCGGGAACAAGGATGCCATCTTTTGTCAAAATGGGACTAAATCTTGGTAGATAATATAAGGAGCTTTATTCCCTCCCTGGCTCATTGGTCTGTTCTGCAAATAAATGCCAGGCAAAGGCGCAGGTAGGTGAAGACCTTGTGTTGCTTCAAGGGAGGCCAAGTTTACAAATAGAATCTTTAAGACAAAGCAGGCATTCTGGAGCCACTGCGGGTGCCTGTGAATTCCACCTGAAGATCACCTTGACCCCTAAGAGGCAAATAAATGCCTGCAGGTATGCATCTCCTAAGGCAAGAATGGGGATTTCTTATCTCTGCCTTAACAGTAATAATGGGGTTAAGTATTCTACTTCCTTGGGTTTAAAACCTGGGGACAACAGGTCCCCTATGAGAGATGATTCTAAAAGGAATGAGACACAGACCTGGGCCAGAAGTGGCTGGGCATTTGCTTGAGGCTTTATCCAACTTAAAACAAAACAAAACAAAGCAAAACAAAACAAAACAAAACTTGAGATGCGAGTGACACAGAACATTGTGTTAGTTTCAGGTGAACAACAGAATGATTCCACATCTGCATCTACTGCAAAACAATTACCACAATAATTCTAGCTACTACCTGTCCCTGCCAAGTTTTTTTTTAAGCCACGCTTTCCAAGATTTTAAGAAAGTTAAAGCCAAAGACATTAATTTTTGTCATATCCTTCAGAAAAGTTTGAGTGTTAGACTACAGTGATGGTCAAAGGAACACATGAATAAGGAATTCATGAACAAAGGGGTGGAGAATCTGATTCTAGGGAATCAGAGATCGGGTTACAAAGGGTGGTCCAGAACCTTTCTCCTGAATCTCTTTATTGTAGCATTTGACCCATTTCTGCTCTGCCATGGAGTCTGGGTGGATGCCTGGACAAACTACCCACAAGAGTGACCTCTCAGTTTTAGAATAATATAAACAACCATGGCTTGGGTGGAGGTTAAATTGCCTAGACAGACGTAAAGAGATTCACACAGTGTCTTCGAGAACAGGCACTTATTTTTTTAGAAGACCTTTCTCCTCTCATCCGTCTGGAAAGCTCCAGTCCTTCCTTCACAGCTGGCTCATTCCATTCTCTGAGATGCCTTCTCTAATCATGGGACATTTAGAGGTGTTGCTGCATTGTTTCCAGCCCTGGGTGTCATTTTTTTTTAATTTAAAAAATTCGCCTTCTTGATTTTTTAAAATTGATGTTAATTTTGTGACCTGAATTGCATTTGCTATTTAGAGAGCCTTGTTTGGAAATTGTTGCAATGAAACAACCACTGGTAATCTTTTTTCTATAAATTAATGTTTATCTCACTCAACACTTGAAATACTGATAAATTCTGTTCCTAGGCACTTTTTTTTTTTTTTTTTTTTTTTTTTTTTTTTTTTTTTTGTCTTTTTGCCTTCATATAGAGCCGCAGCCACGGCATATGGAGGTTCCCAGGCTAGGGGTCTAACAGGAGCTGTAGCCGCCGGCCTTCGCCACAGCGACAGCAACGCGGGATCCGAGCCGCGTCTGCGACCTACACCACAGCTCACGGCAACGCCGGATCCTTAACCCACTGAGCAAGGCCAGGGATAGAACCCGCAACCTCACGGTTCTTAGTCGAATTCGTTAACCGCTGAGCCACGACGGGAACTCCCTAGGCACTTTCTTATAGGCTTGATTATGCTGAGGGGAAACTGCAGTGCTGTGCACATTATTGTTTTAAGCATTATTATAAAGGTTTTAAACATTATTATAAAGGTCTGTGATAGGCAGGGAGAGAAATAAATTAGGAGTTTAAGATTGACATACACGCGCTATTGTCTATAAAACAGGTAAACAATAAGGACCTACTCTATAGAACAAGGAACTATACTCAATATCTTATAGTAACTTACAAAGGAAGAAAAAGTGAAAAAAGAATATATATACATATATATAATTATAATAGAATCATCTTTGTGTACACCTGAAACAAACATTGTAAATCAAATATATTTCAGCAAAAACTGAACAAAAAAGGAAAACAAGACCAAAGCCAACCGACCAAACGGAAAGTCTGAGATATGGTCTTTTGGGAGCAACGCTCTATTGTTCTTGCTCCAGAACTCGTTTAAAAAGTATTCATGGATTAAGGTGAGAAATAGGATCTGGGTGGCAGCAAAGAAGGGACCTAGGAATTTACAGTTTCTAATGATGGCTCTTTCTAGACGTTCTGCTGTTATCTTAGGTATTTTTCAGTGCTTATCTCAAGCCCTATACGCTTCAAAAAGTCTTCTAGTTGGAGGGCTGATATTCCACCCACATTCTTTGATCCGTAGAGTTGTGTCTGGGAATGCGGCTGTCTTATAAAGGACTGCGTGTCCCAGGTGCTACTGAAGGTCATAGACTAAGTTCTGGCCAGTGGAGTATAATTGCAAGTCACGTGGACCACCTCGGGCTTAAGCCTTAAAATACTGCACAGATGCTTTTCATGCTCCTCTTCCTTTGAACTGGAGCACTGATAAACTGATGACCGGCTTTGACCACAGAGATGAAGACGGTCGCCTCCAGGATTGCCAAGACACAATCTAGGAGAAAGTTAGGTCCGTGAATGAACATGCACAGGAGAAATGCCTGCTCTGGTTAAAACATGAGAGAAATACCAACCTCTCGGTTATTTAAACCACTGCATTATTGATTTTCTTTTTCTCCCAGAGCAGCCAAGAATTTTATTCTAGCTACATAAAAATTGATATTGAAGAGAAATGCCATAACCAAAATCTAATATCTTAAGTCATCAAATCTTGTGGTGGTTTAACAGATATTGTAATCTGGAAAATTTTGTTATGGCAGACTAGGTCTTTACATAAACAAATCCAGGTCCTAGCCTCAGTCTTGACCAATGTTTGCTTCTGTTGAGCTTCTATAGTACGTTTTATTTGAGTCTTACTTAATTTTCTGTATAATTAGCTAGCACGTTGAGGGCGTTCATAGTATATTCTGTAATAATAATCCATGACCTTTCCATATTGTTCTATAGTTTTTCAAAGTGTTTTTACATTTCTTAGAGCATTTAATCTTCACAAAAATAATACGATGTTAGGACTCGTTTATCTGGTTAACATTTATGAGCCATGCAAATGGGCTGCAGTTGCAGGCACCTTATCTGATGGATGCTTTTTTCTTGGAAGTGATTTCACTTGAGATCAAATTAAGAAGACAGATAAGAATCTCTGATGAAAGTATTATTATCACAGCTTTTTTTTTGCATCTGCTATCCAGAATATTAAACAATGTACCCAAAGCTGCATGGACAGTTGACACTTTATCTGTTGAACCAGTACTGCTCAACTCAAACAGTAAAGAGTTACCTAACATTTCTAAAAGTTTATAAACGTATTTATGGAATCATTCAGCTAAATCCTACTTTTTTTTTTTTAACGTATTTTCTTCCATGTACTGCAGCCTTGAAGCAAAGAACAAATCATATTGTTCGCACTGAGTGAGGCCGTTATTCAATCTGATAACCTTGAGTTTATTCAATTCTTAGAGTATGGGGCGTCATAAATGCTTTTGGTGGAAAAGTGCTGTAGACCAGAAAAAGCTTGCAACAGGCTGGAAGCAGTCCCTGAGCAATAGCTGGATTATATTCTTTCTTACAGTACCTAACCGAGTACCTTTTATCATGTTTTGACTCAAAGGCTGATGGATGATTTGATTTCGTACAGGTCACCTTGCTAATGCAGGAGGCTGACAAGAGCCAGTGGGGGTGAGAGCAAAATAAAATCTGTGCCAGTGGAGGAAGAATCACCAGGCAAAAGAGGGTGGGTGAGAAGGAGGAAGAAAGAGCTTGTCGAGGGTCTGAACCTGGGGGAAAGGATAATTAAAAGGACTCGGGGATTGGACTCAGGGTTTGTGACCAAATGGAAAAAGATAAGAAAAGAAGAGGAGCAAGTCAGACTAGGTGTAACCAAAATGAAAGTAGAATGAGCGTAAAATGAGAGCTTCTCTTGCATCTAGGGGCCTCATTAACTCTAATTTGAAAATAGGAAGATATTAGATTCTGAGATTTAATAAATCGGGTCCTTCCTCTGTGCGACTGAAGGATGATGAAAAGGAAGGGCAGGCACTGGGCGCCTTGGACTTGGAGTTGAGGAGACAGATGGGGCGGGACTTGCTGTGTCTTCTCGTCCCCGCTGGGCTTTAGTCAACAGCAGCTCCCAGGAGGTGAGCTGCCTTTTCTGCCACCTGAGGGGTTGGGAGAGACTCAGCATTAAAGGGCTGCAGGCTGGACACCAGAGGGTTTTCCAGCTTTTGTTTCCAGTCTCGGTGCCACTGAATTGCCTGCCGAAGCTGGGACCCGAGTGGCACCACAACTGGTTCTGAGACTGGGAGAAAGAAAGGTCACCTGAGACGCCTGTTACCCTGTCAGCTCTGCGCAGAGAAGCCCTGGGGCCTGAAGGCTTTGGCTTGACTTCTGTCTAGAAAGTGGTCCCGGAGCCTCACTAGGGTTTCAATTGGTTTTGAAGTGTCGCTGAAAGAATTCTTTTGTTTGTACTTCAGGCGGGCGGGCTTGCCCTGTAAGGGTATCTGCTTTGCTACAAGTCTGTTTGACACCGGGCTGACCTCTGCTTACCTCATACTTGCTAAAAAGAAACATATCTAATACCTTCCACTTCTGTGATAAGGGACAGAGAAAACAAACAGTGGAAAGACCCTTTAGGAGCCGCCGACCCCCTGGTGGCTGGGGGAGAGGGGTCTGCGGATGCCCACTGACGGCTTGTCGCCATCGGCGGGGGACCACGTGTCTGGGCTCAGGGGCTCGGGACTTCGTCTGGAGCAGCGTTTGAGGCCCACTCTGGCCACACGCAGATGGTGTGTGATAGGGCGGATGGAGAAATAAAATGAAACACAATTTCTTAGCCTGTGATTCAGATTCGAGCCATCAGTTCCACGTTCTGTCAGGCATCAGGGACCTCAGCTAGAGCGCGAGGGTAGGTTATTAAAAAGAGCCTCCGGGAGTTTCTTTCGCAAGCAAAGCCCGTCTTCCCACAGAGGCAATGCTTCTTCATCTCCACGTCCGCCTTCTTTTTAAAACAAACTACCACAAGGTCATCGAAACACGGCTTGGTTGTTTTGGGAGCAGGGTTTGGGGTTACCTTCATGATGTGAGGCTAAGCTAGTCTGTGCAAGCGAAGACTAATGTCATATCGTATCACTTATTTGTGGAATCTCGGAAAAGGTACCAATGAATTAATTCTGCAAAACAGAAAGAGACTCAGACGCATAAAGCAAGCTTACGGTGGCCAAAGGTGAAGAGAGGAGAGAAATAAATTAGGAGTTTGGGATGAACATATACACACTACTAGACAGAAAACAGATGAGTGAAGACCTACTCGCTCCCTGAATATAGGGAAATATTTTTCGGTATCTTGTAACAACCTATAATGGAAAAGAATCGGAAAATGGATATACACGTTTATGCATATGTAACTGAATCACTTTGCTGTACACCGGAAACTAACACAACATTATAAATACGCTATACTTTAATTAAAAAAATGCAGACTGTGAGTTCTAGCGAAATATCAAGGACCCAGGATATTTGTAAAAAGTGTGAACTCAGGATGATTTTTCCTTGTCTCTCACTGGCACAAATGCCCTTGTCCTCGGTCACAACGAAAAGGAGATAAAAAATAACTTCGAGTTTAGGAAGTAAATCTCATTTTAACTTATGTAATTATTTTAATATCTGTCATAATGAATTCATCGACAAATTGTCTGAGTTTAAAGACTTTTGAAACCAGTTTTAGGTCTAGGGAGCCAAGAATGAGGATCAGTGAATGTGTTGGAAGCAATACTGGTCAAGGAGAGAAATTATACAGAAAGAGGCTGGAGAAATGCAGATTTCTGCTAAGAGGTGAAATCCAAAGATTTCAAGGGGTGGGCAGCTCCTCCAGGAGGGGACGTTGTCATTTACATTTTATGCCTTCGCTCCTGTGCTCTCTTCATTTCTCTCCTCCACGTGGAATTTTCTCAGGTGATCTCATCTAGGCTCATGTCGTCTGTGTGCTGAGGATGCAGGACTTTTTACTTCTGGCTTTGGTCTCTTCCCTGTGCACCTTGCTTCTTCAGCATTTGCTTATATTTCCACTTGGATGTCTAGTAGGTTCCTTCAATGAACATTTTATGTTATTCGATTTTCTCTTTTGGCCATTCCTGAGGCATGCAGAAGTCCCAGGGCCAGTGATTACACCTTCGCCACACTAGTAACCAGAGCCACAGTAGTCATGATACCTGATCCTTAACCCCCTGAGCCACCAGGGAACTCCTGCAGTTAACATTTTAAACATAGGTCTTTTTGTTCCATATTTCTTGAAAATTTGTTCACCTTAGCTCCCTAAAAACTTTTTACCATTTTTCAACATATTGGCATGCCTCGCTTCAAGGTAGTTTCTACCTGTAATTCATCAGCAATTCTCTTGGCTCTTTAAATATGTGTATATTTATCCCAATTTTTTCTGCTGTCACCCTCATCCAAGTATATCATGGAAGACCTGGACTAAGGCACTGATCTCTTCAATACACACTTTTCTCTCTCTCTCTCTCTCTTTTTTTTTTTTGGCTTTTTAGGGCCACAGTCGTGGCATACTGAAGTTCTCAGGCCAGAGGTTAAATCGGAGCTGCAGCTGATGGCCTACACCAGAGCCGCAGCAATGCCAGATCCGAGCCTTGTCTGCGACCTACACCATAGCTCATGGCAATGCCAGAAGATCCTTAACCCACTGAGCAGCGCCAGGGATCGAACCTGCGTCCTCATGGATACTAGTCAGGTTCGTCACTGCTGAACCACAACGGGAACTCCTACTTTCCTCTATCCAGTCCCAAGGAGCAGGCAAACGACCCTGAGAGTAAGTACCCCTTAAATTTTGTGCGTTTTGGGCAGACCCCACCTCACCCTCATCGCAGCCCTTTGTGACAGTCTGGGTCACAGGGAAAGCTGCTGGCACTGGGAAGCCCACCGGAGGTGGTGAGATTATATCCGGACTTAAACAAGTCACTGTTTCCTGCCTGACCTCAGGAGGTCAGTGAGAAAGAGAGAGGCCTCAAGGAGGGCTCCCGGGCCCTGGCCTGAGTAAGGATGGCGTTGCCGTGGTGTGGGGGACAGATGACGGCAGGGGAGCAGATTTCAGGGTGGGGCGTGGAGAGCGGGAGTTCAGGCTTTGACGTGTGGCATCTGAAACACCTTAGACGCCTGGAGAAGATGCTGTGGAGTGGCTGGATGCCCAGCCAGGAGTCACGGACTCGGACGCCCGCACGCATCCTAGAAGATGAGCGTCCTGCTGCTGCTTCAGGCCTTTTGCCCTTTTGGCTCCCTCGGAGCCAAAGGTTTTTCTTCTGTATCTTCAAAGGCACCTGCTTCGTGACTGTAACGGTTTGCGGGTCAGCTCTTTTAAAGTTTGAGGTCTTTCCTAGTCACCCTAAGTTTGGTCTTTCTCCTGCTTGTTTTCTGAATGGTGTCATTTCTATCTGAAACCATGACTTATTTTTCCTCTTACTTGCTTACTGTTCATTCACCCTAGGATCACAAAAGTTTCAGGATCTATATGTCTTGTTGACTCTCAGCATCTTCCTTGTTGTCTTTTTAATGTTCTTGGTTAATGAAAACTCTAGCTACTTTGGGCAACGCATTGTTAATTTTTGCCATTAAAAGTGGAACCCAGATTCTAACAGGGACATAAGTTCATCAAATACGATACGGATGATGTTGAACAAGAATTTTTTTTTTTTTTTTTGAGACTCTACTAAGTGAAAAACTTCACGTACGTAGAGTATTTCAATTAAGGTTCTAATGCAACTCCACGGTCAGTCCATTGTAACCTAAAGTCAGTTAAGTTCATTGCCGACAGTCAGTCTAGGACTGTGGCCGGGGATACGAATCCAGTCAATGTAGCAGAAAATGCAGTGGAAAGATGTCTGGACTTTGACTCGGAAAAGCTGACTTCAAATTCTGGCTCTAACACTTCCAAGCTCTATGATCTTCAGCAAATTCCTTGATCCCACTGGTTCTTCTTATCTATAAAAAAGAATGATTACCTGTATTATATGGAATTATAGGAATTAAAAATATGATGGATGTTAATATGCTTGGTAGATTATTATCTACCTAATGGCATGCAAATGTTACCTGAGGGGATAGTCAAATTGGTTTAAAAGGTTCCAGGTGCTTTCAGGTGTTTGAGAGTGTTTCCTAAAAATATGGAGCCCCAAAGTACGTAACTCATTTTAATTACATTAAAAAAGATGTCTTTTGAGTTGGTTACGATGCTTTTGGCTGCAAGTGTGAGCATGCTCAATTAAATGGAGTTAAACAAGGAGGAAGAATTGTCTATATAAGAAGAAATGCAGGAGTTCCCATCGTGGCTCAGTGGTTAACGAATCCGACTAGGAACCATGAGGTTGCAGGTTCGATCCCTGGCCTTGCTCAGTGGGTTAAGGATCCGGTGTTGCCGTGAGCTGTGGTGTAGGTTGCATTCGCAGCTCGGATCCTGCGTTGCTGTGGCTGTGGCGAAGGCCGGCAACTGTAGCTCCCATTAGAACCCTAGCCTGGGAGCCTCCATATGCCACGGGTGAGGCTCTAAAAAAAGGACAAAAGACAAAAAAAAATGAAGGAGAAATGCAGTGTCGGGTGGTTGGTTGCTGGTTTGGCTTCACAAATTCCTCGAGGACCCAGTATCTTTCTATCTTTTCCCTCCACTGAACCCGGAGTCCTAGTGAGGGCTTCTGTCCTGCATCTTGTGTCCTTCAGTAGCTTCTCTGGTTCTAAAAGTCACATCCGCACACATCTGAGGCACATCAAGGAGGAGGCGCCCTCCTGGGGACCCTGTCAGACGTGCTGCTAGGTCCCTTTGGCCAGACTTGCAGGGCCTGCGTATCTGGGACCGAGCTGGTAAAGCGGAGTGGACTTGGCATTGAAGTCTTAGAGCCCACCATTTCTTCCCGGAGCTGGGCGGGGGGGGACCCGCTTTCCATGAGCACATGGCCCCTGATACTTGGACAAAAATAGTGTTCTGTTAGCAAGGAAGAAAGGGGGGAGAGAGAGAGGAAACGGTTGTGGTGTAGGCAACCAGCAGCGCTGTTCACACCATCCTCGTCTTTTTTGAAGTGAGGAGGGAGTTCGTGGTTATTGCAAAACTCAGAATGAAAGAATGTCATGATGGCTAAGAGGCTGGAAATTACAGTTGTATTGGCTTTGCACTCAGTCCTTGACCATGGCTTTTAAAAAATTTTTTGTGTTTAAATGTCACTTCTCATGTAGCCAAAATGCATGATGAACAGAAGAAAACTCCAATATATATATAAAAAATGGCTTAACAGTTCTAGTATTTTTGTTTTTATTTATTTTATTTTTTTATTTTTGCTTTGTAGGGCCACACCCGTGGCATATGGAGGTTCCCAGATGAGGGGTGGAACTGGAGCTTCAGCTCGTGGCCTATGCCACAACCACAGTAACACGGGATCCAAGCCCTGTCTGTGACCTACACCACAGCTCATGGCAATGCCATATCCTTAACCCACTGAGTGAGGCCAGGGATCGAACCTGCATCCTCAGGGATTCTAGTCAGGTTTGTTATTGCTGAGCCATGATGGGAACTCCAAAAGATATATATTTTTTTCAGAGTAACAAGAGTGGAAAAACATGAAGAAAAGATTATTCTGTGATCTATTTCCTGGTGTCATTTTTCTGTACTTGTAGTATCACTCTCTTATTTTTTTTTTACCATTACTTCATTTTATAGCTGAAGACGAGCTTGTGTTTTTTTCGTTTGATGTTTTTAATAGTGTTTTTAATCATTGTGTATGATCGAGCAATGCCCCAAGCACAGTGGCTGGAAGATGGTTTATAAATAAAATTATTGTCATTATTGTTATCTTTATCTCTTGTAGCAATACTCATTATATTCAGATTCTATCTAGGCTAGAAATAGTTCACCCTATGTGATTATATGCAATCAGTCTATTTTTTTCTCTTTTTCAGAAATGTGGCTGCTTGCCACTCAACTGCGTTCTTATCGCTAACAAACTATTGCTTATATGTTGTTATGGATTCTGACTTGCTTTGAAGAGTCATTCTTTGCAGGTTTCAACAGGAGTTTGCTCCTTGTGGGACTAGGATGCAAAGACGCCCCTTGTTCCCAGTGGCCAGGTCTCGATAATAAGGTTTGTAACATGTGGAGGTGGAATTGTCAGAACTTCCACTCAAAGCCCTGAACGCCAAGTGTCTCTGGAGCCTAACACTGTGACCAATAGGAGGAAATGTTAGGGAGACCTATCTTAGCTTGATCATAGAAATGGCTTTATATTTATAATGAACAGAGTAGGTGACACTGAAATCGTGAGGTATCTATCATGCCAAGTTCTCACAAATGGCCAGGCCACCACTTTGGGGTGATGTAAAGAAAAGTCATATAGTCTCTGGAGGCTGGTACCCCATGGTCTGTCAAATGCCTTCCCTCGCCAAGGCGCCATGTTCCCAAGTAGGTTGAAAGGCCTTAGTTTGTCACTGTGTTTGGGTAACAATGTTGACCGTAGGGCCACTCATTTAGCGTCTTTCAAGGGCAAAACCGCAGGGTACCTTCTAGTCAGCACATTGTGACATGCTACAAGGAGTACTGTGGTATGCATCAGCCTTAACTAGGGGGTATTTGTTGTCTGGAGTTTCTAGCAGGTTGGCTTTGGGGGTTAGAGGTTCAGCGTTGGGAGATCGAGGTTTACGAATCTGATGTGGGTCAAAGCATTTTCCTCTTCTCTGGGCCTGTTAACTGATCTATATGATACAGAATTTTGGTTAGTGGAACATTACAGTAGTTAAAGGTATTTTTACTAAGGCCACAACTTGGGTCCTTTCCACTGATGAGTGATTCTGCAGATGCGTGCAGCTGTTGGTATGAAAATTAACCCAATAAGAGGATCAACAGTGCAACTACAGTCTTGCAGCCAAGGGAAATAAACAAACAAGTAAACACACAAATCCAGGCAACAAGCTAGACTGAGTGGTGCAGATCTAGGAGGTGGTTTATTTTATTTTATTTTAATTTTTGCTTTTCAGGGCCACACACAAGGCATATGGAAGTTCCCAGGCTAGGTGTCCAGTAGGGGCTACAGCTGCCGGCCTACGCCACAGCCACGGCCATACCAGATCCGAGCCGCATCTGCGACCTACACCACAGCTCATGACAACGCCAGATCCTTAACCCACTGAGCAAGGCCGGGGATTGAACCCGCATCCTCATGGATTCTAGTCGGGTTTGTTGACCGCTGAGCCAAGAAGGGAACTCCTAGGAGGTGGTTTCTTAAGGGTGACATGACATATATGGGAAATCTGAGGCCAGACACTTTGCCAAAACCCTCTGTTGGAGGACAGGGAAGTTGGTATTTTTTGAGGGCACCATAATTAATGAAAAAAAAAAAACAAACAGACAATGAAAAGTGCACTTTGTAGCTGTCAATTTTTCAAACTTAGCTCAAGTTCAGTTTTTCTCTGTGAACTCTTCCTAACGCCTCCGCAAGGCTGGATTCTTCTCTGACTTCCAGAGAGTCCAGGTCACCCTTTTGGTCATGAAATTTTTATTTTGTCACTAGTCTAAGCATCGAGCTGGTTGTAATTACCTCAAAAAAACAAAGCTTGTAATTTTTTTTGCAGTTATTTCGACTATTGTCAAATTGTAAAAGGGCGTTATATGTACATAAATAAATATATAGAGGTATTTTGTTCTGTTTTAAAATCAGAGTCTACTGATTCACTTTGCAGGATGCCTGAAGCTGATACAACATTGTAAGTCAACTATGCCCCTAAAAGATTTATTTAAAATTTTTTTGTATAAATGAAAAAAAATAAAATCAAAGTCATTGCCTTTAGCTGTCTGTATACATGTGATTTTTAAAACCAGAACTCTCCTAATATTGAGCTCTGTCACTCCTATGAGATGCTGTTGTTAAAGCTGATGAGTCCTGAGGTCCCAGTCTCCCATGACAGTGGTCATCCTTCTGAGACGGATGTTTTCTGGGGTAGACCCAGACAGACTCATGGTAGACCAGATGTCCTTCTTCTTTTGTAGCTCTTCCTTTTTCAAATCTAGCACAGAGATGCTATTTTGCTGAGTGCAGCTACCCAAAGTGTTTGTTGTCAGGCCAGGTATCATTCCAGTTTTCAAGGAAGGCATAAGCATGTGAACAAGAAGGAGCTTTGTTCCAGGCAGCACTGAGATGCTGACCTGCACCTGTGAGACGCCACTTTGTCGGGGATGCAATATGAAGATCTTAACAACTTGAATCAGGTGCAGACAAGTAGAAAGGCAAAAGGGTAGATGCAGCTAGAGGCACAGGGCTTCCTCTCCAAGGAACTGCTGTCTCAAGTTTTTATTTCTCTCCTGCCTGATAGATGGGGAGACAAGAGTGGTGGACCAAAAAGCCCTTTCCATTAGTCCAACGCTGTTGCATGGCTCTTAGAACTTCTTGGATTTGGCGTATGATCTTTCATTCAACAGTTTAGTGTCAGGACAAAGGGGGAGCCACAAATCAGCCCCCTTCCAGCCCTACGACATCACATATGGGGAGGCGGGACTTCTGTCTAGGCGCCAAAGGAAGTGAGCAGTCCCACTTCACCTGGCTGGAGGATCGGTCTGCTGGAGAATTCTTGCCTCTGACGTGCACGGCCAACATAAGGTCTAGAGTTAGTAACACCAGGAGGAAGAGAGGCAGGTGCTCGCTGCTAAGTGCTCTTCTAGCTGAGTGTTCAGTGTGTTCGGTAGGTTTGTGAGGCCAGGGGGCATTCTTTTCACTCAAGTGGATTTTCTCCTTTTGATTTTTATTTTTGAGCTCTCTCACTGTTTTAAAGGCAGGTGATTCAAAGTTTCTTTTTTTTTGTTTTCGAGCAAAATTAAGCTAAAAAGAGGATTTGTATGTCAACTTTGAAAGCCTTCTCCTTTGTCACCTAAATCTATGTGACTTTTTACTATAATTACAAATCTTTGATTTTGTGAGAATGATTTATGTCAACTTAACCTAAGCTTGATATGTTCTTCTGAATATTGCCCTGGAGTTACCATTTTGTTTTTAGGTAACGCTGGGCCAGTTCAATCTCTCAGTAACCTTCTAGTGGTTCTGAAGGTAAAAAAATCCCATTTATTAAACTGGAAAATTAAAAATAATGCTGATAGGCATTCACTGGTTGAATACCCCCTTCCCCCAAGCAAATTAATCAACAGTTATTAAACTTGTTACTTGTCATTAGAGTTCTAATTTTCTTAAAATGGTTATACATAATGTCAATGTTAACTTGCTAATTTTAACATTCAACTAAATGTGTTTTATTAGATTTTCTTATTAATGCTTTCTGTATCGTATTTTAGTTTTCCACCAGTGTGTTCCTCTTTCTATTTTGATTCTAATGGCTTCCTATTCCTTTCTGTATTCTACTTTACTTACTGTAGCAGATAATGGGCTGAGTGTGGTGGGCATTCGATGTGTTTTTTGGGTTCCTTGTTGAACGTATCTGGGCAAACAAGTTTTGGTACACAGTCACAATGTCTCTTTCCTGACACCAGTGATGATTTGCTAGTTGTTTAGTTTGAGCAGCTTATGAAGGTCACAGTGTCTGGGGCAGGGGGACAGAAAGAGAGGCGTTTCAGCACTGGGATATTCCCTTGCGGAGTTTTAAAGACTCGTGGAACATTCTTTTAGGGAAAAGAGTAGAAACTTCAATTTTCATTCCAAACTCTAGGGCAGAATTTTTCAACCTGGGCGGAACTGCCCTTTGGTTCAGATAATTCCTGGCTGTGGAGGGCGGTCTGTGCATTGCAGGAGTTTCTCCACTAGATGCCAACAGTGGATGTGACAACCAGAGATGTCTGCAGACATTGCCAATTGTCCCCTGGGGAGGGGCACGGCCATCTGGCTTGAGAACCCCTATTTAAGAGTGAGGTCCACACTGAAATCATTCTGAGATAAAGAGCCGGTTGAAGGCACAGAGATTCGTGCTGTTGGATCAAGTCTTCCTTGTATGTGAGGAAAGCCTCTCAGCCTATATGAATCCCAATCACAGGGCAAAATTAATGCCTCATAGACGTGTAATTGTCTACATGGCCCTTCTCCCTTCTGTTGGCCTCAGGGGGACGCTGTTGAGGGTTCCGTGCTGCATCTGTTTGTAAAATCTGCTTTCCAAGAGCTTCCCCCGCGGCAGAAGCTCTGGCTTGTGCCTGGACAGGCGGCTTCCTCCACTGCTGATGCTGGTTTGGGCTTGGGGCAGTCTTCCGTCATCCTTCCAGCATCCCGGAATCGTTTTGTTTGGCTTTGTCATGGAGGTGAGAAAGAAGCCCCAGATCCAGCCTCAAAGCATTCAGGGGGACTTGCTGTATTCTAGAGTTCCTGCCTCTCTACCCCCCCAGTCGACTTATTTTTTTCTCTCTGCTCCCTGCCTTCTACTCTGGCAAGGTAACAGCTTAACCCTTGAAAAGAGGGTGACCCCACTCATCCAAAGGACACTTGAACAGACCGCTTCTCGGGTGACCAAGTCTGAGGATCCCCTGAACCTGGGGTGGGAGAGGAAGTGTTAAGTGTGCAGCTGAAATTCTGAAGCACTGCCAATCAAGAGAAGATTTGCAGAGGCTTCCCACTGACCCAGATAGTCTGCTATCTTGAAAGCTTTATCTGCAAAGAGAATGTTGGCTAACAGCCTTCCTTTTACTCTTGTTTCTGTTTTAAAAGAATAACAAATACGCTTAATTCTTCATTAAATCTTCTGCAAATGCCTTTTAATCCAACACAAAGGTAGTTGGTGGTCTCCTTTTCAATCTGGGTTTTTTTTTTTTTTTCCCATGTACAGAAGCGCTCATCGCATTTCATCTTGGCTTGCACCAAGTCATATTAATTTTGCTTGCATAGAACTGATATAACTGCCTTCCCCTCCTCTATTCTTTCTATATTTTCAGCTCCCCAGTGAGCCTTACAATATAAATAATAGTTCAAAATACACAGGCACACAGCCACCCACCCACACCAGTATATACACAGAGAAGAAATTCCTAGATACCACGCATTTTTGCTCACTGTAACATCTGGGACTTGATTTCACACCCAAGTGGTGTTTGATGAAGGAAGAAATGGTTGGTCAAAGCACCATGTGTACGTGGAGAGAATGCACGTGGGAAGATACCTGATGCTTGAGTCAAATGCTGCTCAGAGAGGGCAACTTACAGGAGCCGGGGCACCGGCTGTTGGGTGCAAAATGACTGTGGTCTCCTTGGCCCCACAGAGGCACTGGGGGACTCTGTTCTCTAGAGATAAGAACCATCTAGAGATTGGTGGTCTGTGTTCCGGGTCCTCTGCCTGTCTCTGGGGGGGCTTCCTTTAGTTACCGTCTGCCTTTTGACACCAGAATTTATGAACCGGCTCTTCAAAGCACCTGCAGCTCCGAGTTTAGTCTTCTCATCTCCTGGCCCCACCCCATGTCTTTTTAAATACATTATTTTTGCAAATGCATTTTAGATTTAGAGACAAGGGTCTACCCTTCACCCATGACTCTGGAACCCCCAACCCACTTTCAGAGATGGTTTTCCTTGCCATTCGGAAGGAAACCACAGAACTGCCTTCTGATCACAGCGGCGCTGAGAATAAATAAGATGCCTAGTATTTAATCAGCTGTTGAACCCTTTCCAACTGGAGTTTGCTCTTTTTATCATTTTAAGAAGTAAAGCTCTGTATTCAAATGTACTCTCACATGAGCAAACGGATGAGTACGTGTGAGCTGGCTCTCCTCAAGAAGTGGAAGCAGGGGCTGGACCTCACTGGTTTCTCCTGCTTTTCGATCTGGGGTAATACTGATGGATTAGGCCACCTCCACATTCCGAAAAGTCTCAGGGATTTTCTTCGGTGTGACCCCGGTCAGTCTGTTTCCTATCACTTTCTTTACATCAAAACGTACACCGCTAAGACTGACATGGATGGAATTAATAGAGACACTTTCCATAAAACGGGTAAAGCTTTGGCTAATGTCTGGCACACGGTAGTTATAAGTAGTATCGCTTTATCGAGATCTATTTCTGGGGAACCCTGAGTGGCAGATTTAGTCCACTGACAAAATAAGGTGATTACAAGGAATTAGACGAGACTGAACTGGGAGGGTCCTTTCTGCTGTAACCACGCTCCGAAAAGGTCGTGCATTTCTCTTTGTCTTCTTCAGGTTGCTGAAAAAAGGGCACGGATGAGAGACGGTGGTGAGCAAGGAACTCTCCTCTTTCGCCACATGCTAGTGCTTTTTAGGACAAAGAAAGACATGTCCGCAGGAAGCACGTGGGTCACGACCCGGCTCAATTTCAATTTGAGCCCATTCTCTATTTCAGATTCAAGCCCTGAATGTCAGCCACTGCGTGCGCGGGGGGAATTTGCTGGCTTAGTCACACCTTGTGCAGGTGCACGGCTCCTCCTCTTTCTTCCCTCCTCTTCCGTCTTCCGCCCTCTGAAAGGTCTTGTGTGTACGTCCAGGAAAATCTCTAGGTGAAATGAGATAACGCCACTAAGGAGGAAAGATGAAATTAAAGATATCCGGTGGGCTTGGATTTTTTCCATAACTCCTTGACTGTAGTTAAGAAAGTAATTGTTTTTTCAAAAAAAAATTGTTTTAATTTAAGTATAGTTAAATTAAACTATAAAACATTTATAATGTTTCCTCAATTCCTAGTGTACAGCAAAGTGACCCAGTCACACGCAGGTCCCTGTGCTGGACAGTAGGGCCCCACTGCCCACCCATTCCAGATATAACAGTGTGGATCCCCAAACCCCCAAACTGTTCATCCCTCCCACTCCCCCCACCCCCGGAAACAAGCAGGTCGCTCTCCTTGACCGTGATCTGCTTCTGTTGGGTAGTAGGACCGTCTGTGCCACATTTCAGGTTCCACAAATAAGTGATATCCTAGGATATTTGTCTTCGTGCGTATGCACCGCGTCTCAATCCAGGCATCTGTCGATGGACCTTTAGGCTGTTTCCCTGTCTTGGCTGCTGTGAGGAGCGCTGCGATGAACACAGGGGTGACTGTTTCTTCCAGTCCCAGGCAGGAGGCTGGAATCCATAGAAATCGTGTCCAGAAAGCCACCATGTGGTCCCTTGTCATAAACCGTGTCTCACCCCAGGGGGAGAATGGAATTCGTGTCCTGGAGACGTGTGTGCTTTTCAAAGAAAAACCAAACGGAAAACTCAGCTTATAACTCCTTTTGAGGAACTTCCACTGAAGAATAAATTTTGACAGAATATACTCATTTCATACGGTATCGTGAAATTATCACACCAGTCTCATGTTATATAGAAAACTCCAGGCAGAAACAAGAGTTGGTATGGTAGCAGAAGTTTGCTCAGCTAGAAATGGAGAATTGGATATCAGCTTAGGCACTGAGGCTGTTAACTGAAATGAACAATTTAATTTTTTTTTTTTTTTTTTTAGGGCCGCACCCATAGCATATGGAAGTTCCCAGGCTAGGGGTCAAATCAGAACTGCAGCTGCCGGCCTACACCACAGCCACAGCCACGCAGGATCTGAACAGTGTCTGTGACCTCACGGCTCATGGCAACGTGGGATCCTTAACCCACTGAGCGAGGCCAGGGATGGAACCCGCATCCTCATGGATACTAGTCGGGTTTGTTACCGCTGAGCCACAACGGGAACTCCGACAATTTAATTTCTAAGGTGAATTTTTATCCCAAAGGATCAAACTGATCTTTGCTCAGGTGACATGAACACTTTCTCTACCAGTCCTCCGTTTCAGTTTCTGCTGTGCACATGCACGGCCACGGCCAAATGCCCATTCCTACGTTAGCTTTTCACGGTGTTCCCCGGGGCCTCCCCTGGTTAAAACTTCCTGCGAGCTCCAGCGCCAAGCTCAATCCTCGCCACCGTGGTCATTTCATTCAGTTCACTGGTTAACCTGGGATAACATGCATGTGCTGTAACGCTCGTCGGGACTCAGGCCCCGGCTTGTTCGGTGGTGGGTAGCGGGGTTGCCTAACGCAGCTACTTCAGTTCAAAGTGAAGGCAGGAGGGAGTGGGAACCATCGATCGTAGATCACAGAGCAGATGCTAACTCAGAAATGCCAGCGTGCCTCCGTCGCAGCGCGAACTTGCAGGCACACGATTTATCGCTGGAGCTCACCGACGTGTGCGGGGAGGGCGAAGCCAGGGAGCAGTTGGAGGAATCCATCCAACTAATAAGAAGCTTATAAACTCTTTGGCAATTTGTTTCACTTGGGAGTTATTGCAAAGTCAGAAAGGTGCTGGGCCCCAGGTTATTGGCAACGTTGCTGGGAGTCTCCCACTGGGAAAAGAAAACTTTGCCAGTGGGCTTTTTTTTTTTTTCTTCAGGTGTTCAGTGTTGAATTTTTCAGGCCAAGACTTCTGCAGAAAGCAACATTAATCACCTCGGCATGTTAGGTTAACGGAGCTGGTGGCTGCACAAACGCCCCCATTCAAATGTGCCCTGTGAAGAGCTTCCAGTTTTGATGATCTGATTCATCCATCGGTATTGCTCACTCAACAAGCACTTACTGGAGTCTTTGCATGTGACCGAGCTGCACGGGGCCGGCGTGGACCCCTCTTCCTGGGCCTTTGACCTCACCTCCTGCATCTCTGCCTTCTAATCCCCTGTACTCATGGCCTTTATGTCTTTTCTGAACTCCTGATTGCAGAGTTCTGATGAGAAAGAAAAGTATGGGTCAAATCTTCAATGGCTGGGAAGAAGTCCGAAGTCCTTCTGGTTGATTTTTACTTAGAACATTTTTGTTTAGCACCTATTTATTTGCAGGGGTCTCCAGACATAGGTGACTGGGGGGAGACACGGGGGTGGGGGGGAGCGGGGTGCTAGCTCCCCGTCTCTGGGGCTCTGCCCTGCAGCTTGGCTCCCGGCAGCTTCCCACCCCACAAGGCCCCAGTCCCCTCAGAAACTCTGGATGCTCCCGGTTTTCTGGGTTTCTTGGATCTTTCCCTACAAAGACTGAATTTCAGAGCTCCAAGACGCCAGGGAGAGACATCTTTCACTTTGGCTTCTTGTTCCTTCTATGAGGTTCTGCCGAGGTGTCCCCTTCCTTAAGAAACAGTCCCTAAACTCGTCCCGAATGGAGTGAATTATTCCAATACTTCCTAATGCCCCATAAGCCCCTCTGCCTGAGCGGTGGCTTTGTACGCGGCCGCCTCCTGCAGTGAGCCTAAGGTTCTCTGAAGGCAAGGCCGTGGCTTCTTTTCCCTTATGCCTTTAGCAGTCAACACAATGCCCGGTGCATGTGAGACGGTCGATAATTCTCAGCGAAACTGAGTGGAATCCAGAGGGGTTAAGTGACTGACTTACTATGTCACATCTCCCGGTTCCCAGGCCAGCCTCCTTGCAGGGTTCTAGGCTGGTCTGCCTCATCAAACTTCTACGACTCTCATCCTGGAGGTCTAAGAAAAATGCCGGTTGATCCTTTGATGGTTGCAAGATTCAGTACTGACTCTTGAAAGTCTAAGAAAAAGCTCTGAGCGAGAGAAATCACTTACCTCTGGCAGGAAAAAAAAAAAAATCGAGAGAAAAAGTGATGACTTTGATTGCATTGGGAGGTAGCAAAAGCCACATGAGACATGTCCAGGTGTGCTAACAGTTTTTCCTTCCTAAGTATCAGCTCTGTGGTCCTTGAGAGGCGAGGGAAACCGGGTCCCTCGCTGCATCCTGAAGGTCGTGGTTAGGATCACCCGTAGGGTAATAAAGGCTGTTGAAGCTGAGCTTCCGTTCGCGGTTAACCTCCTGCCTTCTCCTGGTTCCTGACTGATACTCTGGGCTGCAAACGTGTTCAAGCTCATTAATACCGCGCCTGGTGTTTATACTCCTCCATCAGCCCGCAGGTTGAGAATAGGACGAAATTCCCGGTGAAATGGCTTTGCCTTCTTGCATAATTTAGAAATTGGATGACGCACATGAATAAGGTCTTGCTCCTGAATACGAAATGCTGAAGATGGATGAAAACAAAGCAATTTCCTACCGGTCTGAGTAGGACACATGATTGAAGCCGAGGAGAAAAGGAGATTTTAGCTGCAGCATGACCTAAGCCAGCGTTAGAAATGGTATTTTTTTTTTGCCAGGTCTTGGCATCTGTGAAGTGATTAAGCTCCTTCGTGGCCACTGCTCCGTCACGAACCGCACGGGCTGGGCCACTTTAGAAACAGGACCACAGAATTGCCAGAACTGCCGGAGCCACAGAATTGTGAAAAGGAATTGTATGTCCCTCTGGTCAAAGGTTGCCCAGTGACATTCCTAAAAAGCTTCAAGTGCCTCCAACGAGTCTGAACAGCTTGTGAAAGCCTCTGCCAGGCTCAGGACACAGTGGGTTTGGAGGTAAGGACGACCTAGATTTAGAGGTATGCCTGTTCCTCTCCAGATGAAAGACCTCGGGGGCAGTGAGCGGGGCAGGCACTCCCCGGGGGTTGGGTAACCGCCTGATGACCGGCTGTGAACAGCCCTCAATGTCCTAGATTCATCAGGATTCTCCAGAGGAACAGACCCAGCAAGTGGTATATGCACCTGTTACGGAGAGATTTATTTTAAGGGGTTGGCCCCTTGCGAGGGCAGAGGCTGGCCAGTCTGGAATCAGCTGGAATTGAAACTGGCAGGGCTCCCACACGGCCACCGGGAGGCAGAATTCCCTCCTTTCAGGGAAACCTCTGCCTTGGCTCTGAAGGCTTTCCACTGATTAGACGAGGCCCACCCGCAGGTGGGAGGGCAACCTGCTTTCCTCAAATGCCTGCCGCTTTAAATGCCAAATACAACCCAAGAAAAGAGTCGGGGCCCGGAATAGAGAGAGAAAGAACACGAGACACCACAGACAGGGAGCGCTCCGTGGGGTCCCAGCTCCGTGGAAGGCATTTTCACACATCTGATGGTTAACTCGAGGTGTCAGCTGGCCTAGTCTCTGGAGCCCCATCGCTTGACCAAACACCCGTCTAGACTCATTTGTCTCTCGGTCCTGGCTCTCTCTTTCCTCCCCTCCTGGCCTTCTCCGTCTCTCGCCTCCATCATGTTCATCCCTCCTTTTACTATTCGAGCTTCACTTCGCCCATCAGGGCCAAGTCTTTAATCTCTTAATTTTCTGCCTCATTACCGCTCTCTGGCTTTGCCTTTTCTGAGAGCCTCCTTCCCCACCACTCTTCACCACACTCAAATCTTCTTTGCTTCCTTCTAAAAATACTCTCTAATCCTCCTTCTCCTCGCAGCGACTCCCTGACTCGCCCCCTCTCCAGCTTCCAGTGCGTCTCCCTCTGGCCCTGACAGCCCCGGCCTTGGGTGCGGTCCCCTGTCGGGAGGGTCACCCCTCCCCGAGCCGGTTAACCCCACCCCTGCCCCCCGGGGGCGTCCCCAGGCCAATGCGCCCCCCGCCTGCTGTGCGTGGGGTGAGGACCAGGCGGGCCGCGCGGCTGATGGGCGCAGGTGCACAGCCGGGCAGCCCGCGAGGTCCAGGCGCCGGCGTCCTTCCGGTCAAGGTCATGGGGCGCAGGGAGGCTGCGCGGGCGCTCGCGGGTCACATGTGGGGAAGGGACCCTGGGCTGCCAGAGGGGAGGGAGGGCCCCAAACAGCCACGGCCAGCACGCCCTCCTTTCAGACTTAAAAGGGGTATTGCTTTGAGAGGTTGGGGCGCCCTTGACAAGTTTTTACATTTGAGGAAAACCAGTGCTGAAAGAATAAGGAAAGACACCTCCAGCATTTGTCTCGGAAGGAGCCCGGCATGACTGGAGAGGCTTTGAGCCGGATGGATGGGGACATTTTCAGATGATGAACTCTGAATTCAGAGAAACTAGCTGGGAGGCCTACAGCCAGCTTAGTCAGGGCGCAGCCTGGAACGAGTTCTCCTGACATTTTTTTTTTTTTCTTCCCTATAGTCTCTGTTTTTTTTTTCTCAATGAGCAGCAGAAGTCTGGTATGTCTGATAGCCAGGGAATAATTCCCTGGTAAGTCCCCGAAGCTCATTTTCCTGGGAGCTGTAAGTCATCTTTAAGGGAGAGACTGTGTGGCCTGGTGCTGAAGGTCCGGGGCTACTGGTGAAGGACTGTCTTTTCTAGATCTGGAAGCACCGCTGGTCACCACGATATGGTCTTCCCAAAGCCAGATTGCTGGGGTCGAGGACGTCTGCTTGTCTTATTAAACAGAAGTTATCTCCCTCAATTTTTCAGTACAGAATTTATCGTCAGTAAGTTAAAAATTAAGTTTTTGTAAGCTGCATTGTTAGGATCCTCTTTTCCCAGAATTATTATTATTATTATTAATATTTTTTAGGGCTGCACCCAGGGCATATTATCCACTGACGATTGTCGGGGTCATACGAATTTTCTTTGGTAACTAGAGTGTCATTTTCTATGCCTTTCTCTGCTCTCAGACACCTGTGTACAGCCATCAACACCCACTTGGGCTGCTGGAACCTTCCATCTATAGCTGATGCTAATGTCTCAATCTCCCCACTAACAAAAATTCCCAACTTATTAAAAACAGAAAAAAGAAAACCCAATTTATTTTTGCTCAAGTGCCTTCAGATATTTTGCTTGATGTCACCTTGGTTGGAGTAAATAATAAGGTAGCAAGTTTATTTTATCAAATCTGTAAAATTTCCAGCTCCTGGGTCTTGACTATGTGTTTTCCCAGAAACCCCAGACTTAATTTCATGTTGAAGGGCAACCTCGGATCATTTCTTCAGAGCATCTCTTTTTCCTTTGGTATCAAAACTTCCTTTTTTACTCTACTTGCCCTTCCTTCTGAAAGTGTAAGTTCAATGTGTGAGGATTGTGGTCAATTCCATTTTGGGGCGGAATAACTCTCGTGTTATTATTGGAAATGATTAAAAGTATCACAAGAAATACCGGCTACAGCAACAACATTAAGTGCATTTGTCGAGCTGCTACATGGTGGCAAGTTTTTACACCTATTATTCACACTCATTTTTTTTTTCCACACTCATTTTTATAGCCAGGCTGAGAAGGAAGCATGAATTCCATCTACAGGCAGACAGACTGAGACCCTGGAAGGTTTGAGCGATTGCCCCAGGCCATCTAGCTAGAAGGAGGGTCCTGCAGGTGGACCCCAGGTTCACCATATCCCTAAGCCTCCATGCTTAGTTCCAAGCCCCTTCCAAGGTCCTTCCTTTTACAGTCAACAGGATGGACCAGTTGTGACTCTTACGTATGCTTTCCTCTACTGTGTGGCACGCCCGTCTCTAAGGGCCACCGAAGCAGGGCTGTGTAAAGTTGTCAGAAAAGAGGAAGCCACTTGTGGAAGAGTGTGACGAAGAGCCTGGGCTTTGGATTGGTGCATTTGGAGTCTCAGCCTAACTGAGCTCACTTATCATCACACATTGAGGCAACCTAGGGAAGGACGTGGAGTTTCTACGGGTTGGGGGCGCTTTGAAGAAGGAAGCTCTCTGCTCCCTTGAAGAGTGCAGGGCTCCAGTTACCCATTGCCGGGTGACAAACCAGCTCCAAACTCAATGGCGTAAAATAACCACGTTATTATTATTTTTCACGGTTTGGTTTGGGGCTCCACTAAGTGGTTCTCCCTTGTGGAATCTCACTGGGAAAGCTGTCACTTTTGTGTTGACTCCTGAGCTGGGAAGACTCAAGAGAGCTGGGGGCTGAGAAGTGGGGCCTCTCAGATGCCTCCATTTGGTCTATCCAGGTTATTGGCTTTGGGAAAACCACACTTATTACGTGGTGGTGCGTGGCTCCAAAAGTGTGTGAAGAAATACAGGCAGAGACGGAAAAAGATGAATAGATAGATGATTAGATAGGTAGATAGATAGATAGATAGATATGAAGGAAAGAAGGAAGGATGAATGGATGGATAGATTGATAATAAATAAACAGAGGATAGATAGATAATATATAGATGGGAAGGAAGGAAGGAAAGCTAGATCTCTAAGTAAACAGAGACAGACACACACACAGAGAACCATGCCAAAGCCATGGTTGGGTCAGCTGTGACCCATCCTCAGAAGTTGTGCAGCATCTCTTCGGCTGTGTTCTCTGCCTCAGAACTGTCACTAGGAGAAAGGAAATAGACCCCGCTTAATAGACCCCGCTTCTCGATGGAGATATGACAAGGTCCTGAATGACCAGCTGGGGTCAGGAATGTTCTGCTAACATTTTTGGGAAGCGCGATCTGCTACACACAGCTTCAGCTCGTTCCTGGCCCCTGGGTCTGGGTTTTCTACTCCGAGAAGAGAAGGATATCTAAGGGGTCCCGTAGCTCATGCACCGTGGGAGGGAGCCAGGCCACCTGCCAAGCTCTGCAGCCCAAGACCTGCGCTCCCGGCAAATACCCTGGAAAACACCTTTGATCTGAGGATAGTGCTTTCTGTGGCTATCCCCCAATGAAGAGATGCTCCGGGAGGGGAAGTTCAATCACTTTTTTTAGGGCTAGAAAGATACAATCATATTAATCTACCATTTTGCAAACAAGAAGATGGCGTTTCAAGGAATGCATGCATAAAGCTGTGTCACACCAAGCGAGCTGCTTGAAAAGAGAGCCTACTCGGAAAGGGACAGTTAAGATGGGGAATAATTTTTAAAATCTTGTCACATGAGAAGGGATTAAAGAAATTTTAGCCTGAAAAATAAGATGTGACCCAGATTGTCTTTAAATATTTGAATGTGCTTCCTGTAGAAAAAAAAAGTGATTGCCCTTGTTTGGAGATTTAGTTTGATTTAAAAGCATGTCTGAAATTTGGTCTATGTATATATAAAGAGAGAGAGAGTCAAGCTTTTATTTCCAATGATTCCATGTGTGTTAGTTTTGCCTGCAGTATATACTCAAACTTTTTATGAAGTGAACTCTGTATTCTGTAACTATAGAAACGGCAGTTTCTATAGTCTAGAAATGTCTCATATTTACTTTGTGTCCCTTTCTAGAAACAAATAATGTTCTGGGTACAAAATAAATGCTTAATAAGTATAGATCAGTTGGTAAATGTCAATTATGTGTGTTGATATTTCATGTTCATAATAGCTTATTGTTGGTTGGAACCTATAAGGTAGTTTCTAAATGAATAGGACTGCAGCACTAGCATCCCCTGATGAATTTTTATTCTCCACTGCTGTCATTTGAATGAGTGCATTTTCACAGATTAAGAGAAATCAAACCTTTGTCACCTCTACCACCAGGAAGCTCATTTTAATGACTGTGCTCTGTTTTCAGGCATATTGGATTTTTATAGCACATTCTTGGTGCTCATCATGGGACAGATGCACATCAATCACTAGGAATGAAAGTGCATAAGGAGGACTTGGTCTTCTCCAAGTCAAATCTTGCTTATTCAACTCCAGACTCTACATGGGGCTTAAGAGACAGTGGGAGAGGAGGCGAGGGGCGTGGGCTACAAATAAGTGGGACTTTAGTCCTGGAAACAAGGCTTTGAGAGCAACCTCCTCATGCAAACAACTTCCTGGTGTGGTAACACCTGCCTTTTCATAGCCGAGAAAATGCAGCAGCCTTGTATGTGGTTAACTGGATACAATCAGGATGGCTTCTAAGTTCAAAACCAAGTGTGAGCCCAGAAATGCGATTTTATTTGACCTGCTCATCATCCTCAACGCTCCTCTGCCCACAGGCGTTTCTAACGTGGGGAGCCAGCCTTCTGCACAGCAGTCATTGCATGAATGGCAGCGAGGGTTCATTTTCTCGTAGCACGGTTGAGCCTGGCTTGGCGAATGCAGGCAGCTGTTTGCCACTACGCCTGTCGGTGGTGCAGCTGCCACCCCCTAAGAAACAGAGCTGAGTGAGCGCTGCAGGGTCCCAGGGCTGTCTTTCCAATGCTGTATAGAGAGGCCGTGGACCATGGTGGCCAGTTAAGACCTTTCTCTCTCTTTAGACCTGGGTTTTCTGAAAATACACTTGCCAATTGTGAAAAATTAGCCTCCATTTTTTGTGCGTGTGCCCCAATCAGTTATCAAAGAACCTCAATAGGTAAAGGACTATACCATTTATGATGCCCATCAAAACAGACTTTTTAAAGATAGACCGACTTTCTAAAGGGACAATTGAGGAACAATAAGGCCCTAGGTGAGCCTGCACCACAGCTGCGACCCATGCCCCAGCGGTGACAATGGCAGGTCCTTCACCCACTGTGTCACAAGGGATCTCGTATTCCCGGTGATTCTCTGTGTGCTACTTTTGCCTACAGTGTATAGTCAAAAACTTTTATCAGGTGAATTAGGCATGAAATGTTGACTAAATATTGGACTTTGCTCCTTGCCTGGTTGTTGTTAGGTAGACGCAATGCAAAACTCAGCTTGGGTCTTAATGTGGTGAAAATTGTGGTGATTCAGCTGCTATGTGACTTCCAATTTGCCAGCTGTGTTTTATGGGCATACAATGACATACGTCCTGTTAGCTGTGTGTTAAAACCATATTTTGTTAATTAGAGGCCTACAATAAATAAATCACTCATTTTTATGGCAAATGAGCCCACTCGATTCAGAAAATTTAGCATCTGGCTCTGATTACGTCTCATGGTATTTCTGCAGAAACTTCCCTGACTCTCTTTCTTCACCTGTTTGGGGAGAATAAGGACCAAAACTCTACTTCTGCAGAGAAAAGGTAAAAAGGGGGATTTTAGTTATTGTAATCAGGGTTGGTTATTTAGGATGCATAGGGCAAGCTGGACAAATATGCCTGGAATCAGGACCCTAAGGGAGATTTCCAGGGCCTGTAAGTGTTTACTGTTCCCTTTTTTCTTTTTTCTGTCCGTGGAAAATATCAAACGGCAACTTTTCTCAGTGTCTTTGTGTGAGTTCTTGCCGTGGCGCTGTGGGTTAAGAATCCCACTGCCGTGGGGCAGTGGGTTAAGGGATCAGGCATTTTCACAGCTGACTCAATCCCTAGCCTAGGAACTTCCATGATTTGGCCATAAAAAAAGAAAAAAAAGTCTTCGTGGAATGAGACACGGTATAAACGAGTAAATATACTGTATGTGCATATAAATGTTGGGGGGAAAGCATTATTTTTCCTTAGGGAGGTCCAATTATAGCAACAAATTGTATTTTATATATTCTCTTTATTCTTTGTTCAAATGCACCAGGGCGCCAGGTAGCCCTGGTGCCACTATGCCTGTTGGCATAGATTCTATTTGGACAGCTTCAGCCAGGGGCTCAGATTTGTGACCTTTGGGTTTCTGTGAGCTCCATACGCCTCAGGCTCTCTTTCTGCAAACAGGGCTGGGGGATGGATGGTCAGAAGCTGTGGAAACTGGTTCTTTGTCGCAAGTTTGTCCTGCTCACTTGATTGCTGATCTCAAAACGTAGACATCTACTGTTATTATGAAAAATAAGGACCTGTTGTTTTCCCGACTAGAATGCGGAAAATCTTGGGAGCCTTAATGTCCTAATACCAAATCCGGGGTTGGATGGGTCTTTGGGCTGATTCAACAGGTCACTCTGCATATTTTTGTGAACTCTGAGTTTGTACTCATGCTCCATAATTATAACGGAGCCAATATGCAGTTCTTCAGCCCGCATCCTGTCAATATCTTTTATTTCCATAGCAGATTGCCACACGACTGATACGATCACTCGCCTTGAGGCTGATTACCGCTGTAGAATTGATCTGTGCTGATCCGTTAGGATCCCCCAAATGGCTCAAATCGCTGGTCCATCTGGGACACAGTCCTGGTCATTTTCAAAATGATGGAACAAATGATATTAAGTTATAAGTGAAATGTGCCTACGTTTTTGTCGTATAAAGGTATTTTATTGATACATATCAGTAAAATGATATGGACACATTTTATAAACATGTCATCTGAGACAAAACTAAGGAACATTGGGGGACCTTCAAGGGCATCTAACAGGAGGACTGTCACTTCTATAGATCAATTGTATACAATGAAATATATCACATACATTTAAATATATGTAATACTTTATATTTATGATAATAAATATATTTGAGCCCATGGCACATTTCTATCAAGAAAAATGCATTTATGAACAGTAAAATAGCTGAAAAATTAGAAAGTTATTCCACAGATTTCAATACTCAATTTTAGATGGGAAATAACACTCTCACTAGTTAAAAAAAGGGGGAAAAAAGACAAGAAAAAGAAAAAAGCAAATATGCATGTTTAAGAAAAGATTGCTATTTTTATCCCGACCCGGTAAAGCTGAAATTCATACCGCACACTTGAACCTAACCTGTGGTTTTTCCATAGCAGAGTGATGACTGGTCTTGTGGTGGATTTGACATACATGTGACCAGCTCAGCATCTTTCTCATGTTCTAATTTTCTTTGGAGTCAGTGCAGCACTGCCTTTGACTTTAACCTGACCTACTCAAAGACCCTCTTCGTCTTTCCTTTTTTTTTTCATTTTTTTTTTTTAAAAGCCAGGAGTCGTTTTTGTTTCCTCCCTCTCTCTAACTTCTGGGTTGGCAGCTTTCTTTTCCCTGCTAGTGAAGGGAAATTTCCCTCAGGGGTTAAAGCTATTAGTTACTTGGGTGCGTAGCTCTTCTTAGGTCTCCCACCTGGTTCTTCTCTCCTTGGCGTACCTTGACTTCTTGATTTTCATTTTAGCTTTCTTAGCAAAACTAGCATTTCCGTACCCCAGACGATCGTCTCCATTGTCTTCTTTCTGTTTTTTTTTTCTTCTTTTTATTCACACAACATATTTTCTTCGTGGAGGGAAATATTGAAAGCAAGCTGATGTTTCTCCCGACCCCTTCCTTTTCTTGTGTATCTATCTTTCTTCTGTCTGCCTGAAATATTGGAAATGAAATGCAATTCCGAAACTGCCGTGAGCCAGTTTTCAAAGCAGCTTAAAAAGGGAAAACCTACCTGATTGTTTCCTGCTGAGACAGGAGCAGGGTTGGAGAAGAGGCATCAATTCTCAGGAAAATATGTAGCTTGAAAATATTCCATAAGTGTTTAGGCAGTAATCAAGCCCCAGCCAGCTAATGTAGCCTAGAGGCCAAGAGAATGACTCAGGAGCCAGAATGCTGGGTTTGAAGCCTGCCTCTGCCACGAACCTTGGGCATGACAAGTAATCCCTCAAAATCTTGGGTTTTGCAAAATGCAGAATAGTAATAATTGCACTTCCTCAGTAACATTATTGCAGAGGTATGTGAGCTAAAACACCGGATACGCTTATGCCTGGTACACATTGCAAGAAATTTTGGCTCTTATGGTTACTCTTTGTATAACACATTGTGGCTTTGAAACGAATGGCTTTTGCTGCTTGCTCCTGATTCCAGTGGCTTTTCAAATCGGTGCCTCCAAATAGCATCTCTGGTCTTTTCTTTGCTGCTGTTCTCCATCTGTATGTCACTTCCCCCCCTTTCTTTGCGTTTATCTTTTCTCCCTGTCCTCCCTCCTAAAAGCCTCCTCTTTCCCTATTTCCAAACTCCCAGGAACGACAGATCAGCTTCCCTGTCTCTGGCTATTTCCAATTCTCCCCACATACCCAGTTCTACCTGTTGGACCGGACTTTCTCCCGGCACCCGATTCTCTCTCTGCTTCTCCAGTGTTTGCTCTGCCCCAGCTGATGTGTCCAGTTCTGGGTCTTGGCTGCTTCTGGTGTTGATAATCGCCATCCTTCACTGGAGAACCTGTCGGTTCCAACAGGAAATTTCCTCCCTCTTGGTTAATCTCTTAAAGTCACCCCATCACAGAAAAAGGAGCTCTTCAAATTGGGCTTCTATTTATGTCAGGAATCCTCGTGCATTTTCCTTTTCTGCCCATAGTTCCTCTTGGACCCACATACATGTATTTATATTTGCCACAGGGGAAAGTGTGCCTTGAATTAATGGAACAAATGATGTTAAGTTATAAGTGTAACGCGCCTATATTTTTATTGTGTAAAGGTATTTTAATGATGCATATCAGTAAAATGATATAGGAGCATTTTATAAACATGAGTCATGTAAGAGACAGAGCTAAGGAACGTGGAAGGGCCTTCAAGAGCATCAAATAGGAGGACTGCCACTTGGACAGATCAACTTACTTGGGTAACAGGTTCATCGAAGTGGTCTTTAACATCCAAACCATGGGAATCCAAGATTATGCTGTCAACAAATATTCCTTAACCGACACAGAACTTTATAAAAAGACTTAATAGGTTTTTTATTTTTTTTAAGCCAGGTCTTGAAATGTTCTCAGTGACATTTTTGAGTCTCAGATCTGCAATCTGAATTTCCCTCTTTCTAACTGGCTATCTCAGATAGCTTTCTACCTGCAACTCACCAGCCCCACGTGATCATGTCTGGATACCACAAAGAATATCACGACCCGTAGAGAAACTCAATGACACTTCCAGGTGAATCAACGAGCACAGTAGGGGACATTCTCTGGGAGAATTCTAAGTGGGTTGTGGTTGTCAAGTTGGCAGTTTTATTGCTGGGGAATTTTGGTGTCTGACACGTAAAGTATGAGGATTTGTTCCTACAGAGATAGCGATCTTAAAATCTAGTAAGTAGTAGAAAAAACATAGTCAACAAAGAAAAATAATCCACCCTCTATTGAGATAAGCTAGATGATCTGCTTATTAATTCATTTTCTTGTCAGGGTCTCATTACGACAAAAAAAATGATAAATCTATAAAAAGCTTAAAGAAGAAAGCAAAAATCACCTATCATTTCTTCACCCAGAAATAACATTAGTGAATTTGTTTTATTACCTCTTTATTCTTTATCTCCCTTTATTATTTTGAATGTTTCCATTTTGCATCAAAACAGTGTGCCTTGTCAATAAAAATCAGTCCGTTGTCAGGTAAACCAGACTTATGCTCCATTCAAACCTGTCCTCTTTTGAACATCGAGACTCACCTACCCCAGTGTCAGTCTTAAAGGGCCACGGACGAGCAGATTTTCTCCTCCCTCACTTGTATCCCCATGGATCTATCAGATAGTATCTCCTAATCTTCAGTAGAACACGCCTTGCAACAACGCTATACAGGACGATTGTTATAATAAGAACCGATAGCTGCTGACCGCTTACGGTGTGTCATCTCGCTGAATCCTCACCAAATCTCCTAAATGAGATTGGACCTCTTATGTCATTTTAACTAACTGGGTGAGGAGATATGAAGAAAGGTTTGCACAGTTTCACAGCTGGTAAGCCGCAGACCTGGGATTGGAGTGTAAGCCTCCTGACTCCAGAATGTGTACCCCTCTAAAACTAGGGGAAACGAATTCTTAGATTCTTCCAACCCAGCCTTCTTAGGGGGCATTGCAAAGGAATTCTTACAAAGAACTTCTTCTCTATTTCCACCGGGGGAGCTTCAGGCACGTGTAGTTTCGAATGGCACCACGGTATACCTCTCAGGTGACAAAAAGTTCATTAGATTTAGCCTGTTTGGTTTCATCTCAGTACAATCCCAGATTTGCCCAGAGGGAAATCTTTAATACATACATCACATTTCAATAAAAATCGTCACTCCTTCCCCGTTGACTCGTTCCATTATTTTCATTGGTTCCTTCGCTGTGATCATCTCCGGCAAGAGGAGAAGCCCAGGTCCCTTTATTTTGTCCCCGACGTCCCACCAGAGGGACGGCACCCAGCAGGTGCTCTCTGAGATCTGTCACCCCTGGTCTGAGCCTGTCCCATAGAAGACCCCTGTCATGCTAGTTTTTCTTGCACGAACTCTTCCATGCTTCTGAGATATGAAAAAAATAAAATAAAAAAAAAGAAAAAAAAAAGTCTGAGGAGTTCCCGCTGTGACATGATGGGATCCGTGGTGTCTCTGGAGTACTGGGACTCAGGTCTGATCCCCGGGGGCTGCAGGCTGCAGCTGTGGCTCAGATCTGATCCCCGGCCTGGGAACAACATATGCCGCAGGGGAGCCAAAAAAAAAAAAGATCTCAAAATTTCCTGTAACTATTCCCAGTATCTTCTTTCCATTTGACCACAGTTTCATTTTATTTTTTTTCCCTTTAGTCTTTACGTAAATACCTGTTCCAAATCCTATAGGTCTGAAAGCACTTAGTTATAGCTCTGGCTCGCGCCAGACATTTACTGAGTGCAGTCCTAGGCGTTGAAAATACAGATGTGAGGGACGCAGTCTCCTGTCCTAAAAGAGATGAGCAGCTGGTGCAAGGGGAAAAGGCCAGGACAAAAAATGACAACACAGCCTAGCAGACGCTATGATTGGACTAGGAACGGTGTCAAAGCAGCCGACAGGGCAGGATCTTAAAATTCGAGAGGTGTCAGGAAAGCTGTTTTCCGGAGGTTAAAAAAAAAAAAACTAACCACATAAATTTTATTCATAACCCGACTCTCACTTCTATTCTTGAGGTTATTATTTTTCCCTCCCAGCTCGATGACAACAGCGTACACACAAGAAACACACAGAAGCGATCGAAAAGCGGGCTCCAGAAAAGCAATTCAATGTTTCCTTTGAAAATTATGAAAAGAAACATATTCCCAAACTCAGCAGAACACATTTTATTGATAGAAACAGCCTATACAACCCTGGGCCATTCAATATCAAAAGGAAACAAAAATTCTGCAAAGATCTGACATCACCAGGCCATAAACAGGCTCCAGGGCTGCAAACCCTGACAGGCCCCAAAGGGAAGATGGAAACACAGACACGCGACCTTGGGGAGGCCTCTGTGACCTTTTCGTGGGGGCAATTTCATATTCCTGGGCGTTAACATGCTATGTGGGACCACCCTCCTGGAGTCTTTCTCTTTCTGCAAAAGCTCCATGGAAACTGCCATTCTGGAAACTTCTTCACACCAGGAGGAGCCATCCGGAGTGCTTCCATGCGATGGCAGTGATCTGTCAAGTGAATTTCCAGCAGCTCGTAATTTCTGTCTTCCCCATAAGTGTCCCAAATCACAAAGAGAGCATGGTGTGAAATGGCATAATGTTATGGTGTGCTTCCTGATAGATATCTGTTTCCTGGGTCTCGATTCTCTTTTGCTGAGACGGAGAGCCACTCAGGCAAGGGACCTGCACTTTTTGTGATTTTTTGTCTTTTTTAAAAGACCGTATTTTCAGGATGCACCAGCTTTCCAGGGCTAGATTCTTCTGGAGCACGGCTCTCTCCTGTTTCCTGTCCCTCTGGATTTCCTTGGCACGAGCAGCTGTTGAAGTTAACGAGTCGCTGCGGCTGGGTCAGCAGAACTGGGCCAGCAAGGGTGGTTCCAGGGGAAACGGCTGTCACCTGTCCTTCACCTCCGCGAGTGTTCTTCATTCTGTCTCCAGCATAAAGCACAGTGTATCATTTCCTTCACGCGGTGAGTCATCTAAACATTAACTTCGACCTGTTTCAATTCTTGTACTCAACTTTAAGACAAGGATACATCACGACAGTGGCTTTTATATTTGCTTTACTGGGCATTTTAAGCATCTGTAGGATGTGGGTAAGCAGTGGGGACCTTGGAGCAATTCAAGACACAATGAAGAAAGAAAGGAAGAAAGGCTTGTGGGTGGAGTTGGGAATCTTAAGTTTTGAAAAGCAGTGTGAAATTGTGGGACGATGTGCCTGGAAAAAAAAAAAAGAGGAAAGTTTAGTTTAGAAGTGGTAGAAAAAAGGAGTCATGGAGAGTTTATAAATAAGAAAGTAACAAGATGAAAAAAAAAGAAAGTAAAAAGATGAAGGTGTGCTTAAGCAAGCCTGGTGCTGAATAAAAGATGCTGAAGAGGGGAACGAGCGAGAAAAAGGGTGGTAGTATCAATAATTCACGTTTGGGAGAGAACAAGGGTCTAGCATAGGGGAGTTTGTGGAGGTGGAAAGGAAATCAAGTGCCATTAGACTTGGGAGCAGAGGAATTTACACTGAGCAATTTCTGACTTGATCTAGGAGAGATGGAAGGTGGCGTGGAGGGATCCCGGGCTCTGAGTCTGGGCAGAGAGAGAAATTGTAGAGCCGCTGATGGAGAAGGTGACACTGGCAGGCTGAAGGAATTAAGTGTGAGCAGAGGACAATTCAGCTTTGGACATTCTGACCGTGAGGGATCGATGGGCCCACCGAATGTCAGCATCAGCAGGCTGTTTCATCATCCATCCACACGGAGGAGAAAAAGGCTGCCAGAAACATAAGGAGGACCCAAAAATCCTGTTTCCCCACTAGACTGATAAAGATTCCAAGGAAAAAAAATTTTGAGGACTTGATATTTCTGCTCCTGAAATTTCCGAACAACAAAGAATTTCCCTTATCAACTTTCCCCCGTAAATGTCTGATGTCTGCGCTGTCTTAGTTGATGGAGTGTAATTGATCTAAGAGCACGTTTGTTTCAGAAAGTCATGGTCAGACTTCTCCTTTACAATCTCAGGGCAACTTTAGCCCTTTGGTTTTAAGATTACATACTTCGGAGGGGTCTGCCTATAATTTTTCAATCAATGTTTTCCCGATAAAGAGCTGCATGGGTACAGTGACAGGTATGGGTTTTTAGTACCAGTTAAGGGCTCTCACCCGTGGGTACCTATTCAAATCCTCTGGGGAGTTTTTAAATATTGTTGACCCCAGACCAGTGGAACCAGTGTCTCTGGGGGTGGTTTCTGGATGTTGTCGTTTTGCAAAACTCTTCCAGGTAATTGTAATGCGCATGCAGGTCTGAAACCACCAAACAAATGGAAGGGGTGATTTTGAACCTCAACAGCACCTTGGGAGTTTTAAGAAATATGTAGATGCTTGAGTTGTATTTCCAGAGACCCCGGGCATGAGAAGTTTTAAGGGTTCCTAGGTGATCCCAGATGCTACTACGCAGCCAAAACTGAGAACCACTGAGCAAGCCCCTGTTTGTCTTAAGGCACACCTTCCAACTTCATGCTCTCAGACAAGTTTTTACACCTGTCCAGGAAGGCAGAACTGATGCAGCTGTGGGAGAATGCGCTTGAGATTTTGGCCGTAGGCGCAGTGAACTCAATTGCCAGCTAACTTTTGATCCTGGTCTTTCCTGCTGGTAATAGTGATGTAAGAGGCAGAAAAACATCACTTGGATTTTCAGATCCCAAGTTGACTTTGCGCTGTTGGCAGTTGGAAAGTTCATGTCGTAACTTGCAAAACTGAACCAATTTTGAACTAAAATCACAGAGACGGTAGATGTCACTTACAGGTGATTCTCTCGGGGTGGGGTGGGGATTCCTTCCTAAAGCTCTGTGACAAAATGAAGTGTGGGCTCTGCAGATCGTAGTCAGAGACTCCAGTTTACCACAGGGAAATGTGAGATTTAGTAAAGATTCTCCCCCACTATTCCCGAGGGCTGCATGGGGCACCATCCCACCCATTCATTTTTCTAACTTACATAGTCATATGTTTGCCGCCTCCCTGTATATGCATTATGTATATATGTGCATATATTATCTATACATCCATTATATATATACACATAATATATATGTATACATTCGAGATCTATTCTGAATATCTTTTAAAAACAATGCAGATATTTTCTTAAACCTAGCTTTCTCTGCAGCTCGTCGGGTTCTTTAACCACTGAGCCACGATGGAAACGCTCCATTAAGGTTTTTTTTTTTTTTTCCTGTTCCTTTCACATATCACATATTGTAAACAATCTTGCCCTGACTTTTCTTTTGGATTGGAAGTTCCTTGAGAGCAGAGGTGAGGTAGGGCAGTTAGCGCATCCTCAGGCAGCAAAATGCCTCCTGTATCGGAGATGCTCGGTTGACTGGTGTTGGCTGGTGATGGGTTACCTGGCTTTGCTCTGAGATTTGGAGCAAGTTACTCAACCTCTCTAGGATTAGTCCCCTTATCTGTAGCATGAAGGTGATGATAGAGATCTGAGGATTTGGAGATGTATGTGAATTGCTTAGCAAGTCTGGTTCTCAGGGTGCATTTGATGAGTGGTGACTAGTAAATAAACTGACAGCAGTGAGAGGGTCTGTTCTTCCTGTCTCCACAGGACAAGGAAGGTGGGCAAGGAGAGTTGGGTGGAATCTGGAACTTGAGATGAATAGTCAAATTAGAAATTCATGGTAATTTCATCCAAGAAGGGACCAGAAGGAAGCGAAGTAGAAAGTGTGCAAAGACCTGGGGAACAGCGTCCAGTTGCGGGGATAGCAAGTGCAAATGTCCTGGGGTAGGAATGTGTTTGTCCTATTAAGTCAAAGGACTAGGGATCAATGAGAGAGCATCAGAGTATTTGCTGGCTCTCGGAGAGGGGAACAACCATCGCATGGGTGATGCATAAAATATCCCCTGTACTATGAGTTAAATTTTAAGTTTTGAAAATGGGATCATCTCGCCCGATGTTTTGCGCGTGTGTGATACTTCGATTCTTCAAAGTGGTATCGGTGGGAGGCAGGTGCATGTGAAAGCAAGCTGACTTCAGTGTCCGTCTCCGTGTTGACGGCCAGAACGTATTTGGCTGATTTTCCTCTATTCTAGGCATTTCCCTTCCTTCTCCCTAAATACCAGGTGTAACCCTCCAGAAACTGTGTCCTAGCTTGAGGATGGCAGCCTTGTCAAAGGCAAAAAGGTATGAATTTGAATCAAGAGTGCTTGAACAGGTTTCTCTTTTCCATGCTTTAATTTCCAAATAAACCCTCCTAATCCAGAAGACTTAGGCAGAGTGGCTATTGCTACCTCCACTTTATAGACAAGATAACTGAGATTTCACAATATTTCTCCCAAGTCAATCTGAGGATAAATGTTTTCATAAAAGTGGTTTATAGACAAGTGATTTGTATATGTGACAAATGTAGGCGAAACCAGTTAGGTTTTTGTCATGAGATTCTATAATTTCAAGGCAAAAAGACGTCTTCAGTATTACTTTGGCTGTTGCAAGCTCATCCCTTGTCAATCCCTTTAGGGTGCTTTATCAAGCTCATACATGAAGATGGCCATTGGTGATTTTTTTGACATAAGTTTGAGAAAACAAAATTATAAAGCTGTGGTGGTATGGCATATAGATCACTCAGGAGAAAAAAATTTAAATTACACAACACCCTGATTTTTTTTTACCTGGGTCACCGGGAGAGTTAATTGTCACAGTTCAGTTACTATGCACTTTCAAAAATAGTGTTAAGCCGATTATTTTAAAGCCCAGCCACATTTTTTTTATCCCCGCAAAGGACATATGCAGAGGCCATAACACCAGTCACAGATGCGATAAGAACAGCCATGCTGGATTACAGCCACCAAAGGGGTCTTTCCTGAGAGACTGTGTTTGCAAAATCAGCCCCCATGGACTCCGCAAGTGCGCCTAACATCTCTGATTTTCCCCAAGTCCCTCATTAGCGCCCTGTTATCTGTAGCCGAGGACCTTAGGTTATCTGGGGCTATTTTATGAAAAGCAAGACATTCCACTGGTCTATATAATTTGTGGGGTTTTTTTAAATATATTTCAGTCATGCCTTTCTCCTCTTTGTCTTTTACACTTTTGACATAGAGTCCCATTAATATTTATTTCTAAAATCAAAAGTGAGCCCCTCTCTAGCTGATGTAAATGAGGAGGCAGGGAGCGGCACGTTGGGGACCAGGCTTGAGATTTGTCTCTGAGCAGCTGAATAAGCTCGACTTTGGGCAGATTTCCTCTGGACTCTTCAGTCACAGCAGCAAACCTTCCTTTCATCGTCACTGAAACAAAGAAGATTTTTTTTTTTCTGATGCATGTTTTATGAAGTTTAGCACTTTCTGGATTTTTTTTTTTTTTTTTGGTCTGCAGTTATAGCTAAAAATTTACCTTTAAAAAAATTCTGGTGATTCTGATTTTTTTTTTTCCTTTAAGGCCTAACTGGTGGCATATGGAAATTCCTGGGCTAGCGGGTTGAATCCGAGCTGCAGCTGAGACCTACACCACAGCTTTCCGCAATGCCAGATCCCTAACCCACTTAGCCAGGCCAAGGACTGAACCCACATCCTCATGGATATTAGTCGGGTTTTCAACCTGCTGAACCACAACGGGAACTCCTGATTCTGCTATTATAAGGTCAGATCCATATAATAATATGGATTATTTTTCTTACTGATCATATTTTGCTTTGAAAAAGAGCCCCCAAATCTCTCTAAATTAATATTTGTGTTCTAGTTTTTTTTGGAGGAGGGGACAAACCAATTCCTATATATTAATTGAATTAATAACTAACAAACCATATACGTGTACATGTATATGTACATAAAGATCATGGTTTAATGGGCTCATTAGTGACATCAAGGATTAATATTCTTCAGGTGAGAGTACAGTGTTCAGCATTCTGAAATCCTCACTCACTTTCCTCTGTTCCCTTGCCAGTAAGTTCCATCACCTAAACAACACCCCGAGGCCAAACTTCCCACCTGGGGAGGAAAACTACAAAAGTTTGGTGTTGTCAGTATCTCCAGGAAACTTCTTCCAGACACTCTAAAGCCAAACACCCAGCCCTCACTGCGCTCTCTCCCCAAACTGTTCACACACAGACACTCCCTGAATTAATAAGAGAAGGAGACAATAACATCATTCAAAAGTTTAGCAACAGCAGAAGATATACTTTTGCATGTGAACAAACAAAAAAGCTTATTACACAAGCCAGGTAGCTCGAGATTCTTTTAAAAAAATAATTCCATGGAGTTCCCGTTGTGGCCCAGTGGTTAACGAATCCGATTAGGAGCCATGAGGTTGCAGGTTCGATCCCTGGCCTTGCTCTGTGGGTTAAGGATCCGGCGTTGCCGTGAGCTGTGGTGTAGGTCACAGACGCGGCTCGGATCCTGCATTGCTGTGGCTGTGGTGTAGGCCAGTGGCTACAGCTCCGATTAGACCCCTAGCCTGGGAACCTCCACATGCTGCACGTGCGGCCCTAAAATGACAAAAAGGCAAAAAAAAATTAATAAAAATAAAAAAATAATTCCAAAATAGCACCACCATAACAAATTTCTGCCCATATTCAATCAAATTTTTCCATGTCTTTTTTTTTTTTCCATAGGAGAAATGGAAATTTTATTGCTGTGTTAAAAACAAAATTATCGCCAGCATTTTCTCGTGGCGACCAGACCATGTGAAGGCAGTCAGGAGGGAGTAAGACTTAACCATCAAGAGGCAGAAGTTTGTTTTCAGGCTACCTGGGTTTATATATATGGCTCCACAGTTTGTGGGCCGTGGGACCTTGCGAAAAATTACTTAATATTTCTGCTCCTCAGTTTCTCATCTGAAAAATAAAATTTTAAAAAGTCCTCAGTTAGAGGTGCGCCTAAGCCAAAAGAGTTCACTGTGGTTGCAAAGAACCTATATCTAGAATCTACTAGTTTTATAAGAAATTGGGGTCCGTTTATTGGCAAATTCAATGACGAAGAATGAGAAGCTGGGGAGAGAGTCACCTTTAGACAAATTGCTTCAGCAGATCTGTTTAGAGGATTCTGATGAAGTGAAAAATGCGATGAACTAATTATTGATGGGGTCTGGTGGCCGCGTTTTAGTCCCTACTGGGCTAAGGTCAGTGGAAGGATACTGGATCTCAACCCACCTGATGATACAGGATAGAAAAAAGGACTGAATGAGTTAATTTTCCATCAGTTTTAAAAAAAATAAAAAGGAGTGTTGACTGGATTTAATGGAATAACATAAGACAATTAAATAACACCTAACTAAATGCTGCTTGAATGTTGGTTATTATTATATTTTGTCATGTTTGAATAATTATATACGTGTATTTCTATTTCATTTGATGATTATATTATTTTAGATCTGTCATGTATATATTAAAATAGTATTTGTATTAGATTTTTAAAAACAGACTAGATAATACATATTGATGACATACTCTATTATTTAGGGAGCCAGTGTCCAAAGCTCCTACAGATGACATACAAGTTATGATCAAATACAGCGGTGTCCTCCTGAACTCTTCCTCGTGCCTGGAGAAAGTGTTCATGGTTAGTATGGCTTTAGACGTCAAGAGTAAAAAGGTGTCGGAGATGGTCCCCAGAACGCAGCTGGGATTCACGACCGATCCAGAGGGAAGAACGCCACCTACTGAAATTCAAATTTCAGACTTTATCTCTTCATCATGAGAACTTAATGATCATCATAAACTTAATAAGATGTAACACTTCATAGTCATTAATTAGTTAGCCTGACAAACATCTTTGTGAAGTAGAAAAGGGTCATTGCCTCTTATGACTGTTCACAGGATGCGCTGATAAAGCCTTTGAGACTAAAGCCATGACTCGCCAGCGTCAAGTGTTCGGCTTCCTTGGGTGACTCAGGGGAAACTTTGTCTGGTCATAAAGATTGGAATTCGGTGTTTGTGAGGAAGTCCTCAAGCCCCATGATACACGTCACGCTGTTTCTATCTGCCCTGGAGATCTGTAGAGCCACTCATCTCAGCTCATACTTGGCCAGTTCTTACCAAGGGAAGCAGAACACCCTAGGAAGAAAGACGTGCTGGTGTTTGGCATATATTCTCCTAGCTTTATGAAAGCCATAGACCTCCTACTTCCCTTTCTTGAAGGGAAAAGGAATTTGATCACTTTCTGGATATATTGATATTTTGCCAAAATTCAGGATGAGAAGACAAGTTTCTCCAGAATACTTCGTGCTTCAGATACAGTCTACTCTAACGGGTCTAATCTAGAGCACCTAAAATGCTTGTCCAGTTCCTCCTGTCTTTACGTGTGTCCTTACATGGTGCAGCAAACAGAGAGAGAACCATTTGATCATGGCATTAGTGCACTGCGATTGATCTCACTGGGTAAAATTTACTTTATAACAGCTAACCAGACGCAGACTCTGAATTACTCTTAAGTCCAACCTGTAAAGCAGTTTTCGACAGGGACCCAAATCAAACAGAAACTTTTAGACACTATATTCAGTGAGCTTAAAATATCCCGGTTTTTTTTTCCATTTAGGCAATTCTTCTTCTTTTGTCCTTATTTATTCACTCAATAAACATTAATTTAAAGACTTAGTACCAGGATATGTATCAAATATGATATCAAATATGTATATGATATGAAATATGTATAAAACATGATAAAAAATATATTGACTTCAGTTTATCAACACTCTCACAAGGGTAATCCGTGGTCGAAGACGGGTAGAGCAGAGTGGGTAGTTAAGAAAACTGGCTGAAGGCTCATTCCGGTCTAAATTCAAATCTCCACTTTGCTGCATACCAGCTCTGTGGAACTGGAAAATTTATTTGGCCTCTCTGAGCTTGAGTCATCTGTAAAATGGAAAGTGTAACCCCTCTGTCATGCAGTTATTCGGTGGCTCAAAGAAAATAAAAACTGTAAAGCGCTTAACGTATTGTTTGAAAATATGATGTTTGTTGGCAGTATTAAAATCTAGGCTTTTTTTTTTTTTTTTAAATTAGGGATTCCTTCTCAGCAGAGCCGAGGTACCTCCCAAAGTGAGGGTGTCACTACAAATTCTATTCGCCATATGATCTTCTGGAACTGGGCAGCTGGCACGACCAAACTAGACCAGGCAGCCCCTGCACCCGATCCCCAAGCAGCCTGTATACTGTCCCCTGACAAGGCTGCTTTCTCACTGTCACCCTATCAAGGCTTAAATGGCCGGAAGCAGTAGTTCTCTAGTGGAACATGGACCCATGTGCCGGGAGCAGAAGCCTCTGGACCGCGTGTGCCTCTCCCTGGGAGAACGGCAGTCAGAAGTCCAGGCCTTCTCTTGTCTTGCAGGTCCAGCCTCACAGGTTTTCTTTTTCCCAGTGAAGCCCCGGCTGTGCAATGATGAAAGGTCACCTTGAGCCCTCTGCCTCACAGGTGGTGGCCCAGAAGGGACTCCCCAGACACAATACCTCCTGACGTCGCTGTCCTCGTGGGTTCCTTTTCAGTTTGCTGAGATTCCCACTGGGAATGATAACACGACCGGCAGCAATCCTGAGTCCACCTCGTTCTGGGGGTTACTGTTAGAACAGTCCCTTCTGTCCTTCCAGGAATTTTAAAAAAGGAAAAATAAAAGGCCACCCCACTACTACTGTCATCCAAGAGTTCAGTAAAACAAAAAAGGGTCTTTTCTTCACCAAGGTATATGGATTCACAGATGGCAGAGACTCTTGATTAAAAGAATGGAAATAATTTAGAAGATTTAAGAATGTAGTCTGGAGTTCCCACCACGGAAGAGGGGGTTAAGAATCCTACTGTACAGCACGGGGAACTATATCCGATCACATGTGACGAATCCATATATGTACATGTAACCAGGTCACCACGTGGTGCAGCTGGAAAATCTGACAGAAATCTGTAAACCAGCTATAATGCAAAAATAAATAAATAAATAAATAAATTATTAAAAAAAAAAAAAGAATCCTACTGCAGGAGCTTGAGCTGCCGCAGAGGCACCGGTCTGAGCCTCAGCATGATGAGCTAAAGGACCTGGCATCGCCGTGGCTGTGGCACAGGTAGCAGCTGCAGTTCAGATTCAGTCCCTGGCCTGGGAACTTCCATATGTCTCAGGTGAGGCCACAAAAATAAAAATAAAAATAATGCGTAGCCTGTTTTTAGTTCTGTTACATAATGTGCTAATTTGCCTTTGCTTTTTTATTATGCTTGTGAGTAAAATGAAGACCTGATTCTAATCAAGTTCACTATTTTGTTTGCAGACATAAATAATTAAAGCTACTGTAACATATTTTTCCTGTGTTATAAAGTTAAAAAAAATCCCTCTAACTTGATGAAATATTTGTATCACGTGTACGCATGTTTCTTGGGTGGATAGGAGAAATATCATAGCATAGTGTAAAAAGCAATTTTCAACTTCTTTGACACAGGTTAGGCTGAACTTTTTCTTTTTTATCTTCATTGGTAGTTTTTATTCCTTCTTTTGTGAATTGCTTCTTAATGTTATTGAAATTTCAGATATTATCTGAAAGAATTTCTTAATTGGAAAAGTCTCTGTGTTGACATTGTAATCGATATAGTGAAGTATTTTATCATTCCATCATTTCTCCACTTGGTTTATTTATACTATAAAATTTTTAAGCCTGCGAGAATTTTACATTTTTGAATAATTCAGCCTTTTTCTTTAGAGTTTCTGTTTTGCTCAGATGTTTAGTACATCTCTCCTTGATCTAAGATTATATATTTATCTGTATTTCTTTCTTGTTTTTTTGTTTTTTTTTTAAACAAATGGTGTATTTTACATGTAACTAATCCAAATAATGGAGTCAACTTTGCTTTAAAATGTAATATAAGGATCTATTTTTCTCCAATAATTGAGGTTTTCTTTCCCTGGCGATCTGCTGAACAATCTCTTTGCACACGCTTTTGTTGGTGTACCTCTCACCACCTTCATTCTGCTCAGTCTTCTGTCAGATCATCCTGTTATAACTGTCCCAGTCACGTGGTGTCCTTCCCTCTGTTTTCGTCTTTTTTGGGTACACTTCTCTGTTTTTTGTCTCGCTCAAGAGAATTTAAGATTCCTGAAAGCTGGAACTTTTAGGTTGGTTCACAACTACATCTCAATGCTTTGAAAATATCCTGCATATTAAAAAAAAAAAAAAAACACTTCCTCTATAAACTATTGAATAAAAAAGTCCTTAGATGCCATGTCGATTTTTTACCTTGTATGTATTCTGACTTTGTAAATACTTTCCTCATACAGTGTGTCTGGTAAAAGGTGGAATAAATGCCTCATTTTACTGTTTGTACCTCTTTTGAGTAACTGAGTTCAGTTGTTTCTCTGCATGTCTCCGTTTTTTTTATGTGACAGAAGCTTTGAAAATGTTCTATATATCAGTGACTGGGTGTTCTTTTCATATAGATTGGTAAAGTAAATGGCATTAAGTACCTTTTTGATTTCAGATGCTCTTAAGAAAACAAAAAGAGCAAACATGATGATATTTTTCTATAAAAGGAAGTTTAGCTTATTCTATCTGGCCTTTTTTTTTTTTTTGTATTTTTAAACTCCTTATAATTCAGTGTTATCCTAAGAGGCCTTGATCTTATTTATTTTTAATTTTATTTTTCATGGACGCTATCCATCTTCAGAAGCAGTTTGGCAGCTAATGACATTTTTTTTTTTTTTTCCTGCCAGTTCTCAGACACATAAAATCATGATAGAGGAAGAGAAGGAAGCCGGTTTGATGGTCTCTGTGATGTTAACTGGCTGCTGAGCAGAGACCCAAGCCTCTCCGGAGTTCCTCTAGGCTTTCCGGGAGTGCTTTGCTGGGCTGTAAGGAGTCTGCAGCTGGAATTCCACTTCACTGCTCTCTCATGCTAACTGGCTTTATATCATCACAGCTGAGGAAAGGGTGCAGTCCACCAAGAACTGGGCGTAATTTATCAGCGAAAGGTCCAGGTACCAGCTGCACAGACTCTTCAGTTCTCTCCTAGATTAGCTGAGGATTGAAGCTCCAATTCATCTTACTAATGAATGGATTTCGCTTAATTGCCATACGTCTAGATTTTGTGCAGGAGCTTCGAGACCTTAAAGTACTGTACGTGTCATCAATCACCGATGCGCCTACGTCACTGCAACGTTCTGGGGCCACCCGTCTTCCCAATGTGATGACCCACCTGGCCGTCATCAAAATAAAGTGTTGGCTTTATTCCCTCCCAAGGAAGATCCCTTGACTTAAAAGAAAAGATGATTGAGTCTAGGGCGCATCTGTGCACACACAAGAAAGTTTCTTCTGCTTTTCATCTGCTTTAAAAATTGTTTTAACTGTGCTATGGCAAGGTTGGGGCAACATACATCAACTTTGATTTCCTCTGTGGCACACAGCCAAGGAAATGGAGACAAGGCTTTATTGTGGAAAACCGTCAAGTTTTGGGTTGGGAAGCAATAAAGTTCCTTTTCATGCGTGAGGTCTGGGAGCCCTTCAGCACTTCCTGCTCTGCGGATGCGAGCACTCACCTCCAGAGACAATAGCACATGGAATCCTCTAATGTTGTACAGGAAACCGGAAGAGGATCAGGTCTCTGCAACGTGAGTCAGACCAGTTCCTGAGTGGCAGGTCCATGGCAGGTGGCTCGGAGCTAAAGTGTGCCCTGGTACTCTCACCACCTTGGAGAGGTACCTCAGTTTCTTTCTGAACGAGGCTTTGAGAAGGGAGCCGGAAGACTTTTGAGAAGTTCCTTCTCCGCCTTTGATTGCTTCCTGTGTCCACATCATTCTTTTACTTCCAGTAGGGTAGAGGGACAATATAGATGGGGCTTTTTTTTTTTTTCCATTATTCTGAAGTAGAGTGAAAAAAAATCCCCAAGCCAGATAATATTTTAACTCTAATCCATTGTGGTTTCAGGTCACTGTGCACACGTCCAATTGCCATTTGAGGTCATCTGAGAAAAAAAAAAAGAGGGGGCGAAGCATAAAGTAGATGCTTAGTCTAACTGGCCGATTGAGGGATAGTATTTTATTCAGCTTTCTTAGCTTACCAGGGGCATGAGAATATGACTTAAGGTGGCAGAAGGAAAGTTCTCAAGATAAGGTAAAAAAAAAAAATGATTCCCTTAAAGACACAACTGAATCAAGCAAGTATTCTCTTAGTACTTGAGAGAGAACTAAGTAAATATTTGGTGCTTGACTCCATGAGTTTTTAACACATGCCTAGATACTTGTAACTCCCACCACAAACAGGTTACAGATCAGTTCCAGCCTCACCCAAATATTCCACCGTGTCCGCCCTCTGTGGGCAGACCTTCTCCCCACCCCTCCCTTTAATCTCAGTTTCTGACACCAGAACCACTATCCAGGAAGGAAAAAAAAGTAAGTTGGACCTCATCTAAGTTAAAAAAATTTGCCTCCTGAAGAACCCAGCGAAGAGTGAAAAGCCAAGCCTGGGAGAAAACAGTCTCAAATCACCTAAGAGACAAGGCACTTTGAGAGAGAGGAAATTGAATGAGGCATGACCTTTTTCTACAAGAAACCGTAGTCAGATGGAGCTAGAGATCAATGTGGAATGAACTGTACACGAAGAAGGATGTGATTAATGCTCAAGAAATGGTGCACCGACAATACAGAAGCATTTGAGATGGTGGTGGGGAGTTTTGTTCCAGCTTGGGAAACTAAGGATGGCTTCGTGGAGGGTGGAAGTGGTGGGAAAGGATGTTCCAGAGAAGTAGATTGTACAAGAAAAGCCACAGAAGAGAGACAAAATGCAGGACATAAACAGGAAAAAGCTAGTTGTCTACTCTGGTGGACCCCAGGTGTCAATTTTGTGTCGCTGACGGCAGGATGAGAATGAACATAGATCTTCCAAGCTTCCAATGTATCTTCAAATAAACCCATCCTTCAGTATGTATACCTTCCTAGGCCATAGCGGGAAAGAGCAGCTCTCTTAAAAGTAGCCGTTGAGCCGGAATAGTAGACCCCTGGTTGTGCTGAAACGCAGAAAACCTTTAAGGGTCATTTAAAACCCACCGACCTGTCAGGAAAGGCCATTAGAAATGCGAATGTTAGCTGCATGGTGATAAGTACAATAAACAAAACAATGAAACCAATTAGAAGGTACTTTTGAGGCCTCTCGGCTTTGATTAGTTATAAAGCCAGAGAAAGAGAGCCCACAATTTGATCTTATTTGCCAGCAAGTGGAGTCAATAACCTGAATTGTTTTGAAAGGTCCTAAATGTCCCGGTGAGTTAGATCCCTGCCACTGCTCATTCCTTGTTGACACCCTGCCACGGGACCTGAGCCCCCAAGTCCCTTTTCCGGTGTACCACTGTGCTTAGCTGGAAATGAAACACAGGGATGCGTAATACCTAAGTATTTTTTCCACTGGGCAAAATTCCTGAAAGGACCGATTCTCATGCTATTGGTCAACTGTTGAAAGGAGCATAGAATTAGCATTAAAGTTATGTTAAACAATGAAGGAGTGTCAGAATATAAACATATGCCACTTTCATGCTTGCAGATAGATGTCAGGCTTAAAGGTTGCTTTCAAAATTCTGTTTGATATCGTTGTAAAATAAAAACAAGGTTGTATGCTTTGGAAAGATCGGGTTCATGTCATTTGCATTTTATTTTTCTTCAGAGTATTAGATGGGAATATTAGATGGGAAAGTTTTTTTTTAATTTACACTCACTTTTGTGCGTGTGTATGTGTGTATAGTTCCATGTGCTTTAACCTATGCCTAGATTTTTGTAACCCCTACTACAAACAAAATATAGAATAGATCCAGCACCTTCCAAAAACTCCCTAGGTCTGATCCTTTGTAGGTAAGCCCTTCCCCATGGGTTTGGCAAACATAAAGGAAAAAATTAAAAAATTAGGTTTCATCAAAATTTTTAAAAATTTGCTCTTCCAAGAACATAGCTGAGAGGTTGAAAAGACAAACTTCAGATTGGGAGAAACAATTTGCGAGTCATATATCAACCAAGATCTTATATCCAGAATAAAGAACACTTGAAACTCAACAGGAAGTGAATAAATAACCCAATTCAAAAAATCACTAAAAGCTTTGAACAAAGACTTTACCAAGAAGGTACAAGATAGGCAGATAAGAAGGAGAAAAGTCTTTAAGGTGATATAAATTAAAGCCACAGTGTGAAACCATTATATACCTATTAGAACCAGTAAATTAAAAAAAAAAAAATACTGGTGATACAAACTGATAGCGGATGTGGAGCCAGTGGAACTCTTCTACACAGCTGGTGGGAATGCGAAAGGCTACAGTTACCCCGGAAAAGAGGAAGAGAGTTTCTTCAAAAGGCAGACATAGACATCTCATGTGACTCAGCCATCACACTTCTGGAATTTGCATCACAGAAATGAGAATTTAGGTTCATACAAAAACCTGTACAGGAATGTTTACAGCACCATTATTCATAATCACCAAAATCTGGAAACAACTCAAATATCTGTCAAAGGCTGAATGGATAACCAAATTATGGTATATCCATAAAATGGAGGGCAAGAAAGGGCATAGCCGAATCTGAAGATAATTACGCTGAGTGAAAGAAGTTATCATTTAGGGCTAATGAACAGCCTCTTCCTTGAAGGTATATCTCTTTTTGGTCTGCTTGTGAAATATCTTTTTCTTGGAGTTCACGTTGTGGCTCAGTGGTTAACAAATCTGACTAGGAACCATGAGGTTGCAGGTTCGATCCCTGGCCTTGCTCAGTGGGTGAAGGATCCGGCGTTGCTGTGAGCTATGGTGTAGGTTGCAGACGCGGCTCGGATCCCGCGTTGCTGTGGCTGTGGCGAGCGCCGGCAGCTACAGCTCCGATTAGATCCCTAGCCTGGGAACCTCCATATGCCACAGGTGTGGCCCTAGATAAGGCAAAAAGACAAAAAAAAAAAAGAAGTATCTTTTTCTTGCCTGTCTTTCTCTGAGGCCTCAAATTGTTTCTCCTTTTTCATCCATGGTGCTTTTATCCTGAAAATCTCAATTGTGCGTATTTTAAGTATCTTTTGCTGCATAAAAAAACACCCCAGGAGTTCCTGTCATGGCTCAGTGGTAACAAATCCAATTCTTATCCATGAGCATGTGTGTTCTATCCCTGGCCTCGCTCAGTGGGTTAAGGATCTGGCGTTGCCATGAGCTGTGGTGTAGGTCATAGACAAGGCTCAGATCCTGCATTGTTATGGCTCTGGTGTAGGCCGGCAGCTGTAGCTGATTGGACCCCTAGCCTGGAGACTTCCATATGCCTCGGGTATGGCCCTAAAAAGCAAACAAAAACCAAAAAACAAAACTCCCCACCCCCCCAACAGAAAAACAAAAACAAACAAACAAAAACCACTCCAAACTGAATAGCACGTCACAGCCAGCATTTTATTATTCTCCCGGATTCTGTGAGGTAAGACTAGTCTTTACCCGTCTCCCATATTGACTGCACCCATATCCCGTAGCTGCATCTCTCCTCCCAGAGATTAAGTTATCTGGGGCCTGGACTTTTCTCCTGAATACTAGACTCACAGTTCACATGTCTCATAAATATTTTATTTGAACTCACCGGGATCAAACCCAAACAGAAATGGACCCACCTAGAATCATATTTCAGAGCGTCTACCCTAATAGGAGTAAATAAATCTATTCAGTGCAAGGTGATTCAAAAGAGCAAAAAGTCATAAGTAAGCAAATACCCAGCAATAAAAGAAACTGTGAGGTCAGCTCTGATATATCCACTGGAGGAGATGGAAGTGAAAAATCCTGTGAAAAATCCGTATGAAGATGATGTAGCAATATCATCACTTTGAAATAGCACATCATGAGAAAGAAAGGGCATTTGCGATGCATAATTCCACTGCAATTAAAAGCAAAAAGTTGTCCACAAGAAGCTTGTAAGAAAAACCCTCAAGGAGTTCCCTGGTGGCTCAGCAGGTTAAGGATCCATCATTGTCACTGCTGTGGCTTGGGTTTTATCCCTGGCCTGGGAACTTCTGCTTGCTGCTATGGGGCCCACAACAACAACAACAGAACTCAGGGCTAATTGCGTTGGGAAAAGTGTCATTTCAGATGCTTTATTTTTCCTCCTTCCAATTTTCCTTTCTGTTATTACGGTAATAACCTGAAAAAGTATTTTTAAAAATCCAAAACAAAACAAGCTGTCCCAAACTGAACTGGTCATTTCACGCCTCCTGCTAGCCTGTCTTTCTCTTCTCTCTCTCTCTCCTTTTTTTTTCTTTCCTTGACTCTCAGTTAAAGCCATTAGCATCCTCTTAGTGGTCCAGGCTAGATACTTCAGAGTCGTCATTTTGTCCTTTTTTATTTATTAATTTATTGTAACAGGCTTAATGTACAACTAACATTTGAACATCCTGAATTCTATTGCTCCTTTATCTCTGCAATGATTAATTGTTAAATAATTTATGGAATAGATGTAAAACTACTTTCAGGATTGTATAGAGCTGTGCTGGTCTCTACCGGGTTCCAATCCCTGCCTCCCTGCTTAGTCTCTGGATGAGCCTGGACAGGTTTCTCAGTCTTTCTTTCTTTTTTTTTTTGTCTTTTTTTTTTTTTTGCCTTTATGTAGAGCCGCACCCGCGGCATATGGAGGTTCCCAGGCTAGGGGTCTAACAGGAGCTGTAGCCGCCGGCCTTCGCCACAGCCACAGCAACGCGGGATCCGAGCCGCGTCTGCAACCTACACCACAGCTCACGGCAACGCCGGATCCTTAGCCCACTGAGCAAGGCCAGGGATCGAACCCGCAACCTCATGGTTCTTAGTCGGATTCGTTAACCACTGAGCCACGAAGGGAACTCCTTCTCAGTCTTGAACGTGTTTCCTTACCTGGAGTGTGAGGATGGCATATTTGTCTCGGGTACAATTTTGCATTCAACATAGGTAAAAACAAATACACTGTCTGGAAATGGTAAAATAAATAGCAGTTGTTGTACAGGATATAAGCATCTTCCACTGTAGCCATTTATAGCCACATAGTTCCCTAGCGATTCCGGTAAGAAAATGAGACACACAAAACCACACGTACATTGAAAGGCAGGATTTCATATTGAAACAACTGTATCTTAGTGTTTCTCACTCACTCTCCGCTATGATGACAAACTACTAATCAACCAGCCTCAGGTGCCTGTAAAACGAGTTTACTACCAGAAATTAGATGTAGAAAAAAATCAATAGCCTTGTGGTCAGTATTAGTCTCCCATCCATAAAGTCCTCGGTCTTTCCTTCTTTGTGGTAGCTGTCCCAGTGATCTGCTTACAGTGCTTAAAATAGTTAGAGGGCCCGCTGACGGCATCTTATCGAAGCACTGAACGGCGGTGTCAGAGAACAGCCAAGAGCTAGTTCTCCGGGACCGCTCTTTCATTTGACAGAGGGTGTCCTTGGGGCTCACAGACACCAGATTCTGTTTGCCAGTGGGTTGGCCCACGGGTCTGCCTTTCCCTCTTCCTCTCGGAGGTGAGGGTGGCTGTCCTTTCTTCTTCCCAGGCTTTCAGGGGCCACCACAACACAGCAGGAAAGGCCTCCGCTCACCCCTTCCGCCAGTGTTGTCAGGAATCTCGATGGATGGGCTCTAGAGGCCTCTGGCCGTACTCTACTCGGCTGGCAGCAAACTAGGGCCTCTTCTGCACAGAAGTCTGTTCATATGCACACTTAGGGCTTATTGACCTTGAGCGCTGCTGTCCAAATAGCTCAGTTTCGCTTCCAATAAAAGCTTACTCCTCCCTTAGAGATCTTACTTCCACCAAGTGACGGCATTGTTCTCCAAATTAACATCCAAGTTTAGAAATGTATAGATCTACTGTCAGTGGGTTCATTTTGGTTCAAGATGCTTGGCAGGGAATGAAGACATGGCCTCGGAGAGCTGATAGGCCCCTTCTTAGCTATCCCTTGGCCTCATGTTCTTTTTGGGCAGCCAGCCCCCACTCCCACCTCAGCACCATTATTATAGCACCTTTTAGGTCATGGAGGCAAGAATCCTTCCTAAGCTTGGTATTTCCAGTAATGTAAAAGCATACCGTTTTGTTTTTTTTAATTTTTAAAGATTTTTTTTAATATCTAAAATTTTATTGGAGTTCCCGTCGTGGCTCAGTGGTTAACGAATCCGACTAAGAACCATGAGGTTGCGGGTTCGATCCCTGGCCTTGCTCAGTGGGTTAAGGATCCAGCGTTGCCGTGAGCTGTGGTGTAGGTTGCAGACGCAGCTCAGATCCTGCGTTGCTGTGGCTGTGGCGAAGGCCGGCGGCTACAGCTCCTGTTAGACCCCTAGCCTGGGAACCTCCATATGCCACGGGTGTGGCTCTACATAAAGGCAAAAAGACAAAAAAAAATAAATAAAAATAAAATAAAATTTTATTGCAGGATGGCTGATTTACAATGTTGTATTCGCTTCAGGTCTACAGCAAAGTGAATTAGTATAACGTATGCATAGATTGATTATTTTTTTCCCTGTAGGTTATTATAGAACATCGAGTAGACTCCCTGGGCTATACAGTAGGTCCTTGTTAGTTATCATTTTATAGATAGTGGTGTGTATGTGTTAATTCCATGCTCCCAACTTATCCCACTCCCCATGGTTTCCACTTTGGTAAGTCTAACATTTTTTAAAGTTTCATTGAAGTATAGTTGATTTATAAAGTTGATGATCATTTCTGCCGTACAGCAAAGTGATTCATTTATACATATACACACATCCATTCTTTTTTTCAGATTCCTTTCCCATATAGATTATCACAGAATACTGGGTAATATTCCCTGTGCTACACAGCAGGCTAGCCATTCCTATTTCATGGTGAAAACACACTTCTTTCTGAAGCTGAGACCCCATACAAGGCATTTGCAATTGAACAGCGGTGCTCCTGTATAACACACACATACACGCACATATAGTTGTGCAAAAATGTAATACTCAAAGGGCTTGTTGACTTTCAAAATTGTATTTTAGATTTTCTGTGAGCAGGATAATTTGGAAATTTACAAGATAAGAGTTCCTGCGTGGCTCAGCAGGTTAAGGACCTCGCTCTGTCGCTGCAGTGGCTCAGGTCGCTGCTGTGGCACGGGCTTGATCCCTGGCCCTGGAAGTTCCATCTGCCGTGGGCATGGCCAAAAAATTCTACAAGATATCTCACTTTCTATATGCCCATAGTCTATTTTAGTTAATCGACCACATCCTTTAAAAAAAAATACTTTACCCAAACCTTTCCAAGTGGCACATTCTGTTTGAAATCATAATGACAGGCATTACTTTGATGTTCCTTTTTATTCTTAACTTAGTCATCATTCACAGCTGCTTCTGCTTCAATTGAATGAGGCACTTAAAAAGGGAAGATATTATATAAATTAAATTTTCATTGCTCTGTAACTTATCAAAAGATTGCACCATTTCTGATTTACAGTTAGGATTGGAAATTAACTTCAAAAGGCAAGAAATGGAAAAGTGGAGGCATAGTCTTTCATGGCTTATTACTGAAAAAGGAGAAGTGATGTAATGATAACAAAAAAAGTTTCTCCTCTTGAACAAAAGAAATATCTATTCTTCTTGCACCTGTGTGTTTATGGCCATTTATAAGCTTTGTCTACCTCTTAACCCTTTGAACTCATACCTAGGAGGCCAACAACACCTATAATGCAATCAGTATTGAACTCAGGCTAGAACTATGGAGTAACAGAAATTAGAACTTGAAGATACATCAAGAGATTAAAAAAAGAAAAGAAGGCCAGCCTACTGCTTTCAGGCAGATGTAGTATTAATAGAACAATTTCTAGATGAGATACATATCAGAAAGTTGATCTGTCCAAATTACACCTGATTCATGGTGAAGCAAACCTGGAAGCAAGTCATCTCACTCCTTCCTGTTCAACACTCTTCCAGTTACTGCACAGAACCTAACTTGACAACACGAGTGTAAAAGGCTCATGGGGAAATTGCTGAGCTGTGCCCCCAGGTTTTGAGATCTCCTAGATTCTGGTTTATGTGATGCCTAAGTTCATGCCGCACGGTGGCTTTTCCTCTCTACCTGAAGGATGACTTGCTTCTTATGCACCCACCTGCATCCTTAGCCTGCATCACACGACCTCGCGTGTGATGAACGCCGTCTCCAAACCCTCCCTCTTTCATTGGCATCTCTTTCACTTCTCTGTACCCACGCACTTCCCTTCTTGCTTTTCAATCTCGCCCCCTTTCCATTTTGCTCTCTTGAGTAGAATCCAAGAACCTACACCACCAGCCCGTTACATCATGCCCGCACTAAAATTCCAGATTCCTCTTTTTTTCTTCTTCTTTTTTTTTGAATACTCTGTTTATCCTCCAGTGACCTCCATCACTTCACTGACTTTGTCATTTGCCACCCAGAGGGCACATATCCTCATAGTGTCCATGACCCTGGGCACTTTTGCCAGTGTGGGTCCCTTCACTAAAAAACGTGTGTTTTATGATTGCTTTGGTATAAAGATGAATGTAATCTTCCTCACTGAAGGTTCATTTCCCCCCCTCTGATCTTAAAAGAAATTAAAACATTTTCCTGGACCCCCTAAAAGTATTAGGGCAGTAGGCTCAGTATCTACTATACCTGATGAGTAAGAGTCGGGAATTGAGCCATGGAAAAGTACACATTCGATCCTGTTCCTAATTAACTTTAACCGGGCTTGGAGAGTGGCCAGGTGGTCATCTAATGTTCACTCCCTGTTGATATGTAAAGTGTCTTCATTTTCCGTGTGTGTGTGTGTGTGTGTGTGTGTGTTCACAGAGTGGAACTCACCACCTTCTCCCTTTCTTTTTCCTTTTACAGAGAAAATCAAATCCACTCTACAGGGTCCGTTTTCTCCCTGTCTCATTCTCACATTCTTTTTGCCCATCCTCTTACCGTCCCCTTGTTTTGCTGAGCAAGAGGTGTCCATTGATTTGTTTCTAAATTAGTCTGGACACTGGTGCCTCACCCGTGCTCCCTCCTACATCCTTCTGAAGGACCCACTTGCAAAGACCTCTTTTATCTTTATTCTGGGTCCCCTGGCTCTTCCCCTTCTGCTTTCAGACCCTTCATTACAGAACCTTCTATCCCAACAAAATTATCTTTGCGCCTACTATTTCCTCTCTCTCTTAGCTTCATAGTTAAACGTCTGGCTCATTTCATTTGTTGCCAAGCTCTCTTCACCACTTCTTTTCTTATAAGTCAGTTTATTGACCTTGAAAGTGGATAATGCATATTTACTCTAAAATTCAGAAAACACCGGAAGGAGTGTAAAGAGGACACAATGCCTATCATTTCATAATCGTAGTCTCTCGAACACTTACAACTCTGGGTTTTATCACTCAGCACTCTATTCATCACTGATTTTCAAAGTCAATATTGACTCTGTTTTCAGAGGATAGAGACTGGCTTACATTTTGTGCTAGTCTGGGTGTCTTTATTTTGACTGTGTATCTTGGTAAGAAACTGGACTAGAAATAGACTGGAAGGACCAAAGGGCCTGAATGGCCATGGTCTCTGTTCCGCTCATCCATTAGACTGAATATCTCGTGTATGTTACCTCGTCCCCTCTGGCTCCCTGTCCCCCGGCAACGACTCCCCTCTTCTCCATGATCTTCTTGCTTTGTATTTGCAGACTGCAGAAGTCCCACCCTGACTCTTGGCTTCAGTTTCCATCAACTGAGCACTTCTTCTCCAGGGTCCCAATTCATGTTCTTGAGAAAGAGAATCTGATAGACTGCACTCATCTTTTTCTTTCCTTCTTCTTTTTGGGAAGTAAGGCGAGGGGGTCCAAGTCAAGCTGCGAGCCGCTGGGTTCCTTTTGGCTTTTTGATCTCTCCTTAGCTTGTCTGGGGGATTACCTGAAAGTCAGTCTTTGGATGGCCTGATTTCCTCTTTATTCCCTTTTCCTGCAAAATTCTTCACATTGGACCCCTCATCTCACATTTTCAGTTCCTCAAGTTGTCTCCCGGATATTGAGGCGGATCGGTCATTCTTACATTAACCCAAATTTCAAACTAGGGCATCATTTTGCTATTTCCCTTTCATTCTCCTTCTCACGCTCTTTTTTCTTATCAGTATCTCTGGCATTTCTTGCTCACACATACATATAAATACACATCCATATTTTATTGAATGACAGAACTTGGAAAAGGAAACCAGCAGGAAGTGGGTTTTTATTTTCTGTACTTGGCAAGTGAGTGCATCAAATTCTTCACGGTTTAGTTAGGGAGAACTTTTGGTTTGGAGCTAAGAAAACTTGATTTCAGTCCTAAATCTCTTATTAATTAATTGGGTAAGCTTGGGGAAGTTATGTCTCCTCTGTACCTCAGGTTTATTATCTATGAAGTGGGCGCAACAATACTTTTTTCTGTTTGTTTGTTTTTTCCTGAAGGGAAGAGGTTAGGCAGCATAATCCTTTGAAAGCCCATCAAACATCATGTGATACAACAACCGCAGTGAGTGGATGAATATTTTTAATTGCCCAAGACTATTTATTAATCCCTAGGTTATCACTTGAAAAATATATCATTTCCACATAATATCACCTGTGATTTTTTTTATATAATTATAGCATGGATACACATTATACATGTCACATATATTTTATAACAATTTTTTATGTGGCATTGCTAAGCTTGGAGTCAGATTATATATATTTATAATTTCTAAAGTCTACTAAACATACATGTTGGAAAAAGTAATTAATCCTGAGTATATAATTGTTTAAAAAAATGTGATCTTTATCAAAATCTTGGATCAGTTAGAATGTACTCTGGTTTCTTGATTGTAAACATTAAATTGTTCCTAAATATAAATTTCCTATGATTTTAAATTCAATTATAGAAACATCTCATATGAGCCAAAGTATGCAAATTACTTTCTAGAGGCTAAACATGAAATTTTGAGTAAAACCCTCTTCCAGCAGAAAGACGAAATGCAAAAGACTGTGAAACTGACTGAGTGTAAATATTGAAAGAAAAAACAAAAGACCTAGGAGTTTAGGAAAGGTAAAAAACCCATTCTTTTGCAAGTGTCATTAAAGGCAGGTGAAGTGTGTGGTATTTTATTGATTTCTGATTAAAAATGTTAACAGCTATTTATTGTAAAGAATGGATACTTGAAATTTAAGGTTAAAAGTACTTTCTAGGAGTTCCCATCGTGGCTCAGTGGTTAACGAATCCGACCAAGAACCATGAGGTTGCGGGTTCGATCCCTGGCCTTGCTCAGCAGGTTAAGGATCCGGCGTTGCCGTGAGCTGTGGTATAGGTTGCAGACGTGGCTCGGATCCCGCGTTGCTGTGGCTGTGGCGAAGGCCGGCAGCTACAGCTCCTGTTAGACCCCTAGTCTGGGAACCTCCATATGCCGCGGGTGCGGCTCTACATAAAGGCAAAGAGACAAAAAAAAAAAAAGTACTTTCTAAACTGGTTGTATTACTTTATACCCCCATCACCTGTGCAAGAAATTGTTAATTTCCTCTTATTCTTTCAACTTTGACAACTATCCCCTTTTTAGGATTTTTCAATGACATTTAGTTGGAGGGAAGAATACTATTTGTACCTAAATTTGATTTTTTTATATCATACTACATCTCATTGAACAGACCCTTACTGAATATTTTTTTGAAGGTTTCAGACCAATAAACAGGACAGGGAAAACAAAGAGACATACATGTATTGAGGAAAAGATGTTTATTATTTAGAGATGAATTATTTAGAAATGAATGTTTCTCAACCCAGAATTAACTCGAAGACAAAATGAAAACATTAGGTAAGTGGTTAAATATGTGCACCACGAGGCAAAATTTCAGAGACAATGAAAAGATCCATGTATGTTTAACACCATTTTCTTCTATCAAATAGCGTCAGAAATAGATATTAATTTTAACCAAATACCTCTCTGGCATTTATTCACGGTAGAATATTATGTGAAAAAAAGCAAGGTACAAAATAGTGTATAAAAATGGTTCTCTGTATGATATGTTCTTCAGATGAGTTTTTTATTTTCCTTTTTGTCATAATTAACAGGTGTTATTGTGTTAAAAATAAAAACATATCACAAGCATTCCTTGGGTTATTAAATACTCTTCAGGTGATATTTCTATACATTATGTGATTTCATCTTGTATATTTATCATTATTTATTTAATTAATTGTCCAGTAATGGAATATTTAATCTTTTTTTTCCTGATATAAATAAAGTTGCAATGGCTGTCTGTATACGTCAAGATTTATGTACATTACTGATTCTTTCCTTAGGATAAGTTCTCAGAATGATTTTACTAGGGAAAAAAGTATAAATCTTTTAAGGCTGATGATATGTCTACCAAATTCCTTTTCAGAAACACTATAAATTTTAATTCCTACTAGCAATATATGAAGATACCAGCTTTATTTCATCATTGTCAATATAGGAGGTTTAAAAAAAAAAAACTATTCCTTTAATTTTTGGTGACTCCAATGGGTGAAAAATTTTCTCACCACTGTTTTCTTTGGCTTTAATTTTCAGTGAGGTTAATCATTCTTGTATATGTTCCTTGACTGCTTTAAAAAGTTTTTTTTCTTAATTGTTTATTCATATCCTTGCCTTTTTCTTTGCCTTTGATATTGGTAGGTTTTCTTTCCCTCTCCCTTCAGAAAAACCCAATAAGACCTCTATTTTATACCCATTCCTTTATATTTTTTGTTTCTTAATTCAATTTAACTTTCAATGGGGGCGGTGGTTAGAATGTTGATAGTGAAAAGGATGAAATGAAGGAAGAAACATTCTTCAGGAGAAAGAGCACAAACATAAAGCTACGTGTTGGAATATGTAAGATATTTGGGGACAATAAAAATAGGGCTTAGTTTTTTATAGGTAGTGGCTGATATTGAGGTAGGAAGGTAAATAGAAGAGAAAGAGATTCCCAATGCTTTAGCACCAGGGAAGATGTCGCTAGGACTTTCAAGTGAGCCTCTGATGTGTATGTCCAACTAGATATCCATTAAATCGCCTTGGCTGTCCCCCATCGTACTGACGAACACTCCTACCTTTGGGGAGACTTAGACTCATGCTCGTACTCAACATCATCAAACCCCCAAATCGTCAAGCCCACCCCTCCTACATTCCCTGTGTCAGAAGCAGAGCTCTCCGACTACCGCCTAAGCCCCGCGCCGCAGCGCCGTCCTGGATCACGGCTGCGTTATTGCGCATCCTGCACCCTCGCCCTGTCGGTTCCCGTCAGTCCCACCTCCTCAACAGCTCCTGGAAGTGTCCAGTTTCCTGCACAGCGACCCCACCTCAGTCGAAGACCATTACCTTAAGGCAGATAATGTCCTCTCACCCAGATTAAGGCACCGGTGTCCTACCTGGATCTCCCAGCCTTCGGTTTTGTCCTTTTCTGACTCATTCTTCTCAGAGACGCTGCGGCGGATTTCTCAAATGGAAACCTGGTCCCTTTTAAAAAATTCTCTAGTTCTTACCAGTTAGCCTTAGGATAAAATCCCTTAGGTCTTTCTCGGTCCCCCCATCCAAGACTGCCTTTTATCACTCAATCCCATCTCCTTAGTTAATTTTCTTTGTGATGTTTACTGCACTTAATGTAGTACTATACACGTGTTTGCTTTTTCCCACATAGGATTTGGGGCTCTCTTTCCCAAATTACAAAGTTCATGAGGACCAGGACTGGCCCTCATGTTGGTAACTCTACACCAGCACGTGGGAGGGTGTATGGCACACAGTAGATGCTCGTAAATATTACGTTTTCAAAACCCTGCACATGTCCCAGTACTTCCGGCTGTTATTTATTTCTGTTTCTGCTGCTTCTAACTCCAGGATCTCTGCTCTCTTTCAACTGAGCTATTATTGATCCTTCAGGACTCAGCTTTGAGGTTGTATCACAAGGAATCTTTTCCTGATTCCCTTCTTATCAGTTAGTGTGTTTCCATAGCAACCAGTATACTCCCTGGTCACCGCCATGATGGTCTTAGGTTAGAAATGTCTGTCTCCTCTTGGTTTCTCCTGGAGACAGTAAGCTACCTCAGGAGAGGTTTATGTGTCCTCAGGACATGGCAACTAACAAAGAAGTTCAGTACATACTGAAAAAGTAGATTACAATATATAATAATTATAGTGCTGATATATTTCCATTATCCTTCTTTATTATTCATAAGTATAATATTAAGTACATTACAAGATTATTACGAGCAACTAAAACAATAACTGTTTTTAATAAGATGAAATAGTTTTAATAAAACTAAACTAGTTACATTGTGCAGAATTTCTTAAAAAAGCATACAAATAAAAAACACAGGCAATGTTTCTAATGCCAGTGGCTAAAATAATACAAAGGGATAGGATTCATTGACAGTGTTGGTCAGCTAAGGTATAATACTATAAATTGTGTTATAATACAATGAATAAAGAAGTTATAATAATAATAAATACATTTGTGTTAATAAATAAATCATGCCATTACTGTCTTTTGCAGTGAACCTTACTGCCTTATTCCTCCATTGTCCCCAAACAAGGACTTCTGTGGGGCAAAGTATAGCCAAGAAGCGCTTGGCAGTTGGACAGAGACCTTCTTACCGCTAAATTCCGTTGAAAACCGTTTTGGGCATTTCGAGATTTAGTTATTCCTAGGATTGAGTGGCAGCGTTTTTCTAGGTCAAGATCTCTATTTTGGGAACTCCTGGCCTGTCTAGTTGGTGCAGTTTGGTGGTCCTTAGCCAGCGACCTGGATCACGTTGACCTGCTTTGGCTTTTTCTGGAGTGCTGTTTTCTGTGGGTCACTTCTGCTCTCTTGGGGAAGCAGGTGAGCTTGAATAGAATGTCCCCTTCGCTATTTGGGGTGACTTTCATGGCCCATGGAATGACATACAGAGATCTACATAATAATGAAATCCGTGGCAATGGGGAGAAAGGCCATCTAACAACAACCATTAACGCCAAGCCCTAAAACCATAACCTCTCTGACTTGTGAGTTTTTTAAGATGTGTTTAGATTATCATTTTGCCCCTTAATCTATACTTCCCTGGAGATGTCTTTCATCAGCTGTTGGCTTAGGCTGAAAATCTTCGCTTACCTCTGGTTTTACCGTTCGGAATAATTAATGCACCCTCTGTTTCCACAAAAGAGACCCCTCTCCCCACCCCCAAGAGATATTTACTTCTTAACAATTTATGTATCAGGAAATAAAAATGCTGCTTGCATGTGACTCTCATTTGATTTGAGAAGAGTTATCAGGGCAGAAGATGGATAAATAGATGGATAACATCTTTTAAAATAATAATTGCCGTCCTCAAAGTTAACATATTTTGACAGGTTAGTATAGCCAAAGCCATTAACAAACAGCTGTTTAGCTGTAGGGAATTTTACTCTTAGGCTGAATCCAAAGGTACGTGTTGGTATTTATTCAGTAATCAATCATAGAAAGAAAGGACCTTGCATTTTAGTTGGAAGTTTTTATTTTTATCCTTTTCCTCTCTCCTGGTCTTTAAACCTGCTCTCTGAGGAGAGCTATACATGCCAGGCTAGTGCTCATCAAAAGCTAGCAATCACAGCTAAATCAGCATGCAAAATGCCACTCAACCTTGGGCCTTTATTAAAATTTGCTGGGACTCAATTTGAGATAGCGATCATTCTTATTAAAAAGCAAAATGTAAGATAGTTTTTTTATATAAATCTCTGGATGGAATGGAATTGTTAATCAGCATAGGCTGATGTGATTTCTCTGTTGCAAATCCTGCCGAGGGCTCAGAAGTGGCACATTACCATAATTCGTAGGCTAGAGCTGGCAGCTTGAAAAAGACCTGCAAGAATCTTTAAAATGCTTAAGCAAAGCTGCAAGTCACAGCAAAACAACACAGGAAGAGCGGCTCCTCCGTGTGTCTCCTGTTATATAACCAAGTTTGGGCCTCTTCCTCGTCACTTTCTTTTCTGGATGTTTCCCTTGTTTATGTCGCTGGGCGTCGTTCACAAACAACCATGGGGCGTAGCATTTCTGGGCTGGAAACGCCAGCCGTCCATTTACCGCGTTGTGGGTTCGCCGCGGAGGCTGACGGAGGGAGCATGGGTTTTTCTTTTAGTTCGGAAAGCGGAGTCAATCAATTAACCACATGCACTTAATGCATTGTTTGTCTCGTCCACCGTATCCTTCTTCCCCGTCTGACATCACCCTCAGTACATTCTGCCCTTTAAAAAATAGAGCAGCTTCCCAAAGATAGAGAACTCTTGTTGGCTGCGCAATGGCCTGTTTATTTAATGCCTATTTTTCACCTACAGAGAATACTGGTTGACGGCGGGACCCAATCCTTAGATTGAGTAAAGTCAGAAATTCATATCATTTTTCCCCACCGAGGGACGGTCACGTGCTCTCCTTTGCGGATGGAAAATCCCCACGCATCTCCACAAGGAGGTGTCCGCTAAAGCGCGAACACATGATAGGTCAGCTGGGGGGAGAGTTTGCCCACGAAGGCCGGCGACTTTGTGTGAACTGAGGCCGATCTGACCCAACACTGTAAATATTTACAAGGATTTCGTACGAGTCTATGTACACAGGCCATGCAATACACACACCTTTTTTAGGGAAACCCCCAAGAGCGGGGTCATTTGTAAGCCAAACTGCTGTCAGATATGCTGTGTGTTAGGAGACCCAGGGTCTGAGGAAGAGAATCGCTCAGTGCCCTTGGACGTGGGGGCAGGCAAGTAGCTTTCTGTCTGTCCATCCTCTGACTTATGTTCGGAATTCAGAGGTGTTGCACTTGAATGCCAAACTACAGAAAAGAAAGCGAAAGACTCAAACTATTCATGGGGAATCAATGACAGGGTCAAGCGGATGGATCCTCAAGTAAGAGGTCAAAGACGTGCTTCTGAATGTGCTCTTAACAGGGCACGAGGGGACTCTCACTAGATAGTCTGTGTCTTTAGAACAGATTTAAATACACATCTACGAGTGGGCGAGCCCACGCGTTTTAAGGCACGCGTGGCCTCCCCTTTGCGTGGCAGCTGACTTCTGTCACCTCGATTAGACGCCTCAGGTGTACTCAGAACCCCCGAGCCCTTGAAGAAGCGAGGTGATGTCTAACGCTTCGTTAGGAGATCCGAATCCATTCAAGTTGGAGGGGACATCAGCTAAATGCGCTGGAAATTTGTCAACGAGTGGTCAGGAAACCAGGTGGGCAGGTTTTCCACCGAAACACATTCAAAACGGGAACGAAATGAAAAAAAGAAAAAAAGACCCGGGGAAGAGACGGGGGAGTTGGATTCAAGTGGCTGTTCTCTCTGACGTCGCCTTTGACATCCCAGCCGAATCCCTGCTTAAAGCCAGGGAGCTGGAAATGATTTTCTAGTGAAACGCGGCAATCAGATTAAACAGATTAGATGATTCACATATTTTTTAAAGTCCGAAAGCACATTACGGGGGCATTGTTTCAGCGCCCTGGCGCGGGGGGCTTGTCTGCCTCCAACCTCTGTTTCCCGCTTCCTCCTCCGCTCGGCGTCAAGTCACCGTGCGCAGCTGGACTTCACATCCCCGTTTGCAGCAGATGCTTCATCTGAAATGCTGGTAGTATTTGTCAGCCTCGAAGTGTCTTGAGGCTGCTTCTGGGAGATACAAGGAGGAAACTGATAAGGAGAGCATCAGAAGGGCGGTTAATTGCCTCCAGTCTCTCGGTGCCGGGAATATTTAAAATCTATGGGATTAAAGGCAGATTAAAAACTGTGGAAGCAGGGGCCCAATAGCGCTGAAAGATCACAATCAGCGAGGGTAATGGCAGAGAAAAAAATGAATGTGGCAAATAAAATGACAGATAGGAAATTCAGATCCGCTTCTAATGCTCCGAATTCCATCTTGTAAGCACAATTCATCTACGTGTAAATCATTTTTTGGCTTCAAGCTTATCAGCCAATCGGTGAATTAAAAATGCTCTTTCCTTGGAGGATTAAAGAGGTTGATTGAAGTCAGTGTGAAAACTGGCTAATAAGTCTGGAAATGTCAGGACCGGGCTTCAGAGGAACTCCGCGGACTTCTTTAGCGCCCCCCTCCCCCTCGTTCTCTCTCTCAGGGCCGTGAAACAGGAAGTTTGCAGGGCTATGGAGTTCTGTTACTTTGAGAAATGCTTTTGCGTTTTCTGTAGGTGACTGAAGTGCTGGGAAACACTGTCTTAGGTTTGCAAGGCGAGTAGGAATATTTACACTGCAGGCACATGGGTAGGAAAATATGAATGAAAAGAATTGCTGCTCACGGAGATCAGTTCTCCAAAGGGAAGGTGTTATAAACCTGGGGCTCATAAATTTAGTAGCACTGTGTCTGTTTTAAGTTGTAGCACTTGAGGAGGCGTATATGATTTTGGGAAATACGAGAGGAGGGGCTAAGTTTCCCCGGTATCAGAGACCTGTGAGTTTTTTCTTTCTTTATTTTTATTTCTTAATTTTCTTGGCTGTACCGTGGCAGGTGAAATTTTCCAGGCCAGGAAGCGAACCTGCACCACAGCAGTGACTCGAGCTACAGCAGCGACAATGCTGGATCCTTAACTTCTAAGCCACCAGGGAACTCCAAGACTTGTTTTCAAATATGCGAACCTATGCCATCTGATTCCAATTTCCTTGGTAAGGAGACTCCGTGTTGGTTCTGGGCTTCACAGTGATTTCGGCAGAGGTGACAGGTTAGTGCTCAGGAAGGTAAAGTGGCTCAGGGGACTGAGGGCACTCTAAATGCAGGGTTCCCCTTTTCATTCCAAATACCCAGGAGAACAAGGGATTTTTCAGCATAAGCACCACATTGAGACGGGTTGTAGGACTGAGAAAAACTTCTTTCCCCTTCTGTAGTTTTTTAATCCCCATATGCAGCAGATTGGGTATTTACACTGTGCTAAACCTTGTGTCAGGTGCTTCACCTCTGGTGTAGAATTATCTAGAATCATCTAACAGCCTGGCGAAAGTAGGTTTTATAGTTCTGATTTATAGATGACCTAGCAACTTGCTCAAAGTGACTTAGGAAGAAAGTGGAAAGGTCTAGACTGCGACAGGGATTGTCTGTTGCCTAGAATCTCACCACACAGCAATCTCAGCTCCTTTTTGCATTTTTGAATGAAAGATAACACACACACACACACACAGCCTAATCTGGAGAAGTGGTTATTTATTTTTAAGTCATAAATATTGTCTCAAGATACAATAATGGGAGTTCCCTTCATGGCTCAGTGGTTAATGAATCCAACTAAGAACCATGAGGTTGCGGGTTCGCTCCCTGGCCTTGCTCAGTGGGTTAAGCATCCGGCGTTGCCGTGAGCTGTGGTGTAGGTTGCAGACGCGGCTCGGATCCCGCGTTGCTGTGGCTGTGGCGAAGGCCGGCAGCTACAGCTCCTGTTAGAACCCTAGCCTGGGAACCTCCCTATGCCGCGGGTGTGGCTCTAGATAAAAAGGCAAAAAGACAAAAAAAAAGATACAATAATGACTGATATGGAGAAGCTAGGGCAACTTGAAGTGACAGATCTGTTGTCTGACTTGAAGAGTCTTGAGAAAGTTCCTCCCGCCCTGTCCATCATTGATTTGGAGGGTGCGGCCATTGGCAGTTTGTTTCACCGCATTGAGATTTTCCTGTAAACTCAGAACTCTCTTAAAAAACCAGCTCTCTTGGTAAATGAACCCATTCTGTTTCGATTGCTTTAATATATCCACATGTATTAGAATGGAAAAGGAGATGGAAACAAGAACCAAAAAGGAGGACGGTTCGGTCTTGCCCGGTGCCCCCATTTCCATCAAGGTCATCGCCAAGGACCGGCTCTGCGGGGTTTCATTCCTGACCCTGGAGTTACTTACTGTTTTCACTTTGATGAGGTCTTCCTTTCCTTCCTTGCTAAACGAAGTTACTCACATTGATTTTTCTCTCATGATTTTTCTCTCATTGCACTCTTTCATTTCCACGGTAGTTCTAGAGTAGGCAGAGCCCATTGGGTACTTGGGTTTTGAACGTGTGAGCGGGTTTGGGTACTGGAAGGACTGGGTAGTGGATGGAGTTCGTCTCATCACTTCCCCACTTGCCCTGGATGGAGGTCGGAATGCTCTTGTCTGGAACTTAAGGTCCATCTCTAGTCTCTTGTCCAGCATCTCAAAGTCTCTTCCAGTTTTTTTTTTCTTTCTTTGTTCTAATACTTCCACTGTCCTTACGCGTTCAGTTGGGTATCTGTCAGTGCCAACTACGGGCAGAGAAAGAGCAATGAGACCAACTTTTTTTTTTTTTTTTCCTACTAATTAATTCCTTGCCTGAATCTCAGCTTCTCTACTTTTTGGACTAAAATTTTGATAATTAACCTTCACTGACTTTTATAACGTGAGTGTTTTTCTCTTGTTTGAAAAGCACTATGTGCTAGTGAAGATTTGGAAAATTTATAAAAATGTGCAGAGGAAGTTGTGTCCCTGCCATCCTGCGATGCAGAGGTAATCACTGCTTGCATTTTGGGAATCTATGCATTTTGTTATTTATGGTCAAATAAAACTATGTTCACTTCACTTTTCGTAAACGAGGATTTAATTTTTAATCAGTGTTGTTACTTAATTTTTCATGCACTTTATCATAAGTATTTTCTTATGCCAATAAACATCCTCCAACATTACATGGTCAAATTGTAGATGCATAATTGAACCATATTTTATTTATTGAACTAATCTCTGTTTATTGACACTGTTTTCTCTTTCCCATTTTTTGTTATTAGAAATAAAATACAAATGATCAATCTTTTACATAAGGCATTGATTAATCTTTTGTGCATTTTTATGGTCAAGCTAATCGTATTTATTGTAGGGAATATTTTCTAAAAAAAGGGAAACAAAAGAGTCAGTTATAGATTTCCACTGAGCTATAGTATATTCTTGTATATACATTCATTGTATATTCTCCCAACACTTCTGTAGAGTGCGCGTGTGCATGTGTGTATGTTAACAAAAATAAGGGTTAGTTATTGATTCTTTATTTTTAGGGCTCTACCCATAGCATATGGAAGTTCCTAGGCTAAGGGTCGAATCGAAGCTACAGCTGCCAGCCTACACTACAGCCACAGCAACGCCCAGATGCGAGCTGTGTCTGTGACCTACACCACAGCTCACAGCAACGCTGAATCCCTGACCCACTGAACAAGGCCGGGGATCAAACTTTCATCCTCATGGATACTAGTCGGATTCATTTCCACTGTGCCACCATGGGAACTCCTGATTATTGATCCTTGGTGCGGTCAACAGAAAATACAGTATATTTGTATTTGTCATGCACGATTCTCCATGCTGCACACAGGCTAGTATACTTAATTCAATATTTAATTCAATAGTCTTGGAGTTCCCGTCGTGGCGCAGTGGTTAACGAATCCGACTAGGAACCATGAGGTTGTGGGTTCGGTCCCTGCCCTTGCTCAGTGGGTTAACGATCCGGCGTTGCCGTGAGCTGTGGTGTAGGTCGCAGACGCGGCTCGGATCCTGTGTTGCTGTGGCTGCGGCGTAGGCCAGTGGCTACAGCTCCGATAAGACCCCTAGCCTGGGAACCTCCACATGCCGCAGGTGCGGCCATAAAAATGACAAAAGGCAAAAAAAAAAAAAAATAGTCTTAAGGAAGTAGGTACCCCTGTTACTGCCGTTTTATAGGTGAGGAAATTGAGGCACAGAAAATTTAATGTAGAAAGTGGTAGAACCAAGATTCCCCCACAGAGTTCGGGTTCTGGACAACAGGCTCAGGTGCCCAGGTTCACAGGGTGTCTGGGGCTGGCGGCTGGGAATGACAGCCTGACCACCATGTGACTGTGTGGTGCCTTGGATTTCTGGACTGAGAGCTTCCAGCCTAGAAGAATGCATTTGGTCTGTCCTTCTGATTCCCCGGGGAGGGTGTACTTTGATCCCTGTCCTGGGCTTCTTTTCCTCAGGGCTGTGCTCTGCTAATCTGACACACTAATCTGGGCTAAAGTGTAGCCCTCCTAGGGTAAAAACATATTCGCCTGTAAAGGTGGGCTTTCTAGAGACTTCTCCAAGGCATAAATATTTGGTACATTGGAACGAAAAGTACTTATGGATCATGGATTGTTGCTTGTTTTTGTCTCTGAAAATAGCAGAATTTAGTGGACAAATCTCTCAAAAATCTGATTCTTGTACACACAGAGACAATTATGTTAGCACACGAGGCTTCCTTTAAGATGGTCCCTCTTTGAATGGCTTCTGCATAAAATTTCATTTTAGTAAAAGGAGTCAGGAAGTCCCCGTAAACAGTATTGTCCTAAGGCCAGAAGAGTGTACGTTTAGGAATCTTGACAGCAGGTTCCAACTTGAAAAAAGGGTGAAGCGGACCACCTTAGGGGCACCACGGGTATTCTGGGATCTCAGACAAAGACTACAAACAACACTGCAAACATTAGATTTCTTTAAAGAACAGAATCTAGGAAATAAAGACTCTTGGCTCATCCTCCTCTTCAGTGTTTGGGAGCGATTCATAGTGGTCATTTCTGTTCGGCAGTTTATAAATATGAGATATTCCTTGCTCCAACAAATGGGAACTATTTCTCTGCAATGATGGATTTGGCCGTTTTACACCACAGATAAGGTTGGTAAGAAATAAGCTCGAGGGGAAATTCAAGCAGAACTCCAGTTCCTTTGCTCACATTAAACTGTGCCTTTGAAGGTCAGCTTTTGGAAAGATCCTGACATTATATAAAGTAAACAAGATCACCAAATGTCCTAGTAAATTGTTCTCCCAGCAACCACCACTTGGCTTTACGTCGCCTTTAATTATAACCTTAGGTAGAAGGGCAGGATTTGCCGGGGCTATGAATTCTTTTGCATTTGTATCACAAAAATCTTCAGATCTGAGGAATTTTCCATTTAGTGCTTACATGTACAGGTAAGGCAGCTTCATCCACGCCCTGCAGTGATCCGTGTCAATGTTGATCTCTTTTTATCCCAACTTTCACTGGTCCTCTGAGAATGGGGAAATAGCATCCCCACTAGAAATTTGGGCAAAATAATTTTATTTTGGGAGGTGGGCACTGATTTCTGCAATTCTGAGGGAAAACTCACTCGTTCCAATGAATTTATATCCGAAAGCAAAGAAATGGGATAGAGGAAGGATAACCTGGGAGGGTGAGATGAACACACACACACACACACACGACTCTCTATAAAAGAGGTAACGATTTATATATTTGTATAACTAGATAGCCCAGGGAGGTCTACTCAATGTTCTGTAACAACAAAGGATGAATGTATGTATATGTGTAACTGACTCACTTTGCCGTAAACCTGAAACTAATACAACATTGTCAATATATCAACATATGTCAACATTGTCCTAATATATTTTTTTTTTCAAGAAATAGGATAGAGGAGGATTTGTAGAGTTGCCGTGGTGGCTCAGGGGGTTAAGAACCGGACTAGTATCCATGAGGATGCAGGTTCGATCCCTGGCCTTGCTCAGTGGGTTAAGGATCCCGAGTTGCCGGAAGGTGCAGCCTAGGTTGTAGATGCTTCTGGGGTCTGGAGTTGCTGTGGCCGTGGCGTAGGCTGGCAGCTGCAGCTCTGATTTGCCCCCTTGCCTGGGAACTTCCATATGCCGCAAATGTAGCCCTAAAAAGCAAAAGAAAAAAAAAAGAAAGGAAAAGACTCGCAAAGACCACACTCATGAATCGGTACTCCTGCAAATTTTAACAATTGGAGGGCAGTACTAGTTAGGTTATATGGATAAATACCTGGTCCGTTGGCTACATAGATTAAAGTAAGTCCTGTGTCTGCTATGTGAATTTCGCATCATCCCAAATCCCAAAGATTTTTTTTTCTCTCCTCCATTAAGAATACCTATCATTCATTATACTACCTATCGTTCATTATACCTTCTCTTACTCTGCCTAACTGGAGAATTTCAGATGCTGAGAAATCTTCTGTCTCCCTCCTCCACCCCCACCCCCACCCCTGCCTGTTCTATCAGATGCCTGGGGGTCACGGTCCCAGGATGGGTTCTGGTGATGGGAGGAAGGCAGCTGGCCTCTCCAGCCAAGTACACTGCGGTCTGTGTACCACCCGTCTGCCCTTCTTTTTACTTGCAAAATGGAAATCTAAGTTGTATAATCTTTGACGTTGCTATAAAAACAAAACAAAACACAGCAGTTTCAGTGATAAGGTGAACCAAGAGGAACGGCAGTCTGTGATATGCAGTAGGGACACATTTTTGACCCCATATTTTAAAACTTTGGCTGCAACAGACATATCTAAGTGAAGCTCTGCCTTACCTGCTAAAAAGGAAGATTGATATCCAATAAATTACTGCCCCAAGTCCTTAGTCCTGAATTGCAGTTAATACACAATATTGTACTCCATCATGGAAAATCAACTCACCTCCTTATTTTATTTTTTCACATTTTTTTTGTGGTTTCACCTTTTATTTTTGGTTATGAACTACTTCCAACATGAGGTCAAACATAGAAATTAATATAAAGACCACTAGAAAAGCACAACATTGTCTTCTCTATTTTTTCACATTTTTTTTGATGAATGTGTTTTTATTTTCATAAATGTCTCAAAGGTCCTTGCCTATTGCAAAGTTTAAATATATTATTAATGTTTGATTTTTTTTTAACCAAAGTCACAGAAGTTTCCTCTCTGAATATTTAAAAGTAGAATAGGATGAGGGATTATCGCTTGAGAATTATTTTGATCCAATCCTTTCTGGAGGCAGTAGAATTAATTTTGACTTTTAAATGTCTACTTCAGACCTATGCTTCTCTAAAAACATCACCTGAGTTAGGTAGGAGAGAGGCGGATTTTTGCTAAAATGAGACATAATACATCTAGTAGGTACTTGAGACAAAATAATCTCATTTTTAAAAATTGTAGCCAGATTAAAATGAGAGATAGTCCTTTCTTCCCTTTTCAGAGGCCCTTCTGCTTTTAGGGCCTGGTAATGAATATGTTATAGGGTTGGATGACAGAATATGGATTATTTTCAAATTTGAATCTTATCTTGTGATCTTAGGACCTACTTTAGTTTGTCTACCTCATTTCTTCATCTATAAAATGATTGAAAATTTATTACTTTTTACCCTTCATGGCAGTATAGTGTGATGAAAAGAACTTGAGTTTTGAGGTCAGTAATACCTGAATTTGGGGATTTTTATCTTAATATCTGGGTAATAATAGGCAAACTCTTTTACCTCAGGGTTTTATTTCACTCACCATCAAATGAAACAATTACCTTTTCTCTTTTTTTGGCTGTGCCCACGGCATGTAGAAGTTCCTGGGCCAGGGATCAAACCCACTCTACAGTAGTGATGTCAGATCCTTAACCTGCTGAGCCACCAGGGAACTCCTGAAAAAATTACATTTTGGTCTTCATTTTATTATAAGGGTTTTATGAGATTATGCGTATCAATCACTTGGCACATAGCAGTTGCTCAGTAAACGTCAATGCCTTTATCCACTCTTTCTTCTCTTAGAGGGTTGCATCTGACAAGGGTTTATATTGAATAACAAGGCTAACACGTCTACACACTTACTAGGGTTTAGGTGTTCTGCTAAACATTTGATATAGTTTGCTAACTCATTCAATCCTCATAATGACCCTAAGAAACAGATGATATTATTATCTCCATTCTACAGATGAAGGGCAGACGCTCAGAGAAGTTAACTAACAGGACTAAAGTCACACAGCAAAAGTAGAGAAACTACAGGTCTGAGCCCCAGTGTCTGTTTCAGAGGTTCCACATTCAGCCAGTATTCTTCTCTGACACCAATAACACACCTGGCTGGCTTGCCCCTGGGCGGGCCTGATTATAGTTAGAAGGCCCTCAGGAAATTCTTGTCCAGCTACGCAAACAATTTTAAAGGCACATAGGACTCCTGGGAAATATGTTTGGGAAACAGTATCAAATCAGTTTATTAGCTGTGAAGTTTTTTTTAGAACTTCTCAAGGAGGCATTGGCTATACTAATGCTTATTGCAAATCTCCCAGAGTGTGCATTGTGTGTGTGTGTGTGTGTGTGTGTGTGTGTGTATGTGAAATTCAGTGATACCCCAAATATTTGACCACATAAATCTTTTCAAGGAACACAGTAAACTTCTGAGGTGCACAGTTCAAAACCTGTGAATTATCCAACTGTCTCCCCATGCAGATGGGCTCATGGATGTTCAGAGATGGGACAGAACTTGCTCAGAGGGCAGACAGAGCTGGGGTGAGACAGGCTCTGCCTTCAAATCCAGTGCTCTCACCACAACACGTCATCTAATAGTGCCCCAGATAAAGAAACATGGTGTTGCCTTCCACTGCTCCCGCCCTGTTCATTTGGTACTTGGACTAGAACTGACATGCAGCTTTACATCATAATATTTTAGTTTGTTTCTTTTTTTTTAAAGAAGACAATGCTGCTTTTAAGTGTGTAATTGATGCCGTGTATGATGCTGTGATTTGCCTCTTATTTCTGCTTCTGGAGCTTCGTGTGGAGTTTCTCAAAGCCAGACAGCAGCCTGAGGGCTGGAACGTGGTTGGTGAGCCTGCTTTCAAACGTCTGGAGATCACATCTCTGAAGCAGTCTTTAGAAAAGTGGGGCCTGCGGATGAAACAGCTTTGAGACACGAGTCTAAAATCTCTGGAGTGTTTTTTAACATTAGCAGAGATTTGAAGAGGACACTCAACTAATCTAGCAAACACAGGGTGTCACTGTGAAAGGTAAACGGTGAATTCTATGCAGGCGCAGATTGGTAAAGGTGGGCGGGTCCTATACAAACGATCGAGTAGAATTTAGCTCTCAGAGGAGTTCCCGCTGTGGTGCAAAGGGATCGGCAGTCTTGGGAGCCCTGGGCTGCAGGTTCCATCTCTGGCCCCAAGCAGTGGGTTAAGGATCCCGTGTGGTTGCAGCTTCAGCTTAGGTTGCAATTATGGCTCAGATCTGATCCCTGGCTCAGGAAGTTCATATGCCGAGGGGCAGCCAAATATGAAAAAAAAAAAAAAATTACAGTAACTGTCATAACGCTGTACATCCAATTCCTGGGAACCACAGAACGGTGGAACTTGATTTGAATCAAAAGCCATCATATGACGGTCCTTAACTCAGGGAGAAATTGTTTCGGGGAGGAAGGTAGCCTGAAGCCAGTTTTCCCCTGTCCTGTACCCTAATTCTCCATAGCGATGACACATTTCGGCGGAATCACCTTAGAATCTGCTGAGACATCGTTAACGGTCAAGGGAGGTTTGGGTGGTCCAGGAATCTCAAAGCTGAAATGCCAGAGAACCCTGTGTCCTCGTTCTAATTGTGGGAGAGACAATGCATGAAAAATCAGATCGATCAGTCAATCGACTAAGCGTATGAAAACAGGACACACGAAAGATCTTGATTTCTGGAGGAGAGAGTCTGAATAGGAGAGGGGGCTAATCCCGGTCCCCCATTCTTTTCCTGTAATCACAGGGGGTTTACAGATGTTTCTCAGCAGCTCCCGTGGGCTACAGGGTCTGTTACTGCCCGCGAGCAATGCCTGCGAGGCGCCTGTTTAAAATGATATATTTGATATGCAAATGACATGAAAAGGCATAAAAAGGAGCAGGCTGATAAGACTCAAGACCAATTTCAAGTGAGGGGTCACAGTGGGGGGATAAACAATGATTAAATTCATGAATTAGACTTCTGTTTACCCTGCCTTTGTCAAAACTAAATACTTATTAATTAAACCGGGGGGGGGGGAGGGGGGCTGGTGCACAGGGATGAGCAAATTAGCACATCAAAACCTGGGATAAGAGTTCGCAACAAGTGCGGGCCAGGGATTGGAAACTGGGAAAGGAAATGGACGCTGGTGTTTATAGTTTATTTTGAGAATAAGCAAGTCAGAGCCAAGCCACCCGCTAGATCCAAGGCAAGGGCTTCACCTGAGAAGAATAGTTGTTAATCAGCTTGGGGTAAATTTTAGCTTTTCTCTTTGATTGACAGGATGGATGACAGTAAAGATACAGAAGCCGATGGCAGGAAACCGGTCGTAATTGCCCCCAGATTATAACTGTTTGAACTCACCACCTCCTGCAAGAGTATATTCAAAGGACAGTGGAATTTTGCACAAACGTGGTGAACTTGGTGAAAATGCTGCCTAAGCCAGTTGCTCACTTTTACCTCCGGGGGATTTTCTTAATTGTCCAGTTCTGGAATTTTAGAGTTTGTTCTTCTGGCCTGCCTCCCCCCCAGACTGTAAACTTTTAGTCAGAAGTTTCCTATTTTTCCAAAGCCAGCTTCCTGGTGGACACACAGCTGGGCGGATCCAGGATTTAAGCAGGATTCATGTTTTCATGGGGGACGCCACCATCGTTTAGCCTCCTCATCCTTGGCAGCTGTCACCGTATTTCTTCTGTGCCTGGCAACACCCCTCGCTTTCTTTTACAGTCTCCTTTTTTTTTTTTTTTTTTTGCCTTTGTCTTTTTAGGGCCACACCTGCTGCATACGGAGGTTCCCAGGCCAGGAGTCTAATTGGAGCTGTACCCGCCAGCCTACACCACCGTCACAGCAAAGTGGGATCCGGGCCACATCTGCAACCTACACCACAGCTTACGGCAATGCTGGATCCTTAACCCACTGAGGGAGGCCAGGGATCCAACCCGAGTCCCTTTGGATACTAGTCGGGTTCGTCAACCGCTGAGCCACGACGGGAACTCCAGTCTTCATTTTTTTAAAGCCTGAACTCCCTAGTGGGTTTCAGAGAGGCATTTTTATTTTAGTGGTTTATTTTATTTTATTTTACTTTATTATTTTTTTGCTTTTTAGAGCCACACCTGCAGCATATAGAACTTCCCAGGCTAGGGGTCGTATTGGAGCTGCAGGAGTTCCCGTCGTGGCTCAGTGGTAACAAACCCGACTAATATCCATGATGATGCGGGTTGGATCCCTGGCCCCACTCAGAGGGTTAAGGATCCAGCGTTGCCGGGAGCTGTGGTGTAGGTCGCAGATGTGGCTCAGATCCCGAGTTGCTGTGGCTGGGGCGTAGGCTGGGGCTACAGCTCCGATTCGAACTGTAGCCTGGGAACCTCCATATGCCACTGGTGCGGCCCTGAAAAGATAAATAAATAAATAAATAAATAAATAAATAAATAAATAGTACAAGAGAGAAACATGTATAAGTCCTCGGAGGAAGATAATACTTGAACGTTCAAGGTCTCCGGTGTGTGGAGGCTTAAAGACTGCGTGCACGTGTGGCGCTGTTACGACCCTGACAGCTGAGGGGAAAACACAGCTAAGATTGAGGGGGGTGGGGGTGGCAGGGGGCTTTTAGAGGCCCTTTCGTTTACCTAAGTGGGAAGAAATGAGGGTTGAAAACTCAGTTTCTCTCTTTTTTTTTTCTTTTTCTTTTTAGGGCCGCACACTTGGCATATGGAAGTTCCCAGGCTAGGGGTCGAATCGGCCTACACCACAGCCACAGCAGCTCGAGACCTACAGCGCAGCTCACGGCAACCCTTGATCCTTAACCCACTGAGCGAGGCCAAGGATCGAACCTGCGTCCTCATGGATACGAGTCCTGTTCCACTGTGCCACAATGGGAACTCCTCAGTTTCTCTTGTGTCTGAGCAGAGCCTAGAATGATAGAGAACCCACTTTTTCACTTACTGATAACTTGCTGCTTCAGTGTTATAAACAGAGGGGAGAAAAAGAGGGCTGCAGCTTAAGTCAACATTCAAATCTTAATCTCACTAGGCCTCGATGCTGCTTCTTGTGGGATCTGGGACTTGAGTTGAAATGAATATTCCTTGTTAGGGAAGAGAGGCTTCTCACCGTAAACCCAAGTGGCTTTGCGGTTTGGGCCTGTAGTTAAGCTGGGAATATGGTCAAAGAGCGAATATGACCTTCAAGGTGTGATTAAGTGAAGGATCTTGAGAGAAAGCTCTTGTACTCGATTACTCAGGTGGGCCCTAAATGCAATCATGGGTTTCTTTTTTACATTCGTTTTTTTTTTTTTTCCTTTGCTTTTTAGGGCCACACTTGTGGCCTATGGAAATTCTCAGGCTAGGAGTTGAATGGGAGCTGGAGCTGCCAGCCTACACCACAGCCACAGCAACGTGGGATACAAGTCGAGTTTGCCATCTACACCACAGCTCACGGCAAGGCTGGATCCTTAACCAATTGAGCGAGGCCAGGGATTGAACCTGCATCTTCATGGATACACGTCGGGTTTGTATCCCACTGAGCCACAACGGGAACTCCTGCAATCGAGTGTTTCTTTATGAGAGAGGAAGGGAAGATGGGACGGAGACCCACACAGAGGAAAGGGTCCCCTCATCCTGGGAAGCCACCTCGTGGGCGGAGAGAACAGCCGGGGCAGAAAGACAGCTTCAGGCGCTCGGAGGTGAGCTCAGGGGTTAGCGCGCAGCAGGCAGGACAGAGAGGCACCAGCTCAGAGTGCCTGTGCTCCAAAAAAAAAAAGAAGAAGGAAAGAGAGAAAGAGAGAGAGAGGAGAGAAAGAAGAAAGAGAGAAGAGAGAAAGAAAGAAAGAAAGTGAAAGAAAAAAGAGAGAGAGAAAGAAAAGAAAGAGAAAAAGAAAGAAAAATGTAGCTGGAAGCGGAGTTTCCATAGAGCCCTACCCAGGCTGGTTTGCTAAAGCTGCTGTAACAAAATAGCACAGACTGAGTGGTTTCAACAAGCGAAATCCACCGTCTTAGTGTTCTGGAAGCTGGACGTCCGCGGTGAAGCTGCTGGCAGGATTAGGCTTCTCCTGAGGGCTGGGAGGGAAAGAGGGCTCCCGTGCTTTCCTCGCTGGCTTGCAGGAGGCTGTCTTCTCCGTGTGTTTCACTTCGTCCTCCCTTGGTTGTAGCTGCCTCCGGGTCCAAAGCTGCCCTTGGTATAAGAACACAGGCGCCTCGCGTCAGGACCCACGGCAATGACCTTGTTTTACTCTGACCACCCCCTGGCAAGACCCTCTCTCCGAATAAGGTCCCTGAAACCTACCAGGGGTTAGGACCTTCTGATGACTTTTCTGCCAGGGATGCAGGGACACAACTCAGCCACGACACCTGGTGACTGGAGTGGCCGGGCGGTCCCTGGGGACCCCTTCCCTCGTCTTCTTGCCCACATCTCTGCACACTGCATCCCATGGGGTGTAAGCTCCCTGCTCGCTCGGCCTCCACTGGCCTTTGAGGCAGGCGTCCAGGCAGCAGATCGACTGCGTCAGACAGCTGGCCCTCGACTGGAGCATTCGCCCCTCCCTGGAGATCCTCGGTCTTGTTTTCTTAGGATCGAAATCATTTTTGGAGAGACGATGAGGGCTGATGACGGGGGGAGCGGGTATGGGCTGGATGTTGGTGAGGCAATAGATCCACGTTCGGGGAGTATGGCAATGAGGCTGAGTTAGAAAAATCTGCCTAATCGAGGCTGCGTAGTGAGCAGGAAGAAGACGGACAAGAGGTACGGGCAAAGAGCCCATTTCAGTTTTGATAAAAAGAAAAAAAACCTCCCACTTTCCCCAGGACTGGAAGAGAGTAAGAATGCAGGGTTCTCAGTTGTACCCTCCGGGTTGCCCAAATGTTTATCATTCATTATGCAATATTTTTCCATACGGTGCCTGGAGGTCCTGAGAGGATTACCAGTCTAAAGACCGACTGAATAATAATTGATTTTTTTTTTTTTTTGAAAACTGCAAGGCTAGTTTGGAATGGAAAGGCCTTGACGCTAGAATGTGGCAAAGGAAAAGCATAAGCAGGGAAAGAAAATCTCACTCAGAGCTGGAGTATGTGGTTACCTCCTGCGACTTGAGGGGCTTCGCTGATCAATGGTGACATTCACCTTCAGGGGCCAGTGTTAAACCCCCCAGCGTTGAAAGGCCCACACGAGACCCACTGGGGCTGGGGTCAGCGTCGTGAAAAGCCCAGAAGTGGCAGAGTAAGCGCCAGACAGACTTGGGTTGGAATCCTGAGACGGGCATTTATTAGCTTGGTGATCTTAAGGGATTTCTTTAACCTCTAAAAAGGGACGTTGAGGCTTAGAGGAAAAGTTTGTTGTGAGGATTAGATGAAAACAGCTCTCCGCGAGTCGCGGAGTGCGATGTTTGTGTGTCTGGATAGCGTCTGCGCTCTCCACCCGGAGGCGGTCAGCGAGCTCCAAAGTGATTTAGGCTCCGGGCATTCTGGAGGAAGTGATCTGCTAAGGCACAGGTACCTTTGTCCTGGCCTCAGATCTCCGTGGATTGTTCGGTTGTGTTCGCCCCTCGTGAGTCGAAAGGGCTGGAGGGCCACGGAAACACCTGAGGGTGAGGCGGGGCCAGGGGTAGCAAGGTGGGGGTGGGCCTTGGAAAACAGGACTTGTTCGGTTAAAAGGCTTTAAGGAAAAAGGACCCGGAGGAGGGCTGCTTTTACGTTTGTTTTTGGGAACAGGCTGGTCTTAGCACTTAGAGTCTGATGACGTCATTTCTCGGTGGGTTGCTGCCTCGACGTGTGTAATGAAGTGGAGCGAAGAATGAAATTATGAATTTTATTAGACATGATGACTTTGGTAACTAAGGAATCATTTCCATTCAATTGTCATCCGATTGGACTTGACCGAAAAATTAAGCGGACTAATCCGTGACTAGTTTAAATGCGTCTCAAGTACCTCGTGCACAGCTAGAAGCCTAAGATTTGCACCAAGATTGTGTCTTAGTCTGTTTAGGTCGTTCAATCAAAAACACCACAGACTGAGTCATTTGAACAACAAGCGCTGATTAATCACATGTCTGGGGGCTGGACCAAGGTACCCACAGATTCTGTGTCTGCTGAGGACCTGCTTCCTGGTTCACAGAGGACCGTGCTCTCGCTGTGTCCTCACCTGTGGAGGTTCGGGAGGCAGCTCTCTGGGGTCCCTTTTCTAAGGACACTAACCCCACCCATCGCCCAACGTCACCGTGTGGGTTAGGATTTCAGCATATCGTCTGGAGCGATACGTTCAGTGCAAAGCAGACAACAAATGGGCAGATTGGATCACCTTGATTTTGTCAAATTCATCCGCAGTCCCAAAAGCTCGGTCTCGGCAGTTCTTACTGTATGACGGGATCAGCAGTGGGGTCTTGGCAGCGCTGGGCCCAGCACCTAGGAGCCGGCCTTGCCGCAGCTGCAGTTTAGGTCGCGACTATGGCTCAGAGCTGATCCCTGGCCCGGGAACTCCATATGCTGCAGGATGGCCAAAAAAAAAAAAAAAAAAAAAAAGCTTAGTATCAGATGACTGTGTATCAATAATATTAATGTATATGTTAGCTTTTTTCTCCTCACAGCCACACGATTTTAGTAACAACCACAATAACAAAAAGTAAGCCCTGATCAAGGCTTTTATGTTACAGAAATAGGATTTTTGAGCCGGCTTCCTTAAATTTGAGCAAGACCGATTTTCATGCATAGCGCTTTCTCAAAGTCTGGCTCTTTGGCACAAATCATCAATTCAGCTTGAAAGCAGGTAACTGAAAACTTTATTGCTTTACTGTGGAGCACCATCACAGTAAGCATTTGACGATCAGCAGAGGCGGATATGTAGAAGTGACCAGTCAGTGACCGTGTCCCACATTTCTAATTTCGTGTGGAATGTCTGTCATCGGTGTGACCTTCAACCCCATCTGACAAGGTCGGGCAGCAAGGAATTTCTGGCTGCGTGGTCCCAGCTGGAGAAGACTAAGTACTAAATTCACCCTCTGCTCCGCCCAGCGTGCGGGCGGTACGCATCCCGGCTGTCTCTCTCTGTTCTGCCAGGTAAGGAGAAAACACACTCTTGGAAAGAAGAGGAAAACTACGTTCCTGCTCAGCAGGCTGAGGAGAAACCGGAATCAAGGTCAAGTTCTCTAAAGACATCGAGGGAAGGCCTTTCCGAATCATCTTAACCGGGTTTATACTCAGCTTTCTTCTTCATGCCTCGAGATGCAATTAGAATAGGATATTCGAGACGTTGATTTTCTGAGGCAATAAGCCATCCAGATGATTCATTTTGGCCATGGGTGGTTCGCTCCTTGGTGTGACTACTCACTGTCACACTTCTTTTCAGGTATTTAATCCAAGACTGACTCTGTTAAAAGTATCAGTTACCTAGGGGAATTTCCTAAAGCTCTTTGGGGCTCTTTAATTCCAGGGTTGGCCAGGAATGAATTTATTTATCTAGGAATGCTAAATATAGCAGCTTAGTGTTAAGTGACAGACATCAGAAGCAGTTGACTTTGAGATTATCAGCTGTTTATTATCATCAGGAAAGTAATGAGAGAAACTTCAAGAAATGTCTCTGGGAAGATTTTCTTTTTCTTCTCTACGTGCAGCTCTAGGAAGACCGCTTTGCACAGCTCAGTTCCCAGGGTTCCACAAATATTTTTTTCCAGGTCAGATTTTCTGCAACAATGTCCTTCTGTTGACTTAGAACCTCCAGATTTTATTTTCTATAATCATGTCTCTCCCCCGCCATGGGCAGAAGCCTGATATTCTTCCTTTTCTCTCTTTCTACCCATATTTGAACACTAAGACATGAGTAAGGTGTCACTGACTGTCACTGTTTTAAGTGTGGTCTTTCCCAGAGATATTGCATTTTCATAGGGAGCCAAGCCTTAAACCCAAGGAATGATATTTTAAGGGTATAATTTTGGCTCTTAACAAATGAACTGAGAGGTAGATTTTGGAAGCTGGGCCAGCGTGGCTGTCCCTAAAACCTCGCCAGACCTATTTGTTTAGTCAAAGCTAAGTTAAAATAAAGTATTTGCAGAATTGATGATGATTCAAAACATTATAGAGGTTTGTATTTTACATCTAGTGGTGTATAGTCACAGTGACTATAGAGCCATTATTTTCTAGGTCAGATTTTACTTTAAAGAATGGATCTATGTAGATGTATGGCTGATCCACTTTGCTGTAAACATGATGCTAACACAACTTTGTAAATCAATTATATCCCAATAAAATTAAAAAAATATTCATTCTCATTTTCCCTCCCTAAAGCGTTCAGGAATTTCCAATTTAAAAAATCATAATCAAGTCAATTAAATTTCTAAGCCTTATGATAAAACTACACCCAAGAAGCAAAAGTCCACTGTCAGAGTATGTTTTGCAACTAGGGATTCAGAAAATGGAGATATCATGGTCAATGCTTTATCTTTATGTTTGATTGAAACTACTAACAGGTTGTGTCTTTAAGGCTTGGTGCCTGCCTTCCCAAGCTATCCACAAATGTTTTTTGGAGGTCCATATGTTTGTTAAAAGGAGACACTCTTTCTGATGGAAGTTGGGATGTGTCTGGCCACGTTTTTCATTCAGGATCTGTCATTATGCATTTGCTGATGGAAATGAAGATTTTGGGATCCTTTTGCAAATGTTAGTATCATGGTTCACTTTGAGTGACATCTTTCCTTCTCACACACGTTTGTGTTTGTGAGCAGACACTTGCGTGGAAATGAGAAAAAAAAAGTCAATACAAAGGAAAAGAAGAGTTCCCATTGTGGCTCAGCAGTAGTGAACCTGACTAGTATCCATGAGGATGCAGGTTCGATCCCTGGTCTCATTCGGTGGGTTAAGGATCTGGTGCTACCATAAGCTGCAGTGTAGGTTGCAGACACAGCTCGGATGCCACATTGCTGTGTTTGTGGCATAGACCAGGAGCTGCAGCTCTGATTAGACCTCTAGCCTGGGGATTTGCGTGTGCCATGGGTATGGCCTGGCCTTAAAAAAAGGAAAAAAGATTACAAAACCCATTTGTTCCTAAATTCAGCAATTGGTTGATCAGATAGCACAGCATTATATGACTAGATTTTATATAGCTACCATTGACTGAGCACCTGCTATGTGTCTAGCATTCAAGCCAAACGACAGAGATAAAGATAAAAACCAGAAAAATGTCTCTGCTCTCAAAGACAGTAGAGGAGAGAGGCAAGAAAACAAACACTGCACTGTAGCATTTGTACATTGGAAACAGGGGTCCAGGGACAAGAATAAGACTCTTTGAGTCAATAACCTTATACATTGTGGGGAGGGAAAGAAGGAAAACATAGTCTATTACTTCGTTTCTGATTTTTTTTCTTTTTTTTTAACTTTAAGGAAAAATCAACCTTTTTTTTCTGTTTTCCTTTATTAATGATGTGTTTTAGCCTATATGGTTATCAGGCCACAGTAAGCAGATATAAGAAGATGTTAGCATACTCA
>PVHT021183707.1:4986632-5010063 GCA_004024745.2 Catagonus wagneri
AAAAAAAAAAAAAAAAAAAAAGAATAAGACTCTTTGGGGGACCGAGGTCAAAGGTCATTCTCATTAGCTTTGAGAGAGCTTAGGGCAGGTGCTCAGATCACATCTGTAGACTGGCTAAATAAAAACGGATGCCTAATGAATAAACAAATGTCAGGCACAGGGATTACAGTGGGGAACAAAACTGACACAGCTTCTGCTCTCATAGACCTTGATGGGTGACCAACATTTAACAGACAAACATTTTTTTTCTTTCTTTTTCTGGCCACACCTGTGGCATATGGAAGTTCCTGGGCAAGGAGCTGCATCGCAACTGCAGCTGCAGGCCTATGCCACAGCTTAAGGCAATACCAGATCCTTAACCCCCTGAGTGAGGCCAGGGATCCAGCCTGCATTCTCATAGAGACAACGTTAGGTCCTTAACCCACTGAGCCACAGTGGGAACTCCAAGACAAGTAAATAATTGGTGGACATGGTCATACACCCTCTGAGAAACAGTACAGGGTTCTATGGAAGAGGCTGATTGGAGAAATGATTTAGGTGGGGCCTGAGGTCTGGGGTCTCTGACTTGGGTTCCTGAGTTGTTCCGTGTGCATCCATTGGTGAAGAAGGATTTTGACTGCCTGTTGCCAACAACACAGGTGACAGGAGGGTGCCTCCGAAGGGTTGCTGTGTTGGCTCTTAAGAGCTTTTCAAGCAGTAAGAGGTCACAATATCTAACAGGATATAGAGCCAGAACCTCAGCAAGCTTCCATGAAAGAGCGTGTATGTTTTTCTGCCTGCTTGCCTTTTGGGGCTGAATTCCATCCCCTCAAACTCATATGCTGAAATCCTATCTCTGAGCACCTCTGTCTATGACATATTTGGAGAGAAGGCCTCCCAAAATGTCATTAAGGTGAACTGAGCTCATTACGGTGAGCTCCAATCAAATAGGACAGGGTCCTTAGGAAGAGAGCCTGGGACACAAAGTCATAGAGACCAAGGGGCAATGTGTGAGGAGCGATGGGAAGGCCCCTGTCCACAAGCCAAGGACAGAGGCCTCAGCAGGAGACCAGCCTGGCTGACACCTTGATCTTGGACTCCTAGCCACCAGAAACATAAGAAAGTAAATCTTTGTCACTGAACTTACGCAGTCTGTGATACTTTGTTATGGCAGTTGTAGAACAAAAACACCTGCTGATAAAAATGTACTTAATGGAATTCCCATTGTGGCTCAGCAGGTTAAGAACCTGACTAGCATCGATGAGGATGCGGGTTCGATCTCTGGTCTCGCTCAGTGGGTGAAGGATCCGGCATTGCTGTGAGCTGTGATGTAGGTCTGCAGACGTGTCTTGGATCTTGCGTTGCTGTGGCTGTGGTGTAGGCCAGCAGGTGCAGTTCTGATTTAACCCCTAGCCTGGGAACTTCCATATGCTACATGTGTGCCCCTAAAAAAAAAAAGATTTTTGGGGTGAGAAATCTCTTTTTTCTAAGACCCCTAAGTCTGTTGAGAGCCTGTTGCCAAAGGCATCATTTCATCAGCCTGGCTTCTCGGGGCCATGTCTCAGAAAAAGTCTGACTTTCCAGAGGTATCTTGCCTGATTCCCAGTGTGCAGGGGTCTGCAATTCTCTAACAAACCACCTAACCTCTTTCTAGAGGCGACTGGGTTTGCAGACTAAGGATCGTAGGGGATTTGGTTTGGGCCAGCTGTCCTGAGCATGTGCCGTGGCTACTATCCACCACGAAAGAACTAGTTTGTTTGTGTTTTAATTATCTTTTCTTACAAGATCTACCCAGCTGTATTGCTCCATACAGCTTGAAAGAATTTAATTAAACCACAAAAAAAGAAAAAAAAAAGCCTCGCTTCTGTTGTTGCTGGTGGTGGCGGTTGCTGGAATGAAATCAGACTATGATTGTGCCAGGGCGTGGAGATTTTTTTTTTCTCTTTCTCTCTCTTCTTCTCCCGAAGAAACTGCTATTAAGACCAAGGACATACACACGTAGGAGCACAATGCATTTATTTATATATTTATTTTCGGAATTCTTGGAGGGCGTCCCTCTTTCCAACAGGCCAGAAGAGTGCAGCCTCCGAGAGGTCGGCCCCGCTCTTTCCATGGCAAGGACTGGAGCCCCGGAGGCTCACTGAGGCGCAATGAGAGGATCTGTGGAAACCTCGGGTGGGTTTTTGGTTCTCGGGAAAGGCCACGTAGAAATAAAGGAAGGCACTTGTTAACAGCACAAAAGACCAGCTCTGGAGAGAGTCTGGGTTTCACCTGGTGTAGTTCGTTTAAAGGTACCAGGGAAGGGACAGACCAAGACCGGTTAAGCGGCCGAGTGAGTGGAGTTCCTTGGCTAATAGTGATGTGAGGACTTTATTCACAAATGAGCTGATCACTGTCTTCAGAAAAGGAATATTTCTCTTGCAGAAAAACTATTAAATATAGACCAGCAGTGCCTGCAGATTCCTCCAACACTCATCCCATCGAAAGCCCTAGAAGCCCTTAGACCGTTTCTCTTTGTCTCGTTGCCTTTTATCTCTTCCTCTCTCCCCGTCAGAGGCTTGACAGAGACAGAGGAGATGAAAATGAAAGCGGACTCAGCGGCTCCTTAGCAGCTAAGCCAAGTGTTTGCTGCAAAGCAGAGGTGAAGAGAGTCTCACTTCTTAAGAAGCCATCCAACCCGATCCATTTCTATGCAACAGCACGTGCTGTGCGCCACCCAGCCCTCAGACCTTTGCAGATATACAACACGGATAAGAAGTTGTACCTGCCTACCTTCAAGGCACTTAGATTCTGGTTGGTTCCACTGGCAAAGCAGAGTGTATTTTCAAACTACTGATGTCTTTGGAGATATTTTTCATATTTGAGACACAGGACAGGTGGAGACGAGACAGAAAAGTTCGCCTCTCTTTCCGTCTCAAATTCTCCCTTGTAAAGGTTTCGGTGGTATTTAAGAGTCACAAAAAAAAGAAAAAAGATCCAACGTTGCTCCTGGGTCGTTCTCATTTTGTGTGCTATTCTTTTCTGCATCAACCTACCTTCCATACCAACAGGCGGATAACCATTTATTTATGGTAATACTTTTTTTTTTTCCTGCATTGAGGGAGTGCATTTGCAAGGTACTTATTACTAAGGCTTTCAAAACTATAAAGAGATATTTGACATGTTCAGTAATTTTTTTTAATCCCTTCATTCACTAGGTATTGATTGACTACCTAATGTTTTAGGTCGAAGGTGCTATGTGTTTAGCAGGGAAAAAAACAGCAAAACCTTGCCCTCATGGAACTTATATGTTATGTCCAGCTTCCTCCATGGTATAGAACAATGGAAATATTCCTTCAACCTCTTAATTACAGGAGAAGTATATGCTGTCTAGGCGATGCTATTTGAAGATTGCCTTTAAACTCTGTACTTAAGCATCTCTTTCTGTTGTATCTGTATAGGTACCCTCAATTCCACCAGCTTTGCTCCTTAAAAAATACAAACATCTTTAAGACAGATAAGGTTTTAAGACTTAGTGGCTGCCAGTAAATCATAAAAACCTAATAGATCCGAGTTCCCATCATGGGTCAACAGAATAAGAATCTGACTTAGTGTCCTTGAGGATGCAGGTTCAAGCCTGGCCCCCCTCAGTGGGTTAAGGATCCGGTATTGCCATGAGCTGTGGTGTAGGCTGGCAACTGAAGCTCCAATTGAACCCCTAGACTGGGAATTCCATATGCCACAGGTGTGGCCCTAAAAAGTGAAAAACAAAACAAAGCAAAAACCTAGCAGATCTTTTCTGACCCCATATGGCTCTCATCGAATCAGGTGGCTAGCAGGTGTGTTTTGACTGAAGGATGGTGGCAGATGGCAGGGAAGGTGAAAAGAAAAAGCCTTAGAGCCCTGGTTTGGGGTGACGGGAGTGAGCAGGGGCAGACAGAGAGCTTGGAGCATCAGGAGAAGGGCACCAAAGATCAGCTCATACATTCACTGCCTTGTTGGGCTCCCCCCACCACGCCTTTCTGCCAGACCCCTCAGCCATTGTCCGTCTAGACGGCACAGGGTTTACTGAAGGCCAAAGAGAGGGAACCAGCGCTGCCCGGCTGGCCTAAATTTACAGTTAGAAGAGGAATGGGACAGACCTATTTGTGCATGTGACAAAATACCTTCTTCTCAAAATACTGATGCATTTGCAGTTTTCCAAAACAATCATATTTAGATTTTTTGCTCTAATTGGTTTTTGCTTTCTTTTTTTCTTTTTTAGGGCTGCACCTGTGGTATATGGAAGCTCCTAGACTAGGGGTCAGATCAGAGCCACAGCAACGCCAGATGGGAGCCGCATATGCGACCTATGCCACAGCTCACAGCGATGCCAGACCCTTAACCCACTGACCGCGGCCAGGGATTGAAACTGCGTCCTCACAGAGACAATGTTGTGTTCTAAACCCGCTGAGCCACGAAGGGAACTCCTAGTTGTTACTTATCATTTCAGCATTCCATTCTTGCTTTGACTATGGGATGCAGGCTGGACATATAAAATCCCGGAGTCTTTGGGATCTCGTTCTCTACGTTTCAATTGCAGGCAACTTTTCAAACTTTGAATCAACCCAACGTGGATCCTCCCAACGACTATACTGCTTTCCAAATTCAAAGCTGAGAATTATTTTTTAAACAGACTGTGTCCTTACCCCTGGAAGCACAGGTTTATAATTGAAATGTTGACACAACCTTCAAGTATCACAGCATGAGTGGTGTTGTTCTAATAAATCTGGTCCCTAATCCTTGGAGGGAACCTTATGCACAGATTCACTTTCTGTATCAGGTTTCATTTACTGAAAGGCTTCTGAAGATAAAGCTCATAAACTATGAAGGGACAGATACAATGTGGGCTAAAGGGTTAAAGGGCTGGAGAAAGCTCAGTAATTCTCAGAAATGGGAAACAGATGTTGTTTGACATTTTGAAGCAGTTTCCTTCTTCTCCGTGCACGTTTCTGCTATCACGGTTTTCAAAGCAAAGACGTATGGCTGTAAATGAGAATTGCTTTGCCATGAGTTTCCTGCTTCGAGAACAGAGGCACCTAATATTAAGACTAATTTTTATTGAATATAGTGTCTTTTCACATAAGGGAATCACACATTGCGTTTGAAAAATGAATGGCATCAGTACGATTTATCAGGAAACCTCGGGAATTAAATAACCCCTCGCAAAAATGAGTAAATATAATTGGAGAGAAATACTGCCTGAGCCTGGCACTCTCCTATATATTAATTTTTGTGGCTTGGGGAACTGCCCTGATTTGCACTGACTTCTGGTGACTTCTGTACAGATAAACACCTGCAGCTTCATCCTTGCAGGTGCACATAAAACATCAGGACTTGGTCTTATGCTTATGGAAAGAAGCGAGAAGAATCAGACTAATGGTGAATGCTTAATACTGAGGACCCTGGGAGGCAGGATCGGAAGTGAAACAGGGGCAGATAAAGCCTCAGGGGAGCCATGGGCTCCTTCAGATGGAAGCTCTTTTACCCACCCGGGTGATTTCCTGGATGGTAGGGAGGGACCACATTTTGGGGAAGCACCGAATGAAGGGAAAGAGATGTGGCAGTGCTTGAATTTTATAAGCCGCGGAAAGTCAATCTCTTGGTCTAGTTAATTTGTATCTCTGCTACCAGCGGCGATGTCTGTTTCAGCTCAGGGAGATGCAGTGAGTGATGATGGCTCCGTTGGCCCGTCTTGTGGGCTGGGAGACGCCTGCTGGTTCCAGAGGAGCGTCAGATCAGAGGGAAAGTTAACGGGATGGACTGAGCTGTGTGAGGCCTTGGCAGCTTGCGCTGGAGCTGTTCCCATGGCTACGGGGCCCTATAATTATGCAGAAGGTGTGAATTCCCTGTGTTTATAAAGTCTAGCGAGTGTAACCATGTTTACTGCGCAGCACTGAATATTTAGGGAAGTCAAATGATAAACAAAAGCAACAATAAAATAACAAACAAAGGAACGGTATACGCTTAATAGATAAATGTGGCTCTTTGACTAAAGCTATCATGGCAGGTGGGTCAAAAAAAAAAAAAGAATGGCTTTTTTGGGGGGATGGGGAGGATGCCAAATTTTCATCAGGGCTTCTTTCCACTGGCGATGAAAGAAATATGTACCCAAACATCCAAATACTAGCTCTCAGCTCGAGCCTCATCTCCTTCTTGAAGAATTCCTGATTACCCCAGCCTATCACAGCTTCTCTCTCCTGTATTAGCTTCCAAATCATCCACTTGAAGGCCTCAGAATATCATCCCAATCAAGAGAAAACCAAACCCAGACAGAAAGAACAGAATGTACCAAGTAAAACAAATTAAAAAAAAATTATTAATAGTTCAGAGTAAATACTGGTAATCTAACTTAGGGGAGTTGGTTTGGATAAATTAACAACTGACACCCAAGCCATAAATGTTACAGGCACACATATGCCAAGGCTTAGGTATAATAATTTGAGTTCACTTTTTTTTAACCTTATCATGGTTGAATTAAAATGATCATATTCTCTTGGCAGACGCTCTGATACAGCTTTGTTTCGCTGTGGAGGTCTTCCCTGAAAAGTCTTTCTTGCTTCTCCTCTGTTGTCATCCAGTAATTTTTGCCATTTGGTCCTCTTGTTGCTGGGACTTTCTTCTGGGTTACTTTCCTGAAGAGACGGTGAACTGTAGACACTGGGCTTCGCTCGGCATTCTGTTTATTCTTCAAGAATAATGTCTATGTGTAATATAACTCAGTATTTGGTCCGCTTTTTCATCTCTTCTCTTTCACTGCTTATGCTTAGGATGATTTATCCTCTGCATGCTGACCTTTACTGCTGGTCACCGGGAGTGCATCTATTTTTTAAAATTATTATAAAATTGAGAAATACTCATGGTAAAGAAGCTGCCATAGATAATAGTCCTATGCATGAACTCAAAGACATCTTGGGGTCCCCTTGTGGCTTAGCTGTTAAAAGCATCCATCTGGCTCAGGTCATAGCTGCTGTATGGGTTCAGTCCCTGGCCCGGGAACTTCTGCACGCTGTGGGCACAGCCAAAATAAATAAATAAATAAAGTAAAAGACACCGTTTCCCTGCCTGCCCCCATCCAGCCCAAGTCCCACTTCCCAAAGGCAGTGCATTTCTCATCACCTCTATTTCTAGTAAAAGATGCACTGCAGGACCCTTGTCCATCCTAAAACTCTTGATTATTATCATTTTTTTTAATCTTTTTGCCTTATTTGGGCCGCACCCGCGGCATAGGGAGGTTCCCAGGCTAGGGGTCTAACAGGAGCTGTAGCCTCCGGCCTTCGCCACAGCCACAGCAACGCGGGATCCGAGCCGCGTCTGCAACCTTCACCACAGCTCACGGCAACGCCGGATCCTTAACCCACTGAGCAAGGCCAGGGATTGAACCTGCAACCTCACGGTTCTTAGTCGGATTCGTTAACCACTGAGCCACGACGGGAACTCCTGATTATTATCATTTTAATGTGAGATTTGCTCCAATCTCCCCAGATCCACAATTTGAGATTCTGTTACTGAGGTCAACGATCAAACAGGTGGCCATCAGCAGTTACCCATCACATAGCATTTACCTGCCCACTGCCTTCCTCTGGCAGGTCTTTTATCTAACCTTGACTGTTTCTAGAGTTCCCTCGTGGCTCAGTGGGTTAAGGGTCTGGCATCGTCACTGCTGTGACTTGGGTCACTGCTGTGGTGCGGGTTTGATTCCCTGGTCTGGGAGCCGAGGGAACAGCCAAAAAAATGATAATAATTTTGGCTGTTTCTGATTCCTTGGATGCTTTGACTATTTGGCTGTTAAAGAAAAAGATTCGGGGGGAGAGAGAACAAAGGAGTTTAGAAGACTCAAAACACTAAAGGTGGAAATACATTTATGAAGCCTGATGAGCTGGGAATTTTGATAAAAATATAGGTAGCATTTACTGAACACTTAGCGAGAGCCAGGATTTGTAACAAAGTACTTCATACATACCATCTCACTTAATACTCAAAGCAAACTTACGAGGCAGCCGTGATTATTATACCTGTACTTGGGGAGACGGCCCTAGAGAGATCTGATAATTTGCCTAGTTTCACATGGCCTCTGATGGCAGAGGCAGCGTTTCTTTTTTAAGTTCATCGATTCCAAAGGTTGATTTTCACTGTCTATGTTCCTCACAATTTCGTAACGGGGAGGACAAGAGGACAGCAAAATAATGATGGGAAACAAATAATAATGATGAACCTGCGGGGAGTTCCTTTCTCTTAAGCTGCTGCTGATGGTGAATGGTACCAGTGATGTGGATCCCGGCTCTTGAGGCAGAGCCGATGGTCGGGATGGAAGGCTGGACCTCACCCTTGAAACTGCATCACGATGATTTCTTCCCTTGGAACGTCCAGTTGGATTATGGAGGAACTGAACTGAAGGGAAACTGTATGAGATTGAGTGGCACGAGCAGGGACTGACATATGAGGAGGAGTTTCACAGTGTCGCTGAGGTGGCTAGGATCGCCTTGAACCCAAAACTGCTCTTCGCTTCCAGTGCCTGGATGTCATACCTGGGGACCTGAGTCTCCCGGTCTCCAGCATCTCTGTTAGGTTTACAATGAACCCTTTGATGTCAAGTTCACTTAGGTGTGCTTCTGTTTCTTAGAGCCATAGGGACCACACCTGTAACTGGTACCTACCTGCATTTAGAACATATTTTCTTGAGAGAGTAATACAGCAGACTCTGCAGCCAGACTACCTGGGGTCAGTTCCAGCTTCCCCACTTACTAGTTATGTGACCTTGGCCACATTACTTTTGCTCTCTCTGCCTCAATTTCTACTGTGTGTGGACAGAGTTAATATCATAGAGAGGTTTATTATTATTACTCTGTGTATAAGAAAAATAGCTTCTACTGCACGGAGCAGAAAGCATAGTAGCAAAAAAAAAAAAAACGATAACAATAATAACTACTATTTATTGTTAATTTGTGATGGGCCAGAGATTGTGAAATATTTTATGTGAACTAGTTCATCATCACTCCCAACAGCCCTATGAAGTAGGTAATGTTATCCTCTTTTTTTTTTTCCCCAATAGGGAAGTGAGACCCAGAGAAATTAAGTTGCCTACGATCACGAATGAGGGATCAAGTCAGGATCCGCCCATAGGTGTGATTCTAGAGTCTGCGTCCCTTCCCCAGACCACCAATCACTTCACTCCGTGCAAAGTAGACTGTGGAAACGATCCAGGGTCCCTTTAGACCCTGATGAAACAGGCCATATAGTTCTTGAAATTGTTGCATTTGTATAGTTCTGTTTTTTGGCATTATGAAATTACTTGAACACGAATAGCCTCATTTTCTGTCATCTATGCCAGAGTTCATTGGCATAAAAAGCATGTAAGCCTTTTGAGGCGGCAAGAAAAATTCACTCCAGGCTTAGTTAACATCGATGGGTGATATTTTTTTCCCTCGCTCAGCTCTGACCTGTAAATGGCTTATTTTAATCATTGTGTTGGGCACGTAACTTTCAGCCGGTGAGCTGTAAATGGAGTCTGGGACTGGTGGTGGCGGAGTCCAGGGAAGGGAAAAAAAGTGAATGGCGGAAAAAAGAGGCAATCAATGTTTAAACAATAGCCCACCATCAGCCGGAGAAGCCTCCCGTGTGCTTCAGATCCCTGCTTTGTGTGCTAGAAGCCAGAAGGACCACAACTATGAGCTGTCTCATGTCTTTTGAATCCATCTTGGCAAATTAGCTACTTGCTGGCTTTCAAATGCACTTGGGCAGCTTGTAGTTGTAGTGACTGACAGGCTGGGGAAATCTGGACCTCTATGAAATAATGGTCTTGGGGAAGAGAAAAGAAAATGTTCTGATTAGACGCAATTGAAGGCTTTATTTGCACCATTCACAACACTAAATTATGAGGGTACCATCCTGGCTTGATCTATTAGAAGGGCTTAAACGGGTCTGGGAAGGACAATACAGGTTCTTACATAGTTAAGCCTAAAGTGGAGCTGGTTTTCATCCAAAGTGGCTTGAAAGTAGGAAAGGTTAAGTTTGGTGTCAGGTTTGAGCAGACACTGGTCCTGTTCTAAAGCCCTAAGAAAATTTCTAAAGAGTCTTAACCCCAGACATCTCTTATTATTTTTTTTTGTTGTTGCCAGTTCTCATTTCATGTCCCCTCTAATATATGTAAAACATTTTTGGGGGGGGTCATATATTTGGGGGAAATGGACATCAAGACCTAGCTAGTTTTGATTCTTTATAACAGGGAGTGACATTAGTATTCCTCACTTTATTACAAATATTCCTATTTGATGGACCAATATTTTAAGACCAGTGAGAAAATCCTATTAACCTCGTCTCCTGGGGCCTGAAAGGTTATGGTAGAACACAGCGCTAGAGATGTTTTTATTTCTGCTCAGGCATATTTTGTTTCCTCATCTAGGCAGTAACCATGGTTGACTACATAATATTTTTGTACTTAGCTAGGCAGCTGTTTCTTCATATGGCCTTGCTACACAGCATCTGCCTTAAGGTCCGGCTGAGATGGCTCTCCTAGAATAAGGACGGTGGAAAAATTTCAAAATATGATTGCTTAGAAAGTAATACATGCTAGCTTTCATTTCATAAAATTCTGATGGAAAACATGTCGGTGTTTCTTATATGAGGTTGCATTCCTACAGTTTTGATATAGCATGTCCCAAACATACGGTAGAATGAATTTTTTATTCTCAGTTTGTTGAGTGGGCAGAGCACTTTCACATGCTATCTCAGAAATAACCAGAGTTACTTATTAGTTCCAACTTAGAGATGAGAGAGTTGATGGGGTGAGGAATTTATCTAAAATCACTCGCTGGCAAGTAGGCACAATTCAAACCAGGTTGCGACTCTAATGCCAGTTGCGACTCTAATGTTGTCATAGCGCATTAACTAATAAACCCAGCCAAGGTACCTGGTAATTCAAGAGCCGTTGCATCACAAAGAACCCGGTGACTGAAATTCACCACTCTGCGAGGATACGGTCGGACAGAGAAGGTGGAGTGATGCTGGCCGAGAGCCAGCTGCAAGGGGCCAGAGACCGTGGGCTTTCTTCACCTCCCCGTCTAAGCGGACTTAATAAGATGCTGTGCACTCAATTCAGAAATCTATTGGGAAGAACAATGAATTTTATTCCTAGATGGGCTCCATTACCTGTTGGGCTAATCTTCTTCCTTATAAATCCCTTTTGTCTCTCTAGTTAAAATCACCATGGATCAGATCTTAACTTTGTGTTTTCCAGCAAAAGTTCCGGTTTTGCTGGGTAAAGTCCCTCGCAGTGTCCCCTGGCTCCCGTTTCCCAGGAAAAGCAGGGTAGCGTCATCCAGCGGCATGCTTGTAGAGAGAGCTTAAACCACGCAATTATCAGGTAGAGCTGTCATTACCTCTGCTTCCAAACCACCGGGTAGGATCCTTCTGCTGCTACTCCCTTTTGAATGGGCTCGAATTCACTGTTATTACTGTTGTCATAGCGCATTAACTAATAAACCCAACCGAGCTACCTGGTAATTCAAGAGCCGTTGCATCACAAAGAACCTGGTGACTGAAAGCCTGATCAGTGTTTATGAAACATGCAAACTGCCTCCGCCATCAGATTGTTGTGGCTCGTGTTGAGCTGGGGATTAGAGCGCTCGCAGAAGTCTCAGGGGGAGTGCAGTGTCCTGAGCCCAAGGCTTGGAAACCTGGGACTTCACAGACACTCGAAGCCCTTGCAGGTTGGACCGCATAGCGTCATGCCGCTCACGGCACTGCTTGTGTGTGTGTTTAGGTAGGGAGCTGGAGACTGGATTTCTGTGTGCAAAGGACTCGGGGCATTTGGGAAGGAAGAGGTGTGTCTTCATGTTCAACCAGCGGGAGAGCCTGTTATACTGGTCGTGCTTTGTAGAGGAGAGAAAGAATAACTGGTTTGGAAAAGTTAGACTGCGTGTTCGTCCCACTCATGCTCTGACCTATCACCCAGTTTGTTTTCTTTTTTTTTTTTTTTGCTTTTTTTTTTTCAGAAGCATCGGGAGCCAAAGTTTGGAACGTCTTCTCCCTGCTTGTAATGCACATTTCAGTTCTGGAATAACAAACAGGTATCTTTCCAATTAGACCCTGTACCTGGATCTGTAGCGTGGTATCAGTCTATCTGTGTATCTTTGTATCTATGTATATGTCTATTTGTGAACTCGTGTATCTCCTCTTATATCTTTATGGGACATGCTGGCATGAATAGACCCAGATTCGTAACTCCGGTCTGGAGTTCATGGGTAACAAGAGGAGACTCGAAGAGGACCTAATCCTATAGAGCCTGAGGCTTTCTGGCTTTCCTGAAAACCCTATAATTTTTCCCCTCTTAACGTGTTGCTCCTGTGATGCTTCTTCGCAGCTGTCTGATCCAGCTGTTACCACGGCAGCTCTATTCTTCACTAGCCGTCGACTGGACCATTTTCACTGTTTAATAACCAAGCTCCCTGCCTCCTAAACCACACAACCCATCTCTTGTTCCGACACCGCCAGTGATTTCCTAAAGCTTGCCTGGATGTTCATGGATCTCCCTCTGTTGATTTTTCCAGCATCTTTCTCCTTCTTTCTCTTCCCCGGTGAGGACTCTTAAGTCCCCCAAGGGTGGCCGCTGCTTTTGAGACATCATGCAGCAATCGCTTGTTCTCTGTGCCATTTCGTACATGAATCTTTCCAATGAAAATACTCTTTCACTCATCTCAGGATTTGGGCCCGTCTTGGAACGACCTTCTGATGTATAAAAAAATTTTTCTCCCCAAAGAGGTTACCTCAGCTAGATCGTATATCCTCCGATTGTAACTCTTTTGCAACCAGGATTCTTTCTATTTTACAATTAAATATCTCTAACTCGAATCCCCCCGTCTGCCCCCCACAGCCGTTGCTTTAGTTTAGGGAGTGGTTTATTCTTCTCTGCAATGTTGTAGATGATATTCCTTAGTTCCCATCTTCCAATCCTCCACACACATCGCTACCTTAGCGATATATTTAAAATGCTAATATCATCGTTTACTTCTTACTCCTCTACTTAAAACTGCGGCCTAAAAAGAGGAGGTGTGGGTAGATGAGTGAGGGGGAGTTATTGTGTTAGCCTTAATATTCTAATATAAAAACACACATTCTTTTTTGGAGTAAAAGTAAATCCTCTCCTGGTTCCTTACTTCTTACAGATGGGAAACCAGCCTCTTTATGTGCCGTGGAAATCCCTTCATAACTGAACCAGAGGCCTCTTGAGAAGCCAGGCAGCCTCAGATCCCAGTCTCCAAGAAGCACTCAGACGCTTGACTTTTGCATCCACTGCAGAGATTTGAGTGGTCGTTGGCACTCCTGTGCCCTGCACACGCCACACTTCCTCTCTGCCTGTATCCTCTTCAGCGTGGGGGGACCTCCTTTATCCCAACGCCCCGGCGCCCGCTTCTCTGTGTAGTTTTATTTCCTCTGGCAACACGTGCCTCTGTTCTAGTACGTACCACGTGGCTTTGTACTGTTGTTATTTACTTATAGACACCCAGATCTGAAGAGATTTAAGGTAGATTTCTGGAGGTCTCCAGGTCCAGGAACCTGGTACTTTGTAAATTGTATCCTGGGCACTGGTCATGACAAATTACAGAGGCTATTATTATTATTTTCATACACATTTGGAGACCAATAAAAAAAAAAAGAGTTAACATTGGAAGAGTAAGTAGTGATTTTTTATGTCAACTTTTTTTGCGGTGCAACCGAGGAATCAAGGGTTTTGTAGTCTCCTTAGCATCCAACACAATTTGCTGTATTTAAATAATTCGGTTTTCTAAAAAAATGTTATTAACAATTCATGATGTGCCTTTACATGGATTTGTCCATTTTCTTCAAAGATTTTCTCTTCTGTCTCCTCCGTGGGTTGTTTCTGAAAAGAAATCTGCTGCCTTTACAGTTTTCATCAGATTTTCAACACTTTCAACCATTATTTTTCCACATAATTTTCTACCATCCTCTCTCCCTTGGAGACTCCAATTACATATATCTTTGACAGCTAGAAATTTTCTTACACCTCAGGGATGCCCTTTTTTTTTTTTAACCCATTTTCTCTGTATATTTCATTTTGGATAGTTTCCATTGCTATGTCTTCAAGTTTATTCATATTTTCTCCTATAATATCAAATCTGCCACTAATCCCTTCTAGTGGTTTACCATTTCACACACGGATGTTTTCACCTCTAGAAGTGGGATCTGGGTCTATATGTGTGTGTGTGTGTGTATATATATATATATATATATATATACCTTCCATCTTTCTACTTAACTTTTTGAACCAATGGCACATACTTATAAGAATGATTGTAATGTCCTTGTCTGCTAATTCTAGTATTTGTGTCTGTTCTGGGTATGTTTTGATTGATGAATTTTTCTCTTCATGATGGATCATATTTTCTGCCTTCTTTGCTTGCCTGGTACTTTTTGATTAGATGGCAGCCATTGTGAAATGGACATCACTGAGCACCGGGTATATTTTATTCTTACGAGCGTTGAACTTTGTCATGGGAAGCAGTCAGTACCCTGAAGCACATCGGTCCTTCTGGGGCTTGCTGTTCAGACTTGGCAGCTGGACTGGGGCAGGGCTCACTCTAGGGCTGGTTCTCCCCCACTACAGAGGAAAGACGTATTCGAGTTCTCTACTCAGTGCCCCGTGCATCCTGAGGCTTTCCAATCTTGCGTTTGGGAACTGTTCCTGACTCCGTGTGAAAGCCAGGTGCTGCTCCTCTGAATCCTTTTGGGTGGTTCTTTTTCTGGCCTCAGGGAGCTCCCTCACAGGCGTGAGCTGATGAGTGCTAAGCCGAACACCAGGAAGGATTTCCTGCAGGGTGTCTGCGTTCTCTCCCCGGGCACCTCTGTCTTATCTGATACTTATCTAGAACAGGACTGCCCTCGTCTCCCCAGAGCCTCAGCTCCGTCTCTGCAACTCACCTGAGTGAGCTCTCCAAGCCCTGTGGCCTGGAAGCTCTCCCAAGGCCATAAGCTGGGCTACGAGAAAGCTCAGTGTTTGCGTCTCATCTTTCAAGGATGACTGTTCTTCATTGTCTAATATCCATGGTCTTAAAGGCCATCCTTTTAGCACCTAGATCATGCCAAATTATAGAGGTTATTGTTATTATTATTATTTTCTTTTTTGGCTGCCCTGCAGCATATGGAATTCCCAGGTCAGGGATCAGATCTGAGCCGCAGTTGCAACCTAAGCTTCAACTGCGGCAACACTGCATCCTTAATCACTGTGCCAGGCAGGGGATCGAACCTGAGTCCCAGCGCTCCCAAGACACCACCGATCCCGTTGCACCACAGCTGGAACTACTGTTATTATTATTTTAAGATGGGTTTGTGAACCTGTCATAATTTGGTCGGCATTTTTCCATCTTGGCTGGACTTGCTTCATTTGAAATTATATTTCCCCACGTTTCTCCTCAAATATATGATTCTTAAGCTAGAATTAAGTCTTCCCCTTACCCAACCTCCTTTTGACATTTTTACATTTTTAACATTTTTTTTTCCTCCAAGAGAATTATTGCAACTTACTGGAGCAGAATGATTCTTCTGAATAAGGAGCCCATCGTTGTTCCAGGTTTCTTCTTCTTCATTCCCCCAGTTATTGTCCTCCATCATTGTAGTGTTGTGATACTGGTCTGCAATGTCCAGAGCCAAACATGTATTGACATTTCTGCCTCTGCTGTGTCTCATTGTAGATCAGCTGTTTTATTGCAGCTAGAACGCTGGTGCAAATTGTGGGTTAAGAAGGTTCAGACCAACATTGACCAAAATAATATGCTTTGGGTGACCAGAAATCATTTTTAATATTCTATACAATTTGATAATATAACTACTATTCTGCCTGTAGTGGTGGATTCATATTTGATTCTTTCTTGTCTCTCTCCACCCCCTGCTATCAGATGTCTAATTATGACTACTGCATTTCTCATCCGTTCTTCCATCTGTATTTATAATTTCTTGTTTAGGTTTTAATAAAATATTCCTTGACTACCCCACTAGTTTCTCTTTCCAATACCTGTGCATATCTGACAAGTCATCAAACACATGTTGATTATATTCTTTGTTCCAGAAGTGCTGAGAGCCGGTTTGGGATGGGGCCCCAGCATTAAAGAAAAACATCATTGTCTGCCTCCTTTCTGTTGAACAGTCCTTAATGAATTCCTCCCTCTGAGAGAATAAAATTCAAAATCCTTTGTATGACACCCGCAGGATCTTATACCACTTACATTTTTTTTTGTTAAATAAAAAAGTTATTTGTTCTCCTTACTCATTAGACATTCATTTTGCTTTGCTAGACTTTAAAACGATGTGCATTCCTTTTCTTTCTCTTTGAAGTTCTAACTCAAAGTCTTCTTTACCCCAAAACTGAATTTGATCGTCTCCAAATAAGAGGTGTCATTTTATCATGGGCTCTCTCACTTTTTATTTTGTGCTGTTTATATTTATATACCTTTTCTCCTTCATTGACTCTAAGATAGTCTGAGGTTGGCATTGGCTTATCTTTCTATTTCCCAAAATGCTTTGCAGTTAATCACAGGTGTCAATAAAAGCTTGGAGGATGGGTGACTAAATGAATCACTTCAATTAATTTTATCAAAAGAACTCGAAATGAACCAGAAGCATTCAGGAATGTTTCATCTGGTGCCTACTTGTGACTATGGGAAGAAACAGAAATCATGGCCCCTTGGGTTGAGCAGGGAAGAATAGAGTCTTATGAGATTTTGTGATGATTTCCTTTTGAGTCAACGCCTATTACTGTATTAGCAATTCAACACTAAGCTTCCATCAACAAAATTCCAAGATGACTGATATTCATAACCATTTCCTTTGAGATCCATCGTTTTGGAAGTTGAGCTAAGACTAAGACGACTTCCTAACAAATAGAGGCATTTGCTTGACACATTGAGATGCACAGTAGTTTGTTTGTTTTTTAACATAAAGATTACTAATGTAACTTGTGGGTAACCTGAGGTCACAGAAGTGGAAAATGCTAAGTTCTGAAAATATTTTCGAGAACGTTAGAAACAAACTCCTAGTTCTGCCACTTTCTAGCTATATAACTTGAGCTGTAACTTCACCTAAGCCTTGATTGCCTCATCTGTATGATGGGAATAATAGCACACCAGAGAGTTTTTGTAGGTGTAAGTAAATTCGTTATTTTGAATTAAATTCTTAGCATAGTACTTTTTTGTTATGCTACTAAGCATTATAGGAGTTCCTGATGTGGCGCAGGGGGTTAAGGATCTGGCATTGGGACAGCTGTGGTGATACAGATCACAGCTGCAGCTCAGGTTCACTCCCTGGCCCAGGAACTTCCAAATGAGCATGTGGGAAAAAAAAAAAAAAACAAAAACCAACGCTTTGTGTGAGTTCGACTATTGCTATTATTAGCCATAACTTAACACAATATTCCCATTTTCCTTTTTATCCTAGCCTGATTTGGGGCTATGTAAAATACTGTATTTGCAGGTTGGAACTGCTTCAACTGTATTTGTTCACTAAGTGAGTCTGGGCCTTTCCTCATGTCTTGTTGTGGAGGGGCTTACCATGGAAAGCGTTTGTGACAGTGAGTGACATTAAATACTGAAATGAGAATGAGATTCAGGAGGCGTCTTTCCTCGGTACGCTCTTAGACAGGGTCCTGCCAGACGGCCTGGAGAAGACCAGCGGGCCGGCGAAGTCATCGCCAGTTCATGATTTGAAAATTGTCCAAATCGGTCATTGGATGATGCAGACAAGGCCGCCTCCCAGAATAGCATTCAAACCCAAGTTACCTGCTGCAGAGAATACGGATTCCTGCAATCTGACATTTGAAACAGCAGGTCCGTACTTACCGTCAATACAGAAATGTAAGACAGGAACTGGCAAGAACAAATGGGCAAAATCTAGAGTGCAGGCGGTTATTGAAGGTGCTGAAACGGCAACTTATTTCCGGAGCCACCCCTCTTCTGCTTGTTATGGTGCCTAGAACTTCAGTCACACTTCCATTCTGGGCCAGGACACAGGACTTCCTAGGAGCGGAGGCCACAGTGACTCAGTATGGCTTGGATGGCCAGTGAGCAGAGGCTGAAGGCAGGTCAGTGCAGAGACAGGGGACCGAGAAGTTACCGAGGTGAAACATCTCTGGTTTCTCACTACGACATAAAGCCGAGTCTCAGGACATGCAGAGTGCAAATGAAATTGTTGGATGAGAGACAGAGCTTCCCAACCCACTTTATGCTCTGACTCTTTCCCTCCATCCTGGGTCAAAGAAGAGAGAAGAGGAGTGTCCGTCGTGGCTCAGCAGGTTAAGAACCCGACTAGTATCCATGAGGCTGTGGGTTCAATCCCTGGCTTTGCTCAGTGGGTTAAGGACCCGGCATTGCTGAGAGCTGTGGCGTGGGTTGTAGATGTGGCTCAGGTCCGGTGTTGCTGCAGCTGTGGTGTAGGCCGGCAGCTGCAGTTCTGATTCAAGCCCTGCCTCAGAACTCCAATATGCTGCAGGTGCGGCCCTAAAAAGAAAAGAGAGAGAGGAGAGGTTTGTGTGAACTCACAGGTGGGATGAAGGACCTGGACCTCAGCTCCTGTCAAGCTGGAGAGAGCACACGACTCCTTATTTTTGCAGAGGTTTTGCCTTCTGTGTCTGCTGGGGGCTGAACCCCTGGGCTGCATACCTCCCATGTGCCCTCCAGCCGGAACCTGCTCAGATTCTGCAAAAGCAGCACAGTATTCTGTCGTGCCCATGTGCCAAGTTCATCAGTTTGGTCGAAATGTGTGCCCACGACTCTTCCCAACAGCTTAAATGCACCGTCCAGGTAAACGTGCATGGGACGCCATGCACTGAGCCCGTTGCCAGCACCAACCTGGCCAGACGAGACTCCAACAGAATGCAGTGCTTCTCCCTCCCGTATCTCCTTATGACCAGTGGTTTTCGGGGCTAAATTGCCTCCGTGAATTGTTTCGGCATTGCCCATCAATTCCTCTGTGCAGATAACTCAAATGAGGGCCAGCATTCCTGCTGCCCCATCTCTTGTAAGCTTCAAGATAGTCCACGTCGCCTAACAACTTTAAACAATTGAGGTGCCCTTTTCACTTTGACCATACAGATGGGAAAGTCATAAATAACGGCTCCTCGACACGCTTCGGAAATAAAATGTGATGAAGAGTTGGGTCGTCTGATTAAATTCTCCCAATAAAATCTCACCTAGCCTATTGCTCCCCTTGGGGATAAAGGGCCGAGCACACAATGCACATTATTTTTCTTTTGAACATACTTGTATCTTGTCAAGATGTCATCAATACAAATACTCTGACGTTTTTAGTGCAACGATTGGGAAGCAGGTTGAATTTTTCAATCCTCCCAGCCAATATAAGTCAGCCCGAGATACTTAATTTCTATTTGAGATCCTTCGTTTCTATTATAAACAGATCCCGCGGTGGGAGATAAATTTCACGGTAACAGTTTGGACTTTTTTATGAACCACCTGCAAGTTTTCTGCAAACAACGTGTTTTATGGAAGCTCAAGGCAATGTTCACCCATCAGGACCTGACAGTAAGAAGAGGATGGATGGGGCCTTATCTCAGGCACACATGTAACCTTCCTTGTCCCCTGGCCTGACCTCCCTCTGCACTCATTTATGAAAATGATTCATCTTTAAAAAGCTTCCTCGCTCTGCCTGCAGGCTGTAGATCTTTTTGCACCGGACTTGTGTAGGCTGAGGTTATAAACTTCAGCGGGTAAGCCATTTGGAGGTGGCTTAATTTTGAATATTGGAAGAAGGAGCAGGCACTTTCCGTGGGTTTCCTTAAAGGGACAGTCCTGGGCTCTTCCCTATGGAAAGATGCTCCAGGGGGTTTCACTGAAAAGAGCTTTGCTGGCATTCGACTTGTATTTATGTTGCTACCACGTTGCCGCAGTTAGCAGGTGTAGATGGAGGATGGCGGGGGCGTGGCAAGTGGTGTCAGGGACCTGAACACGCCACTGTCCATGTGGAGAGACCCTGTGCCTTGTATCCCATAGCTTATAAGGGACACGGCTATGGGGGTTACTTGTGTCAGGATGAGTGGACATTGATGGAAGTCCGAGGAATATTCCTTTCAACTGAAAAGCCTTGGAAAGTCAGAGTAGGAGCAATAACTTAGGGAATAATGAGCTGAATGGAAGTAGAAATAGGAAAAGAGAAGACAGGCTGAAAGGATTCATCCATTCAGGTTGATCTGATGGGCTGGAAGAGCAGGACCATTTCCACAGTTCTTAAGAATGAGCTCTCACATGGGAAATAGGGCAAGACACCCAAGGAAATAAATACGCATGAGCATTTTGAGTTAAGAGAAGAGGGAGTAGATAGAAAATGATGTAATGGGTTTTTCATTTTTTATTTTGTTTTACTTTTATTTATTTCTTTTTTTAGGGCTGCACCTGTGGCATATGGAAGTTCCCAGGCTCGGGGTTGAATCAGCTGCAACTGTTGGCCTGCATCTCAGCAGCTTGGGCTCTGAGCCATGTCTGTGACCCACATGGAAGCCTATGGCAACGCCGGGTCCCCGACCCACTGAACAAGGCCAGGGATCAAACCCACATCCTCATGGATACTAGTCAGGTTCTTAACCCACTGAGCCACAATGGGAACTCCTTTTTTAAGTTTTAAATTATTTTTCTATATTTGTATTGAATGAAAGATTCTTTAAATTCTATCCTGCTTTACAACTTTCAAAAGTTTCACATATGTGGTTTTATATAATCCCTTAATAACCCCATCCCCCCCATCCCTGTCTTGCCTCCACCTCCCTCTCCCCGCTGGTAACCACTAGTTTGTTCTCCGTGTCTGTGAGTCTGCTTCTTTGTTATTTTATTCACTAGTTTGTTGTATTTTTTAGACTCCATATATAAGTGATATAGGATTGTATTTGTTATTCTCTGTCTAACTTATTTCTCTTAGCATAATGCCCTTCAAATCCATCCATGCTGTTGCAAATGGCCAAATTCCATTCTTTCTTATGGCTGAGTAGTATTCCATGGTGTGTGTGTGTGTGTGTGTGTGTGTGCGCTCGCGCGTGGTATCTTCTTTATCTGGATATAATGGTTTTTAAAATTCAATTTTTGTGAAACACGGTTTAGGTAGGAATAAGATTAAGTAGGATGGTTTGGTAGGAAGGTTTGTCCTTGGCAAACATTTTCTGTCAAGGGCCAGATATTAAGTATTTTGGTCTTGGCAGGCCACGTGATCTCTGTCACAATTACTCACCGCTACCACTGTAACCCAAAGGAGACATAGATGGTAGGCAAATGTATGGGCATGACTGAGTTCCAATAAAACTTTATTTACAATGACATGAAGGAGGCCAGGTTTGGCCCACTGGCCCTAGTTTATCAAGCCCTGTCCTTGTCCACTCTGGGCTCTTGTCAAACTTCAGACAGATCTGCGCTGGCTTCCATGTTCCTAGACCGAGACTGATGAGTACTGGGAAGCCACAGCCAAAGAGTGGCACTTTGCTACAGGCAAGTGACAAGAACGAGCCCGCTGGGAGCTGGTGTTCTGCAAGAGGGTAGGAGGTAAAAGGCTTCCACGGCTAAGGAAGTGTGGTTAATGTGTGCGAGGCTTCTTGGGACTTTTAGTTTTTCAAATGCCTGGAGGGTGTCTCAGAGAAGACGTAGGAGGCACTATTTCCAACACCTGTTTGTCTTTGAATCCTTTTGAATCCATGACCTGTCACCATCTCCGGGGCTCTAGATTCCCATTTGGGTGATACTCACCAGGTGGGTTCTCCACACAGATTTGAGTTTCTAAAAGTGTCCACCTGCCGCGTCACAAGATAACAATCAGCCTACGTGCCTCGGGAACAAGTGTCTGCCTGACACAGCTCACCTCATACCATTCTCCCAACCTTCCAGAAGCCACTGGAATACAACTTTTCCTAGGTTTCCTGTCCCGATGGCTATTTTCCTTATGCCAGCTTGCCTTCCCCTCATAGGTATTCAGTCGTGGGCTTTACTGGTTTACCTGAAAGCAGCAAAATGGTAGAAACTAGCCATTCCATCCTCCTCTAGCTCTTTCTAAACTCTAGGTATCAAAGATATCACAGGAAGACCTTAAGACACTTGCCTTCTGAAAGCTCTGATGCTATGAAGTCCTGTTCCAAGAGCTGATGCCCTATGTCTTAGCTTAAAGAAAACTGGTCCGTCCTCGTGGGCAGCGGGCATTGAACTTGACAGCTGTGGAGAAGGATGGCAGTCATTCTCCAGCATAATGTTTTGTGTGACGGAGAGCTGCGTGATTCGGCCCATCTCTCCCGAGCTCACCCTCCACGGCTTTGGCGCAAAGTGCTATAGGAACTGGTCTAATTAGCAGGCTACTGTTCTCGTCTTCGAGGGCTTTTAAATCCTGCAGGAGTGAAGGGCGTGTAATAGCACAGTGGATTTGTCAAACTGGGAAAACTGGAGAGCTACAGAGCATCTTGGGGTGGGGCGGGGGGTGGGGGGACCGTGAGCTGAGGGGTCTCTGGGTGTCTCAACCCTGCTTCAGTCAGACTCACTCTGATATTATTTATTTTATGGGCCAGAAAACTAGCAGACATTGGAGTCAGAAAGACGAATCTCTTCTACCTACTTGTGATTCCACTTAATTCTTCTGAGCCTGTTTGCTTATTTATCAAATGTGAACAGCACCCGGGACTCACAGATCTGTAGTGAAGATGAAATGAACTAAGCATATGAAGAACCCAGTTTAGTTCCTGGTGTCAGTAAAGGACAGCTAAGACAGTAAAGTCGGACATGCTAAGAGTCACAAGTCTGGCAGTCTTCTTATGAATAGCTGGACCGGAAAAAGTATTTATTGAAATGTAAAAAAGTGAATGAACAAAATGAAAACATCATCAGTGAGAGAAAGGATGGGCAGCTTCTGGCTGGGGGCTCACAGCCGCTTCATTTGAGCTGTACTCTTATGCCAGCTCCTGGGCACGGATGGAGGGGGTCTTGCAACCAGTTCACCTTAACTGAAGGATGACGGATGTTGTCTGGACCACTCTGGTGCCTCAGAATCTAACGAAGTCATCTTTAGTGTAGATAGGACCTAGAGCTACAGAATGTCAGGTGATATTGGAGAAAGATTTTCCTAGAGGGAGATAGGGAGTGGGAGAAGGGAAGGCTGTGGCGCGGGGAGAGAGGCCATACTTCTGAAATACAACACCAGCTATACGCAAGACAATCCTAATCTGACTGTTGAATGTTCCTTCTAAGAAGGCGCAGCAGTCAATGCTAGATCGCCTGTTTTCTCCTGAAAACTGGGAGGCCTTTCTCGGCTTCACCTCTGCCTCCCCCTCCTCGGCTTTTCCTTGTTTTATCTCTGTCCCTTCTTATCATCAGATGTAGCATCTCGTAGTGGAAAGTCTCCGAGTGACATCTTCCCGGATTCTTGGCCAAACCTCTCTTACCTCCTCCCCCTC
>PVHT021183707.1:5011063-5288932 GCA_004024745.2 Catagonus wagneri
CTTTGTTATTACTTTGTATCTCAACCAGAGAAGAGGCGGCGGAAATAAAGAGAGATACTGATCAGAACAGTAAGTGCGGCCACTGGGAGGACACGCATGGTGCCGGGGTTTGGAAAAATGGGCAGACTGCAGTCAGCTGTGCTTTCTGCCTCGTTGGGAGGGAGGTGACGTGAACTCTCAAGTCTGGGCGCATCAGTCTTCATCTGCAGACCTCACCAGCAAAGACCACGGTTTTCCGTAAGAAAACTGAATCTACACAATTCTCAGCCTTCACTTAACCTAGACTTAATCTCTACATAAGCCACTTTCTTCCTGGTGTGATTACTCAGACAGAGATCTTCCTATTTTTCCAAAATAAATTCTCCGTAGAGTAATTCTTCGTACGGAATGTGCTCTGGAACATACACCTGTTTCACAGGACGAGAGGGTCTGTGATCAGTGCTGTGTTTTGCTCTATTTACTTCTGCAGGATTTACTTTCCCACTTTTGTTCTTGGATTTGAAATTCCTGGCTGCGAAATGTCCAGTCAGCCAAGCTGCCCCTTCACACCACTGTTTTTCTAACATTCGCTCAGCGCCTTTCTTCTTTCGAGTGGCCCATGCGTCGGTACAAACAGGCAGAGCTGTGCAGTCGCTGGGTGGGAGCCAGGTGAAAAATCGACACAGAGTGAGAAACAAATCTGCCCAGGTACTGCCTTTGAAAATGCTTTTGCCTTCAGTGCCCTCCGAGTGATCACCACGGCGTCCCGGAACACGTCTGGGGCTTCGCATCTTCAAAGTTCTTTGCATGATTGACTGGTTTATCCTTATTACACTCTTGCCAGGGAAAAGGTGCAGCCATGGTGGGTTAGCAGATTAAGGGAACTCGAAATCCTGGCTGTACTAAACCCTCCGTCCCCTCAATAACGCCTCCAATCAGAAGCCCCTTGACTGGTAACCTCCTCTCTGCTCCTCTCCCAAAGTAGATGCTCCCTTGGCTGGTTCTAAATTTATTTATTTATTTGCCTTTTGTCATTTTAGGGCCGCATCCACGGCATATGGAGGTTCCCAGGCTAGAGGTCTAACAGGAGCTGTAGCTGCCGGCCTTCGCCACAGCCACAGCAACGCAGGATCCAAGCCGCGTCTGCAACCTACACCACAGCTCACGGCAACGCCAGATCCTTAACCCACTGAGCAAGGCCAGGGATCGAACCTGCAACCTCATGGTTCCTAGTCGGATTCGTTAACCACTGTCCCACGATGGGAACTCCTGGCTGGCTCTAAATTTAAACCTCAGAAGGAAAAAACAGCGCTTTGGGGCTTGGGATCGGCATACGGAATGATGGGCCAGCGGACACCTGCTGTGGAGCACAGAGAAACCGACCCAATATCCGGGGATAACCTAAGTGGGAAAAAAATCTCATAGAGAATGGATGTGTGTGTATGCCGGACTGAATCACTTGGCTGTACAGCGGAAATTATCGCTACCTTGTAACTCAACTCTACGTCAATAAAACTTGGGGAAAAAAAAAATGGTGTATGTTTTGGCAGGACCAAAACCAGAAAACCTGAAAAATACCCATCTGCCTCACCGGGCTGCAGAGCCCCGTTTAAAATATTTTAATTAAAAGAAAATACTTTTCATTAAAAAAATCAAGGTGTTACTGCTGTGGCGCAGTGGGTTAAGAGTCGACTACGGTGGCACCAGCCCGGTTAAGGGATCCGGTGTTGCCACAGCTGCGGCTGGGCTGCAGTCCCTGGCCTGGGAACTTCCATATGCCACAAGTGTGGCTGTAAAACATGTTTTTTAAATTAAAAAAAAATTGAAATATAATTTACATACAGTGTAAACGCCACCGCCCCTTTTTGTGCACACTTCTGTGTGTTTTCACAAACGTTGACAGCTGATAACCACCACTGTCGGGATATAAAACAAGTCCATCACACTCACCAACTCCCTGCCACTTCTTAGTCAACCCCTCCTGCCCTCAGCCCACAGGCGGGGCAGTCCTTAGAGTTTTGTCTTGGCAAGAATGTCAGGTAAGTAGAATCACGTGATGGACAGCCTTTAACTCTGGCTGCTTTCACCTAGGGTGATGCTTGGAGTGCATCTGTGTTGATATGTGTGGTAGTACAGGAAGCTGCCCCTTTTTCTCTTCTTTTCTTTTGTCTTTTTAGGGCCACACCTGCAGCATATGGAGGTTTCCAGGCCAGGGGTCAAATCAGAGCTGTACCTGCCGGCCGACGCCACAGCCACAGCAATGTGGGATCCGAGCCGCGTCTGCGACCTACACCACAGCTCACAGCAACGCCGGGTCCTTAACCCACTGAGCGAGGCCAGGAATTGAACCTGTATCTTCATGGATGCTAGTCAGGTTCATAAACCCTGAGCCACGACGGGAACTCTGTAGATGGTCCTTTTTATTGCCGGTACAATCTAGGGTGTACCACAGTGAATTCATTCCTTCCATGTATGAGGGACATTTGGATAGTTTTTAGTTTGGGGTGCATGTAAATAAGGCCAGTCTGACCATTTGGGTGCAGCTCTTTGTGTGGGGGTTATACTTAAAATTTTTTTTCAGATGGGAACATAAGGATGGATATGGTACTTGGAATATTAATGAGAAACCATTGTTGGCTCCTTATAATACTTAAACTATTTGATTAAGAATTTCTTTAGCCTTAACTCTCAAGTCACTCAAAAAAAAAAAAAAAAAAAAAACACAACCCCCCAAAAACCCAAAACAAAAATAGGAGTTCCCGTTTTGCTCAGTGGTAATGAACCCGACTAGTATCCATGAGGATGTGGGTTCAGTCCTTGGTCTCGCTTAGCCCGTTAAGGATCCGGCACTGCCATGAGCTGGGGTGTAGGTCGCAGACTCAGCTTGAATCCAGTGTGGCTATGGTGGCGGCGTAGGCCGGCAGCTGAAGTTCCAATTTGACCCCTGGCCTGGGGACTTCCATGTGCTGCAGGTGTGGCCCTAAAAAGCAAAGCAAAACAAAACAAAAAACAAAGCAGTGTATTTTCAGACTGTTCTTTAGGTACAGGTTCTTGATAATGAAGAGATAAGGCTGTTTCTGAATAAACAGAGATTCACATTTGCTGTCTTTATATACCAGAGTTCTCTATTCCTATTACTCCTTCTTAAAGTCTGTGTGTGTGTGGGGGGGCGGCGGGGGGGCGGGGAGAGGAGACTTTCTTACAGACCTCCTGTATCTTGCACGGGAAACGGTGAATTGCGTTTCTACTATCTGTTAAGCCCTTGGAAGCTGTCAGAAAGCCTTGTTTACAGCAAGCACTAATCTCTCTTACTGTACCCCTCAACTTGGGTAGTGGATTATGAACCTAACGTCAAACAGCATGTCCGTTAAATCAATGAGGAGCTGGCTGCTTACTGGTGTGAGGTGTGAATTTCTTGGAAGGGTCCTACCGGCACATTTTATCCCCACTGTCTTGTTATAAATACGGGCGATGCCATTAGCTATGTGTTGCCTTGCGTTAAGCACTCTTATAATTTTTAAAAAGTATCACAACTCCCTGTACTGGGAGAGAGCTTGTTTCCTCCAGCATGATCTTATTCCTGATAGCTCGGCGGAGGCTGGAGGCACGAGAGCGGATCTGGGGCAGCAGGTGTGAGGAGGAGAGAAAAGCGGACGAGAGTACCGGGCGCTCGGAGGCTGCGCTGTGCAGAACCTCACCCAGCTTCTTCACGTTTCTGCCTCAGATTGATTTTCCAGGGGTGAAAAGAGACAGAATCCTGGCCCGATGATCCCACTCTTCATTCTCAGAGGGTTTAATTTACAACGGAATCGAAAAAATTAGCTGGACCAGGAGGCCTTCCATCCAGTGAGCAATTTTGCGGTTCTAGAAAAAAATTCACAAGATACTTAATCAACGGAGTTGTCCCACATGTATTAACTGGTTGGGGACGCAGGACAAGCTCTTACCTAACTAACCACAAAACAAAGTGTAGAGAAGGTATTTGAAAGGATGGGGTCCCGCCCCACCAAGGAGGCTGGGCCTTTGCCTGTGGGAGAGTCAGCGCTGGCTGCAACTATTTACACGGAGACGCTTGATCGTTGAGATGATCTGGGCTCTGATCCCTGGACTTCCTGTCAGCACCCTTTACAAACGACAAAGAACCTATTTCTTTCCCCCCCAGGGCCAGGATCCTCCTTGTGGCTCAAGATCACCAGGCTAACATTTGGCTCCCATGATAGAGAAAACTGAAGATGACAAGCAAGGCATTTTCTGGGAACCACCGCTCACCCCTTTTCCTGATGAATTGTCATGCCCTTCTGAGAACGTCACCCATCGTCCTCTGAAACAGAGAATCAGATAACAGAGCTATGCTCAGCTGATTTGCCAGCCGATAAATGATGAACTTTAGCGGCGCTACCTGCCCACAAGTCTTTCGAGAACAAAATGGCCAGAGCCTGAGACAATGAGGATGAACAGCAGAGTCATGCCTGCCCTTGGCCCACGCAGCCGAGGTGGCGATTTCCGGATCCCCGTCAGCATCTTATTTGCTCATCTCATCGGCCGCACAGATGCCGCTCTGACAGAAATGACGAGAGAACTCTGCAGTGACAGAGACACAGTCAGCTCTCAGTAAATTCTCGAGAATGAGGCTCGCCGTGGTGATGATGGCCATTCTCAGGTTTAAGCAATAGACTTCGGTAGACATGTGGCCTTGACTGCCCCCTCCAAGTGGCATTCCGCTAAAATATGGCACAAACGAACCTGTCTGTGCAACAGAAACAGACTCACAGACATAGAGAAAAGGCAACCTCATGGTTCCTAGTCGGATTCGTTTCCGCTGCGCCAGGATGGGAACTCCCACAGGGGGAACTTTTTGAAGGACCTTTTCGTCAGCCTCTGAGGTGGAGAGTCAGTCAACAGAGAATCGCAGAGGTGAACTCCAGGAGCTGCGCTGTTTTCATGCTTTCGCCTGGGGTGACGATGATGTTGGTAATAACGTTAACGCTGGTCATCGTAAGGGTGAATTACGAGACTTTACAATGTGCTGGCGATTGCTGTGGCAATTGCTTTTTTGCATCATTTGACTGAATGCCCACACCACCAGCCCCACGGGGTAACTCCTGTTACTACAATGAGGAAGCAGTGCCTTAGGGTTGAGTCAAATGCCCATGGCCGTACAGCTGGTTAAACTGTTAGAGAGCTGGTTAGACTTGAACTAGCTTCTGAAGTTGAACTGTATCTCGTTCAAGTGATATAAAGACAAGCAAAGGACAATACTTTTCAGATTGAAATAAATACCGTGTGAAAATGGATGTAAAAATAACACCATGATCCATATTTCTTTCATTTTTCCATCTTTTTGATCAAGGGTCAGCAAGGCATTGATGGGCCAAACCTGGCCTGCTGTAAGTTTTCATATGGTCTGTGGGATAAGAATGGTTTGCACATTTTTAAATGAAGGAAAACTCAAAAGATTTCATGACACATAAAACGAGTGTGACTTGCAGATTTCCATGTCCATAAAGGAGCTTTTACTGGAACACAGCAAAGCCCATGGATTTAAATACCATCTAAACCCCCTTTGGGGCTAGAGCAGCAGAGATAGTTTTTACTACAGAAACTCTATGGCCCGCAAAGCCTCAGCCGCTATTACCTGGCTTTTCACGGAAAAAGCTTGCCAGCCTTGCCTTTGATTACTCGTGATAAAGGAGTTTAGAGCAAAGGCTTTGTCTTCAGGATGCCAGGTTTATATCCCTTACTTGCGGTGCAGGCAGGAGAAAGATGGAAAGATGTTTTGACCTTTCTCCACCTCAGTTTCCACATCTGTAAAATGGGAGTGATGGAGACTTTCCAGCCTCAGAGGGCTGAGCTCTAAAACGAAATACTTCGTGAATAAGTTTAGAAGAATATCTGTGCTATGAACTTGTCTACAAAACAGAAACAGACTCAGCGACAAAGAGAATAGACTTGTGGTTGCCAAGGGGGGCGGACTGGAGTGGGCTGGACTGGGGGTTTGGGGTTCGTAGATGCAGACTATGACATTTAGAATGGATAAGCAATGAGGTCCCATTATACAGCACAGGGAACTCTATCCAGTCTCTTGGGGGTGGAACATGAAGGCAGACAGAATGAGAAAAAGAGTGTGTATATAAGCAGGACTGGGTCACTGCTCTCTACAGAAATGGACACAGCACTATAAAGCAATTACAATAAAAATAAAGTTAGAAAAAGAATATTTGGCACCTGGTAGGTTCTCAAACATTTATTATTACCCTTATCATGCTAGTGCATTTTCTCTGTGATAGGTAGGAACGGATTGTCACCCGCAGCCCCGTCCCCGCTTAGTTCAGGTAAGGAAGGCGGGTCTTTTCACCCCATCTCCTTGGCCCCCAGCGCCCCTTCCCCGCTCAGAGCTGGAGTGCTGGCCTTGGCTCCTCTTGCCTCAGGTCGGGGTCTGGTGAGACCCGGGTAACCCAGCTGCGCCTCCCCGGGCTTCAGTGACCGCTGGCTCCATCCTCGCTGCCATCGGCTTCCAGCCCCGCGGCCAGTGCAGCTCTTCCGGTGGGTGTGGGAAAATCGCTGCGAATTTGGAGCCTCGTGCTTGATTTGACAAGTCTGTTCGCGACCCCCAAAGGCTAGGAGGCCTAGAAGACTTTGCTCGGGTCTGCAAATAACACCGGAGAGAAGTGGGCTGGCTTACGGCGGAGGGGGTGGTGGCGGCTGTTTCTAACCAGGAACCTAGGTTCTCCGTCACCTGCTTGTCCCTATCAGCTTTGTGGACCATCGCTGTGCTCTCAGAGATTCTTTTTTTTTTTTTAGAAGTTGACTAGTATTATTTATTTATTTATTTATTTATTTACATTATACCCAGCTGTACAGCGTGGTGACAGGGTTACACATCACAGGTGGTTAGACATAGTTCCCAGTGCTATACAGTAGGATCTCCTTGCTTTTCCAGCCCAGAGGCAACAGTCTATAGCTATTAACCCCACTTCAGCAGCAGACGGCGTGCCTGAGGGGGGCGGCTAGGGGCCTGTGGGAGAAGGGGGCACCGGGGACAAAGAGGATGCTGAGTCCAGGTGGAGGGATGGTGGACCGAAGTGTCAGCAGCAAAGTTGGCTTCCTCCTTCGAACTCCCAGGACAGGGTCTTTCCAGAGCGTTTATGGATCTGACTCTTCAGCAGGTGAGGACCTGACGTGACTATTTCGAAACAAGTCATTACCAAGTAATTAGTCACTGCGGCCTGGGCTCTTCGTTATCACGAGGCACTAGGGCAAAGTTCTAGTTTCTTTCTCAAAACCCCCCATCTAGGTTTGTCCGGTGCTTCGTTTGTCTTGTTTCTTAGGGAAATGACACCAGAACACAATCGGGAGACAGGTTGACAGGTCCTAACTTGCAACTGAATTACCGCCTTCCAGATGGCTCAGAATTTTTGAGATCTGCAGTTACCTCTTCTTCTTTTTTTTTCCTTTTCTTTTCTCTTCTTTTTCTTAGGGCTGCACCTGCGGCATATGGAGGTTCCCAGGCTAGGGGCCTAATCGGAGCTGTAGCCGCCGGCCTACACCACAGCCACAGCCACGCCCGATCCCAGACGCATCTGTGACCTACACCACAGCTCGTGGCAATGCTAGATCCTTAACCCACTGAGCGAGGCCAGGGATCGAACCCACGTCCTCATGGTTACTAGTCAGGTTCATTAACTGCTGAACCAGGATGGGAACTCCAACACTCTTCATTTTTAAAGAGGTGAGAGAACTGTTTCAGAAAGATTATGGTTAAATGCATGGATTCTGGGTTCAAATCCAATTTATAACCAGACCTTACCACCATCATCTTGAATAAAGAAATTCAGCCTTCTGTGCCTCAGTCTCCCCATCTGTGAAACAGGCACGATGGTAATATCTCACTCGGGAGTTTGTTGAGAGGCTTAAGTGGGCTGATCTAGGTGGAAAGCTTGGAATGGTAAGTGTTAGCAGGCTGCTGGTTACTGTTGCATTTTTACCTACCAAGGATCAGTCATTCCCTTTAGCGCTGGTTGTGTATCACAGCGAATGAAGATAGCAGCCATCTGAGCTAGGCGTTAGTCCAATAAATAAAATCATGGTTCTACAATGTTGAGTACCTTGTTTAACCACACACGGCTAGTGAGAGAGCTGGCTTTCAAACCCAGTCCAATAAACTGGAGCCCAGGCACTTTCTGTGAGTCCCTTTGCAGTTCTCGGATGCATTGATTCTATGCTCAGACTGGCTCTAATAACGCAAGTTATGTTAATTACTCAAATAATTAATCAGGTAGCCTACCGTCCCTTGAATATGGCTGTGTAACCATATTTTCCTTACATTCTTTTTATTTTACTATTTTTTCTTTTCTTTTCTTTTTTTTTTTTAGGGCTACACCTGTGGAAAATGGAAGTTCCCAGGCTAGGGGTCAAATTGGAGCTGTCAAATTAGAGTTGCGACTGAGATCTGAGGCACATCCATGACCTACACCACAGCTTGCGGCAACACTGGATCCCTAACCCACTGAGTGAGGCCAGAGATCCAACCCGTATCCTCACGGACTATGGCAGGTTCTCAGCTTGCTGAGCCACCATGGGAATTCCTGTTTTACCTTCTTTTTATTAAGAAGTAAAATGTGAACTGGCAATGCTGTTTAAGATTAAGCTACACGACTTTTAGGACTACATTTTTAGTTTCTCTCTCTCTTTTTCCCTATTGCCAGGCACTCAGTACACAAGCTATAGACATTTTATTTATCTCTCTCCTCTGAGTACCAAGCAAGTGAACCTTATATGAGCTTGTAAAGTCAGAGTGAGTGTGTGTGGCCATGTGGAACACGTGACTGGATGTTGGTGGAGGGGGGAGTGGGGAAAGAGAAACATACAATTAATTGTTACCAGAGGGAAAAGTTGAACTGGGTGGAGGTTCAAAATGATTCACCTGAATCTTTGACTCAAGTGAGTTAATGAGTTTCTGTAACGCCCCCTGATAAAAATTTGGCCAAGGACCTGATATTTTGTTCAGGGTGTAACCAGTCCGAGGCTTGATTACTACTGGGAAGCAGTGACTGCCATCTTGCACAATGATGACTCGAGGATTGAAAAGCAAAGGGAGACGGCACACCACAGCTGGATCGCTGATCTAGGATTCCAAATGGCACAAGTTTTAGCTGATTACCCTAGGAAGAATTAAAAAAAAAAAAAAAGATTTAAAAACACCCAGGAGCTAAACCGTGTGCTACAAGTGGGGCAAAACAAACCGGAAGGTTAAAAAAACAGATCAGAGGAGAGGAAATAGCCTTTGTTAGAAAATCATTCAACCCAAATGACAAAAAACAAGTGACAGCAATAATAGACCTGCCCTCCTATGAAAAGAATGGGTTCAGCATACATTTATAAGCCCACAATGAGCGGTTTAGAGACACTGTGTGTCCTGCTGTATTTATAATTGCCTGTTTAGTGTACTGAACTTGAGAGGCATCCCCTGCTATGAATTTGCAAAAGCTAACTTAAAAATATCTAATTCCACTTAGTAAATCTCCAAAAGAGGAAAACAAGATGACCCCTACTAGTAAAACCATTCTTTTCTTTAAAAAACCTAAAGTAAATCCATTCTTTTCTTAAAAAAATAAATCTCTGATGGTTTGCAGTTGCAGACTTGAGTCCAGGTTCATCAACATGAGTTGTAGGTCTTGTAAAGACTGGTGATGGCTTGTGTTTTGTTTTGTTATCTTATCACTTCTTCCTTCAAGTGTCCTTATGCTCTTAGCCTCTCTACACATTATACTTCTTCTCCTCCTCCTTCTTCTTCTCCTTCCTTTTCCTCTTCTTATTTTTTTGCTTTTTATGGCTGCATCTGTGGCATATGGAAGTTCCCAGGCCGGGGGTTGGAGCCATAGCTGCCGGCCTACACCACAGCCACAGCAACACCAGATCCAAGCCCTGTCTGCCACCTACATCACAGCTCACGGCAACACTGGATCTTTAACCCACTGGGCGAGACCAGGGATGGAACTCACATCCTCTTGGATACTAGTCGGGTTCTTAACCTGCGGAGCCACATGGGAACTCCTATACTTCTGCTCGGAAAGTAATCCCCCATTTTTCCCACCTGAGAAACTTCTGTTTTTCTTCAGGAGCCAGACTCTGACCCTTCCGAAAAGTTTACATATTGGCTGCATTTCTTCCTATGCCCATTTAGGAATTCCCCCAAACATATTTGTGTGTATGTGTGTGTGGGTGTGTGTTTACGTAACAGAATAATCTATCAAAATTTAACCTTTCCTCTAATAGTTAGGGCATTGCTATTTTTTTCTTTTGTAAATATACCACAAGAATTGCACATGAATCTGTCTTAGTCTTACTGATAATTTTTTAGGAAACAGTTTTAAAAGTAAAATGACTGGAGTGAAGGGTTTCAATTCTTTCCTACCCCTGCTGGGATGTTGAGTTGCCTTCAATAAAGCTGGTCACCTGACAGGGCTTGTTTCAACAGATCTGTCTCAACTCTGGGTCTCATTCTTTAAAAAAATGAAGGTAGAAAAAGAAAAACATTGCTTATTTTGTGAACAAAATTGGTGTTCATATTTTTCTGACTAGTGGTGAAGCCAAAGTTATCTTTTTATGACTAATGGGCATTTGTAACCCTTGTTTCATGAATGGGCTTCCCCCCCATTTGCCCGTTTTCCATGGCATAATATATACCAGCGATTACAGCATTCATATAGGAAAAAACCCACAGTATCCCCTAAGCTCTAGGCTTTGCGTTGATTATCTTTCCTTATAACCTCAAGAAGTAGGCGCTCAAACTTACACCCATTTTAGAGATCAGCAAGTTGAGGCACAGAGAGGCTATGTAGGGCAATGAAGCAAGGGAGGGACATGGGAGAAACGCAAATTCCAGCAGCCTGACCCGAGAAGCTTCGCCTGTATCCAAGGAAGCTGTCTTATGACTGTGGATACTGTCCTTTGGGCTTAGTGGTACTGTTCCTTCCTAAATGTCTGGCTCCAGTCACGTTGACAACGTGTGTAGTCACGTGATCACCTCCATATTTCCTTCACCCAGAACTTTCTAGACTCTCTGCCCCTCTCACTCTCTGGCGACCACTGATCTGCTTTTCCCAAGACAGCTTTGCCTTTTCCAGAACATCGCCTCGAAGGAATCACACAGCCTACAGGTTTCTGAGCCTGCTTTTCATTCACCTAGCATCCTGCTTTTGAGGTTCTCCCACGTCGCCGTTGTTGTTGTGGCTGCACCCGTGGCACAAGGAAGTTCCTGGGCCGGGGACTGAATTGAGCTGCAGCTGCAACCTATGCTGACTCTTTTGACACACTGCTCCAGGCCAGGGATCGAACCTGTCCCCCTGCAGGGACCCCAGCTGCTGCAGTCAGATTCTTACCTTGCTGAGCCACACGGGGAACTCTGAAATTCTCCCATGTTGTTCCGTGTGTCAATAGTACATTCCCTCTGTCACTAGATAGTATTCCACTGTATGGATATACTGTCATTTTTTTTTTTTTTCTGCAGTGGCTTTATTTTTATACTTGTGTGAACAGTGGCATCCTGTTCAACCTTATGATCTTTAGTCCTGACACAGCACTCAGCACACAGCTGTGGTCTATAAATTCCCACTGTATGGATGAAGCAGTGAAGGATCATGGTGAATGATATATAGTCTCATCAGTAGAAAAACAAGTGAATAGTTTAAGAATTTTAGATATCTTTATATGCCAATTAACCCAACAAAAAAAAAGGAATGTAATTTTTAAAAATCAGTGAAGGCTAGGATACAGGGGAATATATGTATATGTACATAATGGCCATCGGAGACATTTACAAATTGCTTTAATCTTTTTTTTTTTTTTTCGGACGCACTCATGGCATGTGGAGGTTCTGGGGCCAGGGATCGAAACTGCACTGCAGCAGTGACAATGCTGGATCTTAAACTGCTAAGCCACAGGGAACACTTAAATTGCTCTAATCTTGCTGGCCACAAACCTGAAATGATGTAATAGATATACATTTTTTTGGACCTAAAGTCAGTCATTCAGTTATCAGGCATGTATACAAAAGAGAAACAAGTGAAGATATTCATAGCAGCACAAGCTATAAGACCTCTCATTTTTTAAGCTCTGCAAACCCATTTCAAGTAAGAAATTTGCAAGTTAACTGCAATATTATAGAATAAATGAACACTATGGGGATTGAAATGAAGAAAATACGGCTATTGTACAAATATATGAAAATGAGGGAGATCAAAGTGATTTAGGATCAGCAAGTTTCTAGCAACTTTTGAAATGTCTAAATGCTTCGGTTTGTAATGAAAGAAATATATCTTGAAAAGTTTTTCCCCCAATTAATTTATACTTATAAGTATATACACACATTTTTACCAGCTGCATTATTAATGAAACATCATTACTAAAGTAGATAAAAAAATCTCTTTGTGGCAGTAATAGTTGTGAGGTGAATGTAGATCGCTGTACTGGAAAAAAAAAAAAAAACGAGCGTTTGGAACTCAAACCACACCATCTGATGTGGTGATGCAGGCAGTCGCTCTCTGAATGAAGTCAAAAGAAAATGGCGTAGTTAACGTTATAGATTTTTTGGGTCAACCTCCGTATCTGCTTATTACCTCTTTTCTCATATGAATATTTATGTCAATGGCCAGAGACTTTGTGTAGAATAGTTTAAACAAATTAATTGAATATGGATTCTAATCAAAAAATAAACAAGACAACGAGGATGGGAATAGTGTATTATCTTTGTAAGCTGTCATGCTTGCTTCTTTGTTTTCTGTTTGATTCTGGGTCCTTCCTCCTTCCCGGAAGACTCTACCAGTTTGACGAGAGCCATTCCAATTTCTTCCACGCAGGCGGCATTGGGAGGACATCACCTAAGGAAATTCATGCTAAGGGCTGCAGGCTGTGTGAATACAAACCTGAAATATTTGATGCTCTAGTTCTACCCTTTTCATCCTCTTTCTTTTAAAACAGGCTTCAAACATCTTAAAGAGATTTTCGTCTATGATGGGACAGTCAATTGTGACTCTCATGGTTGGTTGTCAGATGAGTCGTTTGTTTTGTAATATGCCCTCGTACAGAGCTGGTAGGAATCTCACAAGTCCTTCTCCTAATAGATAACGTGGACGGTATAATTAAAAGACCAGAGATTATCATACTAAGGGAAGTAAGTCAGAAAGAGAAAGAAAAATACCGTATGATATCACTTATACTTGGAGTCTGAAATATGGCACAAATGGGTCTATTTACAAAACAGAAACAGAGTCATAGACATGGAGAACAGATGTGTGGTTGCCAAGGGGTAGGGGAGCGAGTGGCATGGACGGGGACTTGGGGGTTTGTAGATGCAAACTATTAAGTTAAGAATGGATAAGCATTGAGGTCCTACTGTACAGCACAGGGAACTATATCCAGCCTCTTGGAATAGATCACGATGGAAGATAACGTAAGAAAAGGAATGTATATATGTATGGCTGCTTCACTTTGCTGCACAGCAGAAATTGGCACAACATTGCAAATCAACCATATTTTCATAAGAAAAGAAAAGAAAAACTGTGGCAATAGTATAAGCGATGGGTGGGCTAACTCAAAGTCTTGAGCATGGGGATTCATGAACGTGCATGAATCGTTGAGATGGAAAGGAGACAGAATTATAAGGAACGAGTTACTCTTTATTTCTCTCTCTCTCTCTCTGTTTTTTTCCTTTTAGGGCAGCACCTGCAGCATATGGAGGTTCCCAGGCTAGGGGTCTAATAGGAGCTACAGCTGCTGGCCTATGCCACAGCCACAGCAACACCAGATCTGAGCCACATCTGTGACCTACACCACAGCTCATGGCAATGCCAGATCCTTAACCTGCTGAGCAAGGCCAGGGATTAAACCCACAGCCTCATCGTTCCTAGTTGGATTCGTTTCTGCTGCGCCACGAGGGGAGCTCCAAGAATGAGTTACTCTTGAGGAAGAGGGAGGCCAAGGATGACTTCCAAGATTTTGGTTTTGGCCACCACATGGTCCATCCATTCTGGGGTAGACAACATGGGAAAAGTTGTAGGTTTCAAGATGGGAAGCGTGAGAGAGGAAGAGATGACTGTTTAGTTTTGTTTTTCTGAAATATGAAGGGACATCTGAATGGAGCTGTTTCAAAAAATGCTGGCAACGAAGATATGGTAATGATCTTGAGCTATGAAAAAGGGGCATGGGGTTTGAGGACTACGGAAAGGATATAGGAAGACTTGGAAGAGATGTGGAACCAAATTATGGAATCAGCTATGTCACTGATGCTTACATAGGGTGCCAGGAGCTATGCAGAGGCGAGACTGATGTTTTCAGTGCGTTGTTTTATGAGAGACCCTAAGAGTCAGAACATTAATGGTGCTTAAGGAAAAATCTAGAAAGATGTAACAATGAACATCAGGCTCAAAGCTACTAATGAGAACAGTGAAGCCCTTTCATTTGGGTCTGTCATTAGTTTCCCTTCAATTGTCAGCTTTTAGATAACTTCAAACTTTCATCTATAAAGTGAGAAAACCACCTGATCTGCTGCATGGATTTAAAATGGATCACAACTCACCTTAAAACGAGCAGCAGCCCTTTCTGGAGTTTTTCACTTTGTTTGATATGGGATTTCCAAAGGTAGTGTTTCTTTTGCCCAACAGTGGACATTCATATTGGCGAGGTGATTACCTGTGTACTAACACTTTGAATGACATTAATTACATTATTTGTTTCTTACAGTAACGTAGTGAAATAGGTGAGGAGTTATTACTATTCTTTCAGATTTACGCATGAGAAACATTAAGTTAAGGTGGGAGAAGTGGCTTGTCCAAGATAAGTCTCGATCTAGTAGGTGGTGGGTTTAAAGAGTTAAGGTGTCTGAGCCACAAACAGGATTACAGTCTCGCCAGCTACTCTATCTTTGGATTCAGATTAACTGATTTCACTAGGTCAGTGAAACCATCCAGGTTAGCGAGTACAAGCAACATCAACCACTTGCAAGGCTTTGGACTGTCTTCAAGACTATCAGCATCTCTGGGAGCTGGAAATCTACTCACAGCATATACAACAGAAATGCCCGGTCAATTAATTAGCAAAAGAGATACAAAATGAATGCAATAATCCAAGATATTTTACAACATGTGGAACGGATGATCAGGATGATAGGGTGCTTCAGAAAGGAAGCCACTTGCAGAAACTTCATGGAGGGCACGTGACTTAAATTTAGCTTAGGAGATGAGCCGAGAGAAAAATGAAAGCACCTCAGGGCAGGACACAGTGCAGGCAAAGGGCGGGGAGCGGGAGGGGGGTTGGGGGCAGGTGGGGGGAGGAAGGAAGCTGGCAGTCAGTAGACCGGGTTGGCTGGAATAGAGGGTTTTTGCAAGATCCCAAGTTCAAAGTCTTGTAGAGGTCAAGTGGACCAGAGGGTGGACACTTTTGAAATATCAGTCTAAGAGTGTCAGCAGAATTGTGAGTTTCCCCCCTGAATTATTTTATTAGCTTACTTTAAAAATTAGATGTTTAATTTGGTGAAAGTTTTCTGAAATGCCACTGCACTAATTGATTCATTTGCTCAAACTGGTTGCTTTTGTACATTTTCCCTAATCACAGTTTGGGAAAAACCTTCAGGCTCTGGGTGAGATCAGCTGCTTTTAAGGACCAATGAAAGTTTAATGTATCAAATTTCTGCACTATTTTCTATTATCACTAGGGTTTTCAAAAAGCAATTTACTGAGAATGTTTGGAAAATCTTTTATCTGCTAATGGAGGCACAGCCTTCAGACTTTGCTGGGGACCTTCCTGAGAATTTCCTTGAGGTTAGCTCTCATTACCCTCGCTGCGATCAAGAATGGCCAGGCTTTCCATCAAGAGAAAGCAAATGTCAAAAGCTGACCACGAAGTCGCACAGCTTAGGAAGACTTTGGCATGCAATGGCGGAAGATTAGCCCATCTGGCAGTTTAAGTCACTTGTTTAAAACAAACTAACAAGCAAACCAATAAACAGACCCCGGTATTTAAGGAATCTAAACCTGAAGTTACGGTTAAGTCTTACTAAAACCACTGTCAGGAAAAGACGATGAAAAACGCTGTATGTTTACTGATCTTCCGGTCCCTATTAAGGTCTGACAAATTCTATAGCCAGTAGACACCTTTCGGTTATCTCTTGGTGATATCAATGATATTACGACATTGAGGATCGCTTGGTGTGAACGGTGACAAGAAGCTAAAGGCTTCTGTACTGACATATGATTACGTAATGTTTAAGATGTGCCAAAAAAACTAATCCTGATGAATGAGTTCTGAGCAGTGAGGAGGGAAAAAATGCATTATCTGTGCTGGCTTCCGAGACCTGCATCCGGAAACAGTTTGTGGGACTATGGGAGCTCTCGTGGCTGGGAGCCCTTTTCATGACTGCTTCCCATCTAGACAGAGCTTTTTGCCATCACTTGATGAAACTGAGCCAGGCGCTCTTTGGCAAGTGAGTGGAGTCAAAGAAATCTCTCTCTTTGTTATTCATTCATCTTTTTAGGGCCCCACCTGAGGCATATGGGAAGTTCCCAAGCTGGGGGTCGAACTGGAGCGGTAGCTGCCAGCCTACACCACAGTCACAGCAATGCTGCCTTTGTGACCTGCACCACAGCTCACGGCAACGCCAGATCCTTAACCCAATGGGCGAGGCCAGGGATCGAACCCACATCCTCATGGTTACTAGACGCGTTCGTACTGCTGAGCCACAAGGGGAACTCCAGTATCTCTCTCTTTAAATGGCCGATCCTTCTGATCCCTTGGAAGAAGTGATTTCCACTTCCAGATACACGTGGCCTTCCTGCTGTCCTAACAGGAAGTGGAATTAAAATCAGAGAATAGCCAATCTGAGGAATCGTTCACTTTTTTTTGCTTTTTTAGGGCTGCACCAGCGACCTATGGAGGTTCCCAGGCTAGGGGTCAAATCGGAGCTGTAGCCGCCAGCCTACACCACAGCCACAGCAATGCAGGATCCGAGCCGTGTCTGCAACCTACACCACGGCTCATAGCAACACCAGATCCTTAACCAGTGAGCAAGGCCAGGGATCGAACATGCATCCTCATGGATGCTAGTCAGATTTGCTAACCGCTGAGCCACTATGAGAATTCCTGAAGAATTGTTCCTTTGAAACACGACTCTTCTTTTTTTTTTTCTTTTAACAGGTCTGGGTCATATAATACAAGGTAATAAAAGATTTTTGACTTGAGTTATATAAACAATCTTTCAACTGAAGCTGGCAAGCAGTCCTTCTGAAGAAAGACATTTATTTCTTGATATGTTGATAATATAAATGAATCTTTATTGGCTCAGGGGATAACTTCTAAGCGTATTTTCATTGTACAGAAGCCTCCCCTCCCCCGGCCCCCTTATCCACAGGGGATAATTTCCAAGAATGGAGGCCTGAAACAGCAGATAGTATCGAATCCTGTATGTACCATTTCTTTCCTATACATACATAGCTATGATAAAGTTAAATTTATAAATCAGGCACAGCAAGAGATGAACAACACTAACGTAATAAAATAGAGCAATTAAAATTATGTGAGTATGGTCCCTCTCTCTCTCTCTCAAAATATCTTATTGTGCAAATTCAATGACTTTTTCTTATTTACTAAGCCCTTATCACGCATTGTGGCCAAAATTCACAGCTTGGGATGAACAGCAAAACTAGCACACATTTCTTTTTCCTTCTTCACCATTTCATGGATAGATTCGTTCTTTTGGTAGATCTCGGTGTATGATATTTTTCTGTCCTTATTAAGTTGAGGACTTTTATCTTTTCACTTAAAGGAAGCATTTTGCAGCGTCTCCAGATTTCCAGCCCCTGATACTCTTGTGCTTTGGGGCCATTATGAAGTAAGAAAAGATGATTAAATACATTGTTTAAATCTCTTCAAAGGCGTTCCCTGATGTCCCTGATGTGCAGGGCGTTAAGGATCCAGCGTTGTCGCTGCTGTGGCTCCCAGGAACTTCGCATGCCATGGGTGCTGGCAAATAAATAAATCTCGTCGAAAACTCTTGGGGGTAAGTAGTGGCCTTGAAACATACAGAGAGGGGAAGCTGAACCTGGGAAGCCTTCAACATGCTCCCAAGGTCACACAGAAGGCAGACGATAGACGAGGACTGCAATCAGATCTGACTCCTAACCTAGAATTTACCTATGATGCTTGTGATAAACTAGGATTGAGGAAGGCCCGTTCAAGTCCTTGATGCTGTTGAAACAGGCGTCAGGAATCACCGGTACATCCCAGGCTGTGCCAGGTCCTGTGCTGTGCTTCCGGGATCTCACGTGTTCTCTTCAAAGCCCTGCGAAGGCAGGCATTGCGCTCCACATTCACAGATTCCATGATGATGGGCAGAGAAGGGGGAATGTTTGGTCCGAAGCTGAAGAGCCGGCAGGTGGCACGGGCGGGACTGAAACCTCACTGAGGTCTGCTTGAGTCTTAATTTCCGAACCCATTACTTTCCAGGTTGCGAAAGTAGCCAGATGATGAGAGCCGAGGGAAGAAATCACGACTATAGATTAAAAGGTGCGAAAGCAAACGCGGCAGGAGTTGGAAGTCAGGCTTATACTGGAAAGCTTGTGCTGATTCCCCGCCCGACACTCTCTCCCCCGGTTCCCCAGTGGCAGATAAAAGCACTTCTAGACAACCCTGCCACCTTCACCGTGGTGTTGGAGGTGCCAGCCAGGAGCGTTGGAAGGCGGCTGGCGGATCTGGAGCATGGCGTCAGTGAGAACCAGTGACATTTTACCATAAGGACCATTATCAGAAAACTGATAACCCTCAGGTCTATAAAATGCTAATGATTATTTGAAATATTTTATGGCTACTTGCTCAGCCTATGGAAGTCCCTGGGCCAGGAATTGAATCCCAGCTCCAGCTGTGACCTACGCCCGGATCCTTTAACCCACTTCCCTGGGCCAGGTATCGAACCCACGCCTCCACAGTGACCCAGGCCACTGCAGTCAGATTCTTAACCCACTGTGCCATGTGAGAACTCCAAAACGCTAATAATTTTGATTGAAATAGTTCTAAACTTGGTAGCTGCCTTGACCCCTTTACTGAAGGTGTTTCAAACATTTTAAGTGACTTGAAAGCCTGGTGGCTCTGGCTTCATTCTGGGATCATAACAGTTTACCCTCAACATCAGACCATTGCCGCCACCCCCCCCCCCCAGCGTACAAGGTGTTTTTCTGCCAGTAGTCTCTCTTTTTCCTCATTTGGGCTTCCGATCGACTGTTCTCTGAGAAATCAGATAAACATGGCTGTTAGAATCGCATGTAAAATAGGAATCAGTAAGGCCCAGGTGACCGACCAGCAGGATTGGGGGGGGGGGTGAAAATAAGATCTGCAGGGACTCCCTTTCGGCCACAGAGATTTGGGGAGACTGGGTTACTAGCTGCATCACAAATGGTGGTTTTCCCGAAGACAGACTGAAAGAATTCACCAGGTCACCTGCTCTGACCCTCTCCTGTTCTACATGAGGAAACTGAATCAGAGCTAATAACAACGGCTAATATTTATTGAGGACTTAGGGTGGTCCAAACAGTATTTTCTATTCTTATCTTTCACCGCAGCCCTATGAACCAGAAACTATGATTATCCTCCTTTTACAGATAAGAAGACAAAGGCATGAAGGTTCAGTAACTTGCCCAAAGTCAGACAGCTCTTAGGTGACTGAGCAAGAACTGAAGTCAACACAACTCAGCCAGGAAGCGCCCTTGAGATGATGGCGCCACTCGAGCTGATTCACCTGAGGTCAAGCAGAAAAGCGGTGAAGGGTGAAGATTGGCATTAAGGTGGTCTGATATCAGGGCAGGGCACGGACACTGTGCCTGGATGCCTAAGTCTGGTGTAGTTACGCAGCTACACACACACACACACACACACACACGGTCATGCTGGCTTGCAAATCTTTCCCAAGTTATCTTTTAAATCACCTGTTTTCTTTTCCTTCATCCCTCTTTGCACCATGTACAGTAACTTTCCTTTCAAACATGGGGCCCGGAAGGGAATTTGGGCAGTTCAGGATTCTGCTCATTTGCAGAATTATCCTGAGGATAACTACAGAGGACATTTTAGAAGAAAAATATCTGGAGAAACCACCCTGAGCATCAGTTTCACGAGAGATCAAAATCTGCCAGTAAAAGTTTTCATCAAGCTAGTAAATGAGAACATTTTTTTAAGAAGATATTTATTTTAAGCTATCTTTTTCTAATGGAAATGTTGTGCACAATAGCTTTATTTGATTAAAAAAAAAGGTATTTCTAACCCAAAGCTTATCAGAGGCTAATTAAGTCCTCTGGTTTTCTCCAGATGATAATTGGAGGTTTCTCAAGGTGTCATCTTATTTCTTTAATCAAATTCCAAAAACGAAAGGCTGTGTTCACGTCAGGGGAGTCTTCCTCTTCTGAGATTCTCTGCAGCTGTAGTAAGAATCTTCCGGCTTCCTGTGCCAAGTTAAATCTTATTTGCAAAAGTAACTGGCAGTTAACCACCATTCACGTTTCTTCGGGAGGTCTTATTCATAGTTTGGAAGCTTCCCTATTACAGAGGATGCTTGTTGCTCTTGATGAATATTATACTTAAGGTGGCAACTCTGCAAGGTTTCTTGGTGTCAAATCAGTATTTTGCATCCGTGCCATGAATATTCATCCCCCCACCCTTCATTAAATAGCATTCAAATTTTGCAAAAATTTCCAGGAGAATGTTTCTTTGGTCAGTTTCAGGACATCTGTAAGACTCATGTGTTTGGTATTTCTGATCTCTTACATCATGGCGTATATTAGAAAATGCTGGCTGGATTAAGGAAATAATACCAGCTTTGGGGATAAAATGTTCAGTGACACCTCTACTGAAATCAGCCAGCGAGTCAGTGAATGCAGCTCTTGTCTTGGGCTTATGGGTTGTCACACAGTATACGCGTTAGAGGACAGAGATGGAAAGATGGTCTCCTGCTCTCCTCGAGTATTGCCTTTCTTAAATGGGAAATCCTGTGGCCCCAGTGGTATGGCATTTTTGTGTATGGCTTCAAAAGTCTGCAGGTAGCTGTAGCTGGTAGTAGCATCGATCAGGCAGAGCCACAGAAGCCTCAGAGAACGGGTCCTTGGCTGTTTCATTTATGGCGGAATTAGTCTTCTTTCTCCTCTTTTTCTACCTTGCCGTGGCCACATCTGCACCCAATACCCAGTTCAAATGTGCATGAGGGGCTGATGCCTTGAAAAGAAACCTTGCGTCCTCAAATGCACTTATGTTTATTTCCTTAACTCTTATGTATGCCCTGTGCATACACATAGAGACCTTCACAGTTACGTACCAGCACACAAGCACACAAACATACAGACACATACGGAGTCACATTGCACAATGTACACAAACACATACAAACGTACAAAGAGACACACAGGCCTACAGTTATAGACAGACATCCTCAGACAGACGCAGATGGACACACGTCTACTGGGACACGTGCACCTATGGACATACACAAATTTAGACAGGCAAATACACAAAGACACGCGTGTAAGCCCTGCCTGTTCATTCTATGTTGGTCACAACTACTTAAGAAACTCCTTTCTCTCCCAGTGTTGGAAATGGTGGTGGGAGCCCCAAATCGGGACGTGTGATTTGGGTTAACTGCAGCCTTTCACTGTTTGCCCTGGAATGAACTTTGTATTATCCATCCCGTGGTATGAGAAACACCTTCTGGGATTGCTCCTGGAACCCAGGGGCCTCTGTGACTGCACAGAGCAGGACTCCAACTCTGTTTCAGAAGGAGAACAGAGCAACCATAGCCAGTGCAATGGGGCAAACACCTGGAGACCTGAGCCAACACCCTCACCCCACTTCCTTCCGAGCCAGTCCAGGAAGCACGCTCCTACTCTCCTCCTCTGGGGCGGGGAGAGGCTGAGGGGAAGAACTGGCAGTAAAACATGCTCTGATGGTTCTCCGAACACAAGGACTTAGGTTCCTGAACCATAAATTTATTTGGATGCACCTTATCTAATTACAGCTACATGGCTGTAACTTTCTTCTTTCAACGGGTGTGCCTATCGGAGTTCCCATCTTTGTACCTGCTCTAACAGATCTTTCTAAAACAACTTTCACCATCACATCTAAATGCTTCCTTTGAAAGCTGATTAGTAAGTCCGGGGAATGCGGGTTTACGTACTTGCTCTTTCTCAACTGGAGTTCTGTTCGAGATAGCACTTCATAGCATCGTGGTTGGTTTTGATGGGTGAGCGAGAACAAACATTTGCTTTCTGAAGCGAGAGCAGACACCAAGGTGCAAGAGAGTCTTGATAGTGAGGAAGACGGGGCTGATTCCCAAGGGCGGTTGTAAACAGAATCTCCCTCTTGTGATCACCCACCTTTATGCCAGAAGTGCTGCAAATATTACCTTCATGCTCACAACAGCTCTGCGAGGCGGGGTGGTTGTTTCCATTACACGGATGAGGAAATGCGGGCTCCACCCTCTTGGACATATCTGTTCACCTGTGGCTTTCCACGCAGAAAATTTGATGCATGGATTCAGATTCCCAGAATTTCATGAGGGATTTTTGGGAAATGACTCTTCTGCATCATCTGCCGTTTTTTTCCCATGACTCTTTTGGATTCAGAGTTTTTATTTAAATCAGATTTTATAAATGTGTTGACTGAATAGAACTTTAGGAAGCCACGGCCCCAGTTTTGTTTTCAGTGGAACAACAGGAATTAAGAGGCAGAGCTGGGAGCTCCCTTTGTGGCTCAGTGGGTTACGAAGCTGACTAGTATCCCTGAGGATGCGGGTTCCACCCCTGGACTCGATCACTGCGTTAAGATTCCTTGTTGCTGTGAGCTGTGGTGTAGGACGCAGATGTGGCTTGGATCCTGCGTTGCTGTGGCTGTGGTGTAGGCCAGCAGGTGCAGCTCTGATTCGACCCCCCTAGCCTGGGATTGAATATGCCATGGGTGTGACCCCCAAAAGATAAACAACTAAATAGATAGATAAATCAATAAACAAAAGAACACGGAGCTGGAATCAAGCTTCCTGGATTTCAGTTCTGACTTTGCCACTTACCTACTGTGTGACCTTGGGTAAGGTAATTGACTTTTCTGTGCCTTAATGTACCGGTCTATAAAATGGGAGTAATCACAGCACCCAGTTTACGGACTTTAACAAAGATTAGACGAGTCTGTCTGGCAAGATTCTCAGAACTGTGCTTGGCATGTAGTAAGCAGAATATTACGGTCAGTTATTGTTATTATTATTCTCACTACCATTATTTTTAGTCACGGTTTTGGTTCCTTATTTCTTTCCAAATTACTGGAATGTCCCCTCTCCAAATATAAATGTGGAGAAGGAAAAAAGAAATAACATATTTTGACACATGTCTTAATGGGTCGAACGCTAAGTTGAGAACATATGCCGAGCAGCACTTTCGTTGTACGAAGGAGGACTGAAGAAAAAAGCTTTATGGTCCTAAAGGGCCCCTCGTGTCAGACACAGCCGGTCAGCTCGCTTGTCCGGTTGAGCCAGTGAGAGCAGCGAAAGCAGCCGCGTGTTCAGGGCCGGTTCATTGCTGTTGTTAAGTGGGATGGGGGTGACCAACTCGCAGCCCGTGGCAACAGCTTAGTCAAAGTGAGACTTGACTAAGAGGCCAATCATCGCAATGCAACAGGAAAAACGAGCAAGACATTCGAGTGGCAAGGTTGTGTGGGTGGGAGGTTTGTTGTTGAAGTAACTGGTGTTATAACTTTACTGCACTATTATTGCAGCCAAGGGAAAGAGCTCAGTGACAAGCCGAGACACAGCTGTGAAACAGTCTATGCTCACCGGCCTTTTCTCTCTTTCTTCCCTTCTTTCTTTTTTCTTTCTTCCTTCCCCTTCCTTCCTTCCTCCCTTCCTTCTTTCCTTTCTCTCCATCCCTCTTTTTCTTTCCCCATCTTTCACTGCTTTGTCTCTCCTTCCTATTATTATTATTATTATTTGCTTTTTAGGGCCGCACCCTCGGCACATGGAGGTTCCCAGGCTAGGGGTTGAATCGGAGCCGAAGCGCCAGCCTACACCACAGCCACAGCCATGCAGGACCTACACCACAGCTCACGGCAACGCCGGATCCTTAACCCACTGAGCGGACCCGCAACCTCATGGTTCCTAGTCAGATTAGTTTCCGCTGCGCCACAACGGGAACTCCTATTATTATTATTTTTTGGCGGGAAGCCAGTTCTTCTACATCTGTGACAGCCACTGAAAATGGCCTTGGAAACCCAGGCCTTGTAGACAGTTACGGAAGGGTAGGTTTCTGTCTCCTGTGGGATTGCAGAGTCATTCCTGTCCAGGACTGAACTGTGAAAAACCTCTGGTGGTTAAATTGTCAGAACACGTGAGATTGGTGTGAGTAACTGGCGTCGAATTGTGCAGAAAGTTTGGGCTAGAATGGCTAGACATAACGAAGGAAGTTTAAAAAAAAATGACAGGTTGAATGCAGTCTTCACTTCTTCATTAACTTTGTTTTTGCGAATCTGCGCTGACTTGTTAGAACTCTCATTACTGTAACACCGGAATGGAATACAAAGAAAAACAGAGCGTCATTATTCACTGTGCTCAGGGATGTCTTAAACGCCCACCTGCCTCATCCTTTGGATAAAAGTCAGCAAATTCAGTCTCCAGTATTTCTAAAGGGAAGGAATAAATCAAACTGAGCAAATTTAAAAGCCTAACAAAAAGGAAAAGAAAGTCTTTGAATGTTTGTTTCTGTTGCTGCTTCCTCTATGATGATGATCTCTCAAGGTTTTCATTGGTTAGAGCATTTTAAATGAATCAAGGAGATTCAGGAGCAATGAGATCTTGGGGAAATTCCATTTTTTTTTTTTTTTTTTAGGGCTGCACCTGCTGCATATGGAATTTCCCGGGCTAGGGGTCGAAATAGAGCTACAGCTGCCCGCTACGCCACAGCCACAGCAACGTGGGATCAAAGCCTCACCTGTAACCTACACCACAGCTCATGGCATTGCCGGATCCTTAACCCACTGAGGGAGGCCAGGGATCGAACCGAAACCTCATGGATATGAGTCGGATTCATTCTACGCCACAACAGGAATTCCCGAGGGAAATTCTTAACATCGGAAATAATTATTACCCCACCTCCAAAATCTCTCAGACCTTTACCTGCTCACAATGTCTGATTTCTTTCTTTCCCAGCCATCTTGGGAACCTGCGATCTTACTTTTCTCTGAATCCTGCAGGATGTGCCTCTTGCTATAGTTACACCTAAGTTGTCTACCTTTCATGTGTCACTGTTTTTGGCACATGAAAGGTAGACAAACTCAAGGACTCTTCATGCTTAAATCTCATCTTCTCATGGAGAGCGTAAACTCCTTGAAAGCTGGATGGCTCCCCACCCTGATTTTTACCCCCCAGCCACCTCCTCCATATAGCAATCCATCTTCAGTAGATATTTGATGCCTGAGGGATGATATATTCCGACCTTCTTTCTCGTGCAGTCCTGTGCCCAGGAAGCCTTTTCCGGGACTGCATGGTTGCCGTTTCCTGGACTTTTCTGCTGTCCGCAAAAGGCGGATGAGATGCTGGTCCCCCCGTTTGAGTCACCGTCCCTCATTCTAGGGATGCGAGATCCCCACGCACGGCGCTGTTTACAGCTGGAGCAACTCCAGGACTGTTGGACAATCTTGTTTCTTGAATCCAAGGGAAATAATGCTCTTGCCTATAAGTTCTCACTGGCTTTTACAGCATTGCCTTGCTCACACCGCTGGCCTGGGCGGGGTGGGGTTAGGAAGATGTGAGTAGATGAAGACTAAGCTCTTTGGGGTGCCATCTGATCTCGCTTCCCACTCTCCTGCAGCCAAATCCGGGGAAACGAGACAGAGGCAGACATAGCTTGAGGGATGAACCTTATTTTCACAAGGAGGCTCCCTGGAGGTCTCGAAGTTTTCTCGCTGTCTAGAGGGAAAGGGGGAAAAAAAAAAAGAAGCAGCTACACCTTTTTTTTTATCTCCTTTTGGAAACAGAATTAGGATACTACCGTGGACTTCCATCTATGAACATCATCGGAACAATTTTCCAGACTCTTGCTTTTAATTTTAAAGCCATTCTTTGAGTGGGCATGTTCCATCAAACATAGAAGTAACAAGTAAGCAGACAAGGTTGGATTTATCGCTGAGTGTTCAGGTCATCTGCTAACGGAGTTCCAGGTATCTGATTCCAAAGCAAACATATCCTCTAGCTATTAGGATCCCCTAGAGGCATTTAAGCTAAGTGAAAGGGCAAGGAAGAGATCCGGGGTGCAGATAGCCACTGGAGTCAAAGTCATTACAATTTCTGGAGGTGGAAATTTCATTTTGTTACTTTCGCCTTAAATTATTCATTATGGTTTTTCCCTGGTGCATTTTTATGGAAATGACAATTATTTAGTTGGGTACATAGATAGAACTAACAATTAGAGTAATTACTTTTCTGTCCCCGATTGCCACTGGGTCTTTCTGCACTACTGACCAGCCTCACTGATCTTAAACCCTTTTCTGGCACCTGTGGGCATACGCAAGTCGGCCAACTGTGCCTCAGTTTCTTGCTTTGTAATAAGGTGATAGGAAGCCACTGATTTATTAAATAGCACTCTCTTTGTAGTAGTGAAACAGAATTTTACTACGACTTAAGTAGTAGCAACTTATTCAGGAGACTATCTGGGGAAAAATATCTAGAAGAGTAATCACGTGATGCGACAAGATCTTGTTCATCTGCACGCCCCTACTTCAAGTTCCTTCGGTCTAGAGAAGGAATAGGAAGGAACAGTTGGTCTATTCGAGGGTTACATTCGAGGAGCTTATTTGACTGTTTTAATCAAGTGGCCCCAATGAAATAAAGTCTTTTTGTTTGTTTGTTTGTTTGTTTGTTTAACCTGTTGTTTGTTTGTTTGCTTTTTAGGGCTTCACCTGCAGCATATGGAGGTTCCCAGGCTAGTGGTCAAATCAAGCTACAGCTGCCGGCCTACACCACAGCCACAGCAATGCAGGATCCGAGCCACATCTGTAATCTACACCACAGCTCATGGCAACATCAGGTCCTTAACGCACTGACTGAGGCCAGGGATCGAACTGGCATCCTCATGAATACTAGTCGGGTTTGTTACCTCTGAGCTACAATGGGAACTCCCTGTTTGTCTTTTTTTTTTTTTTTTTTACTAGTACCTAGGCAGCCTGGATGACTTCATATTCTCTACAAAAGTCAGAGTTATTAATCATGGAGGTGTGACATGCAGTTGGGTGCAGTTTTCCTAAACAAAAGGTAAACCTAAGATAAGTTATTGACCTTTCTTGATTTCAGAAGAAATATTATTTTCAGTACAGAAGTAATAATACAGAAAGCAAACACAGGTTTTTGTGTTGCACTAGTCTACTTTCCTCCAAGTTACCATTTTTTTTTTTTTTTTTCCGGCCACACCTGTGACCTGTGGAAGCTCCTGGCCGGGGACCGGGGATCAAACCCCCGCATCAGCAGTGACTTCAGCCGCTGCAGTCGGAGTCTTAACCCACAGTGGGAACTCTGACCAGCTTTTGCCTTTGGAGTTGGGTTCTTGGATGTCTGCTGCATGAACACACATTTCGCTTAGGTTCACATCTTTGCAGTATATTAAATTCACTGCACAGGGATGGATTCTAATAAAATGCCCAGGAGCTCCGGGATAATCAGAAATCATTCAGTGATGAAGTGATTTTTCCCTTTAGTTTAACGTTAGTGAAAAAGTTTTAGACCGCTGTGTTTGAGGTTCTTTAGCGACAGTTTTGATCCCATCTGCTTTCCTAAAACTTTTGAGACACTTTTTACAGTGTACGCGTGTTTGTGCCCGCAGTGGGTACCCACCACTGGTTTACCTAAACCAACACGCCAGACCTCAGAAGATCGACGGAAGGAGATTGCTGGGCTTCCTAGGGGCTGTATGGTCCAGATTCCTTTCTTCTTGGGCATTTTCTTTTTCAACATGAAATCTATTCAAATTAAGCTGGGTGTCCTAAACTGGCTTGACGTAAACCTCACCTGGGAAATAAAAAAAAAAAAAAAGATTTGTATGTTTAGGGGTCTTCTTTAGAGATTTTATTTTTTTATGTTTTTATTTTTATTTTTGTCTTTTTGGGGCAGCACCTGAGGCATATGGAGGTTCCCAGGCCAGGGGTCAAATTGGAGCTGTCGCTATTGGCCTACACCCCAGCCACAGCAATGCCAGATCTGAGCCTTGTCTATGACCTACACCACAGCTCACAGCAATGCTGGATCCTTAACCCACTGAGCAAGGCTGGGGATCTAATCTGCATCCTCATGGATGCTAGTCAGACTTGGTTTTGCCGAGCCACGACGGGAAAACCCCTTCTTTAGAGATTTTAATTCCATAGGTCTAGATCAGTGCTCAGGAATATATATTTTTAACTTGTTTTGGCCACACTCACAGCACACAGAAGTTCTCAGGCTAGGAATCAAACCTGAACCACTGCAGAGTCAATACTGAGTCCTTAACTGCTAGGCCACCAGGGAACTCCAGGAATATATATTTTTCACAACTATCCTAGGAGGTTCTCAGACTGAAACAGGTTTGAAAACAGTGCTACTGAGTAAAGATTGGCATCACTACATCCTCAGAAATGACGTAGTCACGCAGAATTTAGCAGATAACTTGATTTGGCTTAAAATATTTTTGCAAAAAAAAAATTAAACATTCTACGCATGTGTCATAAAATTGAAAAAAAAATTCTTTCCTTGTAGTCTTTGTAAAACCATGACTTCTTACAAGGATATCAATTGACAGCAGCAGGAACTTTAAGACCATGCAAATTGGATGTTAAAATGACCGAATTCACTCTGTCACTTGTCTTGTGGACCAGAGAGCTTGGCAGAAATAGACTCAATGGCCACATTAAATTTCATTGGATAGTACTGATACTTGGTTTATCATCAGGAGCCTGGACACTGCCTGTGAGACTTGTTTGCAGAATTTGTAATCCCGTGTGAAAATCCAGAACTACTATAGCCGAGGATAGAAGGGGCTCTGCCTTGGCAGGTGACCTCGTGAGTATTGAACTGCTGTTTTTCTCTCCTTAGCCCTCTGTTGTGAAATCACGGCCAAGCCTGTTTTTCTTGCCTGAGTTCACCACTACCAAGCCCCACGTGAAGAGGAGACTAAACTGATTTCCAACTTCCCTTAAAGGGCACAGAAAAAGTCTCCTGGCTGTTTTGTCCGCAATTTTCACAATTTTATTAGGCTTTAATAAGCATCTGCTCAGAGCTTGGCAGTTTCTGAAGGTTTTAAAACCATTTTTACTAGCGCCTTCCAAAACACACCCGTGTGGGAAGTCTGTGCTCTCAGCCATGGTTTGAAAGGAGGTGTGTGACCAAAAATACAAAGAGGAGACAGCAAATTTCCCTTTTATCCTCGCTCTGAGCCACAGGAAGATGCCACGCCTGTTTGTTCATGTGTAGGGTTAGATAAGTGGTCGAAGCGATGTGGTCCCTGGATGCAGGTACTTTAATTTCATTTTGTTTCCATAAACAAAGCCGGCTCCGAAATACAGTTTACGGAAAGTTTGGAAAAGTAAATTCTCCAAGTTGTAAGAATGATTGATGGCTTCAGAAAACAAAAGGAAACCACCACAACAAACCGAAAACTTTTTCTTTTTCTTTTATTTTAAGACACAACTATGTAACTCAAGTTGCTGAGAATAAATCCGGCCTTTGGATTTTTCCGTGCAGGCACGAGACAGATTGGCAGAATGATGTCAAGACCGTGTCCGGCTTTACATGGCAGGCGTTTAATGTACCGAAATGTAAGCTCATGATTACGATCTGAGATTTTTCATTATTAACTTTCTGATTCTTCAACCCACTTCTAGAAACAATCCCTTACCTTTGGCCTGTTGGAGTTCCAGCAAAAACTAATTATCACCATTCCAAATGAGTTCCAAACCTGTCACTATTTAACCCTTCTTTAACTCAATAGCGTTTTCTAATCACTTAATCGCATCATTTATTGGGCATTTGAAAACTTGAGTTTAAAGACCTAATAACCCCCTCTATTCCTTTCTCTCTTTTACAGCACTTCAGATACATAACCGTGAGGAAACAAAGCTATTAACACTGAATTAATAAAACAGAGACTCATATAAAGTAGCTTCTCTAGTAAAATTTATAAGCTTATAAAAAGCACAGACTTTCTTCCCATCCAATCAATATTTAAATTAATTGGTACCAGTTCCTTGCTCATTAAAAAATGTTCTCAGTGAGAAGCCGTATTTTGACAAAGGAGGGGAAGTCTCAAGGTACATAAAGATTTGCTCAATTATTTTTATTATCATGCACACATATTTTCAGTTTATTTTTATGTGTATGATTTTTTTTCAGACAAAATTGTGGTGTTATTTTGTGACATTTAGAGTTGTATTTATTTTTGCCTTAGTTGGACTGAATTTAAGGCTGTTCCTTCTGCTTTACCTTTTATGTGTGGGATTATAAAACACAGAGTCCAGCAAATGGTAGCTGGACCACCATTCTTCATTGAAAAATGAAAAATCTCTAATACACAGAGTGAACGAAAATGGAAAATATTTATGCTTAATAACTTGTTAATTGAGGGAACTGACTTCCTCTATCAAAGCAAAAAAATAAAAATTCGTGTAATTCAAAAAATGTACTCTGAGGACACACATCAAAAGCAAGCAAAACATATATTTTTGAGAGGTGTAAAGTTGTGTCCACGCATCTATAGTTTTATATAAGGTAAAAATATATGACAAAATAAGTTAAACACATTCTCGAATGCAACTATGCATGCAATCGTGTGTATTAGTATATTTTATTTACTTCGTGCCAATAGTATTTTTACTTTACACACTACAAAAATGTTTTCTATCAATCTCAAATGACAGGCTTCAAAGGATGGAATAACAAGACAATCTGTGTTTTAGTCATTATTTTTTCGAACAAGTTTTAGAGCCATAGTGTGAGATAAGATCATTTCATCCAAAGAAACATGAATAAACAAACGTTTCTTAAGTGGGATTTGGTGAGACTTTTTAAAATTAAATAGGAATAGCATCCTCCTATGATGGTTTTAGATCGGGGATACTGCAGAGATGAATTGTTCTTTTTTGCCTCTCTTTTAATGAATACTGATTATTACCATTCTCACTGGAAAACTGGCCTTCCTAACACATGGTCTTTTTACAGGACTTTCCTGTCCAACAGTGGCTGGGCCCGAGTGCTGGAAACCCGTTGATCTACAGCTCAGACCTCTTCATGTCAGAGTAGATGGGGCACTGACAGTCTTGGACTCGTGGCTCATGATTTATATCTCATTATTTTTCAATTTTTTCAGTGGCAGAACTTTGCATCTTTTCACAGTAAGCATTCAAATAAGGGCATTGTTTCCTCTCGTTCAACTGAATGGGGAAAAGCAGGAGAGAAAGGAAAACTGAAGCAAACTACCTGGCAGAAAATGAGTGATTTCACTGGAACTGGGACTGGCTTTCATAGTATCCTTCGCAGCTTGTCGTTGCATAGTGAAGGGAAGGACTTTGGCTGCAAAGTCATGACTTTTCCCAATATTGTAGAATCTAATAGTTGAACGCATCACACAAGAATGACAACGATGAAGATATAATTAGTCATCACTGTAGCCAGCTTTACTACACTGCCTAGCAGTAAACCTGTTTATGTTTTCCAGGATCTTTGAAACTCACGTCTAGTCTGTGAGAGTCAATTTCTCAGGCGGATCTTTAGAATGAGTGATCATTTCCCAAGGCAAAAGGGTCAGACTTGGAGTGCTAATTAACCTGTAGTAAAAAGCCAGGCGGGATGAATCCAAAATGCGAGCCCTGTCGTAGCCAAGGACACAGAATGGCAAGTGTTACCAAGACCACTCCGTAGCAATGATTCAGCACGTACACATCCATGCATTACCCCGGAAAGAAATACACCAAGCCCTTCCAAAAAATTCACACTCAAGGCATGCACATTGCAAACAAAAGAAACCCAAGACTCACAGTTCATTTGAATTCACAAGGGAAAATTTTCAGGATGAATGTTGCTTTGACGTTGTCTTACTGATGCAGAGGGAAGCCAAACCTGTTTTTAATTGCAAAGCCAAATGGTTTATGCATGGGCTCTGCCATGCTTGTGAGAACATGTTGCTTTTATAGCCCCCTCCCCCTCCCCCAGCGCGAGACAAGGCTTGCCGGCACTGTGTTGGAGCATGGTCACATTGAAAATGAGAAGCCTTACAGGTATTTTGCAAGGGGTGGGGTGGGGTGGGGTGGGGGGGTGTAACTCTGTCAGAGATGTCACTGTAAGTGGATCTATCTGCCTATCTGTTACCACTTGCTAATTATGGATTTGGGTGATAATTGTCATAAATCTTGCCACGAAATGTGCAATGAAACGTACTTTCCGGGGGCAGAGGGTGATGCGTGGAGAGGGATGAAGGTGGAATCTAAGTGCTTGGGATCAAGAGATCACAGAGCCTGGGCTGTAGAACTGTTCCACTGTTTAATATTCCAATGAATACACATATTGTTGCATGTGTCAGGTTGCTTCAGGCAAAATAGTTGGCATTCCATTTTAGGAATGGTGAGTGTACACAGACCAGAGACTGTGGAGAAGTTTTTCTTCCTATGGCCCAAAAGAGCCTTACTCAAGCTGCTTCAGAGAGGACCAAGAAAGAAAACCAAAGAGATGATTAATAAAATAAGGAGCTTTCTTGTGTTTGTAAGGAGTGGAACAACCACGGCGAAGCAAGATCCTGGATAAAGTCTTTGAGCTGGGTCTTAAATCTCTGTTGTTCCAGAGAAGGAAGACAACAGCCAGAAAAGAATAAGGTCCATGATTCGTGAAGAAAAATCCATCTCCTTCTGCAAAGAGTTAGGAATGAAGGTGTAACTTAAAAATAGCATCTGCTCCTGTGTCCAGTTCTTCAAGTCATTGTAACGTCCAGCCACTGACTCATTAATAGTCACTGTCACTTTATCTTGTCCCAGTCAAATATTAATTTCACATAGTTTGTAACATGAATCCAAATGTCTGAGTGTGAGAAACCCATCCTCCCTTTGGTGAAATGAATTGGTACCTTGTACTGATATTTTGTGAGATGCTGAGTTTTCTTAAGAGCAGGACATGGACTTATTATTCTTCTGTCCTCAAAGTTGTTTCCTAAATATTAAGGAAAAAAGGATTCCTTCCCAAAATACCTTCCTCTGAGAAGTAGAATCTTAAGACAGGGTGAAAACCTGGCCAGTAGGAGATCAGGAGTGCCACTGGACATCAGCGCTTATCGCTCCTTGCTGCAATCAGGCAAGTAGCCAGATAGAATAAGTGGAACACAGAATAAAGGAAGAGCAGTCCCCACCTATAAATAGCCTACATTCAGTTTCAGATCAAGAACCTAAGTAAATATATGCCAAATTCTGTACTGACTCACATACACATTGAACAGGATTCACTGGCTGAGGCTTAGGAGTTACAGGTTATTACAGTTCCAAAGGGATAGGAGCCTGGAGCATTCTGGCTCAGTAATCCAACACAAAATGTTCTTGAGTTATTTAACCCTTTGCCCACCGCCCACTCTACGTTGACAGGTTGGTTTAACCAAGACTAAGAACACACTCATGTGCATACTTTGCTTCCATTTTCCTCTCGACCTTGAATGCCCACCCTTTGCTTCTCATCATAGGCTAGAACTACTTCTTTCAGGCTCTAGCTCATGCGCCAAATCTTAATAGGAAAAGCAGGGTGCAAAGAGATATCTGTTAGAAGACAATCTAGGGATCTGGTCTGTAAAACTATATGGTCACTTATGTCTTCCATTCCTCTCTAACGTAAGTGGCGTGACAGACTGAAAAGTCTATAGAAGGAAGGCGTTTGTTGTTGGTTGCTAGGACATGTTTCTTAGATAGAATTGGATTCTTTGCCCTTGTACTTAGTTCAGCAGGGTAAGGAAAAGGTAAGAGTTTCCTCTAAGATTAGGGACTAGGGGAGAAAGGATTTTATTATATATGTGGGGGGAGGTCCATGAAGGGGGGTGAAGAGATGGGCCCTGGGAGGATGAGATGTAATTGAGTTTAATGATGTTGGTGATTGGCTGCCATCTTTAAGGCCCTGTGCTTAGAGTCTGTATGTTATGCAAGACTTCATTATCCAAGAGCTACTTAATGGTCCAGCGAGGAAGGGAAAAAGCAGGAATCAAAGCAACATGGAATAAGAAGTGATCTCTGAAACTCACTGAGGACTCTGGGAACACGGAGGAAGGTGAGTTAGTCCAGTCAAGGTGAGGGAGGCGCAGGGAATGAAGTAACAGGTATGACGGATCCAGCAGTTCCAAAGCAGTGGGAGAATAGTGGTCTTCCTTCCCCAAAGACACCAGAATTCCGTGGGCTAAGTAGTGAACAGAATGTGTAGGAAGGAACTCAAGACACCTCGGGAACCCCCTTGCTCTCAGCCACGTGGAAGCTGCCCACTGGGGCCAGCTTTGCACACCCAGTTCAAAATAAAAATAAAAGTCTCTTGTTCAAAAAGCAGGAAAGAGGTGTCATCAAAGGCACTAAAATACCGAGACTTTTCCTTTCGTTTATAGGCTTTCTCAGCTTGTCATGTTATTCCCTATTTAATGTTATCCTAGGTAAAGAAAACTTAGCAACTTAAACTCTTAGCGTGAATTTTAGTATTCATTTTTATATCGTGCAATGCTTGTTTTCAATGCAGATATAAGAGCATTTAACTGGTAAGAACAAAATTACCTAACAAATATTTCATCGCTCATACATGCATATGTAGTTTATTTCTATCACAAAAGCGGAAGTGATGCACAAAACTAACTCCAAAGTTTTTGTGTCGCTTCTTGATACCTGCACATTCTAGCAGCATAACCCGCTTACCCTGTACTCTCCTTGAGTCTCTGAATTCCATACACCATGGGTCACAAATGTGATACGTGAATGAGGCATGTATCATGGAGGAGACCTGCTGTGTGTGTCCTTTCTGCTCACACATATTCTCCATTGTCTCATTGGATGCCACTTATAAAACATCTGTTCTAAGAAAAAAGTATTAAGACTTCAAGACAATGACAGCAGAGCCTATAGTCAAGCACAGGGTCCTTCTGAGCGTGAGACCTGGAGTGATGGTACCAGTTTCAAGCTTATGAACCTAGCCTTGCTGTCAACACAATTTCATCTTGGACAACAAGACAAGGTCAAAAGATCAAACAGGAATTCTCTGTTCTTTAACTCTTAGGCTGAGAGATCAGCCATCCTTTATCTTGCAAAAGTCCAAACCAGGAATACAAATTGACTATTCAAAAGGAAGAATAAATCATTGCCGAACATTTATCAGGATGGACTTGGACAGGAGACCTGCTGGGTGTGCACTCACCAATTCGAGCCTCTGTCCATTGGCCAGGTTTTCTACACAGGATGGTTTGAATTTTCTTCACTGATAACAAGAGGGTAAGGGAAGAACAAGGATCTCCTGTGTTTCTCTTTTCTGAGAACTCAGAGGGCAGGACGAGGGCCCTGGAGAAAGATGGAGAGAGGAGTTCTAGGAATGGGCTACACTGCTTTCCTTTCCTCAAAAAACAACATGCTTGCATAAGCTGATCTTCCTGGGCCGAATTTCCAACCACAGGTTCTGCCCCAGGCAACTGTTTCTTCAGTTTCCTCCTGTATGCATTTCCTTGAGCCTTAAAACTCTCTCTCTCTACACACACACACACACACACACACACACACACACACCCACACACCCACCCACCCAAAAAAGGAGCTTCCATTGTGATGCAATGGCCTGACCTGGGATCTCCATATGTCATGCGGTGGCCAATGACTGAAAAAATAAAAAAATTTAAAAACTCTCTAGTGCACAAATCTAAACTGATTTATCCTTGAAAACCCCACAGTTTTAGAGCTGTTTCTTATTCTCCGCCAATTATCTTTTTTAGAACTTTGTCCCAGTTTTATTCATCAACAGCTTTGTATTCTACACTGTGAAGAAGCATCAGAGAATGATCTTTCCTAATGATATAATTAATTCATATTCATCGAATGCTTATTATGTGTCAGGCACTTTTCTAAATATTTTATGTATGTCAAATCATTTAGATACTCACAGCTCTTTGAGGTTGACCTTACAGCTAAAACTATTTTAAGGGCCAGTTCTGTAGTCAAGGTCAGCCCTGGCCTAGCCATGTATCAGCTGGGAGACTACGGGATATTCACCTTCTCTGTGCCTCGGTCTCCTCATCAGTACAATACTGGCTGCCTCATGAAGTTGTTGGACTAAATGAGATAAGACCTGTCAAATGCTTAGAAAAGTGCTTGGCACATAGTGCCGTCAATAAATGTTAGCTATACTCATTTTTTGTTTTTTTCTGTTGTTGTTTTTTGTTTTGTTTTCGTTTTCTGTTGAGTGGCTGTGCACCCCTGGAAGAGCTGTTTGGTTCTTCTGGACACTTTTTCTTCAACATGAAAACTCTAAAACTATGGGATTCTGGTGGAGATTAATGGAGGTAACTTAGGGAAAACGCTCAATGCAGAGCTGGACATGAAGTCAGTTCTCTTTGATGATTATGGGCTTTATTAGTGAATTCCTGCCTCATTCTGCCTCATTCCCGCCTCAGCTTCATTGATTCTTGATGAAATGATGATGTTTCTTTTTTTTTTGAATTAACATATAATTGATATATAACATTATATACATTTAAGGTATATGGTACCCTACATCGATTTGATATATTTATACATTGCAATATGATTACCACCTTGACATTAGCTAACATCTCCATCACATCATGTATCGTCTCTTTTGTTAGGGTGAGAATATTTAAGATGTGCTCTCTTAGCCACTTTGAAACTTACAGTATTGTCTTGTTGTGCATTAGATCTCCAGAACTTGTTTATCTACTAGTTGCAAGTTTATATCCTTAATCTTGTTCTTTAATATTTAAAACACCAATAGCGTTCTTCATGTAGTCTCCTGCTCCACATTTTTCTCTTTTCTATCAAGACCCTGAGCTCTGTTCTGTTTTTCCTTTCACCATTTTTTTTCTCCCTACTCATCAATAAAATTCATTTGTATTTTTTTTTCCTTTTGTTTTTACAGCCACACCTGAGGCATATGGAGGATCCTGGGGTAGAGGCCAAACTGGAGCTGTGGTAGCCGGCCTATGTCACAGCAACACTCCAAGCTGCATCTGTGACCTGTGCTGCAGTTTGCAGCAAAGCCAGATCTTTAACCCACCGAGTGAGGCCAGAGATTGAACCCACATCCTCACAGACACTATGTTGGGTTCTTAACCAGCTGAGCCACAAAGGGAGCTCTTCCACTTGTATTTTCATAACACCTTTTTTTTTCTTTTTCTGGCATCTTTCACCATTCCAATGCTCTATTTTCTGTTTGGGCCCAAACGATGAGCTGAGTTTGCAATTAATAGGTGTCTCCAAGCTTTTCTAGTGTGGCCAGCCCTCCAAGGAAGTACCAGGGAGGATACAAAGGATGGGGAATAAATTTAAAATGTCGAAGTGCATTCAAAGCTGATAGTAGGTTTTCAACTTCCTGTCCTTAACTAAGAATTTTCTGCTCTCTTTTGAATGTAGGAAATACAGTGGGGACCACTAACATTGGTTCACCATCTCTTTCCATCATCTATTCTTCAGCATCACTATTGGCTACTTCTTTTTTCTCAAAGTTAAGTTTTCCCCTCTTTTATAAAAATCAAGACAATGAAACCTCATTAGATAGTTTCTTTGGTTACATTTTTAGGTTAGAATTTCTTTGTGTCTTTAACCAAGGTTGAAGCCAAGAGTGAAGTTTGTTTCTGTGTTTTAAGTATTGTTACTAATTGTGCCTCATAATTAATACATTTTAAAATCTAATTTTTCACATTCTACTTTAGAATTTAACATTTATTTTCTTTATTTATACTCAGCTTACCTTAACGTGAAATAGGACCCTGACGTTTAATCGTGGAACGTGATTAAAATGAATTAATTCAGATCTGCAAAGTGATTTGAATTCACGTGCACTACTTAAAAGCTGCTTTAAGTAAAACCATCACCACATTTTACAACTCGAAACTTAATTCTCCCCCAAAGCAGATTCATTCATAGTTAGTAATTCCAGGTCACTGGTTTTATTTATTTAACTCCTCAGCACCCATCTCACCCCTACACCAACTCAAGTCCTCCTCTGGTCAGACTTTACCACCTTGGGCTTGTCGAGTCACCCAACTGAACTACCGAGAGCCTCTTCTGACACACCCTTAGATCTATATTGTTAAGAGCATATAAATATCAAATTCATTACAGATGAGCATTTAGAATTTATAGACAGCCTCATGAGGAGTGATATTTACAACCTTCACATAGAACTTATACACAACATATATTGACAGTTATCAAAACTGTTTTGATATAGTAGAGTTCTCTCTTAGGAAGCAAAGGTCTGGATTTAGGTATGGTTCAACCAGTATTCAGTCATGTGACCTTGTGTGGATGATGGATCCAGTCTCCTCACCTGTTGAAAGGCGAAGAATAATATTACTTCTAGTATCTTTATAGAAATTAGGGTGACAAGTAAATACTGGAAAGTATGTGGGGAGAACGTTGCAACCCATAAATGACTAAACCCATCACAAGCATTATTAGGATCACTTATTATAATCTGTATATACAAGGAAAACTGAGGATCTGAATGAATTACCCACCCATCCCACCCCCTTTTTCCCCCTGCCATTCAATCATCCAAAATATAGATCCGGTACCTAGGAAAGTGCTTTAAAAATATTTTTGGCTTGTCCTTTTTTTTGATAAAACCTCAGTTCTCTATTTTGTGTCTTATGTTCTACCACTACCTGGACTATTTACTTCTGGAGTCTTGTTCGATTGTTTCTAGGAAGAAAGAAGCCTATAAATGAATTCCAAAGTTATCTTAAACCGAATCTAACTTGTTCTTCTTTACATAATACAAATTCCATTTAGCTGTTAATTTGTTCTTTCCAGAAGGGACATTTACTCTAATTGGCCATTTCAGAGTTAAGATTATTTCCCCAGAGAGAAGAGCAGACCTCTTCTTATCTCTAGCCCAGGAGTTTGCATAAAAATAGCAGCAATACAGCTGCCAGGAGGCCCTTCATGCACCCCTGCAGGACAGCCCTCTCGCTTAATGTTGGTACAGAGTCCATCCAGGCAGAAGGGCCGCTGGGGGACAGGATGTGGCAACTCACTACTCAGGAAATCTGTTTATACCCAAGATTTTGGAAACTGCCATCCCAGAGAACCTTGTACCAAGACAAGAAAGATGTTACCCGTGCTCCTTTGTAAGTTTTTAAAAACTTATTCTTGTGAAGGATATTGGAAACAAAGTACATAGTTAGGTCAACTCTGAGAATGCGGGAAATTTTCTTATTTTTTTTAAGCAAAGTAATTTTTTTTTAAAAAAGGAGGGTGTCAGGGAAGAAGAAAGAATATGACTCATAAAATTCAATAAATAACACAGGGAACCATACTCAACAAAATCAGTATTGACAGGATAATTTCAATTTATATACACTGAACAGGAATTTGGGGACAAGGTGTGAAGGTTGTCGTCTCCTAAATTACTTATGACTGGATGAAATTCTATAGTGTGTGTGTGTGTGTATATATATATATATATATATATATATATATATATATATATATCACATCTTCTTTATTCATTCATCCATAGATATAAATGGACACAGATTATTTCCATATCTTGGCTATTGTAAATAGTGCTGCTGTGAACATGGGTGGAATAACTTTCCGAGTTAGTGTTTTTGTATCCTTTGGATGTCTGTATTCCCAGAAGTGGAACTGCTGGATCATATGGAAGTTCTATCTTTAATTTTTTTGAGGAGCCTCTATGCTGTTTCCCGTAGTGGCTGCACCAGTTTACATTCTCATCCACAGTACACAAGTGTTACCTTTTCTCCACTTACACGCCAGCATTTGCTATTGTTTGTCTTTTTTGATGGTGGTTTCTGGTCAATTCTTGGCTGAATCGCAAAACCCTCTCCTAACATTATTTTATTTTCTGCTCATCCATTTCATTTCCCCACTCCATCAGTTCCTCATCCATTACTTTTTAGGACCAACCCCCAAATTTACTGCAACTGTCCTTAAAAAAAAACCCTAGATGACCCTGAAGATCACCTCATGGTTGAAAGTTGTTCCCAAACTTCTTTACTACCTTGAGTGTCCACTGCCTGTACTTTATCTACCTGCACCTTCCAGATATCAAGCACGGGAGGAAAACATGGATAAAACAGTTGGTCAGATATCATGAGACAGAACAAGAAGAGGGAAGACTGGGATGAAACGATCATATCCACAGCTATGGAATCTGAGGAAAAGAACATAAGATGGAACCAGTAGTCCACAGTGATACAGAACAAACAGGTGATAGAAGCAGATGGCAGGCTACTGATGAGCAGAGATGCCACCTGGGAGAAGCAATATAGGCAGTGATAGTGGTTGTGGGGCTAAAGCACTTCTGTGGTTACAGTTATACACTGGGGACTATAATTCATAGGTAAAGCTATCTCTTTAGGGCCAAGATAGATCACTCACAAAGTATTCATTTGTTTACTGATCCGTGTGTTTTATGCCAAGTACTTCTACATGGAAACATCCTTTTTACTCCAAATACACTTGTGGCCGTTCCTGTGTAAATATTTTCTTTATTACATATTTATAATTTTACCTTTCATTTCACTGTAAAAATTTCAGCTGATCCCAGGCCCCACAGCAAGGCTTATTGCCAATTCCGCTCTTTTGGGTTAATGTTAAGCCACTGACGAATGTTCTCTGGATGCCTCTGTCCAGTCAGCTGTGCACCCACTGAATAGCTGTGTGGTTTAGATTAGATCTCCTCAGTTTGTTGATGAGAATGTCAGGTAGGACAGAATCAAAGGCTTACAGAAGTCTGGAGAGATTACATCTATTGCATCCTTTTTATCTACAAGGCCTGTCACTCTATCATAGAAGGAAATTAAATTGGTCTGGCATGATTTGTTCCTCTAAAAGCATAGTGGTTGCTACCCAGTCCGTTCCGTTCTTCTAGGTGATTGCAAATTGATCATTTTGATGATTTATCTCAGTAACTTCCCTGGCACTGTGTTTTAGGCTGACCAATGTTTCTTTTTCCTTCTTTTAAAGATGGACATTGCATTTACCTTTCTATCTTCTTTAAGTATTTCCCTTGACATGCATAAATTTAAAAAACATCATGGCTGGTTGAGGTCTGACAACATATCCTAAAACATGCATTCATTTATTGTTATAAACTATCATTTGTGTAATTTTCAACACTTGACTGTTAATCCAGTCTTTGTTACGTCATTCCCTCTATCATCTGTTGAGTCACTTACTCAATGTTTATTGAGAGTCTAGGATCTGAGAAAGCAATAAATATATCAACGGTGAATTCATAAGCTTCTTGAGGAATTTATAGCCAAGCGTAAGAGACATAAGGATAAAGAGATGATTATAGTATAGTGCTGGAAACATGTGACCAGGGTGGGTAAGACAGAACACCTACAATAGGCATTTACTCCAATAAATCAGGGATGCTTCCCAGAGGAGGTGACGTCTGAACTGAGTTCTCATGGCTGAGCAGGAATTCGTAGGGGTCAGGGAAAGTGATAGGAAGAGGAAGAGTAGGACAGAAAGATAAAGCTGTGAGATGTAGGGAGTTTGGGGACTGGTGGTATGGCAGTTCAGCAGGATTAGAACATAGACTGTTTCTAGGCACTGGGGAAGATGGTCTGTGATGAAGCTGAAGAGTAAGGTCTTGAAAGGAAACAAAGTCAGCTTAGGATTGTTCTGGGTGCATGAGGGTATTCCACCTCACTCATTTTTAAATGAGTGCCTATCATTTTAATAACATGGATGGTCTTAATTACAGAAGGAGATAGAAACAAATTCAGGATACCATATCCCTCCAAAAGCACCTTGCAAACTACCCAGGGAGTGAGGACTTAGAGACACAATATAATTAAAATACAAAATAAATGGTTTAGGGAAGGGCTAAACAAGTCTCTCAGAGGAGAGTTACTGGGAGCCTGGAAAGAGAGATCTTGAATTTGGATTTACCTATGTTATTTAAATTAAGATAAAGAAAGAAGTATCTCTGGCTTCTATTATTTGGGAAGATTCCAAAGAGCAGACATTCACATTATAAACAGTACTTGCATTCCTACAGTTGTTCACTCCTAGCCACAAACTTAGTTCCCTACTGCCATAGAAATGACTGAAAAAAAAAAAAGAGGCAAGTACAGAAAGGGTTGCTTTTTCTCCTGATAACGATGAATAGTTCAAACCCCTCACTAGTTGGAAAAAAAATGATTTTAAACATCTGCTTGAATGCAGTGGAGAGATAAAGAGGAGATGAATGACTGAACCAGGATTTGGAGGAGGATGAAAATGTAGGATAATCAACTTCAACACTTGCAGTTGTTTTTAACCTTACTGTTTCTCCTTCTCTCCCAAATATCAAGAGAGTAGGCAGCACTTTTGACAGTCTTCCAAGACTAAGAACCAGGTGTTGATGAGAAGGACTCACTCAAGCTACGAACACCTGTGAACAACTCTTACTGGAGTCAAGACCGTGCGGGCTGGAGCCTGAGAATACGGATGAATCAGAAGTTTCTGCAACCAGAGACGCTCAGCTTTGTACCATCTCAGTCCATAATATCAGACTAAGAGTTTCCTGGAGTATTAGTACTTTCATGCCCTTTTCAGACTCAAACATAGATCCTTTCTAGAGGAAGTTAACATCATTCTCAGTCTTAAGTTTTTTTCTAGAATGACCTGAACATGAGGAGAAGAGAAAACATGAAGGAAAATTGGCAGAAGTACTAGATAACAGAACTAGAACCATGGGTGCTCCAGATAATGGAGTGTCCAAAGGCAGACCTTAAAGGAACTCTACCTTCTTTGTTCAAGAGGTAAAAAGATAATTGAGAATTTCAATAGCAATAATTCAAATAAAAATTCTAGAACTGAACTAAAGTCTCTGAAAATGATCATATATGGTTTTAACAGCTAATTATACTCAGGTTAAATAGTGGTAAGATACAGCTGAATAAAGATAAAAAGGGTCATGATACAGATTTGAGAAGCCCTATGAATTCTGAGCAAGATAAATAAAAAGAAAAGCACGTTTAGGTACCATAAAAATCCTACAGCCAGCTGCAGCCAGAGCGGGGTAGGGGTGAGGGAAAGAGACAGGTTACCTTTAAAAGAATAACAATTAGATTGATATCTAGTTCTCAACAGAAAAAAAATCAAAGGAAAGAGGATGATATATTTAAAGTGGTGAAAAAAAAAATAACTGGCAACCCAGACATCTATACCCTGTGAAAGTATCCTTCAGAAATAAGGATTTTCAGACAAAAACATCAATAAAACAGCAGGATGCATATACTTAAGATTGTTCTGCAAGTAGACGGAGTAATAAGAAATAGATATTTTGAAGTGAATTAAAACGAAAACACAAGATAAAAGAATTTCTGGGATGGAGCCAAAATGGAACTTAGAGGAAGACTTACAGCATTTAGCAACAAATTAGAAAAAAGTTTACATGGTTTCTCAATTTATAGTCATTTGTTGAGTTGTATATTCAAATTTTGTATAGTTTTCCATATATGTCTTACATTTTACAACTAACTTTTTTTAAGTGGTGGAAGAAAAGAGGCCTCAAAAATTAGGAAAATCTTAAGTGGAAGTAACATTGGTGGTAGATTTTTGAATAAGCCCTAAACTATCTTCTTCCCACACCAGCTGTTTGCTTTCCACCTCAGTCTGAACTAGTACATGTAATGTCACCAATTATGGCTTCATTCTGGTATACTAAGAATCTTTTGTAAAAGGTGACTACCTCTGGTAGTTTGAGGGGCTGTCATCACAAGTCTCCTGTTTCCAGTTTCCAGAATTCTAACACATCTACAAGGACTCATTTCCATTGTACCAATTATACCGTCTTTCCTGAACTAGACAGGAACTTAGCTGCCATTTATAATATTGTTTCTGTAGAGATTAAATTCAGATTTAAATTTCAAAACAAAGCACTGGAATAAGATCTATTTGTCTTTTGGGAAATGCCTGTACTGTGACTCTGATATAAGGAAGAGTGCATAGGATTTGAATTTGGATTATCCAAGCTAAAATTTTATTTCTGTTAATTATTACCTACTTTACTGTGAGAAAACTACTATGCATTTATGATACTCAGTTACCTCATTTGTAAAATGTGGGTAAAAACAGCTATCCCCAAAGATGTTATGGGGCATGTATGAGATAAAACACTGCATAAATGTGAAAAATAAAGATTTAAATTCGTAACAGTAGGAATAGAATTGGATGTAAGAGATAAAACAGACTAATAAGAGTGTCATGTAGGACTAAATCATTATTCCATTTGGCTGGTATTTCATCTCTCACACTTTCAGTATTTTGAGCAACTGCCTTTTAAATAAATCCCTCCACCATTCTCAAATGCTCAGAAAATATCCATGGGGTATTTCTCACTTAACTTATGTAAACTTTGTGAACAGATCATCTTTAATTTCAACTGAATTCCTAATCTGTAATTTTCACCAGGGAAAGTATAGTGCCTGGCATAGACTCAACCCCGGATATTTGATGCATTTGCTAAAAACTCTTCTGAACCTCTTTATCTCTAGAACCTGAACTATGTCCTGGGATGGAACCATCGAAGTCCTATCTGCTAATTAAAGCGTGTACTTTTATTTTTCCTTTGTCTACCTTGTGTAGATTTAGGGTATTCTCCCTAAAATTAGGATATAAGTAAGAAAGGTGACCCACATCATTTGAAGCTGTACTGGACATTAAGGAAAGTTTGGAGAATTTTTCTTTGAAGTACTCAAGCATAAAGCTACGTATATCTATTGACTTATTTACATATAATGTTTGGCATTTTTTTAAAAGAGAGATGATACTATTGAACGATCACAGACTTTATTGAGCTCTAAGCCTCTATGGAATGATACAAAAAGCCATGTCAAATTTGATTCTATTTGCCAAGATTGTCTGTCATCCCCATAACACTGGGAGACCCTCAGCCATGATGGGGGTGTGTGAATCATGCGATTTAAGCAACTGAATCGTTTCACGGGAGTCAAAGTTATCTGGGCCGTGAAGCAAACAGTTCTACTATGCCCTCCTAAGCTCAGTGCCAGCCAAGCCACTGGCAGTGCCATGGGTGTTCAGAAGCAGAGGTGGACTGGGAGCCACATGTATAACTTGTTTGTCAAAATAAAACCATCCTTTCTAGCAAGAGCCACAGATGTATGTATAATTATGCAAAAAAAAAGTTAGCTTTTCCACTTCTCGAAAACTTGTTTCACGGTTGCTGGCGCAAAGCATCTAAACCCACACATAGGCGTTTGAGACGGTTTCAGACGCTCTTCTCCTCGCTGCGAGTGGGCGAAGGGGCGTGATGGTGCACTGTGACTCGGAATCTCTGAAGGAAGCTAACATCAAGGGCTGAATTAGCCTCGTGGGCTGCTGGGCTCTGGTCTTGAAAACCATTTGGACAAACAGAAGAATCAGTAAGAGGCTGCCAAGTGGCCCAGCCTCCTGGGGATTTTCAGGCTGTTTTTATGGAGCTCTTCCTAGAGATCTTTCAATCGGTTATTTAATTTAGCATTTAAATTTAAATCCGAGGGGTACTTAACTCTTGGGTCCTGGCTTTAGTACTAAATTAATTGAAAGCAAAGATGTGTTACACTATCTGGATCCCTTAAACTCACAGAGGTATATCTTTTCTATCACATGATTCTCTTTTTTAGATGAAAAAAAAAGATCTCAGTATTTTGATTACTCTCTCCATTGTGTATAGTTTATTGTTGAGCTAAGGAATGAAAGGGAGCTGGGAGAGGCTGTCAAGAGAAGCTGTCTCCTGGGTGGTAATACTTTTTGTGTCTTTCCTGGAGATTGTTACTTTCTGGTTTTGCTCACGCTGAGGTCGAAATAACCCGGTTGTGGTTCTGCTGTCGTGGGTCTGAAAGGTCAGGATCTCTTGTAGAGAGAAGCCTGGTTGGTTTCAGGGTGACCCAAAATTATCCCGGACTTCAAAGGACTTCCTCTTCTCTCTGCATGAAGAACTCTTTAAAGAGGTCCTTTTTCCTTTTACAAGGTGAATGCTTCAAAGCTCGTGGGAGGAGTATTTCCTTCTCGGTGTTTACCTTTCAAAGGTGAGGAGTTCATAGACGGCTCCCTGGTTGCGCCGTAGACGCTCATCACTGGCTCAGAGGCCAAGGGGCTCTCCTCACCCCGGTTCTTCTGTCAGGAGTTCCCCTGCTCATTTTTCACTTACTGATGCTCTAAGGAAGCTGTGCCAGGAACCAAAAAAAAAAAGCTGCATTCAGTTATTCAGTTCCTCTGGAGTATATTTCTGTCAACGTTGTGTATCACAGAAAAAAAAAAAGGAAAGAAAGAAAGAGAAAGAACTCTGTTCTGTTTCCAAAGCCGTGCTTCCTTTCACAGGTTACAGAATGTTCACCGAGCGCCAGGAGTGACAGGCTAAGGGATGCGTGCGGGAGTGCACATACTTTCTCGTGGGCACAGAAAGACGATAAAGGCGCTGGGAGCAGGGGCGTTGGATTTCTCCATCCAGGGCAGCGGGGGCCCACGGGGAGGAAAGCCTGGGGGAGGCTTCCTGCAAGGCACGTGACGCTGCGCAACGTGGGGCACACGCAGCTTTGGAAACCCACTGAAATGATATTCAGACCCTGTCGGGCCTCGTTTTACACCATCTGTAACCTTACCTTCTCTGCCCCAGGAAGCTCTGTGAGGGTGAGGGCCGGGATTATTCCTTGTTAGCCTAGAAACTTCCATTTAGGAAGAGACCAAATTTTTTTTTTTCTTGCCATAATGTGGGAAAATCTCTAACTTGCGAGTGAAACTTAACTATTGGAAATAACCAAAAACGATTGGAATTGTGTCTGGTAAAGTAAATGATCAATCTTTACAATACTAGCAAAATCCACAAATAAAAATAATGGAACCATAGATGCCCTGATCACGGTAAATAAAAGACTATCACACTCAGGCAAAATAAATCGAAGAAAATCCACCAAAATGTTGATATTAGAAGCAATGGGATTATGAACAAGTTTTATATATTTATTAGAAAAAAAATCATACTTAGAAAAAAAATAATGAAGCATTTTCTTTGGCAATTGAAACAAATCTCTGCCTGGAGGAAATTATCAGCAAGAAGATCGAAACTATTTCAGGCATCCTGGAACCATCATTGCAACAAATTTCTTAAAACTGGGACAAAGATAGCTGGTGTTTATTGAAAAGCTACTGAATGCTAAGTACATAGTTCTATATACATGCAAATGATCTGTAATCCAGAAAATACCCTACAAGGTGACTATTTTAATTTCTTTTCTTAGTTTCCATGTCACAGAAACTGAAATGTAGAAAGATAAAGTGACTTGCCCGAGGTCACACGTGGTGTATGGGACTGAATCACCTATTGACACTGAAACCGGTGGTCTTTCAGTGACGACAGAAAGACGCTTCCTTTGTTCATTCAGTCTCGCCCCTGGTCAAAGGCAAATACCCAGACCTTGGAAGCCTTTTGTAGCCGGACCCCAACCAGCCTTCTTCACTTATTCCCCCTTCTCTTCCATCAAACTGGGTCACCCTCTCCCCAGCAGCCCTGCTCGTCCCCACACTCAGCCCCTTTCCTGCGTCCTCTGTAGCATCACCGCCCTTTCCATCTGGGGTCTCCAGAGCCACGCACATCCCTGGACCTCTGCAGCTCACTGGAATCACGCCTCCCTTTGAATTTTTGTTGACTCTACTCTTCACTGGACACCAGCTTTTTGGCCACTCATATTTTTTCATACCATTTTTCAATATCTTATGTATAAATGGTTTCCTCCACAGTCAGAATTTTTTCTTCTTGAGTGGAGTTTACATATTTTATTTATTTTTGCATTTGTTGTGGCATAGCATAAAGGGTAAAAGAACAAAACCTGGAGTCAGGAAGTCAGTGGCTCCAACATCTTTTAACTGTGTGTCCTTGAACCTGTGATTTAATTTCTCCACATGGTAATTTCCTCATCTATAAAATGGAGCTAATAGACACCTACCACTTCCACTTCACAGATTTGTTGGGAGGAATAAACAACATAGTAAATGTGAAACATTCATGAGACATTGAAAGCACCCCATAAATGTCATCATTATCATTATCACTGAGAAGTAGTATTTATATTAGCAAAAAAAGAAATAATAATAATAATGATAAAATAAATAATAATAAGAGCGTAAACAAAACCAAACTCACAAATCTTTTCATATCTCTTTAGATCTTTTCAACAGGCATTGCCCTCTTTGTTTTACTCCGAAAAAAATTACAAATGATCTGTGACAGCTATGTTACTTAACAGTGCTAAGTTTAAAAAGCATTGGCTACACATGTGCAAAATGCTTATGAAGGATGTGGTCATTCTCAAAGAGTTACCAAAGTAAGAGAAAAAAAGAAAAGAAAAGAAAACAGAAAATGAGAACTTTCAATATAGAATGATGGTTGGTACTGGAACACTGATGGATTGAAAAACTGAGAGAGAACTCTGTAGAGTGACTTAATAACGATAGTTGGGGGTGGTTCTTGGATGCTGTGGTCTTTTCGAACTAGTAGCTATGTTACTGCTGAGTGATTCATTGGGAAACAGGTAGGGACTCAGTTGCCTTTCTGGCTTATCTGCTGGAGACGGTGTGTGACTCACAGATGTCTCCTGGGGAGATTCTCACTTATGACTAATGTTTCTAAGCCAATAGGTGATTCTTAGACATTTTCCCAAGAATCAAGAGGCTCAGTGATGCAAACCCATCTCTTACCAACTTGCCTGGAGAAAATAAAAGACCTTAGCACACTTCTCTCCTACACGCACTAGCAGCGGTCCCTGGCATTCAAGGGCAGTCTCAAACATTTTACAGAAGGGATTCTGTTTTATTCACACAAAAGCAGAACTGCTCAGCATCACAAGACAAGAAAAAGGCTTTGGAATGTCTCACCCTTCAGTTTCCACCTGCAGTTGGGTGCCTGTAGGTTTGTCCTGCTCAAAGCTTATGCCTGAGGTTTTATTACATCTGTGAATGGCAGAGGGAAGAGGACACGTTTAGGTTACAATAATGAGTAATGAGAGTGATCAGTCAACTCTCTTGGCTGTTACTGAAGACAGCCAGGTATTGAAAATACCAATCTGAATTGCAGGGGGTTCTTACAATGGTAGACGTAACAAGAAACCAGAAACCACGGAGCATTCGATCCTGGCTGTGTTTGAACAGCATCGATGGTTGGAGAGCTGGCTTTCCCACGTTGAAGGGTTATATCATGCAGAATCACTTCCACTGTTCCTGTCAATGAGTAGAACGCCAGTAACAGTTTATGACAAGTCAAACAGCACACACAACACCTCAGTAAGAAAAAACTCACATGACAAATGCCCCCTAAACAGAACACCTGGGTTGTTCTAATCAATAAGAGTCCAAACATTTCCATAAGTAATACCAGTGGTCACCTATTGAACTTGCTAAGTGTCATACACTTTATGGGACAGCTCATCTTTAATTCAGAGCCGTCTTCCTAAATGGGGATGGGGTGGTGTCACCACTCCAAGGTTGTCTGTTTCTTTCTTTCTTTCTTTCTTTCTTTCTTTCTTTCTTTCTTTCTTTCTTTCTTTCTTTCTTTCTTTCTTTCTTTCCTTCCTTCCTTCCTTCTTTCTGTCTTTCTTCTTTCTTTCTTCCTTCCTCCCTTCCTTCCTCCCCTTCCTTCCTTCCTTCTTTCTTTTCTTCCTTCCTTTCTTCCTTCCTTCCTTCCTTCCTTCCTTTCCTCTTTCTTCCTTTCTTTCTTTCAAGGGTCACACCTGTGGCATAGGTGATAGCTTCTGGCAACACTGGATCCTTAACCTACTGAGCGAGTCCAGGGATCAAAACCATATCCTCATGATACTAGTCGGGTTCTTAACCCAAAGAGCCACAACAGGAATTCTGCAAGGCTTCTCATTGTCTTTAGGTCATGGACCTAACTCAGTCAGGCAGACCTCACTTCCCCCCTTCTGGAGATCAGTCTCTTCCCAAACACCCACCTCTCACCTCCCCTGCTTCTCCTCTCCTCCTGTCTGCCAGGTCCTTGCAGACCTCCTACGTGCCTGTTCGGACTTGGCTCCAAGCCTCGCTCTTGATATCCTCTCTGTGTCGACAAGCTCTTGCCTGAACCCATCCCTCTTTCCTAACACAGCTTGCCTTTCTTACGCCCTCACCTCCGCAAAGCCTTCCCTGGGCAATCCTTCTTTCCAAGAACAGCCTAGGTTTTCCTTCCAGGTGTTCCTGCAGCCCTTTTGTTTCCTGAATTGAGAAACCATTGACACCGAACACTGTCCTCATTTTAGATGTATCACATAATCCTTTGATGTTTGCACATATTGCAAAATGATCTCTGGAATAAGTTTCATGAATGTCCATCCCCATGCACTGGTCCAGTTTTCTTTCTCGAGATGAGAACTTTAAGATCTACCCTCTCAGGGTTCCTGTTGTGACTCAGCAGATTAAGAATCTGACTAGTACCCATGAGGATACAGGTTTAATTCCTGGCCTTGCTCAGTGGGTTAAGGATACAGCGTTGCCACAAGCTTCAGTGTAGGTCACAGATGCCCCTCGGATCCTGTGTTACTGGGACTGTGGCATAGGCTTGCAGCTGCAGCTCTGATTCAACCCTTAGCCTGGGAACTTCCATATACAGCAGGTGTTGCCCTAAAAAGGCAAAATAAATAACTAAATAACTAAATAAAATAACTACCCTCTCAGCAACAGTGAAATATGCAAAACAGTACTGTAAACTATAGTCACCGCCCAGTGCATGCATTCCCCAGACTTACTTGGTTTACAGCTTGTGACCACCTTCCCCCATTTTGCCCACTCACCACCTTCCCCACCCCCTCCTAAAGCTCTGTACTCATCTCCAACCCGCCTCAGCACAGAGCACATGGAAACAGAACTGTTTGCTTGCCTGTGGGTCTTCTTCAACAGGGCATGGTCTATTCAGAAGAGTTCAATAAGTGTTTGTTAATTAATTGCTCACAGAAATACATTCCAGATAGATGGTATCATCCTCGTTTTATGGACATGAAAATTTACGCTTGGTGAGACTAAATAACTTGTTCTAAATCATGCAGTTAGTACCCGGCAAGACTTTGATTGAAAGTCAGATTTCTTTGCATCCAAAGCCCACTGGTTTTCACGACACCCTCACTGATCTCTTAAAGGCACGTAAACACATAAAAATTGGTCATGATAAAAAAGCTCAATTATTCAGAAAACTGATACTAAATCCGCACAGGTAATTGAAGTGAGTGAATGAATCAATGATGGCTCTATTTCAGGCTAACATAAGACTTTACAAACATGTATCGAATCTGATCTGTGACACTGAGAATGGAATTCTAGAATCCCAACAAGGGGTACTCTACAGGAAAAGGCACAGAGTTCCTCTGGTGACAGCCAACTATTTCCACCTAGCTGAAGGCTTCTGCTTGCTCTCAACCTGCCACTCCCCACTAAGCAACGCACTGGACAGCCTCCAGATTCTTCCGAGTCACCTTGCCAGCTGAAGCATGGAGCTTGGTGGATGGTGCAACGTGATTAGCAGCAATCGAGGGCCGGGACTATGAAGCAAGAAACTGGTATTTGAAGAGGGGGCATCTTCCCCATGCGAGGCCCCGATGGCCATTCTTGGTTAAGCGTGGCCTCTTTGACCACCTCTGCTCTGAATGAACTAGCCTTGGATTTCAGGTTTTTCCTTTATTTTACGTCCTGTTGCCTCCCAAGAATCTTCTTCCTTCCCTTGGGAATGTGACAATAGCCTTAATCATGGTGAAACAGAAAGGGACTTTCAAAGGATTTTTTTACAAGGCTGCCCCTTCCCTTTTCCTTTTTCCAAGTACGAGGTAGGGTTTTGCTTACCTTGTGGAGGAGAGATGGGTGGGTCTTCAGGCATAAAACTTTCCTTTTGCTTTGGTGCCTTTATCCTGGTGTTTCAACATCAGGGATGAAAGGCAGTACTGACCTGAGGGTAGTGAGCTGGGGTGGGGGGGTCGGGGTGGAGACTCTCATTAAGAGGGAGGGGCCACAGGGAGCTGCGGGCCTGAGGGCTCCCCCGCCCCTCCCGTCCCTACTTCCCTCACTCTACTTTTAGCTACAAGCAACATTCTGGGCCGTCAGTAGGATGAAGAGTGGGGCGAGTGTGCGGGCTCCCAATATGACGGAGTTAGTGGTGAGGAGGAAGGAGAGCCGACAAAGGAGAAAAGTCCGATCCTGTAACAATGGGGAGCCCTGTCCGTGGTAGGACGGAATTTCCCGGAGTGCTCCAAGTAAGACTACGAAAAGTTCTCACATTTTAGTGGGTTTCTAACCTAGGAGGTTTGTCCAAGTGCAGGTTCCAAAGCTTTACCTTTCTGTTTCTGATTTAATAGGTCAGCGGAACCCAAGAACCTGAATTAAAAACAAAATATCCCGGGTAATTCAAATATCAGTTTGTGTTCTGAACTTTGAAACCCATTGACTCTCACTGTTTTTGAGATTTGGAAGTAAGTCTGAGGCCTAAAACACTCATATGACCTTTCAGGCTTTTCTTTAATGCATGAAGTTACAGTCTATTAATTAAACAATAGCATTTAATTTAAAATATATACAGAGAACAAAAGACCTACTTTTTATACATCTAAAGCAGATATAATTTATCTTATTGTTGAAAGTTCTGTGGTACTGTTGTGCTTTTGCTCCAAATAATTGGCATTGTGACATTCTACTATCTTCAGTTTTTAATGGTTTAATATGATTTTTTTTTCTCCCCCGTTCCAGCTTCCTTTTTAATCTGCCACTTGCTTGTTAAATCAGCTTCCCTTCATGGCAAAGACTGAGGCTGCTTTTGTTAGATTAAACATTCTTTTTTTATCTGACCCAGCTTTCAGCTTCATCTACTTAGTTATATCATCAGTTGGGTAACAGAAATTGCCAAGATGTCACCCACTGGGAAAATCAATTCACGAAAGAAGGCCTAGTGCTGTGCGTTTACTATAGAGCGTCTCTTTTTCTTTTTCCAAGCATATCTGTCTCAGCACACCTGGGTATTCTTCCCCAGGGCTAAGAAGAAGTTTGAATTGCCCTGTTCTTAATTAGCAACATCCTTTTCACCTTCTATTACCGGTGAACGTGATTCATTCTCTTGTATATATTCCTAAGAGAGAGACTCACTCTAAAAGGACACTCCATCACAAAACATAGAGTTGGCTGGTGGTGAGGTGCTTGAAAGAGAACTCCTTCTCACTGTTCCAGAGGAGTTTTAAAATAACCATTTCTTGTGATGTAATCCAACATCCAGCTAGGACCAAGCAACACTCCTGTTCCATGAATTTAGATGTTTCAGAGATACCATCCCTGCCCCTTACATTCAGTATCTCCTGGTTTAACTCAATTGGTCTTGATCTGTGTGTATATCTTACAGAGAGCCTCCACCTATGAAATTCCTGAAATTTGTGTATCTGTATAGTGCCCTTTATGGGAGGTGATTTTTCTTAAATTCCATGAGGTTTCCCCAAAGAGTGTATGACACCAAAAAGATTAAGAGCCATTGGTGTCACCTACCTACATACTGGTCTATAAAGAATTAATCCCGCGTTGCAATAGTAGTAGTTTTCAAGGAGAGTCAGAGTTAATTTCCACAGGAAGCGAAACTTAAAAGGGGAGGTTTTTCCTCCTCAAAAGTCTTATTTTTGCAGGAATGGCAAGATAATCCCGCCCCTCGAGCCTAAGGGTCCCTCCATCTCTGAATTAGATTCTGTGAAGTGGTCTGTGATCACACACATGAACCAACTGCAGGGTTTTTAATGGTAATTAAATCCTATGCTCAATTTTAAAGTATGACTTTTTAAATGCTTTCTGACTCCCAATCGGTTTTTAAGGGTGGGGAGAGAGAAAGTCAATATAGAAAGATGAAACCCATAAACACTTCTCCTGGCCCTCTCCCACCCTGTAAGGCTTTCTGACACAAGGATTCTTTAAAACCATTCAGGAGTGCCATATGCCATGGTGTGGCCCTTAAAAGACAAAAAAAGAAAAAGAAAAAAAAGCATGGGATAGTCAGAAGGCAGGTAAATGACTCTTTTGTAAAAACATTTCGGACAGATTAAAGATAAATGGAAGCTCTGAATGACTTCAACTTTTTTCATTATTATTTCGTACATGAGTCTACCAAGTTTTACCTGAAGAGGGTCATCTTGCATACCCCATAGAGTTTAGGTTGTAATAAAATCAGGTGCTCCAGCTTTCTCATCTCTAAAATGGGAATAATGATCCTCTCACAGGACTGATGTGAGGAGCCAATAAAATAACCCAAGCAGGATGTTTAAAACAGAGCTTTGTCCATGTATGCTCAAAGCATGTTTGCCATGACTATATGATAATATCTGCGGAATAAAACATTGGGAAATGCAAAATTGAGACGCTTAGATTAAATGTTATCTTTCGCTTTTTATTTACTGTTCATTGGGTTTGAGTTTTACATGCCTTGCTGGGTTTGGCTAAACATATAGATGACAGGGTCCTATCTTACTCTTTGCTTACTTGCTGTGTTTCTTCTTTATCCTTTTCTCTGATATCCTCATGTTGACCTCATATTTTTCTGGAATTCTTCCCCCGACCTAAGAAACCTATGTCATGCATTCAATTTCCTCACCATTTTACTCCTTATAGCTAAGGGACTTAAAAAATAAGTTATCATCATAGCTGCTAAACATCTTGTGCTACCATGTAAAGTGTGGTAGGTTTTATGTCATTCTGATAATATTTGCATGTAATTAGGGCCTTTGAAAATTATGTTTATTGGGAGGAGGAATTCTGTTGATAGAATTTGGGGCACATTAGGGGAGTTATTTTAAAGACCAATAAGATGTTAAGCCTAAGGACTTTATGGAAATATTATTCTGCCCTCCCACGGGCATGCTGACTCACACATCACAGAGATAGTTGAGGCCAGGTACTAGTTGAGTTCATTACCGCTGAGCCACAAGGGGAAAGACTGCCTGGGTTTTATATCCCAGTTCCAACTGTCAAGCTGAGTGACCTCGAACAAGTTCCTTAACCTCTCTGGGCCTCCATTTTCTCATCTCTAAAAAGAAGAAAAAGAATACCTACATCAGGGAGTTGCTGTAAGAGTCAAAGCTAATCTAGTGCAAGGCACTTAGAATAATAAGTACCTGTTGAGAGTGCTTATGTAAATGTTTGCTCTTATTTCTAGAACTATCCTAATTTCAGCACAGTTTTCACAAAATACATTTCTAACCAGAGACTAATCCTTGGTCAAATCAACTATCTTGCCTCTGAGTTCAGACTTATCAGGACATCTTTCTACATGGAAGTTGGTTTTGTTTTCTCTTCATCTCTCGTATTGAGAAGAAACGGATCAAAGGCTTAGACATAATTAATATCACCTAAAGTTTCACCTAAAGATTATGCATTGCACTACGGCATTAGTCAAGAAAACAGGGGCACGTTATGATTATTTTTTAATACAAAAAAAAATCTGAGACTATACTTCTTTGCATCAGAATGGGCAGTGTACACGTATTGCCACTCAAGGAAGCTGACATCCGCAGAGGTGATAACGGGCCTTTTCCGAAAGCCATACAAGCACAAAAAGTGACAGGAACAAACCAGATTCCAAGCACAAAAAGTGACAGGAACAAACCAGATTCCTCTGTGTCATTCTGTTAGATCTCAACCTGGGTACAACCGATTTCTGTAACTCAAAAGTTTCTCTTCCAATTTATTTTTCCAGTGCCTCTTTCCTTCTTCTTTCTTACACATTTAGAGAGATGAGATGAGAGAAGATAAATTACTTGTCTAAAACTTTAACTTAAAACAGATAAAACTATCCACTTCTATGAAAACTGTCCCACACCCCAAAGTTGTGTCTAGTTACAACAGTTACAGCCTCCCAAAAACTTCTGTTCCCAAGTTTTTCATTTTCTCCTTGCTTAGGAGTATAGAAAACAGGTTTTCTTGGTAATGTCTTATAGGCATAACCCAGTGAATGGGGCTATACCATGTCCTGCCTTTTTAGCAACTTGCAATTAACCTGTGAAACCCATGACGCTAAGGTATTAGGCTATAGCCTAGTGTGTTTCTAACAGGGATTAAATATTTATGTGTGAAAAAGAAGAGCATTTGTGGTTGCTCCACTTTGGGTAAAATTACAGGCCTATCAGTCGTAATGCTGCAGAGCATGAAATCAGGAGGTATTTTTCCCTCCATGGAGTATTGTATTGCACTGTTAGGTATATTTGGGGAGCGATGCTTCTGGGCGGGGGGGGGGGGGGGGGGGGAGGATGGAAAGTAGGACACACAGACCACACTGAATTCCATCTGCCTTCCAATTAGGGTTTCTGTGTTAGTGCCTGTCACTGGTTCTCAATCTGCCCTCGGGCCCCAAGGTTGATGAGTCACCCACCTCCTTCCCATTTCTCCCATGTGGCTATCATTTAAGTTGTTGACATGTGTCTCTATGACAATATGGAAATACCCAGCCCGTGGTTACAGACAACTTAGGTTTTGTTGTTGGTGTTTTCTTGTCTGCTAGCTTAAGAGGGAAAAAAGAATGGAGTTAGTATTTGATGGCTATCCTTTTACCTAAATATTTTTGCTAGCATGGAGGATTAATCCTTAATATTGAAACCAAATTGAGTGGTTAGATTTTTCTTTTCTTTTCTTTCTTTTTTAATTAATTTTTTTTTTTAACTTTTTGATTTGGTGTTGAGGTTGATTCATGGCTGGGCATCTTTGGCAATGAGAACTGTTGGTACACTAAAGACAAAGACAGTCTTAATCCAAGAGTGCCTCTGGTGGCTCCTATTTAGAAGGATGACAAAAGGAAATCTCTAGCTGAGATATCCAGTACAGTACCAGTGGCTACTGAACACTTGAAATGTGGCTTGTCCCAAGTGACACATGTTTTACATTGCTATAACATGCAAGATTTCATAGGCTGAGTATGAAAGATATCTTAATTAGTTATATCTATCACATGTTGAAATGGTAATATCATAGATATGCTGCATTAAATAAAATTGAAATTAATGTCATACTTTTTTTCTTTTTAAATGTGGATGCCAGAGAATCTTAAATCACATGTCCCTCACATCTGTGGCTTGCATTCTATTTCTGTGGGAGCATTGCTCTGGACCAAGTCATCTGATTCAGCAGCTCAATGTTCCAAGTTAAAATCGCAGCTGGAACAAGTACCAAAGGGTGCTTCTCAACACGGGCAAGTCAGAACAATATTTGTATTTTTGCAGCTGGATTAAACCAAGCAAATTTACTCCCAAGGACTTCTTTGGTGAAAGGGCTTCACATTTTCCAGTGTCACCTGTTGAATATGTACATAATCACAAAGACGACTTTTTATAAATTAAAATTCTGGAGGCAACATAGCTGTTGTGTGAAGATATGAGTTCCTCCTGACATACAATGCTACTAGTTCATGGAGAAGAGAATAGCTTGGAGGCAATCACTAGACAATGATGAATGGAGGGTGTGGATGTGTGGATGTGTGTATATGCGCGCACTCGCGTGCACATGCACACGCACACAGGTGTTTCTGAGCATTTCTTGTAAATCTTCCACAGATCAAAACATGCTGAGATTTCTTCTTTATGTCTTGGTGGTAAAAGGACACTAAACAGGAAAACTAAGGACCCATTTGAAAGTTTAGGTTCAACGATCAGGTAACTTAAACTAGACAGACGTTTACATCGCTTGCATTATCTTAAAATAGTTTTTAAGTTAACATTTGATTGTCAATATTCAACTGAAGGTGAGCAACAAACTAGAAACATCCTTTTAACATTCATACAATTATTATGCATCACATATATTTGGTATGCCAATCAATCAAATGATATTTGGCCCATATTAATTAGAAGAATGTGTCAGGTATGACGGCAATTTTATGTGACTATAGATGTCACTGTTCAAGGTTCTCTGCACATTCCAAGACAGAGAATAAACTAGTTCAGACCTTACGTTCGGCATCATTTGAAAGCCTATGAGTAAACTGTGATACAGCTCAATTAGAACCCATAGAATTCCAAGACATCTACTTCCTAAAATAAGCAACATTTCAAAGTTACTTTTAACTTGTACCTGTCTTAGAGATTTAATAGTGACTTTTTATCACAAACCCTGCCACATTTCTTGAATGCAAGTTTTAATTAGTGTTTGGGAGGAGATGACAACCTTAAATAACACACTGATAGCAAAAAGGCAATCAGAAAGGAGAAGACACATACAGCACCAAAGCACAACAGAGTAAGAGCGGGGCTTTGGGAGCTGAGTTCTAATTGTAGTTTGATGGTAGATGAATAATTTATTAGTTTTGTTATCTCTAATAGGTTGATAAACTTTGTCATCTAGTTCATGGGGCTTTTGTGAAAGAGAGCTGATAAAGCCCCAAAGTATTAAAGCAAAATAATAAAAGTCCTATATAAACCAACTGAAAAGCGGTGACTGCTGAAATGAGAAGTTTTCGTCTGTGATTTACGCTCCAGTGAGATGTAAGATACTGTCAGAGGACACTGGGCAAAGGAGTTTATTAAAGAAAGTCAAGAACTGTCTGCTTCAGGAGCTGGTAAAATTGTGAGAGAACTCAGAGTGGATAAACCCACCTTAATTGCAACTAAGATTAGTTGACAGAAAAATCATCCGTTTATTTTCCTCTAAATTATAAGCACTGAGGACCAGTACATAATTCTTTATTTCCAAGTATAAATACAAACATAATAATGATAAGTGGTATGTTTCAAGGCCCTGAGTCCTGACATATCCAATAATACAAGGTACCAGCATATGGTAACGTGGCAAGAATAGAAATTGTCTTTTTTTTTTTTTTGCCTTTTCTAGGGCCGCGCTTGCAGCATATGGAGGTTCCCAGGCTAGGGGTCTAATCAGAACTGTAGCCACCGGCCTACACCAGAGCCACAGCAACGTGGGATCTGAGCCGCATCTGCGACCTACACCACAGCTCATGGCAACGCTGGATCCTTAACCCACTGAGCAAGGCCAGGGATCGAACCTGCAACCTCATGGTTCCTAGTCGGATTCGTTAACCACTGAGCCATGAAGAGAACTCCAAGAATAGAAACTGTAAAAATATTCTGACGTAAGACAATATTTAGTGCTCGTGTTTTATAGGGAACTCATTGATAAAGTCTAAAAGGCAGCAAGAGGAAGAATCTATCAATCAACCAAGCAGTGATAACTGAATTCCTCCCTGATATTGTGCAAAAATTGTGGGCAGTCCTCATCTAGATGAATAATCATGGCATAAGACTACTAAGAAACACAAAGTGGAATATAATTAAACAAAGACTTGCACAGAGAATCAACTAATAGGATAATCAAGAGAATGGAGGGAGTGTTACAGGCAGAGGGAGTGGGAAGGACCTGAAGGAACCACATCAAAGAGAAATAGTCTGTGACATCGCTTATATGTAGAATGTAATAAAAATGATACAAAATAACTTATTTACAAAAGGAATAGACTTATAGATTTCAAAATCAAATTATGTTATATATAACTTATATGTACATGCTTTATACATATATATACATATATATGTATGTATGTATTTGGTATATGACCCAAAAGCCCCAAAACTCCATCAGGAATGAACAGACTATTTAATAATCGATTCTGGGATAATCAAATAGATGAAAAAAATCTCCATGTATAAAGACCTAAATATGAAAAACAAAGCTCTTCTTCAAAACTCAGGTAAGAATAGGTTTATGATAGTATATGTGGAATAATCTAAAATCAAAAAACAGTTTAAAAATACTGAAACAGCTGAGACATTCTACATGCGACCAACTTGAAAATATAAGCCACAGTTTAAGGAAGAGGGAAGCTGAATACACGTAGAGGGAGGGCCAGTAAACATGTGAGGAGAAGCTCTGTCTCTATGTTAACCAGGAAAATGTAAATGCAAACAAGATGCTCTTTTACTTGCCACACTGGCAGCCCTCCAGAAGTCCGAGAACTCCCAGTGTCACTGAAGATGTGGTGACAAAAGATCTGCAGGTAAAGTACATTAGCAAAACCGCTTTGCAGAACAATTCTGCAATACCTAGCTAAGTGGAAGATGTACATATTTTTTAAATTTCAGATTCTGATATTCTAATGCTAGCTTTCTCACAAAGAAAAATTCTAGTGATATGCAGAGGAGAGAGGTGAAATTTTGTATAAATAAAGAATTACAGGCAATGGCAAAAAAAAGTGGAAACAGCAATCATCCTTCAGGGGTTGAATCTCTGCTGTGAAATACTGCACAGGGTTAAAAATAAATACCTTTGATCTATGTTAATTAATAGGGGTCATTATCAAAAACACGCTATCAAGTAAAGAAAAGCAAGTTTTGTGAAAGACTGTATATGACAGAATGCTTTCAGGTAAGTTTTTAAGCCCAGTAAACCATGTAGTGTGTTGCTTGTAACTTTGTATTTTGGTAAAAATCAAAAGAATGGACAAGATAGCCTTCTCCTGTGGTTAGTTCTACTTAGAGGAGAATGCATGGCATGGGGGGCTTTTGCTATTTCTATTTTTTTATCCAAAAAAAATAAAAAGAAAAGATTAAAGAATGAATGCTAAGGCAAACATGGCAAACTGTTACTATCTTTTTCATTTAGGTGACAGGATAAAAGGATTTCTTTATTTTACACACTTTCATCAAGTATATATCTGGTAGATATTTTTCTTTGAAACAAATCATAACAATTAGTTTCCATTGAAAACAAAACCAACCAAACTCACAAAACCGCAGAGTTCTTTTGTGGCACAGTTTAAGGATTTAAGGATTCAGCATCGTCACTGCAGTGGCTTGTATCCCTAGCCCAGGAGCTTGCACATGCCACAAGCATGGCCAAAAAAGAAAAAAACAAAACCAAAAACAGACAAGAAACCCAAAAAAACCCCACAACACCGTATTTACTTTGTTTTCCAATTCTACGTAAAATATTCACAAATTGTTCCTGACACATTTCTAATGATGGTTATCTCTTTAGAAGCATCTTCCCCACTTTGGTGTTTTCTTATCCACATCAGTCATGTTGTCTGCAAAATATGTTTTTTCCCCCCTCTGGATTTCTTACTGTCTACATTTCAAATTTAACTTTAATTCATTTTAGGTTGGCACCCGAGTCTCTGGCAAGGCATTTCCCACCTGTTCTTTGTAAAAGAAACTCTTCTTGCCAGTTGAAATGCTATCATTAAATCCTAACTTTAACATGGACCTTCTAATTATATATTGGAATTTTCTTTAGTAAGTGTAGGTTAGAAGGGCCTAATTATTAAGAAAACAAAATGTTGATTATTGCTCTGTCACTGATTTGACTAATTGTGAAAAACTAGCTTCTCTTCCGAAGTCAGGCTGTGTGATGAAAGACAAATAGATGCTACCTGTGCCCTCGGGGCTGTTTCGTGACCTGAACTTCAAAGCCCCACGAGGCGCACACATCGTTAATGACTCTATCGTTTGTTCCTGCGTGAGTCAGCAGAAGCGGGAGTGATCAGTGTCTGAGGATTCCTGGCAGGCTTTCGGTCCCATCCTGCGTACTGCCCCAGGAAGATGGCAGACCTCCCAATTTCCTTCATCAGGACCAAACATATTTATCTCCAGATCTACCCAGGAGGGTGGCACCACCACAGCTTGCTTTTCCCCGGGACGCTAGCATCCTCGCTCCTAACTGCCAGCACCAGTGGAATCCAGGGTTCAGAGGGTCACAGACAACCACAGAGAAGAGGCAGCCGGCTAACTTAGAAAGATGGCTCATGGGGCAGGGAATCCGACAAGCAGAGTTTGGTCCCACGTGTCGACCCTGGGGAACTGAGAAAGCGGTATCACTGTAAGAGAAAATCCGCAGTCTTGAAAGAAATTTCAGGTGCTCTGGGGCCTAATGCAGGCGAGAGTCCTCCTTCTCTTCCCATGACCACACACGTAGATTCCCACATGGGGACTCTTCTGTGCCCTTACTCACATGTCAGAGGGAAACTCTGATAAGCATTAATACAGCTTTTAATGCACTTTTAATAAACTGCAATGTTGTACATATATAAATTCATACGCTGGTCTTCCTTGTTCCTACGACTCACAGGAAATCGATCTTCCTTCTGTTTTACGGGGTTATGTATTCCCTCCACATGCCGACCGATCGGCACTCCTTCTCTCCTCCCTTGAAAATGCTTTTTCTCTTTCTTTCTAGTTGCTTTCTCTCTCTCTCTCTCTCTTCTTATCCAAGAAGGCCGCACTGTGGTTAATGATCTGGAGGATGTAAGGCATCGTTTGGGGACTTTTCCCTGACCCTTTAGCAGGAAGAGGAGCCTGTGCTTAATCGGTGATCCCCTGAGGCTGGAGCCACAGCACACTGTCCCTGCAGGCCACCACAGGGTCGCTTTGTGTCCCTGGCTGAACTCTCCATTTTAAAGCTTCCCCTTGTGGACGCTCCCAGAAACACGTTCGTCTCCATATACGTAACAAGGTCTTACCCTGTAGCAATCAAGCTCTAGGGGAGAAACTGCAGGTTGCTGGAAGAAAACAGAGTATGAAAACCAAGTGCCTGAGAACATGTCCACAAATGCCAGGGTGATGTGTGCCCTGCTGATTCATAAAAGCAAACTCACTCCCCATTACAACAACTTAAATAAGGACGAGGCAAACTGTGACTCTGAACAAAGAGGTAATCCCCTCTGTAGGATAGCAGTTTATGGGCTCATGAATGGTTGGTTAATCTATGATCTGGCTGATGCCATATTTTCTCTTTTATAGAAAATAATGACAGCCAGAATTTATTGCTTATTATATGCCAGAAACTGTGCTAAATACTTTACTTACATTATCTCTCTCTTTTTTTTAAACTTAAGTATAGTTGATTTAAAGCATTATATTAGTTCCAGGGGTACAGCACAGTGATTCAATATTTTAATAGATTATACTCTACTTAAGGTTATTACAAAATAATGGCGACATTTCCCTGGGTTGTATAATATAGCTTTGTTACTTCTGTGGTTTATACATGATAGCTTGTATTTCTTAATCGTCTACCCCTATTTTGATATTGCATTTAAAACACACAAAAAAGGCACTTTCTTCCCCCCTGTTTGGAAGGTAGAAAATTTGGGATGCATAGAAAAGCGTAAAGATGAGGAGAAAATTCTACAAGCCCTCAGCTTCACCCCAGGGGCAACAGAACCTTTAATGATGAGAAACCAATAACAGGTAAACAGGAATTGTGAATTTAATGCCAAGCATTGTGTGGTGATCTCTGTAATGAGATGAGACCTGATCCCAGGCAGTCTGGCCACACACATGCTCTTAATCCCGTGCTACTGACTGCACTCTCTGAAATGTGCTCCTGGGACCCCAGAGCAAGCCCCGGAGGAAACGTGGCAGTGACATCAGAAGGACGGCTGACACTTACTTAGCCATTTCTCTCTGCCAGGCGCCCTACCTACAGCACCTTCATTAATCCCCTCAATAACCCATCCAGGTAGAGACTATCATTATCCCTATTTTAAAATAAATACTTCAAATTATGTTTTTGGCCATGAAAACGTTCCCAGGACAGGGATAGAACCCGAGCCACAGCAGTGACAACGCTGGATCTTTAATGCGCTGAGCTCCTAGGAAATTCTTCATTATCCCTATTTTTAAGAGGAGGAAACTGGGGCTTTAAGAGGTGATGCACTTGCTCAAGACCAAGTTCACACAGCTGGTGAGGAGGGATGCCCTGGGGTTAAAACATGCCTTTCGGCTGGAACCTTCCGTCTTGGGCACCTTCGATGAACACTGACCACTTTTCTGACCTGTCAGAGCTGGAGGGACTCTCGGCGATCATCTTTTCCAAATTTCTTATCTTACAGAAGCAACAACTGAGAATCAGACAAGTGGAAGGAAACGGCATCGGTGGCTGACCGTGATCAGCACCCTGGCACCCTGTTAGCAGCACGGCATTCATTCAGTTGAACTGGGCTCCTGTCAGAAAGGCTGTTTCTGACCACTGGGCAGTTTCTTTGAAGGGAACTGTTTTCCACTAAACATCATCCCCGGCATCATTTTCTCTGGTCATCTTCAGTGACATACAAAATTCCTCAGATTTTATTTACTTTTTTTTTTCATATGGTAGGAAATATCCAGGAAAGTACAGGTCAGCCCCTGGGAAGAGACCAAGGCAGTGTCTGAAAGCCCGAATTCCAGTCTCACGTAAGCCATGAAATGGACTTTTGATTCTGTAGTTCCAAATGTTGCTATACTGCTCATGCTCAGGAACTGATCCAGAGAGAGAGAGAGGGAGAGAGAGAGGGTGAGAGAGAGAGAGGGAGAATAGCCCTTAAACCATGTCCCTAACTTTGAGGAGGAGACCTTAGATGAAATAGCTGAATAGATGAAAGGTGGGAGAGAGAGCTGGGTGAAGAGTCTTCATTCTCTGCGTGGCTGCAGAAGTCATCCATTTTCCATCCATTTTTCAATCAACAGAAGCTCTCTGCTTGGAAGAGCAGCGTAAGACACAAAGGCAAAGCAACCAGGCAGCAAGGGAAATATTTGAGGTCACAAGGTGAACAAGTCTCAGGAGCCAAGAAAAGAATTCCAAAGGAATCATCTGCCAGAAACAATGGGTTATATCCTCTTCAAACAATGTTTGAAGACAGACAAACAGACAAACAGACAAACTCGAGTTGGGCAAGATCACCAGTTTCTTCTTGGAGTCCTTGTTCTCTGTCTCTCACCCTGTTAACTCTTACACAACCATCTGCCTTTAATCTCATATTTGCATGGAACAAAATCCATGGCTCACCAAAATTCTTGCGCTCAGAAGGATGGCCAAATATTGTCAGTGACTGGGCAGTCTATTGATTGAACGTGGACCAACATGGCAGTTATATTCCTGGAGTGCCCCATCCAGGCACAGCGTCCTTTTTTTGCACCTAAGCATCCCTAGAAAACAAAAGCCTCCCAGGCTTTTCCTGTGTCCTGGAATTTCTTGTCTCATTCCTCCTTGTAAATAACAGAGCACCTGCTCTTTTGTGGGCTCTAAGTGTGCTTTTAATTAGACATATGTTTTTGGAGGCATTTCAGGAATAAACTTTTTTTTTTCTAAATATAGGGAAAAGAAATCCCCAATTACTTCACTCCTTGTGTCAGTCTTTATCCATCAAGGTCAGAAAAGTTTTGTAGCTAGAAGAGACTGTATCAGCCAAAAGTGGATCATGTTTCCAGCGAGATCAATTCCATGATTTTGAACAAAGAAACACCATCTGGCGGTTGATGGATATGCTTGCCAATAATTAAAATAATATTGACTTTGTAGACCAATTTATGTGACTTATTAGAAAACATGGTGGGTGAAGAGACAAATCTCTAACATCATAAACTTTGGCATCGCTTAAGGAAAATGCCAGAAGATTCGCTGGCTTATGCCTGTCTCTTCCAGTGCTCAAATCGCTCTTACAAGTTTGGCACAGTATAATATGTTCAACCTTCAACGCCCACGGGGTACTAAAGGCTACATCCTCGTTTTGACTCTTTGATGGTGGGTTCGTTTTGAAAAAACCTACCACATGTGCGTTTCTGTCCATGAGAGTTTATCATTTCCATTATCATTCAAGTAAGTGGAGTGGCCTAGAATTACCTAGGCTTCCTGAGGAATTAAAGATAACCATCATCAATAAATATTTATTGAGCACCCTTCTTATGGTTAGGAGACTGCGCCAGGCAGTGCACAGAACTGGATTACAACTGCACAGCTACTGCCCAAAGGGGCCTGCAATCTGATTACGGACAACCAGATGAGATAAACACGGATGGCGAGCTCGGGCCAGGCAACCACGCAGTGTTCATCTGACACACAGAGGGAAAAAATAGAGTGCATTTTATTGGGTTAAAAAATAGACTTTCCCCCTCTCTCCGTATCCTTTGTGTTTATTTCAGTCTGGGTGTAGGAAAACAGCTTTGGTTTGGGTAGATGTTGCTATCGATGAGGTCTTATCCAGGAATGATGACATTGGAGGCACGCTTTGTCATTTTTCTCGTCCCCCCTTTCCTTATACACCCCCAGGGCTCAGGCGTACCTTAATGCCATTTAAGGGAGAAATGATTAAGTCTCCAAGGAGTTGCCTTTTTAGAAGCAACAAGATTCATGGCCTTCCATATGTTCCTTAAGTGGGCTCCAGTTCGCTTTTGAAGAATCTGAGGGTAAGTAGAGGGGAGAACCTCTGCTACTTCTTAGGGTGTTTTGGGGGCTCCATCAGGGACTCTGTGTAGTAGCCACTGCCAGTGCATTACCCCCATGACCGACAACGTGATCCATCAACGAGGACACTGTGGGTGGGAAAGATCTCAGAGGGAACAGAAGATGGCTGCCAGTCCCTGATGTCAGGAATGCAAAATTGGAGGTCTCAGCCTTCGAAAAAGAGGAGATGATCAAGGCGGCATGTAAACAAGACCAACCAGGAGAAACAGGAAGAACTTAGTACTCCTCCAGAGAAATGGAAATGCAATTAGGTGACCACATGTCACCTTAAACAACATACAGGTTTATGATTAAGTGATCCTGGGAAAAGAATGAAAGGGAGAAGGGAGGAAGGCAAAGTTCAAGGACCAACGAGATCTCTGGGGGACCAGACAAGAGAGTGCTCACAATTTGGTGGACATCGTCTCCTGCCACGCTCACGTGTGGAGTGGGTCGGTGCGTGGCTCGAGGTTTCTACAGCTTGTCATATGGGAGCTGACCACACGCCCTAGAGAAGACTAACATCTAAGGTTCCCACTACACGTGAAGCATGCAGAATTGTAAATCTCACAGTTCTCAAAAGCTAAGAATTGTAAATCTCATGATCCCCACTTTTTGGTGCTGATCATCAGCCCAGTGCAGGAAACAGGCTTGAGAGAGGAGGTAATTTCATTAGCAGTGATGAGGTTATTGGAACAAAGCCCTGCAACTTACATCTCCGACTGCAGCTTGTTGGGGAAAGCAGGCGTCCAGCAGATGTTAAAGCAATGACACGTCAGTGAAGGGGGGACCATAGGGATGTGAGTGAAGTCATTTTGTGATATGAATGGGGATGACCTTAAATTATCCCGGTTAGGCTGCTGGAGTCCAGAGAAGCACCCTGCCTTTAATGTCTCCTGGGGATGATGGAGAAGAGAATAAGGCAGAATACAGGCTTCCATTCCAGGCAGCAATGTCTTTATAGATCCCAGTCCTGCTCTCTCCAGAGTCACATAAGTGGTTACTTTCAGTTAAAAAAAAAAAAAAAAGACCAAAAATGCACTGGGACTGAAGATGGAGAATCTTTTCAATTTAGGGTCTCAAGGATTAGGGTCTCCCTAGGCCTGGAAGGGACTTGCTTCAAACAAGGTGAATCCTCCATGACCTTTGAAAGGACTCACAAATTATTGAACCGATTGGGAGCGCTGGTATTTTTGCTTCTCAAATTATTTTTCAGGAATAATTACTTATGTGTAGGTAAGTACTTCTGGAAATATAAGACTTGAAAGTAAATAGGGCATTCTATTAAGAATTAACTGAAATAAAAAACAATCTGTGTAGTTAATTTCAATTTAGATTAATAGGAGCATATTATTACACACTGGTGTTCTAGGATGCTCAACAAGAGCAAATTTAATTTTCAAATGAATGTAAAAGCTTCCTTCTCCTAATGTTTTATATAATGCCATTAAAAAACTAATTCATTTAGCTGTAATGTGTGCATATATATATATATATACTCACATAATTATGTATACATGCCACACAGCAATCCATTTATAGAATTAACTACATATAGTTTTATAGATTTAAGTATATACAAATGTAATATTTATAGAGACTAATTAATATTAAACACTCACGTCTGTGTATAGCATTGATATTAAAATAACAGTGGAGGGTTGGTGTGCGGTTTTTAGTTTATACTTTATTATGTACTGAAGAGTCACATTTTGAATTTTTGTTTGCTTGGAAAAAAAACCTCAGAAAAGTCATCTCTGGATGCAGTACATTGGTTCCCCTGATAAAGAATGATGCCATTTAAAAAATACTGGGTCATTATGTCTCAATGACAAGCATAATTAGGAATGTCTGCCTCCAAATTTCACAAGAATAGAGAAAAAGTTGTTGTTCAGTGGGGCTAAATCATGCTCCCTACCCCACGGAGTAATTTAAGCCCAGGCTGAACCGGGGCAGGGACAGGTGTAATTGGCCCGGTGTCTGCTCCTTCCAGCCTTGCAATTACCATAATAAGATCGACTCTAGAGAGGTCAGAAGCTAACGGCCACTTTGGCCGTCGCCCTCTGAGACTGTCATCGGTGGAGAACAAGGAGTCCATTGGACCAAGAGGAAAAGCTGAATAGATGCTGGTAATTGGCCTAGTGACAGGAGTGTCTGCTGGAAGACAACAGACAGAGGCAGCAGCACTGAAAGATGAGGCAGCAAAAATGAACCATGTGGGATGAATGGCCTCAGTGAATTTATAATCATATGGTCAATAAGGCTAGGGGGCTTGGGGGGCAGTTAACTACTTGAAACATACTGCGTATGGACTTCAGATTCATCGAGAAATACAAACATGTGGTCAGGACCAGTTCTCTTAATTATTCCAAAGTGTCCTGGCCATCTTGTAAATCTCTAGGCAAGAGGAAGCTCTGTCAGTGTCTAGGAATAATGAAATTACATAATAGACCACTGGGGGAGGTACTTTAGCATGGGGCTCACAAAGGGCGCTCTTGATAAGCACAGACTGCTTTACCTTGTTAAAAACCATTGTTGGTGACACCGGGGGTTGGGGTGGTTGGTCACCCCCGTACACACATTCTGCCCAGGGATGAAGACCCTGTGACCTTAACTCTCTCATCCCATCTGCTTTGGACCTGCAGGGACCTTCCTAGAGTCTGAACCAAGAGTCCTCCAGTAACTCTTGCTGCCCCCAACCCTTTCTGGTGGAGGCCTGTGTACACCTGTTGTCGGGCTTGGTCCCTTGTGTGCATTAAAGCTTGGAGAATTCTTTACTGATGCTTCTCTACTAGCATTTCCCACTGGGCATGAGTCCCAGTTCAAGGAAAACTGTCTTCATGATGCTCCTTTTCAGTAACTCTCAAATGATGAATAGTAGTTGCTATGATACAATTTTACTCAGGGCCAATCTCCAACCAGAGTGTTGCTGTGGCATTTCTAGGGGCAATCCTTATCTGTGTTGTAAAAAAAAAAAAAAAAAAAAACGAATTAAGGTGTCCAAGGAGGGAGGCTCTCTCTACTCTGGCTGTTGGCCCAACTAAACATGGACACAGATCCATCTCTGCTGGAGCATTCTTTCTCTGTCTCCTGTACATTGTGTATAATGTTTTACTTCACTGGCTGCTGAACACCTGAAGCCTGAATGAATGAACACAAAGAGAGGAACACAAAGAGCTTGCTAAATGCAGAAAAACTCTGTGCAGGGTAACTGCTCACTGAATGTTGCTAAAATATTTTCTGGAAAATTTCTACCATTATTAGATATATATGGTTATGGTTTTGGTAAGTGACTCTGGTAGATGGTTGCCAAATATAGGAAAACAACAAAAGAGAAGAGGAAGCCCAGCGGGAGTGGTGGAAGAGGATGCTGGAGAGATCCAAAGTAGCTATTTCATGAAAACACTTGTGAAAACATTGAAGGGTGGGTTAAAATTATAACCAAACACTTCACTTACAGGATACCAGTTGACTGTTTAAAGATGAGAATTCCATGGCTGGATTTTTTGGGGAGATAACTCTAGATAACAGGAAGCCCTGTTAATTCTGAATTTTAGGTAACAAGAAATGACAATGTCTTGGCACAGAACATAACTGCACTAAAACATTACTTGTAAAAATATAAATTAAAAAATAAAACATTATTTGTTGTTTACCTGAAATTCAAATGTAACTGTTTTTTGCTTTTTTTTTTTTTAATTTTAGCTGACACCCCTGGCCTGGCAACCATGCAGACAGTGGGTTTGGGAGAACGTAGGTACGAGCCGTGGAAATCAGTTGGGTGGGCAATGGATGGTTTGAATGAGGACAGGAGATGTGGGAATAGAGGACTTGAGTTTCAGCTGAATGATGCAACTTCCCCCAAGAGCCCATTTGGGTGCAACCAGGTTTGATCTTGGGTCTCTCTGACTTAAAAACCCATGCTTTTATCGCCAAGAGCCCACTCCTCCCTTGTCTTATTCACCCTGTTTCCTCATTAAAATTGCAGAGTCAGTTGATCTAAAGATTATGTCATTATGATCATGCAAAACCCTCTGGGTGGACGCCAACCCACCTCAAGGATTGGCTGTCCCTAAATAGCGTTATCATTTCTAATCAACTAATGGTTAAATTCGCCAAACATCAACCATGGTTAAATTCTCTCTGCTGAATCTGTCAGCAAAGCAGATTTTGTAAGGGGCTTGCTTAGCCCAGAAGTAAACTGAAAGAAGTTGGAAGAATCTAAAGGTGATTATTTATTCCATTGCTAATGGAGAAAAACCCTCATTGACCAACAATGTTCTTGATATGTTATCCCATTTAATTTTCACATATACTAGAGACAGTAGGTTTTATTATTGTCTTTGACTTACAGAGGAGGAATCTGAAATGCAGATAAAGTAAGCAAGCTGGGGAGCTGGAGTGGGCAGAGGGTGAGGGGTGGGTAGGCCTCTGTGACGAGTGTCTATCACCGAAATGCTTGTGTGGGTAAAGACAGACATGGAAATCACTTAGGATCATTAAAAGCTATCCCCAAACTTAAAATTAACCATGGGAGCAGATCTCAGAAGTTCAGAGACACACAGCTCCAGCTTAGGAAAGACTTTCTTATTAGCTGTGTGAGCTTGAGAATTTACTTAAAATGCAGGGACTGTTAGAACGGGGGGGAAGTCCTCTCCTCCAAGGCCTCTTATGAGGAAACAAGCCAAGAGTGTTCCTCAGTTCCTAATTCATAGTTTTGGAGTGATATTTTTAACTCAAGAGTAATTTCCTACAGATGAGCCAAATAGCAAAATCACAATCTGAAATACTTAGTTCTATGAAGCATTCAATTATAGCAAGGTAATTAAGATAATACGTGAGTATTAAGTGATTCGGTTAAAAGATTTTATTATATAGCGTCTACTAATAATACTTTGGACCCATTTTTTTCTAATATATTTTTTATTATGCTTTTCATAAAATGGAACCTGTCTTAAGGTTCATCTCCCTTGGACCTCCTCCAAGGGGACTGAGATCTCAAGTAGGGAAAGATGTCACCCTATTTACCCTTTATTTCCCAAGGTGTCCCTTACAAGCACCCCAGACAGCATAGCTCAAAGGCCTGCAGTCTTATGCAGCTTTGATCTTGTGCTCCTTTTAATAAGAGATATCAACTAGATCAATGTAATGGACTCAACCAAATTAATCAGATTAAAAATATATTTATGCAGAATGACCAGACTGGTCAAGCTATGTATCCTTCATATGTTGTTTAACTGAATGATTCAATTCAGTTAGACTACTGAGATACCTAGGACTTGAGTAATGGGGTAATATAAACAGACAAAACCTACATAGGGTGAAAACGGGGAAACCCTACCTCTTATTTCAAGTTATCTTCACCTCTCCACACCTCTTTCATATTTTCTAATCCAAATGATTCAAAATTTCCTCAAAATAAATACATGCTTAGTTTTTTTTCTTCCTTCTTCTTCTTTTTTTTTTTCCTATAGCTAAAAATTCTTCTGTGAGTTTAGTGGAACCTATTTAAAGGCCGCTTCTAAAAAGAAAATCATTACCCTCTGCTATCTGGGAAGTATACATTTGCTTTAAAACAAGGTTTTAATAACAAATTAAGAGAGGAACTAAAACCTTTTATCCATTTGTCTAGAAGTTCATAAAGAGTCAAAGAAATGACATAAATGGGGCCGAAAAGATAGCATGGTTTTGTTGTTTGAAAGTAAGCTGCAGACCTTAGGTCTGAAGGTTGGCAGATCTGTGTTATTGTAAGCTTGATGGCAAATATGGGTAATTTAATAAGACAGTTTGTTTCTAGTTTCCTGGACTGTGTAGCCCCTGTCCTTTCCCTTCGCCGTACAAACTCAGAGGCCAACCCCAGGTCAGATTTGGAGGACAAGTCTCCGTAACATAAATATGTGTTGCTGGGCAATGTTAGGAATGGAGTGTGAGATCCATGGTTCTGCCCTCTGGCTTTTTATTTCTTCATTTGGGGAGAGAATGTTGATTGAAGTCTTTAAAAGCATTTTAGGTTGGCCTGCTTTCAAGTTCTCAGCCCAAGTGGCAATTATCTGGAGAAAAGTACTTGATTGCATCAATATAAGAGTTTTCATCTGGGTTTGCCAGAGCATTATTATTAAAATGAATTAATTAACTTTATTAAAACTAAAGGTGGAATAGCATTTTTATTACGCTTAACGGATTATGCTATGCAACTGGTAGGCTAGTTGGCATAATTCAAGATGTGATGGTAGAAATCAAAACCAGCAGTGTTCCTGGTGTCCAGACTGGATGGTCCAGTCACCAGCTCAGAGGTTTGAAAACAGTTGAGGACAAAGACATACAGAGAGCAGTCACAGAAATAATTTTACCATCACCTCCTCTCTCCCCATTTCTACAGTTCAACTCGCCCTATCTTTAGATGGAGACGTGAACCCCATGGTAAAATGCGGCTGCCACCCTCCACATTTTGCCAAACTGCTATCATTTGTGATGTGTTCAATGAGATTGTTCAGAATATTCTGACGCATCACTAAATTCTTCCATTGTCATGCCTATTGATGAAATATCTTTGTGGATAATAAAAAAAGACTTTTCTGCTTAGATTTTAAATGTATTATGGTTTTAGTCATTTGTTTACCTTTCATAATTAGACACATATCAACGTGGACTTGCATTTCTGAATAGATATAACTGACAGAGGGAAAACTGACATGTTAGAAGATGTAGTTAGGGTTAAAAAATAGCTTTTAGGTAATTGATAAATTATTTAAGCCACCGAGGGAAGTGGATGTGGACACTATTTTTCTTGCCTCGCACACCAGGGTACTAAAGGGAGGCAGTTCATTTCAGGACCACTCTGTGGGGTGCTATAAACCTCTAGAACCTCTGCCACTGGTGAACTTTTCTTAATTTTAACTTCTGAAAAGAAGGGGAAAAAATAAGATAATGATAAATTTTGAAAGAAAGGGAAACATGATATATTATTTGGGAAAATAATTTATAAATAGGAATATAAGAAATGCTTAAGATGTTTAATAACAAAGGTCAGTACCCCTCCTGTAAAGTTAAATAAAATCACTGACACATTCATTTTGCAGAAATGCACTTGGTATACTACTGGTGATACAGTGATTCTTCATCAGAAGCCAGGGGTCTTTACGACTCTAAAGGAGGGTTGATAAAGGCATTCTATTTCCCTTAAAGAGCCTTTGAAAATTCCCATCACTTGAGGGCCTCATTACCAATTGCCTTAAGAAGACCACAAACTTATCAGAGTTTGTCTTCCAGCCTTTTCCCCAGCATGGCTGGCAGACAAAGATCGTGTCACCTCATTAGGTGATTCTTTTTTGATTGACAGTTCAATGGGTTATGTTTACTTATTTTAATTTTTTTTTAAAAATGTTTTTATTACTTGTGGCTCATAACTTTCTTTTTCAGATTTCATCCAGTCCCCAGTCCAGGCTAGCAATTAGAAAAATCTGTTCATTTATTTACAAACTTTTCCCAAATAAATATCAGGTGGTGTACTGAGTGGAGAAAGGGTTCGGTCTCCTTGGGGCCTCATCTGTGGATGTAATATGGCTACACTACTGTGAAGAATAACCAGCATGGCCTACAGGGAAAGAAATGCTTTCATTCAAGAGTCCTGGATGCCTGGAAGCTGGGTTCTGATGCTAACTGAGTGACCGTGGTTCAGATGGTCATTAAATCTACACCTTGACTTCACATGTCTGTAAGATGAGGTTGCCTTGGTGCCTCACCTAGAATTAGGTACCGAGTAAACGAATGCTGAATTCAGTCTCCTTCTGTCTCTAAAATCTTCTATGATTATTGTTATCACAGAGAATCTGAGGGATACACGGAATGTGGGGCACACCAATTAAATACTGGCCAGTCAAAAGAGGGGAAAGAAAGAAAGAATAATCAGGTGTGCAAGTTCAAAAGGTAATTCATTTTTTTAAAGGCTCTTTTTTTATGGCCACGCCTCTGGCATGGGGAAGTTCTCAGGACAGGGACCGAAACTGCGCCATAGCAGCGACAGCGCTGGGTCCTTAACCCACTGCACCACCAGGGGACCCTGGGCAATTTTTAAGTGACATAATCAACAAAACGGTTTTCTATGCTACGCTCATGTATCTTTCTCAGATCGCCCTTAAATGTGGCGGACCATTCCAGAAAGGACTTGACCTTCTTTGGTTGACTTTGATACCAATCACATCTGAAAATCTGAGTTTAAAAACCTTAGGGAACTTACATTCACTTTTTAAAGTTTTGTATCAAATCTCACAAGGACAGTAAACTTCGGTGAGCTGGCTGTTCCTCTCTGGTTTTATTGATCTGGAATTGGCCCAAGACCCTCCTGGTCTGTCACACATTTGGTTTCTGAATTAAAACAGGAAATTCTAGAGCAGATTAAAATGGAAACAGCAACAAAGTGGTATTTCCCAAACATGAATAAAATATTGGTTTAAAGCGGAGGGGATTTCCATTGCCAGAAACTTTGTTTCATTTCCCTCACATCTTCAGAACTGTTTCCCCAGTCTGGAATTGTGATATTCCACTGACAGGCGCTGATGAAAGACGAGCCGGAGATAAAGCGATAGCTCGGGGAGGCGTGAAGCCAGAGGTGCACACCCAGGGGAGGGACGCGGAGCACCTGAGGACTGTCCAGGTGTCATGCGGCTTGGTGTGCAGAGTTTTCTGTTTATAAAGAATACCTCAGCTGCACCACACGTCTGTGGCTGCATGACTATGCCCAGCACAGGGATTTGACTAATCTGGGACCTGAAGCCTGAGCCCGACATCTGGGGGCCAATTTTGCAATCCCTCCTTTACATCACCAGTGAAGAACTCTCTGGAAATATGCAGTACGCCAAATAGTGTTCCTTCCTAGCATAAATAATTGGCCTGAACATTCTTTGTTGCATTTTTCTCTGTGGTACTTTCCATTCAGGATGGAGTGCGATTAAGTATTTTCTGAAAAAGATCTTGTCATCCAGGAAACTTCTTCTCCCAAAGTCCTAGGATTTAACGGGCTAAGCAAACAGAAATAGTTTCATATTTTTTAGAAATATATGATGGAATGTGTAGGAAATAAAGAGATTTCCTCTGAGAACCATGATGGCTAAGCTCCTTGAAGACTGGAAGAATCTTTGTGAAGCACTATGTTTACTGCATAAAAACAAACTAATAAAGTCTTTCTAAAAATATAAATATTGAGCCCTTTAGTGGAGTTGACAGTCCAAGGGGAACAGTTTCGTAGATCTTCCAATTCAGACAACTTGTAGTCAAAAGATGCACTTATTAATCAACAATGTATCTCTCCATTCTAAGGGAATAATTAGGTTGAATGTCTTATTTGTAGTATTTCACACGATGACTGAGGGAAATACGTCTTTATGGAGAAACTGGTACATGGTCGAGCTGTGTTTGCACCTGCCCGCTCAGTTTCCTTTAAAGGCAGACAAGGCTCACGAAAGCTACTTTGTGCCCATGAAGAACATAAAGGAAGTGAGATTCATGCAGCCAGAGGTCTATCTGGACTCCATTCCACCTTTCCATAAATTGATGGAATGGAATCATGGATGAGAAAATCCTCTGATAAGTATGCAGTTCTAAATAAGTGCACGCCCTGCCTCATGACAGTAACCTCCCCACCAGAGAACACAGCATGTTCCCAGTATCTAGCCCCTGAGCTGATCTTTTTCATGATAAATCATCTAGAAAAGCAGCAGCTTCTTCCCTTCTCTAGTCTTTAGTTCTACATTGAGTAGATTGTCTTTATAGCAAATTTGCTGGATCTCGTAAAGCATCATACTTTACGGGAACCAAAGAGGTGATTACTGTGGAGAGTAATTATTAAATTAGTATGGAAATAAGACAGGTCATGCTAGATGACAGAATTCTGAGAGAATTCACCTGCCTTGCTCCTACGAATGAGAATTTAAGTTAAACCTATTCCTGGCAATCAAATAATACCTATAAATAACTCTCCAAACACAAGGCAGTATGATAAGAAAGTCGATGACACTGCATACTGTCTCTGCATGAAACCAAGAAGTTCAGCTTTGCTTCATGAGAGTTCGCTTAGTTCTGTTTCCCTAGCTTCAGTAAAATAGACATTATTTAAGAAAAAAATGTATCCGATGAAAATCCTACAGCCTTTATCTCATGATTTCATAACATTTAAGGACATTTGCCACAAAGATATAATGTTATTTATGTTCTGAAATAAAGAGTTGAAATAAATAACGTTAGTACCTACAAGTATTACCATCAAAAGATATACAAGTTCCTCATACTGCAGAGCAGACCTGTTAGATCTTTTAGTTTGCCTCAATCTTGAATGTCAAGTAACAAACATTTACTTAGAACCCACAGGGGCATAGAGCTTAGGAAGAAGAAAATTGCCTTGTCCAAACTTTCCTTGAAAAAGACACATGCACCCGCATGTTCATTGCAGCACTATTCACAATAACCAAGACATGGAAACAGCCTAAATGTCCATCGACAGATGACTGGATTAAGAAGATGTTGTATATATACACAATGGAATACTACTCAGCCACAAAAAAGAACAAAATAATGCCATTTGATGCAACAGGTATGGAACTAGGGACTCTCATGCCAAGTGAAATAAGTCAGAAAGAGAAAGACAAATACCACATGATATCACTTATATCTGGAATCTAATATACAGCACAAATGAACCTTTCCACAGAAAAGAAACAAACTCATGTACTTGGAGAACAGACTTGTGGTTGTCGAGGGGGAGGGGGAGGGAGTGGGATGGACTGGGAAATTTGGCATTAATAGATGCAAACTATTGCCTTTGGAATGGATAAGCAATGAGATCCTGCTGTATTGCCCTGGGAACTATATCTAGTCACTTATGATGAAGCATGATGATGTAACAAAAAGGAACGTACACATGTATGTGTGACCGGGTCACTTTGCTGTACAGTAGAAAACTGACAGAACACTGTAAACCAGCTATAATGGAAAAATAAAAATCACTATCAAAAAAAAAAAGAAAAGAAAATTGCCTCATCCTCAAGCAACTTATAATTTGATTTGGAGAGGGGGAGAAATAAGACATAAAACAAAATACGGTAAGGGTTTCATGCCAGAGTGCTAATTTGCATAACACTCAGGAACTCTGGAAAACTGAGTGAGGCTGTGTGAGATTTCTCTATGTACCAGGACCCTAGAGGTCTCCTAGGAGACACAATAACGAGACTTTTGGTCACCTTTTTTCCACGTCAAAGGGAAAAAGAGGCTCCAAATAAAATGGACAGAAAATTCTGTCTTAGCCTCTTTAGGAAGTACACGAAGAAAAAGGGGAATTTACCCTGAAAGGAGAAAGTTTTGGTCCAGCGCTGGACCCCTGGTTTGCATAAGGAGGGAGTAACACTTCAGAGGGGGATACAGGAGGAGGATACAGAGGGGGATTCCACTCGTTCTCTGAGGAATTTGATCTCAATACTTCATAAACTGAATAAGCAACCCCTTTCTTGGGGTCAGTAAAAAGCTCAGAGTCCACATTCTCTAACTGGGAAATATCTTGGTGAGCTTGGGCCGCTGTAATGAAATACTCCAAACTGGGTGTGGCCTAAACAACAAGCATTCATCTCTCACAGTTCTGGAGACTGAATTACAGGGTGCCAGCATGGTTGGGTCCCAGTGAGACCCTTTTCCAGTTGCCAACTTCTTTGATCCTCAGGTGCAAGAAAGATGGCAGGCTAGCTTTCTAGCCTTTTTTCATAAGGGCACTAATCCTGTTCACGAGGGCTCCACCCTCATGACTAATTACCTCCCTAAGGCCCCACCTCCAAATACCATCCCATTGAGATTCAATTTCAGCACAGGACTTTCACAGGGACACGTTCAGTCCGTAACAAGATGTATTACAAGTTATTATTCTATCATCCTAAAACTGTACATTTAGGTTGTGCAGATAATTTCTGACATTAATTTGTGCTTTTAGATCTACCTTCCTCTTACCCATCCAAGACTCTGTATTACCTTGAGTCTCCTGGATTCTGTTTCTAGATTCCAACGTAGGAGTTACTAGATTCCATCCAAGTTTTCTTTTCTTGATAAACCAGTGATCTTCAAGAGCACACGACTGGATTGTTCCCAAAGGCAGAGAATGGAAGCATGGATTTGACGGTGACCCTTACCTCTCCCTTGCCCACTGCCTGCTCCACAACAATTACATGCAGCTGGAGTGACCTTTCTACAACGGAAAGCGAATCTTACCATTCTCAGTGGCCCCCATTACTCCCAGAAAGTAGCCCAAACACTTTGGCCTGGCTGATAGGCCCTTCCGGATCTGAATTTGGCTAATCTGTTTATCTCCACCACATCCCATGAAACGTGTACTTCCTCCCCAACCCCCTGCATTTGATGTCTCAGTCACAACATCCTTGTCTCCACCACAGCATTACTCTCTTCTGTTTTTCCCATCCTATTTTCATCCAGGGCACCTTGGCTTTCTTCTCTTACTAAGTCCTACTGTCTCTTACAGTTAACTTAAATGTCAGCGTGTCAGGAAGCCTCTCCTGACTCCAGGTTCGCATGAGTGGACTGTTTCATGGAGCGCCCCAAGCGCCCTGCTGTTTTCCTGTCAGAGTGCTCACCACATGGCACGTACCGGTCTGTTGACTTGTATTTCCGTCACTAGACCGGAAACTTCATGACGCTAGGGTTCACGTTACTTTCCTCATTTCTTACCAGGCTGAGTCATAGCTGCCTTCCTTCCTTTCAGCGACACTGAACTATGTGCAGTTCCAGGAAGTTCGTACCATCTTCCCGGCTGCTCTTTGCACATACAGTTCACTGGACCAGTCAGACCATCCTTAAACATCTCCTCCGGTCAGTCTCCGTCCAGAAAATGCCTCCTTAGTCTTTAGAACCCATCTTCAACACCCACTGCATCTCGGGGCTACATCCCGGGGTTCCTCTGGGTATCATAATCTTCCTACGTTTATCTTTGCGTACCTGTATTATAATACATATAGAAATAGGTTATAATTAAGACATGTGGAATCTAATAAGAAATGATACCTATGCACAAAACAGAAACACTCAAAGATTTCAAAACAAAACTTATGGTTACTGAAGGGGAAACGCTGGAGGGATAAATTATGAGGTTGGGATTAACAAATACACATTACTACATATAAAATATATAAGTGACAAGCACCTACTGTATAGCACAGGGAAATCTGCTCAATACTGTGTAATAACCTATATGGGAAAAGAATCTGAAAAGGAATTGTTATATATATACATGTATAACTGACTTTACTGTACCTGTGAAACTCACACAACATTGTAAATCGACTGTACTGCAATGAAATTTAAAAAAATAAAAAAGAATATGAAGAGCTCATCTAAATACATTTTCAGAACTTGTTATGCAGCTATTAATCTAATAATGTTTCTTTTAAAAAATGTTATTAATTTTCTCCTTTTACTATAAAAATATATATTTGTTCTTTTTTAAATTAAGTAATAGAAAAAATTTAAAAGATGACAAGTCACCACTAAGCTCGCCACACTGAATTAAGCAGCATTAACTTTCAATGACTATTATTTCAGAAATCTCTCTGCAACCAAGGGGAATGATGGTAGTAGAACAGAATATAAATATCATAAACTTTGACAAAGGGGGATAAGTAGATCAATAGGAGGAAAGAGTTTTATGCCAATGTATCATTATACACTGTTTTTTGAAACAGTTTAAAATTTTGCTTTAAGTGAACTGTATAAAAAATTAATAAAAATAAGATTTGTTTCATAAGGGAATATTAGTGTCTGGAAAGTCACCTAATATTTAAAGATGAATAAAACAGAAAGTGAAGAGCCATGATAACTTAAAATTACCTGTTTCAATTTTTAAGCATATCAACTGACCATCTTCTATAAAAAGACTTTATAATATGTTGCTTGTTATTTTTACTACATTGAAATTTATTACTTATATGCATATGTACAAGTCATATTTATACCATGCTCTGCAATAGCAATTTCCACAGGTGTTATCAAGCATTTCATTTTTTTCTTTTTGCTTTAATTTTGACATTGCATTGGTACTGTTGCTCTTTATTCCACACGCATCTCCATGGTGCAACCGAAAGATATAATACCATGGGCCCAGGAGTGAGTCTTCAGTTAGTTATGTCTATTTACGAGACTAATTATACATGATTTTCCACTTATAAATTGCAACATCATTTAAATAACTTAATACGAGTAGTGGTAATGTTAACGTTATATTTATTTAAGGTTACAATTTAGAATACAATTTGAAGACATAAATACAATTAGGTAGATTTATACAATTACATTGTTTACTTGGTACTTTATACCTGCCCACAAATACTGTAGTCCAGTTTTTCTCCGTGATTTTAGAAAAATTACCCCACCTATTACCTGATCATCACGCCATACTGGGAGGTGGATAAGGTCAGACAAAACCTTGGTGCTTCAGAGTGCCTTGGCATCAAAAACTCTCCCCAGGAGTTTTTCTCACATGTCAATAATTTCTCATCCTATCAATCACCAGTAGTCTCTTTTCAGGCTTGATTTGTGAGGGTTTTTGTTGTTGTTGTATTTAAGTAATGACATTGACCTTCATTCTAACTCCTTAGCTTCAATTGTTTTCATGCTTTTTCTTCTGTAAGCAGCAGTAGAAAGAGAATTATTACATTCTTAGGTTTCATATAAGCAATGTAAATCTCCGCTATTTTATGTTTTCTACTAAGCTCTGAGTATATCTATTTTTCTACCTGATCACCTTTTCATTTCCCTCCATGCTTATTTCTTACAAAATTTTTCTTCTCTCATTCTGATAGCTCTGCAATATTGTCTATTTGTGGTTCATATTTAAACTCATCAAATGCTTTGCTTTTCTTTTTCTTTTTTTTTTTTCCATTTTGTCTTTTCTAGGGCTGCACCTGCAGCATATGGAGGTTCCCAGGCTAGGGGTCTAATCAGAGTCATAGCCGCCTGCCTAAGCCACAGGCACAGCAATGTGGGATCTGAGCCACATCTGCGACCTACATCACAGCTCACGGCAACGCTGGATCCTGAGCGAGGCCAGGGATTGAACCCGCAACCTCACGGTTCCTAGTCAGATTCGTTAACCACTGAGCCACGACGGGAATTCCATACTCTGCTTTTCTTGTAAGCTTTACAACCTGGTTTCTTTCAAAGGGACCATATTCTTTTTTCAATCACTGTTGTACTTTTCGAGTGCCCCTTGAAGAGTGTTCAATAATGCAGATTCCTTTTACCGTAGATAGGGCTTCATATTCTTAGAAAGCATAGACTACATTTTTGTGGCAAAAGTTATAAAATATTACGTTTTAATCCAACAATGCCACTTTAATGAAATAATAAGAGATATGGGTAAAGAAGCATAAAGGGATATTCACTTTAAAATTATCTAAAAAACTGGAAATAATTTGAATTTTCAACAATAAAAAGTGCTCACCAAGTGATGACAACCTGTGTTATGGAATATAATATATCTTTAAAGTCATATTACAGAATCGTGAAATACATAGTAAGATGTTTACAATATTTTGCTAAGGAAACAAAGCCATTTGATCCCATTTTTATAAAGATATAATAAGACCTATGTATGTAGCACGGATCGCTCAAAATTTTAGCAGTTGTTATTTTTCATTGATGGGAGAATTAAGATTTGACTTTTTAAAAATTGAAATACAGTTGCTTTACAATATTGTGTTAGCTTCAGGCGTACAGCATGATTATCTTTGCAGATTATTGTCCATTATAGGTTATTACAAGTTATTGGGTATAATTCCCTGTGCTATGCAATAAATTCTTATTGCTTATCTACTTTATACGTAATAGTTTGTATCTATTAACCCCACAGCCCTGATCTGTCCCTCCCCACTTACGTCTCCCCTTTAGGAAGCACTAGCTTGTTTTCTGTATCTAGCAGCTATCACTTCAGGATGGAGATATTGCTGTTGTTTTTCTTTCTGTTTGTCTACAGTCTGTAAGCTTTGTGCACTGAAAATGTATTACTTTGTATTTTAAAAAAAATAAAAACGAAAACCATTGACTTGGCTCAACCCATTTTGGTTACAAATTCTTCACATTAAATTTTTTTTTTCCCAATTAATCTTTTGAAACACCACTGACCTTGTTAACAGGAAGCTCATTATCTCAGCCTCTTCTAAAACCCCACCTCGCTTCAAATAGGCTGGTGCTCTTCCAAGGTCCTGGTGGAGGAGAGAACTAAAAGTTCCGGTTGGTCCACTGGGACCAGTTCGTGAAGCTGCTCTGAGCCCTCACCCAGTGCCCTCAGGGAGATGCTTTACAGCGGCTGAGGTGGTGCCTCCATGGTCTCCATTCCTCCCCAGACTGCAGAAAACTCTCTTACAGTTCTCACTGTCGTGGTGGCTACTGCTGGAGAGCACAGCAAGGAGTCAGCATGGATTTGTCCAAGAGAGGCTACCTTTCTTCCCCACTGCAAGAGAGTCTGATGGTGCCAGCCCCTGGCAGGCTTAGGTAGGCTGAGCCCTGATCGGCAGCCCCACCTCTCCCTCCTTCCCGGGACCTTAGTGTCCATTTCTGCCAGAGGAACTCAGGAGAAGGTGTCCTCGAGTTCTATCCAAACAGCTCGTGTGAATTTCAAAATCTGCAGGATTGACGTGTGTGGGATGTTACTCTTCCCCTTCCAGAAACCTCCGTGCAAAGTGACCCAGTCTCAACTTTTTCTCCCCCTGCTCTGGTTGGGCAACCTTGCCTAGTGAAATAAGGCATTCCAGGATATCCTTTCTCCTGAATAATGGGCACCCACTTCCCTCACGCTTGCCTTCTAAGAGAGGCAACTTAGATTTTTCTGTAGGTAAGTTCTCTGCCAAGCTTTCTGCCTCTAACAAAAAGCTACTAGGTTAATATAACCGGAAAAAAAAAATCATTACATAAAGAATCAAGGAATGTTTTGAAGCTAGAGTTGAATTTATTTAATTTAATGTATTTATTTTTGGCCGTGCCTGTGGCATGCAGACGTTCCCAGGCCAGGGATTGAACCTATGCCAGACCAGTGACCTGAGTCACAGCAATGATCATGCTGGATCTTTAATCTGCTGTGTCACAAGGGAACTCCTAGAGTTGAATTTAAAGACAGTTTAGTTCACAGCTTTACTTTTACAGATGATAAATCTGAATTTGAGAGGTAAGTCACGTGCATCACAGAGCAAAGTAGAAGAATCAGTGCCAGAATTTGGACCTGCTGTCGCCTCGTCAAGAGTTCTAGATTTTTTTTGTCTTGTTTTGTTACTTGTATGGTCTAATATGGCCACATGGACCGTCTGCTCTAGTTTCTGACTAGAGCCACTATGCACTATTGCCAGCTTTAGCGACAGGGACTTTTTGTTCTATAGTTATATGCATACAAACATGTAAGATTGGGCAAGCAGATACACCTTTTGTGTATATAATTAATAACTCACACTTGAATTTCTGTCTCTCATTAGAGGTCGTTGTCTCACCTTTAACTAGAGAAGACAAGCTTGGTTTTTGTAGAGCTTTGCCCTTTATGTTCAACAATAATAATTCACAGTGACAGATGTAATCCACCAAACTCATTATTTTCGACCCTGATCCATTTATTTTGCATTTCTACCAATACAGTCTTGATGCCTATCGTTCCCTGGACTGGAGTGCTTCATGAAATGTTTTATTGCAATATGTCAGAGTCTAAATAATTAACAGCAGGAATAAGGCCGAAGCTTTCCAAAGTTACCGTGCGTATTATAAAACTGTATGTAATGCACCCTGAACTCACATGAACACGTCCTAGAGATGTGGTTTTGATAAGATGATTACATCTGGGGAAAGAAAAATGGAATCTCTCTCCTCTAGCAGGCCTCATCTCTCCAAAGATTAAAAAATATGCATATGTCCTCAACATATCAAAGGGAAAAAATAAACAGGATTTGAGCCTTTTTTCCCTTTGCCGAGCTAAAATCTCCAAAATCTGTTGTGAAAAATCCCACTCATCATTTAACATATTGCACTATCAGAACAGTTTGCTTTCTTTCCTTCATTTGTGTGCTGTCCAAAGCCTGGGGTGGGATGGAAGGGTATTGCCGTCCGATAGGTGTCGTGGAGCTGTGTGACTGCGCTTCACTTTGAGGGGATCACAGGCAGGTTTGAATCGCAACTATTCAAGCTTGAAGGGAGAGAAACTAAATGAAACACCTGTTTTTCTGATTACTGTACCACAAGGCCTTTTAATTAGTTTGTGGAAATAGGAGTTTTAGCTATTGAAGCATATGGTTGTTTTCCTCCAAGAAAATGGACATGTGACTACACATCGTTAATTTGTGATTATTATGAAAATAAGAATGCAATTTGAAAGATTGTACAGTAACAGATATACTTCCTAGACTAGAAAAGATCTAGAGAAAAAGGCAGGAGAAGTATTCATAAAAAGTTTCCAACTCTTGTGTAAGCACCCCTGATGGAGGGTTTTTATAATGGTCTCCAGAACAGGTATTTACTGCCACTGGAATTTCAATTAGAAATTCAGAATTAAAAAATGTCGATCATCATTTTATGGATATTCATTCTTTTAATCTCATGTAACTCATCTTAAAGATCTGGAGACCAATAAATTAGTGTTTGAAACAGAAGCTAGAAAAACGGGAACGGCCAAGGTGAATATAGTCTTCAAACAATTTCTCTGTATGATCCTCATCATACGGAAGTGGAGACCCTCCTCCAGTGCGTTCGATACGTTCCCACATTTAGTGTGGGCGCAGGAGACTCTATTGGGTTGTAAGGCAAGTCCTCCACTCCGTCGATACCATCCTCAGGTTGTTTAAGGATCTCAACCCTGTAATGTAATTGCAAGTGAAAGAGAAACAATTTGCTTTGCTTCCGATTTTTTTCATAGACACCTTTGCAAAAAAGTTGTTAAAGACATTTCTGTTGGGGGTATTTAGTGTCTACTTCACAGGTATTAACTCACAGGAATCCTAGATATTAGATGGGAAGAGCATGAGATATAGCACACTTGGGATCAGGCCTTATTGTATAACTTTTCCTTAGCCCACTCCTTGTTTTAGGCATAAAAAAGTAAATATGTGAAATATGAGTTTCTCCCTGAGAGAGAGGCTTCTATTGAATTATTGCTTAGTAACGAATGAAATAAGCGTAGGTAGCATGGTGGGAATGCAATAGCTTAAGTGCAAAAACAAAATCTCAAACAAGAAAACAGCTTTGCTATTAATAAAATCATGAGAAACTACAAATAAACTACAAGCATTCACAGCGGCAGAAGTGACTCAACTGTTGTGAAATTTGAATTTCTCCTGTTGTTTATAACTAAGTATGAAACATACCTGGCAACAGCATGAGACAGAACAAGCCTTCTCATTTTTCTGTATAATTTACACCATGTGTTTGGCCAAAAGTGCTGATTACAAAATATGACTGCAGTTGGATAGCACAGCAATATGATTTCCACACCTATGGCATAAGGCTTGGTTTGTTTTGATTAAAGAAATAATTGTGATCCAGTTTCACAATGTTGATCACAATTTCATCACCTGTGCCTGGAAGGAGAGGAAAATATATGAGGAGGATAGCAAAGTGCAAACTCATTAAAAATTGTCTGTAAGAAATTATGATCATGACATTTAAAGCAAAGGTGTGGTAGTATATTTAATTAAACAAAGTTTGCAAAGTGTTTTGTGAATGTTGCTTGGATTGTGAAAACTTAGGACATTTTTTAAAAACTCATGTTTAATGGAATGTTTTGAGAGCATCTAACTTGGCGAATAGACAGACACATTACGGTGGAAATTTTCCTCGCATTAAAGTTTGTTTAACAAAAATTCTACTCCAAGAAGGTGCGGTACAAGACACCTATTCAGTTCCTGAATGTCAGAGTCAACACAGTTGTTCATAAGATGTTTACAAGGAACATAAAAAATATTGTAACATATTTTCCCTTAGCTACAAAACGATTCATGGAAGATAACAAATAGCTCATCAAGTTCTTGAATTTTCAGGATGTTATATGCCTAAGTCCATTCTCAGGTAATAAAAAAACTAATAAATGAAAATGAGTCTTAGGAAAACACTGTCAAGTTTTCAATCTCTTTATCTTTTGTCTCCATGGAACTCTAGATGATGCTAAAAGCAGGGCAGAGTAAGTCAGATACTCTTTCACTTTTCATCAAAATGTTTGGCCTGAAAAAAAATCCCAAGGGAGGAAATTAAATGTATTTGTTGACAAGCACTGTTTTAAGCAGAATCTGCACCCAAATTTGGATTGGGGTTTGCCATTCAAGTCATACCTGGAACTAATTTTTAGAGAGATAATTCAGTTAATCAATTGTATTCTTTTCTGTTCACTGGCTACAGAGAAGTATTAATTTTAAGTATCTATAAACAAAGTTTGAGAAATAAAAATTAAACCTGTGACTTACAAATCTAAGGTGGAAAATTTAACATAAGTATTTTAATATATACATTGAATTAAAAAATTAAATTACTGAAGTCCTTTTTCAACATTTTCACAGTAGCACCTCATACCAAGAGGCTTGGAGAGGGAGAGAAGAGGATTATGAGTAGCAACGTGAAGGGAGAGGCCCGTGAGATGAAATGGAACATGACATGTACCGCACACAGGAGACCTGTGTGATGCGGACTGATGGCAGCAGGGCATGGGGTTTACCGCGTGGAACCTGCAGTGTGGTTAGTGGGGGCTGGGCAGTGATACACTTATGCCAACAGGTAAAAACATCCTGCAGTGTGGGACCTGGTGCCACACTTGAAATGGATGACAACAGCAAGCTACAGAAGCTTGGAGTTGGAAGACCCATCTGAGGGGAGGGAGAAGGTCACTGGGAGAAAGTTAAGTCCAAGTTGGTCTTTAAAGATGAATCAACTGCAGCAGATTGGGGAGAGGATCTTTATGCACAAAGATTCAATTCTAGGAAACAGGGCAAACATAAGTCAATTATACCTTGTAGCGTTAGAAGACATTGTGGCTGACGGAACATTTTCATAAGCCATATCTCGTACAATTCTCACCATACCACAGAGATAGGTGGGATGGTTGTTACTACACAGTTTTACGGATGTGTAAAGTGCAGTTCAGAAAAGCTACCATAAGAACTGGTGTTGAATCTCAAACAGGTGTACTTGACCTTCTCTGGCTTACTATAACAGCTGAGTTCCAGTGACGGGAATGCCACAGTGTACTGGCCACAGCAGGAGAAGCACTGCCTCTAGGATGACTGAAAGAACCCAGATTCACATAAAAATGTGAAGAAATAAATTCCAAAAAAGCCCACCTGAAATAATTCATGAACTAAAGATAATGACTAGTAAAGACATTTTTAAGAATTATTTTCAACTTAATGCTAGGATGAAGCTGCAAAAGAAAGATTAACAAGAGTAAGACGATAACAGCAAAGGAAAAACAAACAAAAAATAGAGACGAAAGCAGTGGAGCATATCAATCCATAGTGGAGAGTTCTACATGATTCGTATTTTCCAGTCTCTGCAACCTCTGTGGAGGGTAGCTCACCTGCTGTAATACAGTGATCTCCACGCATCCCAAAGCACGGTGCTCCCTGTATACATTTTACCATGGACCTATGTGACCTTGATACCTGAACACCTGTCATCAAGCAAAGGCCATCTTTCCAATATGTCAACAGAAATAGGTCCTTTAAGCAAGTGGCATAATTTTTGAGGCCAATTGGTCTACCAACATGCATTCTGCTATCTCAGAACAACATACAGAGACACAAGAGTTTAAAAGGAATGAAAATATATTCAATCCATAATCAAATGAAAATGTTTGGGACCAGTGCCAGAAAGTGTTCCTGAATTAGACTTTCTTCAGCACCTAAATTTAGCCATCTGGCATTCTATTTTAAGAATCACTCAAATGTTTGAAATGAAGGATTTGCCTTTTGATGAGGAAACCATAATTTCATTGTAAATATGGAACACGTTGCCCTTGACTTAGTGTCCTGAATTTCATATGATGAAAGAGGTGACATCATCGGCCAGTAGTGGGGAAAGAAACTGTCAACCCAAAAGAGTACTGCTCCAGAGTATCGGTAATTGTTACAGTGAAAATTATTAGTAAAAAAGTTCAAACTTATTATTAAGGGCTAAAGAATTATATAATTAAAGCAGTGTACTGCAGGAGATTTATTAAACTACTGATTACTGTGGGAAGAAGTCTGAAATGTTGTTAAAGGGTATGGTGTTCTTATATTTTATTTCCATAAAGACTGTAAAGCATACTTGCAGTAGCATTTGCTATTAATTAAATAATCTGATGTTATTACAAATATTAGTATCCTTTAGAAAGCTAATTTATTATTTTTTTTTTTTAGGGCTGCACCTGCCCTGCAGCATATGGAGGTTCCCAGGCTAGGGGTCCAATTGGAGCTACAGCCGTTGGCCTATGCCACAGCCACAGCAACGCAGGATCCGAGCCGTGTCTGTGACCTACACCACAGCTCACCATGAGGCCGGATCCTTAATCCACTGAGCAAGTCCAGGGATAGAACCCGCAACCTCATGGTTCCTAGTCGGATTAGCTTCCGCTGCACCACAACAGGAACTCCAAGAAAGCTAAGATATTTTTAATTAATTTTTATTAAGTTGATTTACAATGTTGTGCCAATTTCTGCTGTACAGCAAAGTGATACTCATATAGACATTTCCTTTATTGTATGATCTTCTGTAGAAAGCCAAGCTATTTTAAATTCAGTTACAACAAAAGAAACTAAAATTTCCTCAGAAATCTGATTGTGATTTAAGAGTTCTCCTTTATTTAATGGATACTATTATTCAACTATAATGTTAGATATTATCCTAGGTGTTGAGGCCACAATCATTACGCCTGCCTGAAGCGTATAGGCTAGTGGGAATTATAAAGAAATAAACGAGCAGTTAATATGATGTGGTGAGGTTCTGGGATAGCATGCTTGGAAAGTGAGTTCCTAAAAATATATGCTTCCTATTACATTATTTTTAAAGAAACTGCTATGACCTGGACCTAATTCTCTATGTGGATTTAAGTTTTACTGTATTAATTGTAATAGAGTCTACTCTTTGCCAAGCACCTTATGAAGTCTTTTGCATTCATCCACCCAGATGAATTTGGAGCTGAGAGGCAATAAATCAATCACATGGTAATGTCCCATCACTTCTGCTGTATTTCATCGGTCGCACAGCTCTGGTCCCCTCTGGGAGGGGATTACGCCAGGATGTGAATCCCAGGAGGCAGCAGTCATTGGCCATCTTGGAGGCTGGCTACCGCACTCTAACCTCTAGTGCCTAATCACTCCCATACCTCCTGACGGCAAGAAGCACCTGTATTAGTTTTCTATCACTGTTATAACAAATTACGGCAGACTCATTGGCCTGAGACATCACAAATCAGTCTTACCATTCTGTGGGTCAGGAGTCCGACATGTGTCTCACACGGCTGAGATCAAGGAAGGTGTCAGCAGGGCTGGGCTCCTTTTTGAAGACCTTGAGGGGGCACTCCTTTCTTTGCTTGTTCAAGTTGTTGGCAGTTTGGCTCTTTGCAGGTCTAGGTCTGCTGTTCCTGATTTCCTGTCAGCTGTCAGGTAACCTTCCCCAAATTCTACAACCTGCCTCCTTCCTCTGTCCTCAAAGTCAGCAATGGTTCACTCAGATCTTCTCATACTTTGAATCCTTTTTTTTCTGCAAGAGCTGCCTCCAAAGAGGCCCTCAGAGGACCCCTTGGATCATGGTTATCATAACGAGTCTTGGAAAAAAATATCCTTCTGTTTAGTTGTTTTTTTAAGGAATTGTGAATATCCATCTAATCCCCAAATCACAGCTGAGATGAGTTTGCATTCTCTTTTAAAAAATGAATAGCTTGGTTAATGTAAATGCAAGACTTTTTACATGATTTATAATGGGATTTTCATATACCCCCAAGAAACATAATACACCTGGCACAAGAAAGATATATTGCGATGTTAGCAGTTATAAATACATTTGAAATAAAACTTTCAAGGATAGTATTAATGAATTTTAGAAATTAGTTTAGTTAATCTGGCTCATTTACGCACACAATAGTTAAATTCTAATTTACTGCTCTATGAGTTTTAAAAGTTTGCTTCTTTCACATACTCCTTAGTTTTAATTTACTGTAAAACACTTTCCTGTCAGAGACTACTTTATTTGTATGCTCCCATTATTTGCAAGTTACTCCCAATTCAAGCAGCAAAAAGTCTGTAGTTGCACAATATTTTTCACTTCCATATTCCCTTTCAAGTGATTCCATCCAGCAGATAATGGCCATCACTTTCAAAGTGCTTTAAAAAGCACAGCACATTAGATGCAGTTGAATAATGAGTTCTATGTGATGATGAATAATGGAATGATGAATGAGTATGAAAATTAATATAGAGAGAAAGCCATAGACAATTATGTAAAGATAATTTAAAATAACACTATGATCTTTAATCATTTAAATGACCATGTTGCATCTGTATTTTCAATATTTTCCAAAATATCACTTAACCTAAAGTACCCATTACTATCATTTTTTTTTTGGAAAAGTATGTCTCTTTAGAGAACACCATAAAATTATTACCAGTCTTTCCTCCAGCAGGCACATATATGCAGTTCATGCAATTTGTGTATCTTCTTAAGCCATAAGTAGAGTAAATTGTACCTTAATGTACCATACCTATAGGGTTAAAATTATGAACTGAGTGTGAGAAGGGTCATTTATGGTAAAACCTACTTTTTAATGATATTACTGGCTGAGAGAGATTTTTTTCCAAGGCCAAAATGTATAAGACAACAGGATTCTTTATAATGAAATTAGCTTCTACACAAAATACATGATATTAAGTCAAGCAGATTAAGGGATATCAGTTTTTCTTTTTCTTTCAGGGGGCACCTGTAGCATATGGAAGTTATCAGGCTAGGGGTCGAATAGGAGCTGCAGGTGCTGGCCTACACCACAGCCAAATCAAAGCCAGATCTGAACCTCATCTGCAACTTACACCACAGCTCATGGCAATGCCGAATCCTTAACCCACTGAGTGAGGCCAGGGATTGAACCTGCGTCCTCATGGATACTAGTCGGGTTTGCAACAGGAACTCCAAAGGGTATCAAATATTTTATATTTGGCTGGCCAGACAGTCCAAATTTCTTATTTTAGGTACATGCACTGTAGGTGACATCAAGAACACGCCTCCTAGCCCGTCTACACATATATTTACTAATTATCAACTCATGTATTCAACTCATGTAGAAATTAGGCTGAACAGATTAAGGCAGACTTTAGAGTTTTTGTGTAATAGCTGAGTCAAAATTTCCGAAATGCCAGTCTACATACCTTTGGGTACAGCTTGTCTGATAGGCAGCATGGAAAACCAGAAAAAGGATGGAATATAATGCAAAAGAAGTTTCTAATTCAGTCATAATGGTGTTAGCTCTTGAGAGAAAATTAGCCCTGGAAAGAAAGTGTAACAGAAAGCAAGACAAGCCAGGGCAGAATTTTGCACATTCCAGTGAAAGTTTTAAGGCGCTCCTATCCTGATATACCCTTAGAGGATGTGACCCAGGTGAGACTTACCTGCTGAAGGCAACTAATCCACAATGAGCAAATTATCCTCCCCTGAGGGTCAAGCTATAATGTCAGCCACATGCTTCGGAAAGAAAAAAAACCATGTGTTCCTAGAACACCAGGGGCTAGCAGAGGCTTGCCTAGAGGTGGAACTGAAATACAAGCTGAGAATTTTTAGTTGATTTAGAATGAGGGGGTGTTCCAATTAGGTGACTAAACGTTTCTGACAAGAAAAAGATTCTAATAAGGAAACAACAGTGGCCTCGTACAGAAAGGAATTTAACAAGTTTTGGCACTTTAAAGTGCCCTAAGGAGGCAAGTGATGAAGTTGAACTTCTAAAGTTGGGGTTGATTTGGTTCCAATATGGCGTGGGATTTTAAAAAAATTAGTAAAGGATAATGACCATCTAATAGAAAATACCTCTTCTTCATTCCCCCCGACCTCTTTTCTCTTTCCTCAAATGTGTGCACGTACATGCATACACACATTGCCCCGAACCACAATACACAAACTGCCTTACATTTGCAAGGCGGAACAGTGCTGCTATTTTTGGAAGGATGCCTAAAGATGTCACTCAAAAATGAACCTCCAGCTACTGAATCCAAAGGAAAATCTAACACATCCATGTAATATGTGCTTTTATGGATAATAAGAATTGAAAGGAAATACTCTATAATGTCATTTAATGTGGCTGTGAGCATATAAGCAGGTGAAAGCAAAGGAGATATGTTCTTGGGAACTTTAAATGCTGTTTTGTAGCTGTAATCGTGAGATTAAGTGAAAGAGACTGTCAAATAAAAGAGAATGCCATTTTTAAATATTAGACAGTCATTGCAATTTCTTGGTATATTTATTTTTTAGTAAAGCCAAAGATGTTATTTAAAATCAGTGGGTCTATGTGAAATAGATGACAGATAAGGGATCATGTTATAATAGGCATAACATTCCAGCTATGTTTTGACAATGCTGAGTATAAACCACAATGGCTCAACAGGTAATGTTCATAATGGCTAACCTTTATATCAACTTCTTACTTTCTGTTTACTTGGTATAAATGTATACTCTTCTAAGTGATGATTTGGCTCTTAGAGAGCAAGTTACAGCAGTTAGAGAGAAAAACAGGACAATGAAACTAACTTGCTATTATGGGATTCCTAAAGCAGCTACCTTGGATAAATTAAATCTTCATTTTAACTAAGTCAGTTACTTTCCTTACCATCATAAGGCAGCTTCACGATGACAAAGAACAAGTCAATTCAGTTCTCATACACACACTTCATATACATATACATACATATAGATACATGCAATCTGTTAAACATGTATGGATTAGTTGTAGTGAATTTAATTACTTAAAAGAGCCAGAGGTTCTTTACAAATTTAAACACAAGGAAAAGTATATTTATTTGTAATATACTTCCTCTTGTGAACATTTTATCTTCTATGATAATTTGGTAAATTAAAATGTTCACACTTACAATTTTTAATTCTTTTATATATATATATAGATATAGATATATTTTTTTAATACTGTACCTGGGAATTACCTTGTTTATCAGCCAGCTAAAATCTCCTTTAAAATATTGTAGGTTTCCTATGTATCAGATTATAGTCAAATACATGAGAGAAAAGCCATCCTCACAAACCCCTTCAAATGAGGCACTTCTCTACTTTGGCCTGTGAGTAGGATGAAGAGAAACAAAGCCCTTAAGATTATTAGAAGCTCTTTTGTTCAGATCAGTCACTGACTTCTGTCATTCTGAGGTCTTTACCATAAAACTTCCAGCTGCAGTCTTGAATTAATCTTGACTCTGAGGCCAAGTTCTTTTGGCAGCTTTGTAATTGCCTTTTTCCATAAAAACATTTTTCACTTTGAGGATCTTTTGCTGACTGAAGAAACTTCTCTAGGCATTCTATATTTCCATTAAATTCTGATTAAAAATCAAGTGTTCTTTCTTATATCTTATTTATCTCATATACAGTTAAAAGATGTTTATCAGAAATACCTTATACATAGTTAAAAGAAGACAGCTAGCACTTTCAACATTTGTGGAAGCCTCTCAGCCAAGGCTGCAAATTTTGATGTGCTCTTCCCATCTTCTGGATTACTACAGGGGGCAGTTTCATTAATTTTTCTGCTGTCACAGAATAACGGCTTCCATTTTTTTCAAATAGAGTTGCATTGTAAGTATAATATATACACTAGATTTTAAAGACTTAGTATGAAAAAAGAAAGTATCCCATTTATAATTTTATATTGAATTAAATTTTATATATTTTATATTTATTAATTTCACATTGAATGATATTTTGATTAAAATGTGTTAAATAAAACTTATTAAGATTAATTTTACCAAATGGTTTCTTAAATATGACACCCAAAACACAGGCAAGCAAAAAAAAGGAACAGATAAACTGGATATTATAAAAAGAAAAAACTTGGGTTTTCCAAAAAACCTTTAAGAAAGAAGCTAAGCCATAGATTGGGAGAAAATATTTGTAAATCATATATCTGGTAAGAGACTTGTATCCTGAATACATAAGATCCCCTTAAAACAATGATAAAGACATAATCCAGTTAAAAATAGACAAAGATTTTATAAAGGTATTTATCCAAAGAAAATATGCAGATATCTGCAAGCACATGAGGAGATGCTTTACATCATTAGATATTAGGGAGACGCAAATCAAAACCACAACGATCTACCACTTCACACCCACCAAGATGGCGAAACTAAAAAAGAGCATCGTAAGTGTTTTTGAGGATACGGATAAATTGGAATCCTTATACATCGCTAGTAAAATTATAAAACGGCACAGCTGCCTTGGAAAATGTAAAACGGCATAGTCCTCAAAATGTTAAACGGAGCATTACCACATGACACGGCAATTCCACCCCTTGGTATACATTCAAGACAACTGGAAGCACGTTTCTATGAACTACACGTCCACGTCCCCCTGCCCAGATTTATCCGTGGAAGACAATCCCCATGTGGTGGCATTTTGAATGAGGTCTTGGTGAGATAATTCAGTTCAGACAAGGTCATGCAGGTAGAGGCCTCCTAATGAAACTAGTGCCTCTGTAAGAAGGGATAATGGGGAGCTTCCTCTCTCCCTCTCTCTCTCTTTGGACTTCCAGCCTCGAGAGCTATGAGACGGTCACTTTCTGTTCTTTAAGCCACCTGGTTCTTGGTATTTTTGTTATGGCTCTCCAAGCTGACTAATACACATGTCCAGACAAAAACTTGTACAAAAATGTTTATAGCAGCTTTGTTCATAACAGTCAAAAATGGAAGCAATCCAATACCATAGATTGATAAATAGATACACGAAATGGTTTTATCTATAAAATGAAATATTATTTATCAATACAAAGGAAAGGACTGATATATGCTATGACATGGATGAGCCTCGAAAAACATTATGTTGAGAAGACAGACCCAAAATGCTGCATATTGTACGATTCTATTTATATGAAATATCCTGGAAAAGGCAAATTCATAGAGTTAGAAAGTAGATTCTAGTTGTTTCCAGAGTTTGGGAGGGAGGAAGAACTGGGCTGTGACCATTAGTGAGTATAGGGCTTCTCTGGGTGATGAAAACGCTTTAAAATCCAAGAGTGGTGATGTCACGTATGTACTAAAACCACTGGATTGTGCATGTAAGGGGGTGAATTTTATGATATGCAAATTATATCTCAATAAGACTGTTATAGAATATTGATTTTTTAAACTTTAAAAATATGGCTACTAGAAATTTGAAATTACCTATTTGTCTGCATTATATTTCTAGTTTTCTAGGTGGCCAAAGGCAAACTTTTACAGATGGAAGTTGTGGGATATTTAAATTCAGTGGCGACTTTACAGCTAGAATAGAGAACAGCTGTTTAAGAAGGGTAATTTATTAGGAGAGTTAAAGTTATTGTTTGGCTGAAATAAAAGAGGGTTTGTAGGAGATAAAGCTTGTTTTAGAAAGTGTGCTAATGTAGTGGAATGTCTTGAAAGCCACAGAAAAAAGTTTGTACTTGAGGATCAATTTTTTACATGTATCTCTCTTTTCTGTTTTACTAGCTGTTATAGGACATATTTCCACTTAGAAGACACTTCTTCAGTTAATTATTTTATATGAATATGAGGGCAAGTGCTAGAGTATGTTGATAGGATTTTCCAATATTTAGTTGTCTCAAAAAACTCCAAAGATTATCCCCAAAATAAAATATTTTAAAAAGGGCACTTGGTAAGACCAGTCTTTTAAAACAGAAAATGTTTTATTTTAGATTCTTTTAAAAGTATTTCTAAGTGATTTTGGCCATTGTGGTTAAAGTTTCCTTGTCTTTGCCTTATATGTTATTTTTAAAAATACAGTCAAATAACTCCAAAATATCAAGGCCCCAGAATAATTCTGAGAGAGTGCCCAGTACAGCAGGAGCAATCCATCGCTTTTAGGAACTGATGCATAAAAGCATTGCTGTTATAAAAGAGTAGCACTTGCTGTTGTAAAGGATTTTTGTTTTAAATGAATATGTTGTTTGAAATTCCATTGCCATCTTTCAGATCTAGAGATGCAGTAAAATAATCCCTTGGCTTCTCAGTAGTGAATTCAGAAGGTGGGGGTGGGGGGTCAACATGGTAGTGAGAAGAAGGAAGTAAAAAAACGCATATGCATATATGTACGTATGTGTACATATATGTACACTTTACTCTTATTTTTTCTTATTTTATGTTTATAGACATTTTCCTGTGTTTCTTTCGGCTAACGGAAAACCTGAAAATTTTGGTGGGTTCGTGAAGGTGTTTGGGGTCCTCTGGCTTCAAAAAGCCTTGTCATTCAATAACTGTCGATGGGTCATTTAGTTTACCTTGTGTCTGTGCTAAAATATAATTAAGAATTGTCACAACTGTCCAGTTTAGTCAGGGATATATATGCTTTCTGGCTTTTAAAGGAAAGATTCAATGGAAAATGATTTTTTCTGAACTTTGAAATGTGTCATTAATTGCCTCGTGTCTCCGATTCACTTACCTACACCTCTGGTTGCTGAGCGTAGAGAAGTGTCAACACTTAAAGAGATGCACAGACCTTTGTACTTGTCGTGCTTTGCTCAAGTCTAGACTTGCGCACCGTACAAAACAGTTCTTCAGCAGATCTGAGAGGAGAAATTCTTTTGAAGAATTGTGGATTGCTATAATAAAGTTCAAGTTTATGTGACTTTAAAAAACCACCTATACGATGTTCTCTATTTTTTACTTGGTTCTGAAGCATCGGGGGCACTTAACATATAAAAGAATACTTATTTATAACAATTAAAAAGATATGTCTCAAAATGAAGTTCAATGACAAATTGAGAAATGTATTATACATTATTCTATGAATATGGGTATCTCGTAAAGCAATCTGCTTTAAGAAATAGTATACAGAAAATATCTTTATGGTAGATGTATAAAGTAGTTTTAAAGTTGTATACTTCATACCACACTAATTTTTTAAACAATGTTAACCAGGAATACAGTTTGAGGCAATGTTACTAACTCGAATGTTTATTTAAACCAGAATACTGTAATTCTTGACCTTAGAGAAATGGGAACAGATTTTATTGGTTAGAATGTTGTTAATAGTTTACGTTTAAGTATTTACATTGTATAATAATATATATTATCTCATATTCCACTTCAATTGGTCTGCTTTCATAACTTCAACAGGCTTAGATACTTGTTCTCAAACTGTGGTTCCCAAGACCAGCGGCATCCGCATCTCTCATGATGTAAATTCTTGAGGCTCATCTTAGACTTATTAAATCAGCAACCTGCAGGGGGGAAGTCTGGCCATCTGTGTTGTAAAAAGCCCTCCCGGGTTACCGTTATGCAAGCTCAAGTTTGAGAATCACTGGTCTGAGAAAACCACGACACCCCCATTTTGCCTGTCCATCATCGGGTAGGACGCACACATGACAAATTCTGGCTAAAAAGCTGTAGAAAACCCTCTGGAGGGCTGTTCCGCAAATGTTTTCACTCTACCAATAGGAATCTTGGAAAGGATCTGCCCTCCTCTCTCCGTCTAGAATTTGAAACTGCTGTTTGACGGTGAGAGTGGCCACACGGATTTATTTGCTGAGGAGCGGACAACCCCCAGGGTAGAGAAGGACACGCTGAAGGAGTCAGGTTTTCTGTTAATTGCAGTCAAAAGCTTGATAACTGTGACACACATCAGAGGAAGGAGCTATTAGTCTCCAGTTTTAGGGCAATTCAGTCTCCAGTTTTAGGGCAATTGTTACCTCTCTCAAGGGCATCTGTTTTTATTTTATTTTATTTCAGTTTTTTGGCCGCACCTGGGGTCAGGGACAGAACCTCTGCAACAGCTGTAACCCAAGCCACAGCAGCGACACCCTGGCTCCTTAGCCTGCTGTGCCACCAAGGAGCTCTGAGAATTTGTATTTTAGATCCTTTATTTGTGTATGAAGTACACGTGTCCTGTTATAGGAATTCGAAGCATCAGAGCAGAGTAGGGAAGATCCGAGTGCAGGGCTTGTATGTGTACCTCCGTGTGGGGATGTGGGTCGCAGAGGGCCCTCAGACACTTCTAGAAGTGCTACCTAGCTCCGAGAATTTTCAAAGATGAATTCTACATCTAGGGCTGGAGCAGAAGGTCATATTCCCAGTGCACAAAACTGCTTGTGATGTTTCACGTTGAAAATTAAAAAAAAAATAATGGCAGGTGTTCTTTCCTGCTATTTTGGCAGAAAGAGAGCAGAACAAAAGGCCCGAAGAGGATAAGCCCCTTTCCAGGAAGAGAGCATTTTAAGAAATCTCTTCATAGATCATGGGAGGTACACAGCGTGTCCCATTATACGGATCCCAGGCAGACTGAGAGGGACCACCCACTGATGGGAAGATAAACACGACCCCCCACAGGTGCAAGGATGGATAAGCAAGATGAGACTGGTGGCAACTGGTGAGCTTCCCTCAGCCTGGGGCACAGGAGGAGTCAAGACAGGTAGAAGGCCTGACTCTCAGGAGGCCCTGTGACAGCACGACATAATTTATAAAATAATTAGGCCTCCATTTGGACTGGTATTTGGCGGTATAGAAGCCCGTCAACTGTCAAAACAGGAACGTTTTTTCCATCGGTTAACTAAAGAACGACCTAATTTGGGAGGAAGTGCGTGAGCTTAAGTATAGCCAGGAGCTGTGCCAGTGTTAACCACCGGGGTGTTGGGTACGGCAGGTCCCCTGTTGCAGCTGGTCCAAATAAAGATGTTCTGTCCAGGGTGATGTGTTCAACCGCACCTGCTCACAGCCCATCGCTGTCAGCAGTGAACGCGTCTGGGGGCCGGTTTTCAGAAGCACACCACCCCTTTCCCTAACTTCAGTCCCATCCTTAGATCCTCTGAAGAGTTCACCCACGCTGTCCAGGACACATTCAGAACTCTGTAACGTCCTTTAGAAAGCACATGCCTTGAAGGAATCTGCAGATGATCTAAAATAAAGCCTCATTTTCCCCTGAATACTTTTATCACCTGCTCTGCAGCCATATTGGAAGTCTCTCCTTACCATTTGCTCCGACATCATGATTCTGTGCCCCGGAAGTGGAGGGCAGCGTGCAAGGGGTTTGCAAAATTTCCGGGGTAGACATGCTCGAGTTCCTGGAACATTCAATTTTCTCCAGGTTTCGGCTAAAAACATCTTTAAGATGAACACAGATATTCTACAGAATAGCATATAAATTGAAATAAAATGTAATACTTCCAATATACGGTTTGGTTTCAGGTGGCTGAAGTGCTTTTATGTCTTGAATAAAGACTCAGGGTTTTTTGTTTGTTTGTTTTGTTTTGTTTTCTTTGCCATTAAAAGTAGGAGACATCAAAAATACTGCTTGGGAGACCTGTGTCCCATTCCCTAAGCAGAGTGACAAGTGGGTCTGGATGAGTTATTCCTATAAAGAGGTTATGCATCCAGGATTCACAGTTTAGAGTTACCTGTCCATATTAAAATATTTTTTGTTTTACATTTTATTGACCCTTTAATGTGGGCTCTTCCATCTTCTTATAAAACATTTCCTATTTTTTTCTATATTACTTTCTGCAATTGCCTTCTTCCCTAGGCCTGTCCCTAGGCCTGTCACCACTTGGATCTTTGCCACTACGCTTCCTAACCATTGCCACCATCCCTCAAACCACCCACAACGTGCCTTCGCGTCTATTCTCAGTCACTTGGTCCTGCAACATGCAGTCACTGCGCTCTGGGCTTGATGTTCTGGGTCTTAATTAACACTCAGTAACTGATCTGTAGGTTCTGGGAGATGTGTTTCAGGGGACAGAGGGAGTGAGTGGTAAACAAACAAGCCAAGGTCAAGTCTTTCCAAAGCTGACCCTTATGTATGGTTCTATCGGGAAAGGTAAAAAAAAAAAAAAATTGGTTAGTTTATTTACTGTGGTGAAGAAAAAAGAAACATGTCAAATTGATTGACATTCTATAAATTCAACAAACTAACTGAATTTATCACCTTTAACAAGAGGTCTGATGGACCAAGAAATCTGACAACATGAAGTTGACTGATTTTGGCCATGATGATGAAACTAAAAGAGGCTTGTACATGTAGTGCAAATGTCAAAGTCAAGTTACGGCTGTGCTCTCCTGTTCAGTGCAAAATTCCACTCCCTGTGAGTTCATGGTAACTTCAGAATAAGTGACCTTGAGCCAAGTCAACCGGATACCATGTCGGAGAAGTCCAAACAGCACGCATATCAGAATATCTGAACAAAAGAACAGGTTTTGGCTTCCATCACTCAGGAATAACAGTTACATGGGGGACACTTTCTAAGTGGATGCATGAACATTTTCGAAGTGATTTTGGAAGAAAAACACCTGCTTATCACACCTATTCTTTAATATTATAAATACTTTGGGTAAATTTGTGTCTTCTGTGTGAATGTCTAGATCCTGCCTTGATGTGGACTAGTAGGGTCATTATTAAGTTATGGAACAATGCTGTCAAGTCAAACCTAAAATATTTCTTCTGGAGTTCCCCGGTGGCCTAGTGGTTAAGATTTCCATGTTGTCACTCTTGTGGCAAGGCTTCAATCCCTTGACCCCTTGACCAGGAACCTCTGCATGCCTCAGGCTTGACCAAAAAAAACAAAAAAAAAAACAAAAAAAAACTTAAAACATTTCCTATGCTTTTAGTGGGTGCTACATATTGTATGTCATCATCCTTGCTTATCCAAATTATATAAATTAGGGCCTCACGTGTGTGTGTGTGTGTGTGTGTGTGTGGTGCATGCAAGCGCATGTGCATGCAAAAGAGCCTAATTTAGAGAAGCTAAACAGCATCCTTAGAGCTGCAGTTGGTTGGAAGAAGCAGCAGCAGTTACTTCCATGTATAGGATATTCACAAGTAAGATGTTCACAGTCAGAGGTTCTGCTGTAGAATCACATGGTAAATGGTATAATGTGATCATCAAATTCATTGAAAAGAATCCAATGTCATCATGAATTCCATGGAGGTATGAATCAAAGTAGACTTTGCAGAACGGGCAAACTTTTAACGTTACTCCTAAGAGTAACGGTAATAATGATAGTGAAACAGTTTTTTTTTTTTTTTTAATGTACAAGGGACTCTTCTAAGTGCTATATGTATAGTACACATTTACTGATGACGGAAATCCTCTTTTTTATGAAAGATGGAGAATTTTAGTAACTCGTCATAGAGCTGATAACTTGAGCCCACCCTCTGGATCATAGATAGCTACTCAGATCTGTTATTTTTTAAAGTTACACTAAAGAAAAATTCTTTGAACTTGTAAAAAACATTTTAAATCTAAAAATCAACTCCATATTTTTTTTCATGGCTAGATAAGGGGAACTACTCATAAATTCCTTTTGGTAGGCTCAGCCTGGGAAGTTTTTTTTTTTTTAAAGTGAAAAATTTTGAGATTGAAAATATTTATGATTCATAGACTATTTTAAATGTTCGGTAGCAAAATATCTCAGGATTATGTGTAGTGGATTTTAAAAAGAAGGAGAATGAAAATATGGACACTCCCCCTTTCCCGCTGCTTTTTCTTCCAACATTGCTAATATTCCTGTAATTTCTGCACTATGGAAACACAAATAAATCCACCACTGATTTCCACTGGGGCTTCTCTCTCTTTAGTTCCCCCAGCCCAGAGCAAAGACTAATTTTGACTCCAACTCCTTTATCTGACCCCAGTAATAAAGTAAACAGTGGAAAAAGTTTTTAAATATAATGAAATCCTGTTCCAATACAGAAGAGCTCACATAGTTTCAAAAGAAAGGCAGGCTCTTTAACTCTAAACTTTGCATTGCAAAAGGAACAATTTTACAGTAGTATCCTACTGAATAACAGGCAATAAGCCTAATTGAATTACAGTCATTATGGGTTGAAAGCGGAACAGTGAGTAACATGTTTTATCAAACGCTATGCAATTTACTCTGTGTCTATTTAGATGTGATGTGTGGACCCAGGTCAATTACAGTGTTTCTTGGTAGCTTATAGCCTACTCTGAAGAAAGAGTACGCTCTGGAAAAGGGACTTGAACTGGTTAAGCAGCTATTGAAGCTGTCTCTGGTGACATGTGTTAAGACAAAATAGTTCACTTTTATCAATCAACATCCAACTGAAAGTGTGAAACAAGGAGTATGTTTATCATGAACATTTCTCTTTATCAGGGGCTTTGGAGAGTACTAGAAACGTATTTCACTGCATCTGCCCTTATTTTTACCGACCCTCACTCAGTGAAATGGGAAGAATTTGTGAGACCCCTGGGCATGCCAGCATGACTCCAAAGCACTATTAAAAAACATACACTTTACACATTCTCCTAAAAAGGAATCGTCAGTTATGAAAATACCCAAACAGTGATCGACATATAAAAATCAAAGTATATCTTTTGCAGAGTAAACCAAACACTTACTTGCATTTTTCTAGACTGTGTTGGCCTCAGAGAGACAGTTTTCCTAAGTAAGTCCCGCCAGCCTTCAAGACAGAGAGCTGTGCGCCTCAAGTTCGTTTGTAAGCGAAGAGAACTGGGGACCAAGAACGCACACTCGCCAGGAAGCAATGCAATAACCAGACAGTAGATCTTCAGTGTGGCCTGCAGAAGTACAGTATGTAACGTGCTGAAACAGAAATGGAAATTCAGTCATGCTGAGTTTTGCTAAAATCACACTAATTTTGATCTGGCTTCAGCCGTGAATAGCTCTGATCCCGAGTTCCAGATTCTTTTGAGTCCCCTGCTCAGAGCTTCTGCACCCAAAGCCTGGAATCACAGCACTTTGACTGAAAGGAACAGGAGGTTAGAAGCGGAGAAGAATCTGGGAGGATTTGAAGCCTGAGAGCCTGCAGGTGGGAGAGGGTGCCTGGGTCCTCAGCGGCTCTGACAGAAAGGGGGCCAGAACTACGAATCAGGGCTGGCTGGACACTACTGGAGCCTGAGGAGAAAGGAAAAAGGCACGCCCACTATATGCATTTGTCGAAATATCTGCTCACATTTTGAAGCAAGTAGAAATAGCAATACCAACTCTAGAATCTAAAAAGCAGTGACCACATAGAAAGCCCTGTGCTGCCCAGCCTCTGTCTCACTGCCGTCCGTCACCCTCTATAAACCCACTCTTACGAACACCATGGTCTCTTTGACCTTGAGCCCAGAGCTGACTGGAAACGACTGTTCCCTCCACATATTTGTTTGTAAAGGGAATAAACAATGTGTCTTTATTCTAAAACTTGATATGTTGTCCATCATGCATTTTTTGCATTCATTTTTATTTTTAATATGTGCATTTATACATTTCTAATCCTGATACTGACAATTTGGGGGCACTCTTTTCAGTCATGTGCCCAATTGGGTCTCTGGGTGCCTTGTCCTAATCCCAGCCCTGCCGCCATTGATGTGGGCGTGGGACCTCGATTTAGAGGCAGTTTGCTTTTGGAAATGTTCCGAATCTTCACCATCAATCACGTTTTTTAAAAAAGCTAAGGAGGAGGTGGGTAAACTTTTCAAGGGCTTGTATTTCTTTAAAGCTGACTGGAATCAAGACAAGGTTTCCTTTAGAGAATTCAGAGATGTAACTGAATCCCCCAAAGAGAGCTGGCAGGGCAGGATTTAAATCAGTGCTTGTGAGGTGTCTTTAATGCAATTCGTTTCTAAAACAAAATTATGCTCTGAGGCCAGGTAGCACACGTGCGGTGAAGAATTAGACATGACCAGAGCCTCGGCTGTGCTTCTGACTGTGACCTGGAAATGTCATCCCCACAGCGTGCACTGTTCAAGGCTCATGGTGAGAAATCAGAACAAGCCGTTATTTGCCACCTTCAACTGTGTCTGGACAGATTAAGCCATAGGGACAAACAGGAAGTAAGTTTTGTGTGTGTGTGTTTTAACTCATTATCTTTACCAGTAAAAAGGACTTTTCAAGTTTTAATGTGCAAGGCAAGGTTTTAAGTGTTGTAACAAATAAGTGGTATCCAGCTTCTCCCGGTGAACCCCATATCACAGAGACAGAGACCTACCTGACCAAATATGACATCTCAGTGACTGGCTTACAAACAACCAACAGACCAAAAGTCTAAGGCGTGGAGTGAAAGAAATAGTATATGCGACATACCCATAGTGACCACAAGTCTTGCATTTTGGGAAGAGTCCAGTTATCAAATTTTATGTTTTACTGTCTCCTTAGTTATCTTGGTCAAACCTAATAGGCTCTTCAGTGTGCCCAACTAAAGGTCACTGTGGCAAGGTCAGCAATGCGTGCACATTCTGAGGTGTTCCAAGAAGGCCACCCTGTCTCGCAGAAAAACTCCTGCCACAATCTCTATCTCTAAATTGGTCAAAATGGCAACACTTTAGTCGCAGCGTGGTTGGAAGGACTGAATGGACACGAGGCACTGTGCCTTCAGTTCCCTAACTTTCCTGTGCTAGAGGCCACAGGCGTCCAGACTAAGAAGCTCAGAAACCTACTTAGTCTTGGGGAGAAATGAACTGCCCCAGAAACTAAGCCTGGAAAAAAATAACCCTTGATGAAATTTAAAGCACCTCTTGTGTCACCCAAATCCCTGAAGCTGGAAGTGGGCTGGAAAGCTGAACAGTCTTTAAAAAGGACCCACCCCCCAGCACTCCCTTGCTACTCAGACAGGTTAGAAAATGGCTAAGAGGAACGCCCAGCCGATGGTGCCGGGGATGTAGAAAGAAAGCCGGCTGAGGCATCTTCAGAGCTCAGAGTAGAGGCCCTACCAGGTCAGCCAGCTGCTTTCTGATCAGTTCTTCGTCTTCTGAATGGAAGGGCCCCTGGGCTCATCCTGGTGTTGTTTCATGGTGGCTTTTGCGGTGGGGGGGGGTGCATGTGTAAGGACAGTATGTCTGTTTTAGTTCACACACCTCCAGATCAAGAAGATCATCTCCGGTCTTGCTGAAGACACCACTGAGCATTGTCTGGGATTTGAGTTGAGCACATGGACCAGCCAGGATCTGCGTCGATCTCCTTTGGGGGAGTTGCTGGGTGCGTTTTCTGTGTAGGAGGAAGGGAGCCAAAGAAGCCAAGGTCCTTTTTGCTCAGCACACCATGCTGCTCACATTTCCTGACTTCCCTCGTAACTCGCTCCAGGCACGTGAATTATCCTGGCCAATGGACCAGAAAGGGAATGAATGACTTTGGAGGCAACAGGGAGCCAGGGCAAGTCCTCCCTCTCCTTTCCTCGGATGCTGGCCTGGCGCGCTCCAAGTCCAGATCACGTCTCCACGAGGCACGTGCCTTTACAGTTCTTTGAAATTCTTTAACAAGGACCCATTCTTTTATTTTAAGAGTAGAAATAAGTTTTAACAGACCAATACCCCAGTGAGAGGGAAGAGTAGGGCTCTATTCAAACTGCTCTATCAGTGACAGAGGGAGATTATTTCCCAATACCAGGTTTTGTTCCTGGAAGGGCAGTGGATATTTTAAAAGGAGAAGGAGAAGGAATATAGGAAACACCACAGAAGAAAAAAGAAGCTGGGGTGTTAGGGCACATTTGCTGATTATCCTAGGCTTTCCATCAGCTTGGAATGAGGGGGTGAGGGGTCAATGTCATAACTGGAGTTTTAATGATTGGAAAGGAAAACAGGATAGTACACATACACGTTCTAAATCTAAATAAGGTTAAAAAAAGGATCTTAAATGGCTTTGTAAATTTCATACTGGAAACTGGAATGTCTCCTTGACTAATTCTATCATGCTAAGTAAATACATAGAAGAAATTTTAACATTTTACGGAAAAAAAAAGCCAAAAGAAATAAACATTAATTTTGAATTAAAATAATTTAAGTACAGGCAGGAAAGCAAAAAATACCTCGTTTAGGGAACAGTGTTTAAGTTTCACAGGTCTATAAAAACAAATCTGACAAATGTATAACTTTTGGATCACTTAGGATAGCTGCAGTTATTTTAGTATTGTGCCTAATAAAAGTTTAGTTGTATAAAATTGAATATAGTGAAGTGTTAAGATATTTCACCAGGATTAAGCTAATCCTCCTCTAACACAAGGGAAAATAGTTGCCAATAAACTCTATTTTTAACAGCCACTTGAGAGAGACAAGATGAGACTTATAAAAATCCCTTTCAAGAAGTTTTCCAGTACAATAACAGTTTACACCCAACACATATATAAATACATTTCAAAAACTTTGCCTCTGCCAAGTTTCAAAGTCTGACTTGTCAGAGTTACATCACGTTTTTAAAGCGTGTTTGAAATGAAGCTTGTCATACATCAGACTTCAGTGAATCTAGAAAAGACTCTTCTTTTTTTAGAAACTCAATGGGATGCATTCCCTTTGAGTTTTTCAAAGAATTATGTTAGTATCAATATGCCACATGTGGAATGAAAAGCAATGTTTTTTGGTTGCAGTTGTTGGAGCACACTGTTTTACTCCTTTCCCAGGGGCAGCGGGGGTCCCCCCACCCCCTGGCCTTTATAATGCTGATATCAGTAGGGGGAGATAAAAGCACCAGAGAGAAAACACAATGACTCCCATCCCTTCAATATGGACTTTCTAAACAGTAAGGAGGCTGGGTCATTAATTGGCAGGGCCATGGCAGGAGAATCTGACCCTGGCTTTCAGGATCTGTTTGTGGAAAAGAAAATTTAGATGAATGGAGAAGGTAAAGGACCAGGGACTGGGCAGCTCTCTCAGAGCTGGCCTGATAGCAAGAGTTAACTGGAAAATAAAAGCCCCATCTAAAAGCAAGTTAACGTTGCCTTCTCAGCTGGTCTGTTTTGCTGACTTAAATGTAATTTATGAAGATGGGTTCTGGAGACTGAATGCTTGGGGCTACACCCCATCTCATCACTTTAACCTAGGATTACTTGGGTGTACACTGCCAAACACCCCTAAACTCATTTCCTTTTTTTTTTTTCTTTTTAGGGCCACACCTACACCATACAGAAGGTCTCAGGCTAGGGGTCGAATCAGACCTGCAGCTAAGACCTATGCTGCAGATTGCAGCAATGCTGGATACTTAACCCACTGAGTGAGGCAAGGGATCAAACCCGCAACCTCATGGACACTAGTTGGGTTCTTAACCCGCTGAGCCAGACTCCCCTAAATTCATTTCTTAATATTTTATCACCTCCTAAAAATTTCCTTCACAGAACTCATCACTATCTGTCATTATACTCCAGCTGTGAATAGTCAACAATTGCTTACTTACAATTATTTTTACTTGAGTGAAAACTTGGAGTTCCCTGATGGCTCAGTGGGTTAAGGATCCAGGCATTGTCACTGCAGAGGCCCTGGTTACTTCTGTGGTGTGGGTTCAATCTCTGTCCTGGGAACTTCCACACGCCATGGGTGCAGCAAAGAAAAAAAAAAGGGGGGGGAGTAAAAGCTTAATGAATGTGGGCTCTGTCTAGTTAGCTCACCATCATATGATCAGCTTCTTGCCCCGTATCAGCATCCTGTTGGCATCCAGTAGAAGGTGGTTCAATAAATGAATGAGTGAGTGAGAGACAGACTTTTGGATGCAGCCGACCTCACAGTAGGGTTATACCTGACCTCGGGGTGGTCTCACTGGTTATAGCCTTGGCATGGCCAAGGCCTTTTTTTTTTTTTTTAATGCAACTTTTCCTGAAATTAATCCTATCTCTTCTTTGCTTAAAACCTTGCCCTGTCTGAATGGATGTTGCTATGGTTTGCATTTGTGATCCCTTTTCCGCTGCTTCCAGAGCTGGGCAATTCCTTTCTGTCCACACCTTCTCTCTACAGGCATATTAATATGTAGGAGAACCCATCTGCTATCTAATCTTTCTGGCCTGGAATTCATTTTATCTTCCTAAGCCGACTCTGTATATTTTGGGTTGGTTTCATTACATTTTAAACTTTGTTTCTCAAATGCCATTTCCAATTACTTAAGAGGCAGAAATAGGTGTTTCAGTATCCCCTACATGCAGATGCTACTAGTGCATCTTCATTATGGCCAAGGATCTATTTGTAATGATAAGTACAAAAACTGAGTAGAACTGCATAAATGATGTATATTGTTATACTGGGGCTTTTGAATGATAAAGAGGAACTTAAAGGTAGGTTTGTCTCACAAAAAGTGATAAAATTTCAGTTACTGAGTCCTGTTTCTGATGAGATAAATGGCAGATTTCAGTTTAATATAGATTATAATCCTATATTAAACTGAAGCCAGTTCAAGTGTCTTCAACTAGTGGCAAAAAATAGCCTGGAAAATGTTTTTAAAGTGATTCCTCTTCTTTCATCTGCTACTTAGTCTCTGCCAATTCTGAATCTCAAGCTCAAACACATCAATCTTAGATTATAAATTCTATGATGTATACATGTAACAGCATTTTTTATTATTTTAAGACCCTTTTTTATTGATAGCTATTTCTCTATGGCCATTTTCTTAACCCTTACTAGCAAGTTGATTAAGCAAATTAGACAACTTGGAAATCCCTGAATTCTGGTTTATGTTCACAGAATATTTGTAAAGAAGTGGCCTTTCCCAGTTGCCTAAATTAGCCATCTTGATTACCATCCAAAGTTAGTAGTGACTAGGTGTTTGAAATGAATCAGTCTGAAATTACAAAATGATTCTCTGGTTTTTGAAAACTTGTAAACACTGTGAGGAAATTCTCTGGGGCAGACAAAGATTTTTCATATTCATTAAAAAAAAGATATTGAAGGAGTCTTCGTTTTGATAGTCTTGAGGCACTTTTTAAAAAGTGATATTAATAGTGATGTTTTGACTTCATGACCTTTGAGTCTGGTGTTCTGCTTTTGTTTACAGCTGAGTAAGTGCCATTTGTGTTAACCCTGTTGCAGATAAATATATGCTCTGGATAAAACATTAAAAATAACTATGTGAGGGCATTAGAAGGAAACCCAAAGCAGGAAGATCCGGGAGGCAAGCTGACACTGCCAGAAGGAGACTGTTTGATGTGAGTTTCCTTTATATTCGGCTTTGAGGCCGTTGGCAGGCCCTGGTCTACGTCATGCCCGGCCATTAAAATGTAATGGAAAACCCGCAGATGTCTGGCTTGAGCAACCAGAGTTCAGAGCTTGGAGCAACATAGCTGGGAACAGAGAGGGTAGAGGAGAGAGCCAGGTTTTTATACAAATTTATAGTTTGTTATTATGACTGATAGATGATTCACCTACAAGTAGTCATAATGTGATATCTATTGGGAAAACGTGCTACATCAAAATAGAACTAAAGAAGAGAAATTAGGAGTTCCCATTGTGGCGCAGCAGAAATGAATCCAACTGGGAACCATGAGGTTGCAGGTTCGATCCCTGGTCTCGCTCAGTGGGTTAAGGATCTGTCATTGCCTTGAGCTGTGGTGTAGGTTGCAGACATGGCTTGGATCCTGCGTTACTGTGGCTGTAGTGTAGGCCAGCAGCTATAGCTCTGATTTGACCCCTAGCCTGTGAACCTCCATATGCTGAGGGTGTGGCCCTAAAAAGCAAAAAAAAAAGGAAGGTAAATCAGTAGAATTCAGTGTACGTGACACACTGATGACTGTCCAACATCTAGCATACATTGTGCTTCATGTGAAGAGAGAAATACGATCCCCTCTTCTTGAATAGGAAGATTATGAATCCATAAATATAAATTTTTTCTTTTTATAGCCACACCTTCTCCATATGGAAATTCCTGGGCTAGGGGTCAAATTGGAGCTGCAGGTGTAGGCTTATGCCACAGCCATAGCAACACTAGATCTAAACCTCATCTGCAACCTATGCTGTAGCTTTTGGCAATGCCAGATTCTTAACCCACTGAGCCAGGCCAGGGATCAGTCCTGCATCCTCACAGACACTATATTGGGTTCTTAACCTGCTGAAACACAGCAGGAACTCCATGAGTCCATAATATAATTAATCCTCAGGCACTTGGTTGAGCAACCTGGAAACATCCATTTTGATATGCACGTTTTTAGGGTCTAGTCTTATCAATTTATTTACCAGAAAATGAATGTTGCATATGACTTTTATAAGGAGATGTTTCTTAAAATAATCCATCACCTTTTTTTTCCCATTTCTAATATCAACACACTGATCCTGATTGAGGAAGTTTGTTTGAATTTCTAACACGATTTTCCTCATGGGTCTTGAATTTTTCATCCATTACCTAACTTGTCCAAAAAATGTGTCAGACGGCACCCACCTCTTAATTGAACTGCAGCTCTGCTTCCTAACTTGTTTTAATTGCATTTCTTTTGAAGCTTCTCTGCTTATCACACCGATTTGGAATTTATGCCCTTAGTTAATGCCCAGGTCAGCCTCCTCCGTTAGACTGCATTTATGTGGAGCCCAGCCCGGCACTGAGTGCATAATACATGGTTTATGACTATTGAATGAATGAACAAATGAAGAATTAAATTTTCTAGAAAAAGCAAGATGAAGTTTAAAAGACTAGAAAGGAAGTTGTTTTACTGGTCAGATTTCTTTTCTTTTTTTTTAAGAGCAGCACCTGTGGCATATGGAAGTTCCCAGGCTAGGGGTCGAATCAGAGCTGCAGCTGCCAGCCTATGCGGCAGCTACAGCAACGCCAGAGCCAAGCTGCACCGTGACCTACGCTGCAGCTTGCGGCAATGCCAGATCCTTAACCCATTGAGCAAAGCCACGGATTGAACCCGCATACTCATGGAGACTAGTTGGGTTCTTAACCTACTGAGCCACAATGGGAGCTCCTGGTCAGAATTTCTTTTGGTAGATCCAGGATCAGACTTAACTGTAACACAGTCTATCAGAAGAGCTATGCGGTGCAGGATTCCTTTCCTTCTTTTGGGGGGAAATACTATATTCTTTGGCCTTCAGGGAAACAAAAACAAAACTCCAGTTCTCCTCTCACCCTGCTGAGTGGGAAACAACAGGCTCTGGAGGCAGACAGACTAGAGTTTAAATTTGGGTTCTGCCACTTCCTAGCCACATGGCCTTATCAAGTTAACTCTGATCCTTGCGAAGTCTATTTCCCTCATCTGTGCAGTGAATGGGTTGCACTTGGGACTTTTTTTTTTTTAATACAGTCAACTTTATTTCATTAGAAAAATTTATTTAAGCCACATGGTGACCATCATGCTCACGCCCTGATGTCCCCAGCAGGCACTGTCACTCCACTGCCCCCTTCGGATCAATACACACACACACGTGCATATTCCAAGCTCTACTGGAGGAAGGACTTAAAAATGTGGAACAATGTAAATGAGACAAAAATAAAACATATCTAGTAAAACAATACCTGATTCCTAGTAGTAATTTTAACTTAGTCTTACTGAGTTTCCCAAGTGCCAGTCATGTTATGCACTGTATTTCAGATCATGCCCACAGTCGGTAGCTACTATTTTTTGCTTCATTTTACAGATTAAAAAAAGAAAAAAAAAGGGTTGCTTGTCAGTTTTAAGTAGTTGATATCCCCACCCAGATGCCTGTAAAGGGATTGCCAGGTCTTGGCTCATGACCACTTCTCCAGGCTGCCTCCTTAGAAAGCGGTCAGCTGTTGGAAGGAGCTACCATCGTTATCACGATATTAAGTATCTTGTTTAGGGAACAGTAGCCCTCCATGTATTCTTAATTCAAAAGGTGACCATAATCAACTTCCAAGGACCTGGGAGGCTGGGGGTTGAGAGATGGTTAACGTTACTCTTAACCAAAAGTTCGAAAAGATCTCCACGTGACTACACCTCCTTCACAAAATCCACAAAAACTGAATTTTTCATGAGACACAAATCAGAGGATTGTTCTGTTTTCCCCAAGAACAGTTGTTCTTTTTCAACTGCCTGCTAAATCTATAACCTAAGAATTTATGTTTCTGTGCATCATGAAGATGTTTAGAATATGCTTAAGTCAATGAGGATTCATTTTCCTCAGAGTAACCATATTCAGAATAAGGTTTGTTTTTTAAGAACTCATAAAAAAAAAAAAAAAAAACAGAAGACCTCACAGTGTTAACCACGGGGCAGTGTCAACCTGGAAATCTTCGGGGCTGGGTCAGCCACACTCATATTTGAGATTCTGGTTCCAGGAAGTCTAGTTGTAGCTGACAGACCGGCCGCTCCAAGAAAAGGTTGCCCTCCCATACCACCCTTGCTTGGCAAATGCATATAAAAAGGGATTTCCTGAAAAGTGACATTTTTTAGAGACATTACTGTTCACTGCCTGCAAGGACTGCTTGATGGAAGACAAACTCATGCCCTTTACCTCCACCTCCCTGCTCCGAGGCTGGGCCTATCAATTTTCCCCTTCCATAAAGATGTCTGAGCTGTCTCTTGAACTAATTTATGCTTCTGTTCTTATTTGGCAATTACTTTCCTGGGTGAACATCCCAAACAAACAAAAGCAGCTTTTCTGGAAATTCTGCGTTATCCTTATTTCCTATCATTTCTTAAAAGGTACATCACAGGTCTAACTAGCTTGGACTTTATCAAATGATCAAAATGCTTTCCTAATTTTGAACATGCTGCGGTGAGAGGATTTCCTGTTATCATGAAAAGCTAAGTGAACTTTGGTTTAGTGGTTTTCAAGTGTTCAGTGTGGAAATTGAAAATATTCAGGTTAGGAATCAAGACTTTAATCACTCTGGATTTCTAAAAATAAATATTAATTAAAAATCCTTTAAGGGCCAAGATTATGGCATTGTTTTTAAATACGGGAAGAAATTTTGACTGGTTTCCAAGTGGTGGGGTTTTATTTTCATCATATTTATGATTGATAGTCCCCCTCCTCTGTTTACTAACTTCACAGTATTATTTATTTACTTCCGTGTAGGTCCAGTTGGGCCAGGTCGGTTAAAAAAAAAAAAAAACTGTAAAAATTTTCTGAATTTTAACTGCAATTTGCATATGAAATAGTTAAAATGTGAGAAAATTAAGCAATGGCTGGTAATTCTAGTGTTTACCTCTGCAGCATGAGTTTACTGCAGTGGCTATACCTTAGCAGGTTGTCAAGAAGAAAGTGAATGAAGGCTGTTAGACTATTGCGAACATTACAACAGCTGCACCATAAGGGTTTACCTTTAAGGTATTTTTCTTTATGGTATGGAAGAATTATTTCAGATGTTGCCAGACTTAAAATGTTTGTTGTAGACTTAAAATGTAACCATACCCCAAAGCTAAAGGCTGCCATGCATCTGTCAGTCTTTGTGAGTAAAAGGAGGTTTCTTTCTTTCTTTCCTCAGTCTAACTGAAACTGTGAAGACGGCCAGAACTCCAAAGCCAAAAACCATACAAAGCAATACAGCGACTCAGGTTTTCTCAATCGTGGAGACCTGGTTCGTAGTAAGAAGCTTTTGGACCTGCACCCTTCTCCCCCATTTCTTGGGATCCACCCTTTTCCTACTTGACTTCCTGAATAACCTGGGAGTTACACATCCGTGGTGACAGCATTGAAGTCTTAACCACTAGGCTACTAGGAAACTGCTGGGCTCCCATTTAATTTTTTAAATTTTTTTTTTGCTTTTTAGGGCTGTACCTGTGGCATATGGGAGTTCCCAGGCTAGGGGTCAAATCAGCCTGCACCACAGCTACAGAAACACCAGATCTGAGTCACGTCTGTGACCTACACTGCAGCTCGCAGCAACGCCAGATCCTTAACCCACTGAGTGGGGCCAGGGATCGAACCTGCATCTCCGTGGATACCCGTTGGGTTTGTAGCCCACGGAGCCACAATGGGAACTCCCAGGGCTGGCATTTTAAAGCAAGCTTCCATGAGTCCTACTACCACCAGAAAATGAATTCTGCCCACAACTGGGGAGAGTGGGAAGGCAGGCCCCACCCTAGTTGAGCCTCTAATGAGATACAAGCCCTGGACCATAGCGTCATTGCAAGTTTACGAAGTCCTAAGCAGAGGATGCAGGTTAGCCATGCCTGGACTTCTCACCCAGAGGGACTGTTGGATAGTAACTGCATGTCGTTTTACATCACTAAGTTTATGGGAATTTGTTCATTTCTTTTGTAGTTTTGAAAAGTCTAATCATGGAGTCATACAGCCAAAGCTGCTGGATGTTTCGAGGTATCTGCATATTTCACATAACGCTTAAAAGACTAACTTCTTGTTTTACCCTTGAAACTGATGTTTTAGTGTTGCGTATAGGCTAAATTTAGAAGTAACCATATTCAGAGTATTGGCTGTCTCCTTTTAATTTAATTTAATGCCAATTAATTTCATTAATTTTGGTAATTGACATAAGACTCATGGAAAATCCTGCAGCCTTTTCTCTTTTTTCCCAGAATCTTTCCTCCATTTTTCTAAAATTTTAGCGTGAACCCACTTCACCTTAATTTCAAAATGACTGCATTCTTACCTTGGAATAAGTAGCAATGATTCTAAACCCCTTAATGCCTTTACCAGTCTCCTCAGAGATAGTGGATAATATTTTGTAAACCACAAAGTCAAAATATCAGCATACATCATGAGAATTTAGAGTCTCCAAATGACTTGATAACATTACAGGCTTGCAGTTAACTTTATGCTTGTTATTCCTTTGATTCCTGGACGTAAGATCATCTGCTCACCTGGCCCTTTCTTCTCTCTCTTTCTGCCTTGAATGCAAGAAGGTGGCCATTCGCAAAGGTTTAGTTGTCCTAGTATCTGTGTTATTGTAGAAGGACAAGTGTGGTGGAAAACAAGGAAACAGATAAGCAAAATCTCATCCATACCTGTATTGCATAGGGCACGTTAGGTGTGGTGGCTGAAAGGCTGGGGAGGGTTAGAGAGCGTAGAACTCATCTCAGGTGCATTCTTCACTCAGTGACGCTTTCTATTGAGAGATTTGGCTTTAAAGAGAAAGAGATACATTGTTGAGGACCCTCACCACTTATTCATTCATCTATTAATTCCAAGACTGTTTACCTAAATATCTAAGACATAGGAATATGTGCTTAAACACAGCTATATGAACCACGTGCTTGATAAATACAATTTGATGATAAGCAAATAGGAGTCTGGAAATTCGTAGAAGTGAAATTCATGGATCTATGTAGACTTTTCTATATGGATTCTTTCTCTATCATCATTCAAGGAATACCTCCCCTCTCTGCGTTGTCCCACAAATCTTTATCACGCCATAGGTCGATGAGATCAATGGATGCTTTGATTCATAACAACAAACTTATTGTTCCCATGAGATCACTGCAGATAATTTTTATCCCTGTGTTACAGATTCAGTGATAAAAAATTATGCAGCATTACAGAAAGGTTTACCCAGGAAAAAGCTTCTTGAATCGTGTTGCCTGAGAACAATGTATCTCATATCTCGGTGGATGCTTTAGAACAGAAGGTTCCATGAGCAGGCAAATAAGTTTGGAAAATGCCCTTTGCAGAATTTAATAATAAACATTAGTATATGTTAATGTATAATATTAACATATACTACAATGTATAAAATTAAGCAAGGGAAGGATAGAGAAAAGAAACAAGGTAAAAGAAAGATAGCTGCTTAAAGATTAAATGATTCAACTTCATTGCACCAAGGTAGACCTTTTCCCAGCAGCCCTTCTGATATTCCCTGGCCCCTTCCTACAAACTTGCCTCCGTCCCAACCTCATCACAAAAGGTATTCTCTAGACAGCAACACGAGAAGCCAGGCTGAGGGTCTTCCACTAAAAAAACACATACCCTCTAGGCTTGTGCTCTGTGCCAGCTGGTGTGGTGTGCCCTTGACATCTGATGTTGATCTGGAACAGCGTCTCCCGCCTGTCCACTGTGAGAAGAGACCAGTAGAGAAATAAACAAACAGCTGCATTAAAATGACACAGAAATAAATAAGCAGCTGCACTAAAATGATACATTAATGATATATTAAAATGAATCAGGAAAAGCAAAGGCTGTTCACGGAGTACATCAAAGGCAGGTAACATCAGACAGCTGGGGAAGGAGCATGCAAGGCTTCCTGAAGAAGGAGAGAGTTAAGCAAAACCCTAACCGGTGGTGTCTGTGACCAAGTGAGGAGCCGGAGGAGAGGTGTCTGTAATAAGAGAGCAAGCTCCTTGAAGGACAGAAAGCCTGGAAGGAGATTCTTTCTGGAAGGCTGTAGCTGCCCATGAGAGTGTCGTCAGATAGGTCTCAGAGGGTGGCAGGGCCAAATTCTGAAGAACCTTATGGAATTTTTTATTTCTTTTCCTTCAATCAAAGTTATTTTTACTCATTTAATTTTTCCCGTAGAGCTAGATTTACACACGTGTGTAATTCGTGGGCCTATTAACTTCAGAGTTTGACAGCATCATTGCCTGCAATACTGCCTGCTAAGCCTGCAATGAACCCCCTGAAGATTTAGAGTGACTGGTGCTCCTGAGTTGGGGGGTACATCAAGTCCTTTTTCGTGGCTCCATCTCATCCTCCGTTTTTAAAAAAAACTTTTATTTAGTGTCTTTCCACTTAGGCAAACTGGTATTCTAGTGTTAGTCAATATCAACGCTGGATACGCCTCCCTACATTTTTGTCTGGCGTTTGCTAGACTTGAGAGTGTTATATGATTGTTCATTTAGCAGCAGTCTCTAAGTAAGAAAATACTGCAACACATGCTTGAGGTTTTTTTTTTTTTCAATTAAATTTTAAATGAATGCAGAAATCTGGACGCTTACTCCCTTTAAGTGGTTTAAATTTGAACAATACATTTTGCATTGTGCAATAAAGAACCAGCTGTAAATGCAATGAGTATTTGTTTATGATGTCTCAGTGGTAATTGGGTTTAGCAAGGCATGCAAAGAGCAGTTTTCTTCAAATGACTTATTGGAAATGGGAAACGAGGACAAGTTTCCTTTCTATAGGCGAGCTTCCTTTCTTCAATCCCAGTGACGGTATTCTGAATAAACTGCAGTGCAGATTTAATGCCGAGCATAAAAGACCATTGTCCCAGATGCATGGACATAACTTATAATTACTATACTATGTAAAGTATGCTATTACTATTTGACTTACATTTGCTATAATTACTGGATATTATTCTTCAAGTAGCTAGGAATAAATGATCATTAACAGATGACGTCCTGTGTAATTCTGATATATGATAACCAGCACAATTTTATTCTTTTCTCTAGAGGTAAAATGCTTAGCTTATACTAACAGTTTAAGAATTGAGCGGGCATAGTTTAGAACCTGCTTCCTGAAGATCACTGAAAACATTTTGCTGCTTCTATAAAATTCCACCAGTTTATTTGTTTTCCATTAACATGTTTATTTTTAACCGGTCTGTGTTTTTCTAGTCAAGAATCATAATCCATCAGGACCTACTTTGTGCCAGCTGTGGTTCAACTGTTTTTTATGGCTGTAGGAAGAAGCTCAAAGGATGACACACAATTGTCTTTAAGGTTAGAGATTCCATCCATGACAGCTAAGATGCCTTTTTTTTTTTTTCCAGTGACTGAATTTTCACCTTCAAATCCCAGAGGTCACCCAAAGGTAATGTTTTCCTTAAAACATACCTATTAAAGTGACCTAAGCCTTAACATAAACAAAATCTTTTAAAATGCAGACACCCGAAAAATCCAGGATTTCAATCCTGGCTCCAGTGTTTGAATATGAAAAGGAGAGCAAGGCTTGATGAAATTCCTTTTGAAGCAAGGCTTCTAACCCTAATTTTAAAGAAATAGCCTAATTTAATCAGATGCCCCCTTCCCCCCCCAATGCAGTCCCAGCTTAGATTTTCTTCTTTTGTTGAAAGAAAGAAATCACTCATCAACTGTAATCACTAACTCTTACCAGTTATTGTCTTTTTTCATATAGCCCAGGAAATGTATTTATACCGTGTTGACTATTAGGTTATTAAAAGTGAAATAACACCAATCTTTCATAGCCTAAACTTTCCCCAGCAATATCATCACAGTGGCAAAGCACACTTTCTGATAATTTGATTCAGCTACGAAAGTTTACGGATACATGCTGTTTTCAGGTCCAATTACAATAAGTCAGGAAGAGGAATAGAAAGTTATGTTTATTAAATGCCTACTATGTGTTGACTGAGTTTATAGAAATAGCTTGGCTATTAGTCACTTTGCTTTGAAGAAAAGGGTTTAGAAATCCTGCATGATTTTCTCAGTCCCATATCTTATGTGACTTGTGGTTGTGGTTTCCTGAACTTTGTGAGGTTCTCACAACTCACCTCGCTGAAGGGCTGTTTGTCTCCCAGGCTGGAGCTGCCCAGACGTGATGGACAAGGAAGCACAGAGCTGGATGGTTGACTCACTGCAGGTTATATTAGGGGCAGAACCAGTGTTTCCAGTTCCTGGCTGTGGGACCAGCTGGATGAGAAATGGAATCAACTGCACCTCTTCATCCAACAGCATCCTGCTACATTTCTATAGTGTGGGCTTTATGTCCACAAACGGGCCTCAAAATCTGAAGTTGTGTGGGAGGGACTGCCAAGAAAATGAAACACCGCAATTATTTTTTCTCAGGCCACTTAAAAGGAAGGGCAGCCAATTATTTTGTCCTTTTACTTAAAAAATTTTTTTCCAGTGTTAAAAGTAAAGCATACACATTTTAGAACCCATGAAGACATATCAATGAGAAAATAAAAACTGAACATAATGCTGCCATCAGGAAATAACCACACTCATTTATGTGTATCTATAAATATATGTTTAAAATTGGAATCCTATATAAATATTTTGAAAATTAGTTTCCTAATGTAAGCAGGAGCACTTGAAACTTACTTTCCTTGAGTCTGTCTCAGATTTTTTATTCCCGTTGCAATTAGAGAAGCTCAAATCTTGATGTGGAAAGCCACATAGTCCCAGAGGGAATTTTTTTTGGGGGGGGGGGGGGGGTTAGACACTATTCTGAACATCCCCCAATGATCTTAAATATACTGGAAAACATGATTTTTCATGGTTGCTCTCTGTTCAGCCCCAAGGACATAATATAGTTTATTTGAAGATTCCATGATTGTTGGACATTTAGTTTGAAAACAGTTTTCTGTTGTAAGTCACGCTTCAACGAACACTCTTGGAAACTCCCAAGAGGAACTTCCTGCTTTAGTTCACGGCTACGTCACAGGGTCAAGCGCACCGGCCAGCACAGGGTGAGAGCTCAATGAAAACGCTGTGCATTAATTAATATATTTTTCTGAATCTCTTCTTAATCTTCTTGGGCAAGATTCCTAGAAATGGAATTACAGGGTCAAAGTCAATGAGCTTTAATAAGTTTCCGTATAGGGACCTGCAGTTCCCACTTGTATTAATACCCATGGGAAGTGGGACTTATTCTTACTGAAGCTGCTGATTAAATGGAGGGATTTACATTTATAATATAAACATGGCCTCAAGATCCTGTACAACACCAGACACCCTTCTGATCTTCTAATTCTACCAGCCACACAAATATCAACTCAACTTCATCTTTCTTTTTAAAAATGTATGTACCAGCCACACAAATATCAACGCAACTTCATCTTTCTTTTTAAAAATGTTATGTTGGTGATTTTTAAAACTTTTCTCCTCTTGAAATCCTCAAAATTCTGAATAATGTCAACTCCATGCTTCCCTTTCAATAAATTATTTACTTATGGTATTTTTTCTGTGTGTATGTTTTGGTGTGTGTGTGTGTGTGTGTGGTGTGTGTTTGGTCAGCATTTCACATGGCAATGTCTTACCTCTTCACCTAGACTGTAGACTCACTGAAGACAGAAACTCGTAGTGACTGAGAATGCAAGTGACACGGCTCTGATTCTTAATGGTTCTGTGACTCTGTGCAAGTGACTTAACTCATGATACCTCCCTCTTATTCTAAGGATTAAATGAGAAAATGTAAATAAAGTGCTCAACACAGAGCCCCACGTATATCAAGTGCTCAATAAATTTTGGTTCTGTCTTAATCTTGCAAGTCTCTGGAACTATGAAGACATCATTTTGGAGAGTAGAAGTCCACTTAGCAAGCTGGAAATAGGATCAGTGGGGTCAGCATTGACTGTCCCGTCAGGAGCAAACAAATGGGAACAGGAGGGTGTAATGCTTCCTGGGACTGACACTCTTACCTGGAGAACGGGCACCACTGCCATGACGCTTACAAGTGGCTCCGGAGTTAACTGTAGTCAGAAAGATGGGGAGATAGGGCAATGCTTCAGTTACGTTCTCAAAGCATCTCTGAAGGCACACACTTGAAGTCAATGTGCCTACCTGGGAACAAAGCTGGATACAGACTTGAGACCAGTCTTTCACTGGGGGAAAACATCTTGTTGGCATTTTTTTCCTGCCATCTTTCTTTTCAACCGTTGGTAATACTGTATTTACTCACTTTGTAATCAGGTGATATTTATGGCTTAAACCTGTTTACCAATATCCCTTTTGATGAAACGTTTGGGAAAGATTTATTAGGGATGAAAATCCTGTCTTCCACTCTTTGCATCTGCTGTCAAAGTATACCACCATTCAAGAGCCAGGTCTACTTTCAAAGCTCACTCAGCTTTGTAGTCCCAACCCAGCTACAGAGGCCCCAAGTGGAACGTTTCTGCTGTGGCTCCGTGGGTTACAAACCGGACTAGTATCCATATGGATGCAGGTTCGATCCCTGGCCTCGTTCAGTGGGTTAAGGATCTGGCATTGCTGTGAGCTGTGGTGTACGTAGCAGATGCAGCTTGGATTCGACCCCTAGCCTGGAACATCCATATGGGTGCATCCATTAAAAGAAACAAACAAACAAACAAACAAACAAAAAACAACAACCCCAATGTGACCTGGAAATCCACCTAGGCTTCCAAGGAAAGAGCTACAGCTCTCCTGGTCCCACTGATTTTTCAGTGATTTGGGAGGTGGAAGGATTTTTGGACAAAACAGGACAAGCGGTCATTTGGAAGTTCAATATTGTATTATAATCACATGCAAAAAAAAAAAAAAAGGCTCAGGAAAGGCTATAAAAAGCTTTGGCACCAAAAAACAAGCGGTAGAAAAACGAGAAGCACATCTAAAGGTACGTTTTTAAAATGAGGATCCACATGATAATAAAGATTTAGAGGTCAACCCTTGGACTTTCTACGTATATATTTTGCTTTACAGCAAAAACAAAAAGCTTGCACTAGAAAAAATTTCCAACTAGACTGATTTTTTTTCCTAGTCATTGCAGGTAATTTACTCTGCAGTGGAAAATGTGTGAATGAACAGGAGGAGGATGTATGTGTCCAATTTTCATACGATGAACCCACTGCTAAAACCTCTAAGACACAGAGATTGAGAGATCTTGGAGCCGAACATCCCCTGGAGAAAAACCCAGGTGGATCTCCGAGAGGCGGCATTGCGAGTGACTTCGTGCTTCTAGCAACACCTCTAGGGTCCCCATCCTACTTTTTTTCTTTTCTTTTATTCATCTAAGATAAGCAGGATTGAGAAGGCAAACACAGGTTTGTTAGAAATAGAACGGATACTGTGTTGGGAACAAGTTTTACCCGAGACAAGGGAATGCGGAAGGGCAGAGAAAACTTTAAGCTTGTTTTTTTTTTTGTTTTTTTAAATAGATAGCCTGGTTATTGTTGACAGCAGGCTATTTTCCTGAAGAAAAATAAAACATCAAACTGATGTGACAGTTAAATCAGTCTTGAAATTTCTGCTACACTGTCAAGTGGAAAAGAGAATTGCATTAGAAGATAGAGCTAATGCAACAGAAACTGAAGGAACGCTGTAAATCAGCTAGACTTTAATAAAAAAAAAAGTGATGTTTTGACCATGAGATCATACAACATGCTGATGACTTCTGTACTGAATCAATATAAAATTAGCTGTGGCTGTTAGACACATTTAATTATTCTTTAATTAAAAATTCAAAAACAAAACAAAACAAAAAAAGTAAAAAAGGAAGGCAGGGCTGAGACCAGTGGGGAGGAAACTTTGGAAAGATGTATTCAAAACTTATCAGAACACTTTTTATATGTGCGGACCTGGTTATCAAGAGCCTGCTTACATCAGTGATGGGATTAGGCGTCATGTCACTGCCTTTCTAATTAGTGTCATTTCATAAACTTGCAGCTATAAGTGGTTAGAACCTATTATGCGGTCTTATTAAACCTTGCATGCATAGACACAGGATCTCTCTTTCGGTTTATGACCAAGGTTAAGATTCTCCACGAGCGAACGTTAAAAGAAGCAGTGACAATTACTGCACTACAGCGTTCACTTCCACTTAGCGGTGATAAGTGATTAGAATTCTGCGGCTCCTTTGGTGCTACTTAAAGAGCATCGGGGTAGTGACTCTCACCTTTCACCTGTTCCTCAGATGATAAAACTCAGGTCACAAAAGCAAAAACTGACACCAAACCTCAGCCCTTATTAGTGATAGGAATTAATGTGAACTCTCCAAAAACCTGCTTTGGAGTTTGCCGGGTCTAAGTCTGAATCTCTTCTGTGCCACTTATTTGTGCAGCTTTTGGTAAGGCTCCAAGCTCCAAGCCTGCCCCTCTTTCTGTTAAATGAAGATACTAATGCTCCCCATAACGAGTTGTTTTAAAGATCCTATTAAATGTACTTGAGATTATAGAAAGTGCTTGCCTTAGTACGGAGCGTACAAGGGACATTCGAAACGATGGAGGTGATTATTATCACCCCTTTAACATAAACGGGTCCTTGGGTTGTGGGTCTCAGAAAACACAATTTTGGTCCCTTAATTACATCACCAAGTTTTAAGAAAATTCTTAAAACTTTAAGAAAGTATTTTCTTTAATTCTTTTCTTTAAATTCTTTAATTTTCTTAAATTTCTTCAAGAAATTCTTTTTTAGAATATTGAGAAAAGTCTGTCATGACAAAATCTGCCGCCATTTTTCTACATTTGGGACATGGAGAATTTGCTCACACAGGAGATAAAACTATAACTTCGTGTTGTTATTAGCTTGCTGTGACATCCCTGTGGACCGGATGGAGGATGTAAGATAATGCCGAAGTTGCCTCTGTGGCTACTGAACCTGCCTGCAAGGTATTTATGCAAAGGATGCCTCTACACTCAGCATGCCTGACCAGAAATCACAACTTTTACCCACTGGGGAGTATGCCCATTTGCGAGTAATGCACAGAGAGGTTAGACTCTGCTAAAAGTAAACTCAAAATGGCATTCTTTTGAAATATCAGGGGTATCATCTCCTGCAACTGTTGAAAGGGGAACCTGCACATCCTTCAGTGAGAAATAGGGCCATCTGCCCAGGAAACACAAGATAACTTCCATTTGGCTTTGGCTCAATGAGAGATACTGAATAATAGTCAGACTCTCACTTTTTTAAATGTCCCAACTTTTACATTTCTTCTGTAAGATGTAATAAACACAGAGTATGATTATTTGGTAAATACTCAGGACTTGTTCATACTTTGTAAGGCACTGAATTAATTTAGCATGCTTTCTCTGTCACCGTTCTTTTAGGCTTGTTAATCCTTTTTTACTTTGATTATTGTAAACATTCATAAAATTAACATTTTAAGTGGCCATTTTTTATAAGCATCTGTTCAGTTTACAACTGCTAATAAAGCTTAGGAAAAAATCCTTCTAATGGCTGCTATTATTTTTTACAGGGTAGAAATAATGTCCCTTGCACTCGTAGTGACATCAAGTCAATCGTGTTTATTTTCTCTGGACCACAAGCCAGAGGAAAAGGAATTTGTCCTTTCTGGGTTGGAGACTTACCACTGACTATGGGATTAGGTTCAAATGTCTTGAACCTTCTCTTTGCTTCATAAAATTGACCACAGTGCCTTTGCAACCACAACAAGCCCTGCAAAATGTTTACACTACATCCATACAGTTTTATTATATTTATTTGAACATGTCTACTTCTATCTACCTATGACCCAACCTATATGTTTTTGTCTATTATCTATCTATCTATCTATCTATCTATCTATCTATCTATCTATCTATCATCTATCTATCTATCTATCTATCTAATCTATCATCTATATATGCCTCTCTGTTCATCCACTCTTAAAGAAGACCAACTATTTTAAAGGCAGTGGCTATGTCCTAAATGTTTCTGTATCCTGAGAAACAGGATCTTGATCTAGGTTGAAAGTAGCCCAGAACCAGCGACTGAATCCTCTGGCTGTGACTAAACTGTGGACCTCGTAGGGACGGGGACTGAATAACAGTCCCCTTTATATCCTAGGGTTTAGCCTAGGATGACTCCCTAGGAGGTCCAGAAAATGAATTTGGTTTAAATGAATAAGTGACTACACTAAAAAAATAGGGGGAAAAAGGCATCAAATTTGTTGTAATTACTGTTGGAAACTATTTGACTTCTAAATTTTGTTACATTTTGGCTTTTTTTTTTCATCTTTCAAAGGGACACGGATTGACTAAGATATTCCTAGATCTTTTTTTTTTCTGACCAGACTCTAAGAGGGTACACATTCTGTGTGTCCGATGCAAAGCCAGGGTAGCTGGGCCAATAGGCATTTACATGCATGAGCTGATTTCCATGATAGACTTTTGCTGTTATTTGAATAAAAAGGGGGAGAATTTTTTGCACTGGCATTTGAAGAGAAAATAGAAATAATACTTTCAAAATAGGATATGATATCATATCATCTGGTCTCTTACACACTTCCTGATCAAAAACTAATGGGGCATCAATGTAAGAGCTTTTCTTTGGACTTTCAATTCTATCCCACAGATCTATAAGCCTATCTTTATGTCAGGACCACGCTGATGCGATAATCACAGGTTTTTAATAAATTTGAAATAGGGAAGTGTGAGTTCCTCAGTATGCTCTGTTTAAATAATTATTATTATTATTATTATTATTTGTTTCCCAGGTTTTTTGATTTTCCATATGAATTTTATAATCAGCTCATCAATTTCAACATAAAAGGCAGCTAGGATTTTGACATGTATTCCTTTGAACCAATGGACATTGGGACATTGTTAGTTACTGTCATTTTCATGGCACTGTACATCAGTTCTCTTTTACAGAGAAGCCCTATATGAACTAAAGGGAAAAGAGCAGTTTTTCAATGACAATGCATGGAACAGAAATGATATTCCATTGGGACAGCATCTGCCATCTCAACAATATTATGTTTTCAAATCCATGAAGATAGGATGTCTTTCTATTTATTTAGGCCTCCTTTAATTTCTTTCATCACTATCTTAAAGTATTCAATATACAAGTCTTGCACTTATTTTATTAAATTTTTTCTAAGTATTTTATTCTTTGTGACACTATTATAAATTGAATTGTCTTAATTTCATTTTCAGATTGTTCTTTGCCAAAGTATAAAAATGTAGCTGATTTTTGTACACTGATCTTGAATTCTGAAATTTTGCTGAGCTCATTTATTAGCTTTAATAGTTATTGGTAGATACCTTAAAATTTTCTATATATAAACATACATATATGGATTTGTGAACAGATAGTTTTATTTCTACCTTTCCAACCTGCATTCATTTAATTTTATTTTCTTATCTAATTACTAGAAATAATTTTAAAATTATATTCAGTGTTCAAAAGTATTCGTACACTGTTCTCTAGAAACATTGAACTCCTAGTTATTATTTATTTATTTGAAAGGTAAGAGAAGTCATCTAAATTTAAACATCTTTCAGTCCTGAAGAATAACATATTTTTGTCATGTGCTTATTGGATAATCGTACTTCTTTAGCACATTTCTTTTTATATCACTTACAGGCCATTTGTATTTCTGCATTGATTTATAAGAATTTATATATTAAGAATAATAACCTTTTAGTGATAATACAAATGACACATATATTTCCTAAGTTAGCTGTAATTTTATTTATGTTTGCCTTTGATAAGCAGATGTATTATGTGTCTGTGTGATCGCAGGTGGCAGTCATTTGATCTTTAGATTCTGCTTTGGCATCAGACCTAGGAAGGCCCTCTCCATCTCTAAAATTATGTAAAATGTTACCCATTTTTCCGTGTCCTTTTGTAAATGCTCTAGTTTTGAGGACAGGCATTAGAATGCTAACACAATGTTTTAGGTGTGTGAGCGTGTAAGCCTTCATAATAAATGAAGTGGACTCCCCGTCAGGACAAGTATGTTATTGGGTGACTCTAAGGCTGTTATTCCAGAAGCCACCTTTTCCTGCGGCAAGAGCTGAAACCACTTTTCCAGATGGAACCTCGGCAGTTTGCCTTGCAGTCAATTTCCTTGGAGAGAAGGCCACCTTTGCTGACTCTAATCACAAATACAATCCAATTAAAAGCTATTATGTTAATGTGAATAGAGAGGGAGATAAAACAAGACAGTGAAATGTTTCATTTAGGCCCCAATGAGTTGATTTCTTAGGGCATAAAGAATCCCCATTAGGTTGGTTGCTGCAGTGACACAAGAAACATGCAAACCAAGCTACTGATTAAAATCTGGGAAAGAGAGATAAAAGGTTTATCAGTGTGACAAGGGGCTGCTTGATGGACTATTAGATGACACGTTTGTATGTTTGCTAGAAAACCTTTCGGCTTCTGTCATGCATTGTCATTGAAAAAACTGCTCTTTTCCCTTAAGTTCGTATAGGGCTTATCTGGAAATGTGAATTGATGTACAGGGCCATGAAAATGACAGCATCCTTTCTCTGTGCACATAACATTTTGTGTATTTGATGAAGGTGGCCTAAAGAAGGAAGCTATTGCAATAAAAGAAATCAGTTCCTTTCCCAGAATTATTGAACTCAGGTATATAATGTTACTTGTGGAGAGTAAAAATCTGCATTGAAGAACAGAAAAAAATTGACTTTAAAAATTTACAATTTTCTTTTCCCTCTCATTTTAAACCACATAGCTATTGGTTTGGAAGAAACATTCAGGGGTTTTCATAACTCAGGTTTATAGGAACAAATTAAAATGGATTATGTTAATTCTTACATAATTTGTTTTCGGGTCTATGCTCATCCTAATTCCACAAAGATTACATTCTCCTGTAGATTCATGAAATAGATGTCATGTGAAATCTATTTTATTATGTATCACTTACAAATATTTTCTCATGTTTTCATCTTTTCAGCTGCTCCTCAGAGGAAGATGCCATAAGTATCATAAGATACTGTGAGTATGCAGCTGCGATGAAAACTACAGTAGTCTAACTAAAACCCATGTTTCCTTCTTTCCATGGGAAATAGAAGTGTCCTGCAGGCTAGAATGTGCTTCCTAGCTTCCTTTGCGCTACACGACGTCATATGATTAAGTTCTAGGCACTCAAACATTAGAGGAAACTGTGTGGGCCTCTTCTACAGAAGACCCCTAGACTTTCCCCATCTGTCATCCTTCATGATCAGCTCTGGTGGTTCTGTTAAGGAGTTCTAGGAAGGCCTGATAATGATTGAGGCTGGGACAAAGGAGAAAATAGAGAAGAGGGACATGAACAGGTGAAAACAATAACAACAAAGGGAAGAAACACAATGATAATTTCATAAAGGTATACCAGACAAACATAACTCATTCAAAAATATTCTCTACCAGAAGTTCTAGTGAAATTTATTCACAGATTGAGAAATGTTTTCTGCTGGTTGTTAGATGAAAAAATAGATGAAAGCGTTTTTCAATAACTGCCTTTAAAGACAATACACATTTTTATGTCCTAATATGACTGACTTACTACATTCGGAAGGGGAAAAAAAGCACATTCAAATCTTACACATTATCTGAGGATTTCACTGCTCCCGAGGCTTTTTTTTTTTTTTGCTATGTGTGTACTTTAATTAATTTTGAGAGGTAAGAGTAAATTTGCAAGTGATATTTCTATCAGCATCAAACAGTAGCACCAAAGAAGGGAGTCCTTTTTATTTCCTTTCCAGATTCTACTTGAAAGTTTTAGATCCTCTGTTGGATTGATAATGTTGTCATTCATCTTTTGGGTCTGAAATAAGAACTTCATTTTTTAAAGAAAAGTTATGAGTGATAATTTCCTTTAATAATCTAGAGATTGGCAGTTTACTTGACCCTGTGTGCTTCTGCAGTGAAACCATGAGAAGACTCTTTCGTTTACTGTTTCCCAGCACTTAACATATGTCTGTCATTTGAAAAGGCACTCAAAAGGAGTTTCTTGACCTAGTGCATTAACATGTACATATATAGCAAGAAACAAAAGCCGTCATGCGACCAAGTTTCTCTGTAGACACGAGAGAGTAAACTAGAGTGAAGAGCAAAACCAGAAAGAAGCCACCTAAACTTTGAAGAGAATGCATGGGACTTGGACTGCTATGCCTGGTGGGCACTGTCAGAAATTAGCAGCTTTGCAAGAGTTCCCTGTGAAGGCATCAGCAGCAGGTGCAGGGCTGCTGCCTCCTGTCAGAAGTTGCCAATCAACTCCTGCTTTTGAATTAAGGTTGACGAGGTCTACTTGCTTCTGCTAAGATTTTAACCACACACCTAGTTTGTTTTACTAGCACACTGATATTGCAACGTAGTCCTTCCTCCACACTGAAAGGGGTCATGGGTATAACATGCAAAACAAGACAGAGGTGGACCCAGCATGTAGCCAGCACCCTGGATAGTCATCTGGGAACTTTTGTGTTCAGCCTCCTTGATGTATCAGTGTTTGTCATGAGACACTCAGGTATGGGAACTGGCCAAAGACACACTGAGTAAAGACCAGTGATCGCCAGAGTGAAGTTCATTGGATCATTCTAGTTTACTTTTAAGTTCATTCATTCACTCATTCACTCACCCACTCACTCAAAAATATTTCTTGAGAAAGATATACATGCAATGAATTTTGCTAGACAATGCATAGGAGTTCATGCAATAAATAATGCTCAGTTCAATGTCATCGAAACCCAAGTTGCTTCAAATCAGGTAGAGGAAATACCTCTACTACTAAAAGGAATTTCCAAGGGCCATAAAGCATATTTACAAACGACCTAAAGAGGTTTAGAAAAAAGAGGTACCATCCAGTTGAGGGCGCTGATTGGTATCAACGGAAATAAACGTTTGACAAAGTACCCACTGGAGATATTTGCAACAGAACACTGAAAGACACCAAGGAAATAATCAGCGTGCATACCTCCTTTCCTCCATCCCACTGCACAGCACAAATCTGGGAAGACATCTCTCTAAAGCTTTTCTCAAGCTTCTTTAACATGAACCGCCTGAGTAAAGCCCAGAACAGCAGAGCATGCTATCCTGCCTTTGAGAGGAAAAGAATAGCCAGGGAAATATCCAACTCTACGCATTTCTGTAATGTGTCTGTACTATAAGACGTAGTTGATATTTATCATTTACAATATCAACAAATATTGTATAAAGCGACCGCATTGTGCAGGTTACTCACTGGTAGAGCTTGAGGAACTATTATATTTCAGAACCACAATGCGAAGCCCGATTTCTGCTGTTGTAAAAGTATGTGAACTAGGTGGAAATACAGCCGCTATTGACTCTACTAATCACATAATAACAGGGCATATTAAGTTTTAAGGGTGGAACTTGATACTTGCAAATTGCTTCACAAAAGACCAATTGTCTCTTTTGGGATTTGGGCCACTGTTTTAACAAGTTTGAGTTGATCTGCATTCCTAGAGCCCTGCCACAGAGTGCCAATCCCACTCCGCCACTGAAAAAACACGCAGTTTTGTCCTTTATATCAAAATGGGAAGGCACCACGTGCCTGGAGGTCATCTTTCCGTGGCTCGCTGCCCTCCCAAAAGGATGGGGAACTGGTGGATTCCCTAGAAGAATCTAGGTGAGGAAAGAAGGAAGCAGAGGCGCGACCCTGCCAGCTAGAGCGTCATAATACATTGGATGACAGCGCAAAGGAGAACCGAACGCAGGGCCTGTGGGGAAAGAGATCTATACTGTCTCAGGTTTCCACTGTGTGTTTAGGGCAGGGAATGAACAGCTTCGAGCAAGAGCAGGGTGAGACATACCGTATAATTGAAGAGGATAAGCTAATCGTTGCCTCTGCCACTTAACTTTTAGTTTCCCCCCTCAGTCTGTCTGAAGGCACCTGCTACAGAGCCTTGGAATCTCAGACTTGCACGAGGCTTTGGGGACCTCCTGGTGACAAAGGGGTCAGTAAGTCTTCTGAATGCAATCATACCCAAGTCTCTCTGTGTGCGTGAGGAATCACGGAAGTTCTCCAGCACCTTCCTGGAGCTCCAGGAAACATCCAGGCCTCTCCCAGATCTTCCGTACCCTCGCAGACTCCATGCTTGCGTCTCTTTCGGCCACCACACTCCACAGATGGGGCGGGGGCCCCCTGTGAGACCTCTGCTCCTCAACACTCCGTTCCCCCAGGACCCGCAGGAACCGGAGCACAGCTGGGTTTCAGCTTCTTCTCAAACCTCTTGGGAAGCTTGACATCTGCTTCTTGGGGGGATTGAGGCCCTGGTGGGGGAGGAGGCAGGTCCAGGAACTTTCAGGAAGCTCACCAGCGTGCTCCTTGCTGACTGTATCTCCTCAGATTGGGGGAGAATTATCGAGGCTAGGGCAGAGGAACGGCCTCTTCCATCATCGCATGTTTTCCACATCTATTCTTTGTGGCATAAATGTCGGCTTTCATACTAAAATATAATTCACAATTTTTTAAAATGTAAAGTGCTCTCCAATTATGGTTCATGTCATAATTTTTGCCCATCCTTCCGGGGAGGGGATTACACAGGGTTTGGGCATCAGAGGCAGAAATCTTGAAGGGCATGTTAGAATTCTGTCACACCGTCTTATGTCGGGTGCTTTACTGGTGCCATCTTTTTTTTCTTTCTTTCTAGGGATGCACCTGTGGCATATGGAAGTTCCCAGGCTAGGGGTCAAATTGGATCTGCAACTGCTGGCCTACTTCACAGCAACAGGAATTCTAGATCTGAGCTGCATCTGCGAACTATGCTTGTGGCAACACTGGATCCTTAACCCACTGAGCGAGGCCAGGGATCAAACCCGTTGCCTCATGGATACTAGTTGGGTTCTTAGTCCACTGAGCCACAACAGGAGCTCCTCTGGTGCATTTTAATTCTGTCCTCAGTTTTCCTCTCCTCAGTATCCACCCCATCTACAGCGAGGCAGAAGCAGCTGCCTAAGAAAACTCCTCCTGGGAGGACACCTAGGTCGTGAGCTGATTCTTTTCTTCATCATGGATATTCCCCCTTTCAGAGGGTATGTGTGATAAAAAGAGAGAAAGTGTGTCACTGCCCTTGAGGACACCTGTTCTGGAGAACATAAACGAGACCTTGATGAGATAAATGCCTGACCTAGACTTCAAAAGGGAAAAGGGATTGTAGCTTAATGGAGTCCAGGCATATCACAATCTAAAATACTTTTGCATATGATCTTGTTTTATTGCACATGGACGACTGCCTTGAGCTAATGTGTCATCACATCGGACCCTTATGTGCTCCTTTTTGGTTGCACAGTGACATAGCAAACAAGAGCACCGTCAGAATGTCAGCCCGGTCGCCACATTCAGAGGTCAAGCTCTTGACATTATTCAAAGTTCATGACCGAATCTCAGCAAGCTTCCCAGTAGAAACCTTCTGAACTCGTGAAACTAATTCTTGAGAAATGTAAATGTTTTGTAAAATAGTTTGGGATTGTGTCATGGTTGTCAATGGCTCATGAAATTCATCCAGTATGGTTATTTTATAACAGTCTCTGCTCCACCTGTTTCTGACTAAAATGGTTTGGGATGGTGTCACAGAGAGACCTGATACCTCTTAAAGCTGGGAAAACAATACATTCTCTTAGAGTTGAGTGTACAGAGAGAAGAGATTACCTTTAAATTTCTTTGGAGACCTAGCACTTTATCTAGAGATATGCCCTTGCTTATACAAAAAAGTTTGTATCCTGTAAGAAATTACGGTTGTATGTATCATGATTCAAAATCCATCTGGGGTGGGAAAAAAAATCTGTCAGTTGTCTGTGGAATATTCTATTTATTTGGCATCAAATGCCTTAATATTGCAAGATGTCTTTTATCTATATATACATCTGTGCCTGTACCTATTGATAGACCTAAAAGATCTTATAGACTAAGCATCACTTGGGTTGCAGTTCGGATGGCAACTAGCAATTTCTTTGGGGCCAAGAAGATTTCAAGGAAAATAATGGCTTCTCATGTTCACATGCGGTCTCCCAAACATATTTTTTCCTTTATCAGCTAAGTACATGATCACTGCCAGAAAAAGTGCTCTTTGCTGCCAAGGTAAGTTCAACAAACAGAGCTACTCTGCTCATTCTTTCCTTTGAGATTACACTGGTAGTGAAATATATGAAGGTAATATCTATTAATTCTCCAGCCTTAAAATAGTCAATTACCTACTTCCAAGATGAAGATTTTTTTTTTCCATTTCTATGGAAAAGAACTTGCATTTTGTGATTGTCTGTGCCTGACATGGAAACACACACACACACACACACACACACACACACACACGCTCAACAAAATCCCAGGTCTGTGAATAAGATGTGCTTGTCTTTGTTAACTAGAATGGTCAACTTGACAAGAGCTAAAACCTGGACCAGTGTGTGGACATCTCCTTCTCTGGCCAGGTACAGTTTGCAAAATTCTAGCCATTAAAATGATTAATTTGGATTTTTAAAGATTTCTAAATTAATACCCATGAAGAGTGGTAGAACAATATTTACAAAATAATATATTTCTGTCTTTAGAGTCACAAAGAATTTTATTCTTATAAAAGCAAGGTATGTTCAAGATTTTTTTTTAATTATAATATGCAAAATAAAAATTATGTTCTTTACCTTTCAGACTCCTTCATCCACTACCCAGAGGCAGCCATGGTTAACACAGTTTGTGTTTCTTTGAAGAAATAAAAGTCTCCTCTCTCGCGCCCGAACACAAACACTGCACACATAAAAAGGATCATATTTTTGTAAGTTAACACCAACCGTACTGGTTGTCTCTACTTACAATTCTATTGAACATTTTCCATAAATTAGACACTACAGAATTCCAGGACTTCTCAATTTCATTCTATCCATTATAGAATATATAGTTATTCAGTAGAAAAAAGGGAAATCAGAGTTCCCATTGTGGCTCAGTGGAAACGAACCTGACTAGTATCCATGAGGACAAAGGTTCGATCCTTGGCCTCACTCAGTGGGTTAAGGATCCAGGGTTGCCATGAGCTATGGTGCAAGTTGCAGACACGGGTCATATCTGGCATTGCTTTGGCTGTGGTGTAGGCCATAGGCTACAGCTCCATTCTCCCCCTAGCCTGGGAACCTCCATATACCTCAGGTGTGGCCCTGAAAAGACAAATAAAATAAATAAAATAAAATAAAAACAAATTTAAAAAGAAGGATAAAAGGGAAATCATATGAAGATATAGCCTTTAAGCAGAAGCATTAAACAGCACAACTGTAAGACGTCAAGGGTAAACAGTTTACACAGTTTAGTTCTCAATATGCAATCACCTCTTCCTGTTTACAGATATTGTTATCAGTAATTGCAGTGAGGAGGTGGGTTATTTTATTGCTCTGTTGTTTAGATTTCCAACTGATTTTGAACAAAATGCAACTAAAATTTAGACAACTCATTCACAGAGTTCGTTATAACTGTGGAACACCTAGGCTGATTTATACAATGGTTCTTCAAAGTCCCAAATATTTTGAGAACACTATAATGATGGCAGTTACAGCCATCTTAAATTGTGTGTGTGTACAACATCAGTTTAAGCAGAAAAAGCATATTATATGATAAAAGTATTTGTAGATTTTAAGAAACATGGCTTATATTTAATTTGGTAGGATATTACTATTATATAAATTTCTTAATTTAGTAAGGGTGTTACTTTTACCATGATTCTATATTTCATCCAAATTTGTATTTGTATTATCACCTTAAAAAATAACTTGCTCTTCAGGATTGAGCTTTTTCAAATGAATTTAGGCTCTCATTTATAATAATATCCAAACTTGTATCATAAATAAAATAAACTTCCACTTTATAAGGGACATGAAAATTGGTGCTAATTTTTTAAGCAATTTATTTTGAACACTTGTTAACACTGATATAAAACCTTTATCACTTAACTTTTTCTCAAATTTCTTTTTAGTCTTTTTGCAAACAGCCAAACCATTAACAGCTATCACCTTGGGATGTGTGCAAGAAAATCTGGAGTCCAAAATAAGCAAAATTAACTTAGAAAAATATTCACGATCTAAATGAAAAGTCATATTTCTCGGAGGGATATGTGCACATACTTTTTGCAAGAGAACGTGAAGTGTGTGTGTCTCTCCCCACAGCCTTTCTCACATAAATCCCAACTTTTGAAGTAACTGTCCATGCTTCTTTCACAGAGCAATGTCTTCCTGTGGGACAATGACAGGGAAAAACTATTTTTCCCTAGTGATATCACTATAGCCTCCACAGAGGATCATAACTGCACTGAAACATTCATCAACCTTTTTAAGAACAGAAGTGCAAATAAGTTTACCTTAAATGTTCCCTTTACTTTTTGGAGCTCACTGTTACCTAAAGGGTTTATTGTAAAATATCCAAATATAACCAGTAATAAAGTGAATAAATTGTAGTAGACTTACACACACTCCTATAGGAGGTTATGGCATAAGTTGGAAGTACAGAGGGTTTCCGGCTTACCATGGGTCAAGTTATGACTTTTTTGACTACATGATGGTGCAAAAGTGATATGCATTCAGTAGTATCCACATCTCAGATTGTGAATTTTGGTCTTATCTTGGGCTAGTGATATGTAGTTTGAGTCTCTCTCATGACACTGGGCAGCAGTGAGCCTCAGCTCCCGGTTAGCCAAGCAATCATGAGGGTAAACAACGGACACACACACACAGCCATTCTGTTTTTTCACTTTCAGTGCAGTATTTAATAAATTATGAGATATTCAACACTTTATTGTAAAATAAGCTTTGTGTTAGATGGTTTTGCCCAACTGTAGGCTAATGTAAGTGTTCTGAGCCTTTTCAAGGTAAGGCTAAGCTATGATAATGTTTGGCAGGTTAGGTGTATTACATGTGTTTTTCAATTGCGATACATTCAACTTAATAAGTTTATCAAGCCATGACCGCATCATAAGTCAAGGAAACTCTATACAGGGTAGAGGTCTATCTAATCTATCCTGACTTATTTTATTTCAACTGTTAATACTAACATATTACAAATGAAAATATTTGATAAAGATGCAAATATCCATGGAGTTCCTGCTGTGGTGAAATGGGTTAAAAATCTGACTGCAGTGGCTTGGGTTACTGCAGTGGTGAGAGTTTGAGCCCCAGCCCAGCACAGTGGGTTAAACATCTGGTGTTGTCGCAGCTGTAGCATGGGTCGCAGCTGTGGTCTAGGAACTTCCATATGCTGCAGGTGTGGCCATTAAAAAAAAAAAAAAAAGGAAATATCCATTTAAGATACTAAGGCAACAAGTATGACCTAGGACTGTCCCGGGAAAACTGAGAAGCATGGTCACCAGACCTACAGAGGGCATCTGTTATTTTGCTTCCTGCTATTCCTTTCGTCTGCTTTTAACAATAATGTCTTAATTTTTTCTTCAGGGAACCATACTCTTCCGGTAGAAGTCCATGTGATTTAGGTGGTAGTAACCCTATTCAATGGCTTCAGGGACAGATATATGATTCAGGAGATGGCCAATCAGAGTACTGTGGCTAAGGAATGTGACAATGGCCAGGCCTTCAGTGCCCGCTCCTTCAGGGGGAATGGTTAGCTGGGACTTTCAGGAAAGGAACGCTCCCTTCTTTGGGGTATGAAAACCCAGACTTTCTGGTGGCTCTGTCTGTGGGCCAGAGGGAAGAACATGCCTAAGAAAAAACCCAAAGAAGAGAAAAGAAGAGGCTGAGACGGAGAAATAAAAGAGGAAGCCCTGATGACTTCAACTGCTGAATCCATCATTTGTTGAAGCCAGTCCTTTTGATTATCCTAGTTACACACGTCGATATATTCCACTACCACTCCTTTGAAAGCTAGTTTGACTTGCATTTTTATCATTTGAAGCAAAGAGAATCCCTCTAACATCAACTATTTTGATGTAGTTCATATAAAATAACCAGGTCACTAAGTCGGTATCTATGGCAAAACTACCACCATCCTCTCCTAACAGGAGGGGAAGGTCATGTGTGTTGGGGAGGCATAGATAGAAAAGGCGATAACTTCAATTATGTAATAGTACCCTGGGTCTCAGGAAGAGTACGTGATAAAACTTACTCTTTCATTATGATGATTTTTATCCTAAAAGAATGGCTTGGTAATGCAGTACCACTTGCTGAAATTGAGAATGGGATATTTTTGAAACATAAATTAGCTAACATAACAGCTAAAAGATATCCTCCAGAAGAAAATGAATGTAATCAATAAACATGAGAAGAAATGGAAAAACTATTAGTGCTTTTCAGTTAAGATGCACGTAGGTTACCACAGGTGGGAAAACTGTTGTGAGTGGCTTTTGTTTTTGTTTTGACCTGAAGTACAGAGAGTAAAGCAGTAGATTTGGCTTCTGGAGATCATTCCTTCAGAGAGCGGAAAAGAAAATGCATGGGAGAACATCCTTGTGGGTGAAGAGAAATCTTCCCCATTAAAAGACTTACAGAAAGTAAGTTGTAACAGTGAGACTGTAATTTTAAAATCCTACTACTATACTTTCGAATATTTTAAACAAGAAAAATCTGAAGCAACATCAGTGTTGAATGAAAGAAAACCATTCAATAAATTACAGTATCTCACAGACCAGAGTACTAAATCTCATTTTCCAAGGAAACAGCAAATGTATACAATAAAATGTTAAGAGAAAAGAATTAAGTCCAAAATATGTAAGTACCTTGGATTCTAATGAGAAATATATATCAATATTTTAAGCGTCCGTCTCCTAAAGATGAGATCATGAGTGATTTTTGTTTTCCTGATTACCATTTTAATATATTCCAAATTTTTCACAATAATAAAAAAACAAATCTTTATAAATTATATCACAAAGGCTTATTCCTAAATGTCTCTAAGGAAAAGTACTTGATTATCTTTTTCAGAGCTCATTCCAAATGGCTTATGATACTTTCAATCCAGTGGCGAGGAGACAACGGGGAACTCCAGAATATCTTTAAATGCAAAATGAAGTGACAAAGGGAGACCATACTGAAGATTAATCGGGCCTACACCGTCACTCTCTGAGCATCTAGTAAAAGTGTGGTTCAGGATCAGCGTCACTGGGCTCCCCTAGGAGCCTGTTGGAAATGTTGGGACTCTGGTCCCGCCTTAGAACTACCAAATTAGAGTCCGCATTTTAACAAGATCCGTAATCTGTGAAACATTAAGGATTACAGTCTGAGACCACTGATGTAGTGAGAACTCTGGGGTATGGGACTTTTAGACGGCTTGTTTTATGTTGCCCTTGGGGCAGGCACTGTAAGTCACAGTCATATAGTTTTTCTATATCTATGAATGAAGATTAAAAAAAAAAAGTGTTGGCGATTATTTCTCAACTCTTTTTTATGTTGAGAGCTATTCCCAATCAAATGTTCATAATTCTGGATTATACGGGTTTTTACATGGGTTAGGATGTTACTGGAGAATAATCTTGTTTGTCATTTAAAGTCGTCATTCCAAAGACGTTTTCTCTCTTCTTAACACTGCTACACTAAATTAAAAACTTAAGCAAAACAAAGCGACAAAACAGACTGCAAAATTTGTTTGCTCCTAGGCTACTGTGCTGGCGAGTCCCAGAGGCTGAAATTCCTGTACTGCTATCATAATGGTTTTGTTTGCACAGAGGCATACACCTTTCTTGTTTTTTGTTTTGTTTTGTTTTGGCCTCAACCTGAACCCAAGTTTCAGAGTATACTGGCAGTTGGCATAATAGCTAATTATACCCCTATCTGGCCAAGGATGTGGGCTGAGGAATAAATCAGGGTCTTGACGGTTCAGTTCATGCCACTCCTGGTTATTAGATGTGTGTCACTGAGCAAAATTCTGATCAAAGCCGGTGGCCAGGCAGAGAGGGGTCACGGAGCATGCCCAAGCCTAATTGCTGGGCTGCGTACTAAAGGAAGTTTGTAATAAAAGGCCATTAACTACTAGCCTTTCCGATCAGTGAAGCAAAAATACAGAGAAATTATGTTTATCAACTGACAATTTCAAGGGAAAGCTTCAATGTAAGTGTTTTTTCCCTCTCTCTACTCCTCACCTCAAAAAGAAAAAGAAAACCACAGGATATGCAATCCATCTATCTGAAGTTAGATAGTAGGGAATTCACAAAATTTACATTTTAGAGGGTAAGGAAAAGGGTATTATTTTCTCTGAATCATTAAAATTTTCTTCCCTAAAGCATCTTATATGGCTCACCTAATTTCTTTTATATATACATTTCTGGGGGGAAAATGTTGCTGTATAAAGTGTATTTACTTTAGAAGAAATTAATTCTGTAAGTCAACCCCCACAAACCATTTATAACATGCAAAATGTCTCTAAAACAGCTCTGCCTGGCTCTCGCTCATCAACATTCTTCCCTCTTCTGATACACTTTCTATTCTGATACCTCCCTCACCCCCAAACTGTTGGGAGGAAAAGGAGATAGAACCTTGGTTGTAGACAGTCTTGTATCTATTGTCACTTATTAAATATGAGGTCATTTTGTTTCTTCAGCTGCTGGGCTGCAGATGGAGCAATTCCAGATCTTGCAGCAGCCTGATGAAATACTGGCTACCATTTTGCCCTTTGACATAAGTGAATAATGGTCCAAGTCCTAACTGACTCATGGGCTAAACTTATTAAATAAATTACCCAAATTATAGTTGTTATTTTCCTCTTAATGCTTATTAGTGAATTATAATAGTGTTTGTGCAATGGATTAAAATTATAGGTCCTCCACCTAAAAAAAGAAAAATTCAAAACCACATATATATATATATATATATCACATTTTATTTTCAATTTTAGGGTTTCCTGGTCTGACCTCCACAGGCTCTTCTATGAACTTCTAAAGGTCCATGAGCTACAGGTAAATGACCTCTCGATAAAGGAAAGGAGAATCAGGACTTGGGATCCTGGCACAAGTACTTGCAGATACATTTTCCTGTTCATAGAGTTCCATTTTCAAAGACCTAGTTCTTAGAAATTACTATCACTTAAAAACAAATAATTAATTTACACTGGTTTTTAAAATCTAGCTTAACGTGGAGCCCTTATCCCTAGAGCAACACATATCTCTGACACAGATACAATTACTAGCACCTAACAAACCTGCCAATTTTGCTGTAACTGCAAACTTCATGTGATTTCATGGAGATGACTTAAATGCAGGGCATTTAAGCAATGACATCCATGTCCTAAAAGTTAAGTGTTGCTCAGTAGTGAAAGCAGTTGGATACAAATACATACACAATCTGCTGCAGAGCTGAAAACACTTCTTAATTCCTTTCTGCATTTGTGTGTGTGTGTGTGTGTGTGTGTGTGTGTGTGTGTGTGTGTGTGTTATTAGTTTGGGGTACTTATGTGGCAATACCTACTGGTGGATGCACTGGTGAATTCTTTCAAATTCAGAAAGAAGCTTGCATTCCTAGCATGTAAGACTCTGCTGAAGGTAAGGAACTTTCTAAAGGATATACTGACTGGGTGTTACTAAACTCACATATAAAAGGCAAAGTAATTACATATAAAATGTAATTGCTTCAAAATAAGAGATGAATCAAACTAACCTTGCTGGTACTTCTCCTGCCCAGCTTTCAACTTTCTCTACATTTTTTTTTCTTTTTAGGGCCACACCTGCGGCATATGGAAGTTCCTAGGCTAGAGGTCCAGTCAGAGCTGAAACTGCCGGCCTATGCCACGGCCACGGCGATGCCAGACCTAAGCTGTGTCTGTGACCTACACCACAGCTCACAGCAATGCCGGATCCTTAACCTACTGAGTGAAGCCAGGGATTGCACCTGTACCCTCCCGGATACTAGTCGTGTTCTTAACCCACTGAGCCACAATGGGAACTCCCTCTCTATTCTTCTTTTCCAATCTCAAATTTGAGAGAAAAAAAAAAGCATGAAAAAAAAGAAATAAGAAAATGATCTTATCTTTGGTCTTTATCATTTCCAGAAAGAATTTCCAGTGACTGTTTTTACAAGAAAGTGCCTATATATTTTACAATTTAAGAGAAGACTTATCATGGATGCATGTTAGACAATAATTTAAAAACCATCTTAAATATACCAAGAAGATGAATAACCCTTAGACAGCTCGTACTAAGAACGACATACTCTTTTAAATACTTTGTGTACAACAAATGAAAATTTGTAACACAGACCAAAGATGAGTGTTAAGGTAGAAAGAGAGATTTGGGGGTGAGAAGACCAGATGTGGCAGGGCTTTGTGAATCAAGTCAAAGACTCAGAACTCCATCTTGAAAACTGGAAGCGTTTTTAGCAGGGATGTGACGGGGCAGTGCACGAGGGAAAGAGCCACGTACAAGATGCGAAGTGACTCGGGTGCAGGGGCCACGGTTCGAACTAAGACCACAAACACAATACAGAGAGATACGCTGTGTGACTGCAGATTAGATGTGCGTGTATGTGGTTCTGTCTTTCTTTCTTTCTTTCTTTTAACTGGAATTTTTAAAAGGTGAAAAAGAAATACCTTAGAGAGAAGTAAGCACTGCCTGATGAAATTCATGTCTGTCCATTTATTTAGAAATGGTGCCTGACTACAAATGAGTCTGTAATATTGTTCAGCATGAAAGGATATAAAACACAAGACTGATTTTAAGAAATTAAAAATGGAAACCATTTCGGAAAAAAATAAGGAAAAAAATTGTCTAGGAACATAAGCTTGAGATTGTAATTACAACTGAAAACTACAGTTCAAATTGTCCAAAGGAAAAAAAAAGGTACTAATGGACCTAGTTTTCCAAAAAATAACTACTCATTATGGTTATTTTGTGAAGCAGTGAGAGAATTTCTTTTTAAAATATTTGTACCATTGTGTTTGGATCCGGCTACAGGCCTCATTCTGCTCTTCTCTCTGTAGTGACATCAAATAGCATGTAGTCCCGGGGAGCATGGCTGCCCCGCGTGTGCAGTCTAGAGAACAATGCTGGCTTAGATGATTTTCTCCTGTGACTAAAATAACCAGCCCTAAGAAGGTTAACCCATCACAATCCTCTTCTCTCTTTATTTCTAACCAGGATATGAGAAGAATGGCCACCCAATCCCTCTTCTCTGAGCAACTAACTTGTGCTCACAGCTGCTTGCTACAGGGCCCTCAAGATAGCAGATGGCAAAAAAAGGGGAAAAAAAGGTTGAGGTGAATTGAAAATATGAGAAAATATTTGAGGAAAAAAAATCCAATGCTTACAAATATTTACGTTGCTGTGGCCTCAGGAATTGTAGGCTCTCTTTGTGATAACTAAGTTTTCCTCTGATAGCTCAAACCCTGGTGTAAGGAAGTTTGCATTTTGCCTCTGCTGGTTATAAGCTGTGTGACCTCTGGCAAGATCCTTAAACTGGTTAAATTCCATTTCCCCATCTATGAAACCTGAAAAATAGTATTACCCACATCACAGAGTTACTGTTGGGATTAAATGAAGCTGTTTAATTTAGCACTTCTCATTTAGGAAAGAGTCAATAGATTTAATTTCAGTTTTGGCCAATTGGAGGTTTGATAAGTAAATGCTCAGATCTATCACTGAGTCATCTTAGCTAGGCTGGACTAGCTGTTTAAGAATTTAGACCAAAATATTACAAAAATGCAAAATGTAAAAGATTATAATGAAATAAATCTTCATATAGAAACAGACTCACTCTTTTATCTAAGCATCAGAGGAGACAGAACAGGCAGTGAACTGATTCCCATACGTTGGTGCGTCTTCTCTCTGACTTTGAGCAGGAAGTTATCTTCTGAGACTAGTAGGGAATTAGGCTCTAGAAGATTGGTGAACACTCTTTAGGAAATATTTACGCTTTTAAAACTTCCTAATGGAGTATTTTTTTCCCCTCTTATTCATAGGTTTCTCTTAGAAGGTAGAGACTGAAGCTGCTGAAATGAAATTTAATGTCGACTTAATCTCTGAAAAGACTCTACCAAGGGTGCAAACTCAGAAAGAAGCTGCTCAGGTCAGGAGCACATGGCCACTTTCAGGATTCTGTGTTGGGTTTTCGGGGCCCCTGGGAGCGGACTGTGCCCCTGACTAGAGCAGCCTTGCAGTGGGGAGCACGTCACACAGGGGAAACACTGCAGAGTGTCTCCCAAAGATGAACAGAGTAAAAGGTGCACAACTGCACAATCCCAGGAGTGAACAAAGCATCAGTAAATCACACAATGTTACTCATTTAAACCTCAATTTAAGTGTGATATCCTGGGAATTATGCAACTTTTCAATAATTTACAAACACCATCCCATCCTCTAGCTTGGAAATAATTATTTGAAATGATGAAATTGGGTCAGAGGTCATGTTCACAAACGGACACACACTCAATACTTTAAGTGCAAACCTACGTGGACTTGCCCAGCAACCTGCTTTTTTTGGGAAACAAGACAAAATGATAAGAAACAGAGTTTCTCCCCATATTCAATTCAAATCATTGATAGGAGGCTAAAATGGTTCATATTTTTCTGAAAACCACCAAAGGTTATCAGATTAAATTGGAGACACTCATTTAAATTTGAATTTCAGACAAATAAAATAAGTATTTTAGTGTAAGAATGCCCCATATATTTCATGGGACATACTTATGCAAAAATACATGTTTGTTGTTTTAATCATAAATTCAAATTCAAATGGGCATCCTATATCTTTATTTGCTGAATATGGTTACCCTAAAATCACCACTGCTCATACCATTGCTCATAGACAGGGTTTCATGAATATAGAACCAAAGCCCCAGTACTAATACCTAACTGAATATTATTCCGAAAGAAAAACGCCACACTTTGATCGTCTCACTAATGTGGGAACCCTCACAGTGATTTTCTGTTCAAGCGACCCCACTCTGAGTGAAACACTAAATCAGAGTATTCTGAAATCCTAGTTTACTTCTGATATTATTGCCAGTATTTGTTTATGCTATCTCCAGCCTAAGATACCTGAGGAAATAGATCCTATCAAAGAGAGAATTCACAGCATCCGCAACAGCAAATAGGATTATCTAGTCAGATATTACATTGTGTTACAACTCAAGCCACCATCATTAAATATGAGGAAGATTAGTTCTTTCCGTTTGCTTGCCTTTCCACTCTGTGTATGCTTGTTTTAAAGGGAGATTGATCTAGGAGTCTGTGTTTTTCTTTCTCTGCCTTGCCTCTCCTCATTAACACACACACACACACAGTCACAGAGCTGGGAAACTTTGACTTGTTGGGAGATAGAGAGAAGGATAGATAGATAGTAGATAGACAGATAGACAGACAGACGACAGGCTTGAAAGAATATGGCCTCAAGAGGTTGCAAGTGCAGGGAATCCTATTTACAATCAGAGTCCTCATGGCTTGTCTGTGTCTTCTCTGCTAGCACCTTGTGGTAGCAGGGCTGTCTCTTTCCTAAATGATGACAAGTGAAGTTTGTTTTCCTGCATTCTTCATTCTCATCATTCACATCCTCTTTCTTTCAATTTGATGGAAATCATATTCCTTCTCTTAACACCCACCTTCCCCTAAACCAAAGCATTCACCTTTCTCTGCAACTCAACACATGATCTCAGAAAAGGACACAAATCAGCCCCTTCACTCAAAGGTATGAGTAGCTGACAAAACTTAAAATGGCCATTGATGTTCAGACCTTTTCCCCAACAGGCCTAACAAGAGAAAGGGACTCTAATTCGGAGAGAAGACTTCTGGTAGAGGTGGAGGGGTGGAAGTATGACAGGAAGGAAAGTTCTAAGACTCTCTCCTTACAACACTGATTCAGACCAAAGAGATGTTTGAGTAAAGACTTATGTCTAGATGCTTCTATTTCTGACATGATTTATTGCTATTTACACGGCTGAGGAATGAAATGCCTGGTGACCAGGTAGTTACTTCTGATCCTCAACCTCCACATACACCTGATGATGACAGAAGGTACCAGAGGGACTTGAGACAGCCAAGCGCCCATGTGTGTGTAGGGCATGCTGAGATGCACACAATTACTATGAGGGTCACAGAGCTGGAAAAACAAACAAACAAAAAAAACCCTTTGATTTACAAAGGAGAGAATCTAGATTAAGAAACAATAAGTGACTTGTCTGAAGTCACACAACTAGTTAATGAAAGAAACAAATAAAATACAGATTTCCTCATTTTCATGTTTAGTTCTCATTTTTAAAGACTAACCTATCTCACCCCTAACCTAAAAGTTTATTAAAAAGTACATCTCCTTAAAAAAAATGACTTCTAAAAGAGTAAGGATATGTAAAGCTAAAAAAAATATTTTTCAAGGAAATGAAATGAAATCCTTTTGAATAATACCTTAAGTTGGTCAGAAATATAACTACTATAACCGCTGCATTTAATTACAGATAATTTTACAATTGAAAGTTATCTTTGCTCTGAATAAATAATGACCAAACTTTGCTAATATAGATTAGGGCCCAGGCAATTGGACCGGTGTTTAAAGCAATGTCCAGATTCGTCATTAATTAAGTTGACATTATTACAAACACTTTTTTCTTTAATTTAGTAATGATTAAGAACGGCACGCTGCTCAGAGCTAAGGAATGAAGAACAGGTATGCTGCCTTATGATTATGGAGCACAACTAGGAGGCAGTACGTGTGAGCCTAATTAGAAAATTTTGTAAAACACTTTGAAGATGAAAAGAGCTGTAAAATCCCAAAGAATACTGATCTTTCCAGGCTCCATCCCAGTTCTGTCATCAACTTGCTGTGTGGTCTTAAGAAAAAAAAAAAGGCAATCACTAATCATTCACTTTGAACATAAGGATGCAAGGACAAGGATATATTTTGCTTCAGCTGGCTTGTTTTTCATTTTTTAGCTTCAAGATGAATTGAAAGAGAATACCAAGTAGAGGTGGAACAAGTTTGCTGCCTTAAAAAATGCATGGTAGTTGGTTTGTTATTACATAATCACCTTTTTCTGAAAAATTCCAGTTAAGTTTCACCCTACTTGGGGAAACAATGTGTTGATAACACACCAGAAAGTGGATTTCCAAAGCCCTTGTGTGGCCTTTATTGTAATCCACGAGTGCTTGCTGGTATCTGGTTTAAGGGCACTTGAGGTTCTAATGTTTGAACAAAGGCAGTGTGCTGATTACTACTGGCTTTAGTGAAAAGGTAAAACAGGGAGTTTCTTGGCGGCCCAGCTGTTATAGGATTTGGCATTGTCATTGCTGTGGCTTGGGTTGGATTCCCTGACCCAGGAATTTCTGTATGCTGCGGGCACACCCAAGGAAGAAAAGCTAAAATAAAAAGGTTTTAAAAATGAGAATTGTTCCAGAGAAAGACTTTTTTTACTCTTGGATTTCATAGTGACTGAAAAGAATTTAAATTCTTTAAAACTATATAGACATGTTAAACATGTGAAGACATTTCGATGTTTTATTAAATTACTTTTTTCTTATATTACTTGACTCTTTCTAATGCCCTAAGTTAGAGGGTCCGATATCTATATACAACAGAGAAAACCCACCTTCAACTTCCATTTTTTTCAAAGAGACAATTCAGAAATCGATGTCAAGGAAACAATTGACAAAGATGCTTCTTTGGGAAATCAGTGTCTCAGAGGCCACACTGCTGGTGGTGGGTCAACAGCATCAGTGTATCAGGATGGTAACTCCTCAGCGAGTTGCAACACACATTCGAGACATTTATCCTCCAGGGCTAAAAACGTTCTTCAAAACTGCAAGTGAAGAGCCCTATTTCAGGGACAAGCATGCTCTGGAGTTACAGTGAAGCTAACACAGGAATTAAGAGGTATGCAGTTTACAGGCTGCTCAGAAAGCAATTTTGCTTTCAAACCTGGTGTTCTTGCACACATTGACTAGAAGAATCTCAGTGCACAAGCTGTAATCTTTCCAAGAGCAGTAGGTTGATATCAAAGACTCTTCAGTGAAGCAGGGAATCGTGGCACTACTTCAAGGAGTGGGACTGCAATTAGCTCTCACCTACAGATTGAAGCAGTGCCCTGCTTGGTTGCTGCAGGCTTTGCCTGTGCTTCAGAGGTGACTGAATCTAAAGCACAGAGCATGCAGAGATGATTACCTTCCAGGCTGCAAAGAGTGTGGGCAGAGAGAATTATGGAGTTGATGATAACATGTATAGGTTGCAATGGTTTAGGAAATATTTTATATAATATGATAAACCAAGGACTTTGCTCTCTATTAACAGAAATAAAAAACACCTTCCTGGTGTTATTTTTGTGTGTGTGGTATGTGCCTGGGAGAGAGAGTGAGAGAGGCATGTTCTGGCTACAAGGTTACTTTGTTATGAGTGGCTAGGAGGATATCAATAAACATGACCCACTACAGAATTCTCTTAGAGACGTTCCTTAGTACAAAGTGGTGATAGTGGTAGAAGATTTGGTGGGGCGTGGGGGAGGGGTGGGCTACAGAGCAATAAGATTGGGAACTTAAGCTGAGGATAATATTCTCTAATACGAAATCGCTTCCTACAGCTCTTAACTTCTTGGAGACAGGTGATAATAACAACAATGACCAAAATAGCATTATTCTTCCATGAAGAGATTCCAGTTTGATAAAGAGGGCTTTCCCAAACTCGGGGTAGGGATTGAACCTATTCAGAAAGCAAATCTGATCGCATATGATCAACTCTAATTACTTTCTTGCTTAGTAATAAAATAAAATGCGACTTGGTAGATATAAACAGCTCTGTAAAGTCACTTTTTCTCTCCCCCACCTTATAGTTTTCAAGCCCCTCCAAACATCATCCAGTTCATTGCATGTGTCTCTTATTCGCTTGTCTTCCGATGCCTGGTCAGGAGTGAAAGGTAAGTATAATGTAAGAGCTTTGAAGGTATTCTATCCGGTGACCAGTGTTTTTGATCATCCTTTTGTGTCTAAGCTTCTGTTTCTATTCTTAATTAGGAATTTCAGGTAAGGACATTCTCTATGTGAATATATATGGATTTGCACATGTAGCTGAGAGCAAATTGCTCGATGTAGTCATTTGCTAATGTGTTTAGGAAAGCAAAAACAAAAATAAATACTATCTAAAAGAAAAAAAAGGAAATGTAACTAAAAAGCCATTTTGCATTCTGAATGCTGTGTAGGGATACTGCATGTTTTTTGAATCAAAAATTTGGTGGCATGGATAGTCAGAATAGATCAAATGGCTTGGAGACAGCATGTTTTGAAAATCTTTTAAATTTGGAATCTATGGTCATTGAACGTATAAAAAACAGGAGTGTTCTAGTGTCCCATTTAGTTTCTTTTTGCTGCAAACTTATGGGGTAATTTTACAAGAAACACTGAATGCCAAAGGTGGGAAAACTATTTCTTTTTAACTGTCATCTGGATGCTTTTTGCAGTTCAGCAACTGGCTGAAGCACCTGTCTTCATCAGGAACTCACTCTGCCTCCTATCACACACAAGTTCATCATGAGACTGTCCATTCCCTTGGAAGGGTATTCTGACCCTCGCTGTGTCCACTGGGATTGGATTTGGCTTCACAGTAACAGAAACCCAGCAATAGTGGGTTAAATTACATCAAGGCTTATTTATCTCTCAAAAAAAAAAAAAAACAGAACGGGTAATGGTGCAAATACTTGCAGAGGAGTAAGCATTCTATAGGACAGCACTTAAAACACTTACAAAATAAAAAGAAGAAAAACAACCCATTTGAAGGTATAAGAAGGAGACCAAAGGCAGACAGAAATGGGAAGGGATTCAGTCCTTGAAAGGGGCAAACCATATGGTGATAGCATTATGTTTACAGAAATTTTTCCATGAAGATGCTCTCCAGTCCCCAAGCTGTAGCATCTAAAACTCAACCAGAAAGTGCAGTTGATTTGAGATGTTTAGAGGATAGAGCTCATGACATTCATAATATCTGGAAATGAAGGGAGGAAGTCTTAAATAGAAGGAAATACAGAGGCGAGAAACCTCCAAATCTGCATTTAAATACTCAACAAATTTTTGGCTGGCACGCTACATTTGTAAGGGGAGTACAATGAGACCAACAGAGCACGAGTGGAAGGTTAAAAGAGTTGAGCAGTGATTTCAGTTCTTGCCCACACTGGGAAGACTGAGTTTAGAATTTAGGCCCTGCCAAGTTAGAATAGCTTGGTAACATCTCAGGAACTCATTGGAAGTCCAGAAGGGCTATGCCTAGGAATAAAGACCGTCTCTGTGCTCAAGGATTCATGTTAGAAGATGAGAGAAACCAATACAGAGCTGCAACGGCAAAGTAAAATCACCCTTTCAAAAGTTCATAATGATAAAACAGAAATTTAATTGCCTGGTAGACCAAAAATCAATATGTTTCAGAGGAATCTAGAGTCTCCACAATTTAGAGTTCTTAAAAAGAATAATCTACTATTTCCAAAATAAATTAAAATGATCAGGCATGTAAACAAACAGCAAAATAGAACCAAAAAAAAAAATCGATAAAAAGAAATAGACTCAAGACCAAGATGTTGGTTTTAGCATATAGGACTTAAGGAATTAAAGGAAAAATGGTGATAATGAGGGAACAGATGGGGATTCCCACAGAAACAAACACTATGAAAAAGAATAGGAGTTCCTGTTGTGGCACAGTGGAAACGAATCTGACTAGCATCCATGAAGACACAGGTTTGATCCCTGGCCTTGCTCAGTGGGTTAAGGATCTGGCATTGCTGTGAGCTGTGGTGTAGGTCACAGATGCGGCTTGGATCCCACATTGCTGTGGATGTGGCATAGGCCAGCGGCTTTCGCTCTGATTTGACCCCTAGCCTGGGAACATCCATATGCCATGGGTGTGGCCCCCAAAAGACAAATAAATAAATAAATAAATAAATAAATAAATAAATAAAAGAATAAAGTGAAAGTTCTAAAAGTGAAAAAGTACAGAATTTGGAATGAAAAAATTCATGGGATGGGCTTAATAGCCCTAGGGAACTAATACAAGCATCTCTACAATTGCTTCCAGAGTCAAGATTCTAGGACTAAATAAGGGTCTGTGGCTTAGAAATCTATGGGCTATTACTGAAATGCTTTTATTTTCTAATGCTGGCCAAACTGACCGTGTATCTACTTGATCTAGATGGTTTGATGCAACTTTCCTCACTAGACAAGTTTCTGAATAATCATGATATAAAATTTTATATTAGCTTATATATTAAAAAACCTTTTGTTGACATTCCATAATATTAGAATGTGACTATTGTGCTTGTCAGTGAACATCAAATTTTGCAAAGTTTTCTGATCATACTCACAAGGAAATTTAAGGATATTTTCATATTTAGTAGTTTAGTATATTCATAAATAGAGTGTAAAATCAGCCTATACTGAAGTTTTATGTTTTGACAGGGCAATTAAAATTTTAGCACAAGTTGAATTTAAGAATGAGAATTTGCACATTTGAGTCAAATATTTAAAATCGGGCAGGACAGACATGGTGGGAAAAGGAAGGCATTTTACAAGCATTTACAGTAGGAAAATTAAAACAATTTTTGGTTTGGATGCTTTCATGTAATGTTTGTAAACAGAAGTAGTACCACCTTGCTTTTTTTCAGGGATGTACAAAGTGCAATGTAATCATTAAGCAGCAGAGCACTCCTCAGGTTTGAAAATTTTATAGATGTAACTCTTTGCTTGCGGACATTGGTAACAGAGCAGGATAAAAAAAAATAGAAGAAAACAGGTTGAGGCCTTAATCATAACACCAATTACGTCCTGAAATTAAAAACCAGGATAGCCATCACGTCATATAAACTACAAATGAAACCGTGCATTCCAAAGAATGACTGGAGGGGGGCGTAAAAATCAAGTGAATTAATATCTTTATTGTCACTAAAAACAGGAGAATTAATAACAAGAGTCCAGATATTCTGACACTTCTAATTTTAATTCCAGTTTTGTTAATAACTAACTACATGACCCTGAGCAAGAACCTTAAGGTTTTTGCCCTTTTTCCTTCTCACCTATAAAATGAAGTGAGAAGATTCATTAGATTATTTCATGGTTCTGTGATTCTGTGAATTTTTACCCCAAATAATGTTTCCAAGGGTGTATTCTGGGTAAATTTTAGGACACGCTTTCTTTTTGATTTATCTAAAAAGTGTGGTCAAGGAAGTTTCTAGTCACCATTCAAAGCAATGAGGGTAGACTGGGTTCATTTCCCCCTCATGTCACTTGCTGCCTGTAAACTCACAAAGCCTGAAGTGATCTCAGCACAAATAAAGAGTAGGCACTTAAAGCCAGGGCCAAAGATCCTTAGGCTGTACAGAATTCAGGAGGTTCAGTTTAATGCAACAGAGCTCTGACTTTCAGAGCATTTTTTTTCTGGGCGGGGGGCTCCGGGCCCAGGAGACCCAGAAGTTCCCAGGCTAGGGATCAAACCCGCACCACAGCTGTGATCCAAGCCACTGCAGTGACAATGCCAGACCCTTAACCCAACGAGTCACCAGGGGACTCCCTCGCACTTGACTTTTAGGCATCTCTTTCCTCTGTTTCTATGCGGGAAAACCTTCAATCAGAAGTACAGGTAAAACTGACACCTAGTAGGTTTTAAATGCTGAAATTTTGAATAAGTGATGACGACATGTTTTATGAAATGCTGAGTACCAACTACACAAGTAGGTTCTAACGCCAACCACTGGACTTTATTTACTTAGCTGTAAAATGAGGGACATAAATTAAATCTTTAGGTGTCTTCAACATTATAAAAGCTTTGCTCTATTTCAATTTAGAGCAACTGTTTCAATTTTGGCAACTGTTTCTCTCGTCATTTGAAGTTACAAAATCTGATCCAACTATCTAGTATTTTGTGAGCACAAAATAAAAGCATTCAATCATAAAGGCAACAAAAGTAAGACAGCATTCTGTAATGTTTGGGATAGTTTCCCCTTAGATACACATTTACCAAGCAAAGTGAGTACAATGTAGAATTTACTTTCTAATTAGCAATAACTAAGATATTTGCATTGACGTTTTATGGAATGTACTCAATTCCTATTTTGGTGAGATGATTTTTATTCTGTCAATGAAATTTCTTTTCAAGGTGTGTACATTATAACCAAATAGACTGATTAATCTGGGAAACTAGACTATCCGCTAAGATTCAGTAAATTTTACGGCAGTAAAACTGTAAACATGACATTTTACACATTACTTTTTTTGGAAGGGTCACATTTTCATGGAGAGTTCTTTTTTAAAAAAGAACTTATTAGGAGTTTAGGTTATGTTTGGGTAATTTTGCAACATCTTTTTTGTTAAGCATTGGTTATGGATTGCCATCTCAAGTTTGTTAACTATGGATACATAGATAGAAAAATGTATGGATACATAGATAGAAAATAAATCTCATTTCCTTTAAAGCCATTGGGACAGGATCTCTAGAGTAAATAATTGGATTCTTGCAATTAAATCCATTTTGAGCTGCTGCTGGTCATGGTGTTTTAACTTGAAACCCTTTGCCTACCTTATGAGGAATGACTCACTTGGATGCAATGCAGGAATCAATTGTGCCATTGCACAGTTAGGTTGTGATAGTTCGTTCATGGGAAATCATTATGCATGTTGAGAAAATGTAATTTTCAAGTGAGCAATTGTTTCTTGTTGGGTGGATATGAGCGGGTCTGGAGGTTGACTGGGATTTTCCATTTTATTACTTGGGCTTTTTCCAGTATTTTTTTTCCTTTTCTTTAAACTTACCTTAAAAAATAACTTGCCCTTTTCAAGCTCCATTGTTGAGTCAAGGAAAAAAAATGTTTTCTAAGGATTGCAGTAACCTAAATTGTAGAATCATTGGACTCGAAATTGCTCTTGCAGAATCTGAAAGATATCCTTACTCTAAAGCTTAAAATGGTATAATCTCACCAAATGTAGATAGTAAGCACAGTATTTACTGGTTAGTTCATTGCCTTTATGACAACAAATACGCTGTTTCAAAGTAAGGTTGATTTCCAATTCGTGGGATGAAGCATTTTAGAAGCCCTCACTTGCTTACTTTCTGGCTGAAAACAACTTAACGTGCTCAAGAAATATTAAAAAAAAAACCTTAAGAGTCTCAATAATTTGGCAAGAAAGTGCACAATACTCCACTCAAAAGATGAACACCAAAGATGGCCTATGGCCTGAGGGCATAAGTAAATTTAAACTTCAGTTTTTATGGTTGTTTAGGGGCTTGAGGGACACCAGGCAAAACCAAGGTCCCTTTCAAAGAAGAGAAGTTAAAGGGAGCACTTCTAAAATTGGTACTTAACATATGTACACTCAACTTAATGAACTATAGATAAGCTTAATGGTAAGCTTAACATTCCTCTCACTGTGGTCTGAAATGAAAAGCGATATAACAAATCTTGGACTAGGAGAAAAAAATCCTTAAGAATTAAGTGCTACAGGCCATCACTCACCACAGGTTTGTAACAGAAATCCATATTAACTAATTGGTCCAACAAAACAAAACAAACAACAAAAAATATCTTAAATGGTTCTGGGCTTACAGTGTCTTGGATCCCTTAAAGAAATAAGTGACCTGCAAATTCATATCAAGCCTCAAAGAATTTCACAGATAAATTGAAAGAAGCATGAGCTCTATGTATAAAAATTATTTTTTTTAAAACCCCCCAAACAAGGTATGTGAGTGAGAGGCAACAGCAAAAACAAAAAGAAAAACATATACAGAAATATGCCAGAATTTGTAATTATGAGTTGTTAAGTATGAGAATTTTATACTTTCATGATGTAAACTAAACATTTATAAAGTGATTAAAGAATAAAAAAATGGTATTAGTAAAAAAAATTGGGTGAATGAAAAATGACCAAGCAGATTTTACAAAGATCTACATAGAACTTCAAGAAATAAAAATATAATAATGGCTATAAAACTTGAATAAAAATATTTGAATAAAGTCGTTTGGGATGATTTTAGTAAAGAGAAAAGTAGTGTACAGGGAGTTCAAATTGAGAAAATTATCCAGAATGCAACACTGAGAAAAGATGGAAAATCTGAAAGAGATATGTTGATGCAAGCTTGAATTGGTATTCCAAAAGGAGGAGAGAGGGAGAAAGACGGAGACAGAGAGCAAGCAAAGTTGGCAAAGGCAATATTTGAGGTAATAATGGTAGGGAATTTTCCAGAACTAATGAATGACACCGCCTGTAGTTTGAACGCCAAGAAATCCCATTGTGTGAAGAACCTTGTTTTTTTGTTTTTGGCTTCCTGTGCAGCATGTGCAGGCTCCCAGGCCAGGGACTGAACCACATGCCAGAGTGGTGACCAGCACCGCTGCGGTCACAACACTCGATCCTGAACCCGCTGAGCCACCAGCGGCGTTTGTCAGAGACATCTTAGCCCACTTCCCTGGACAGTCTCAGCCTCACCTATCTGCCTTCTCTCTTCCACCACTGCCATAGCTGATAGACACTGGGTGGGCCTAGGGCAAGGCACTGACTGGATCACCAGCTTCTTGCCTGGAAATATCAGCCCCTCAGCTTTTGGCTGTCATGGCGTAGCCAGACTCCTCATGAAACCTCTAGCTCTCTCTGTGGCTTTTGACTTGTACGAGCCACTGCACTGCAGCAGGGTGAGTGATCTGGCTCCTTAAGCTTATTGTCAAAGTGGTTGGAGGATTTAAACTGTAAGTGGCACAAACTTTGACCAATGAACTATAAGAAATAGGAGCTTTCTGTACAGTTATGCTTCCTCCCCTCTAAGGTACTGCTCTAAGGCGTTATTTTCCCCTCTAGCCAGTCTGGAGATGTCCTGAGTGGCTGAGCAGACATACCTGCTGAACTACGGGCTGTCTCACATTACAGCATCACGTGAATCTGATGCCATCTTGATGATGCATCATCTTGCATTGTTTGCCACCCTCCCCCACCTCACTTTGTTTTTCCCTCACTCTTTTCATTCTGGGGTATTGTTTTCCAACTAAATTATGATGACTTAATATTTGTTTCAGGCTCAGACTCTTTAAATAGTGCACTGGGGCAAAATACTATGATTCCTAAGTAAGAATACAAAATAAAAATGCATCCACACAGCAAAGTTAAGCTCCAGACACCAAGACAAAGAAAAAATATTTTAAAAGCAGCCAGAGACAAAGGATAGGTTAACTTTAGAAAACTGACAATTGCAGTAACAACAGCCATCTCAAAAAAATTCAAACAAAGAGAAGAAAGTAAATTCAATGTCCAATGTTCTTCAAGTAAATAACTGAAAACTGAGGTTATATTTCAAGAGACAAAGCAAAACAAAAACTGAGAGAGGCTGCCACAAACAAACCTACTAGAGAAAATTCCAGTTTATTTCTGGCAGAAGGAAAGTGATCATAAATGGAAAGTCTATGATAAAAATAGGAATAAAAAGCAAATAAGCTGAGAAATACAGGTAAGTCCAGATAAATACTTTCTTAAACAATAATACTAATGTCATAAGAAATAAAAATAAGTACATAAAATAGTACTGGAGTTCCCTTCGTGGCTCAGTGGTTAACGAATCTGACTAGGAACCACGAGGTTGCAGGTTCGATCCCTGGCCTTGCTCAGTGGGTTAAGGATCCGGAGTTGCTGTGAGCTGTGGTGTAGGTTGCAGATGCGGCTCGGATCCCGCGTTGCTGTGGCGAAGGCCGGCAGCTACAGCTCCTGTTAGACCCCTAGCCTGGGAACCTCCATATGCCGCGGGTGCGGCTCTACATAAGGCAAAAAGACAAAAAAAAAAAGCAGTACTGAAATACACAACAGCACAAGGAACATAAAGAATTAGAAAGAGTGTGGGTATTCAAAATTTTGGAAGAAGATAAAGATATTGATTAAAATTCTACTTGGACACATTACGAGCAGAGGAACACAGGTAAAAAGGACCACAGCTTTCTTGCCTGAAATCCATGCGTAAGAAAGCAATAGAATGACTTCTTTAAAACGCTGAAACAAAAGAAACAGTTAACCAAGATTTATTTATCAAATGATTTAAAAATAATTGTAATTAAGGTTGAACATACCTGAAGCTGAGTAGTTTCATTAGCCAGTTTCCTGCATATAGGGTTTGGGGATTCTGATGGTCTTGTTTGCATTTTGTTTTCTCTGTCCCTTTCAGCACATGCTGGCAGAGTCTCTCTCTCTCTCTCTCTTTCTTTCTATATATACATATACATACATATACACACACATATACATATATATATATTCAAAAACACTGTGGGTCTCCTATGTATGTCATAGGAATTTACTCTATCAGAGTAAAATAAAGGTCAGATTAGATAAAACAGCAAGAATCAACTAAGTACTGATGGTAGGAAACAAACTTTAAATAAAAGGCAATGATATACTAAGACCGAAAGGATGGAAAAAAGATGTGTTAATCAAAAAAATCAAAGAAAATCTGAACTTACTACATTAATAGCAGAGACATGTGAGTCATGAAAACATAATAATCTTAAGTGTGTATATTACTGATAAATGAGTTTCAAAATATATACTGGAAACTAAACACAAAGAGAAACATAAGGAAAAAGACATTATCTTCAGAGGGGGAAGTACTTAGACTGATAGCTAACATTTCAACTTAAATGACTGAAGGCAGAATAAAATTTAATGAATACTTAACATGATGAAATTATTAACTGCTAATATAGGATAATATAATCAGTGCACATATTCTTAAAAAATGAAATAAAATAAAAAATATCATTTCCAGTAAGGCTGCACTATATCTCTAACCCTATATTTCTTCAGATAAGAAAAAGCTTCCAGATTGAAACATAAAAACTCATGAGGATAAGAGTAAATATATGAATAAAGAAAACTGAATATTGATCATGCAAATAATAATTGGTTAAGTCTGGGAAATTTTTGACCAATTTCTGTCTTGTAAAAATGTGCCAAAATCCTATAAATTCTTAGCTAGTCAAACCGAGATTAGAATTTAAAACACAATCCATCTAGTTGAGTCTATTTATCAATAAGAGTTTGGTTGAAAATTTAAAAATCAATTAAAATGATTAGCTCATGTAGCAGGGTGTTTAGTTTCTCACTGAATTGCTGCTCACTTCTTTTGGGAACTAAATGGAAGATTCCACGTGAGAGGAACTGATAAGCGCAAACTCCGAGTCTGGTCTGCACCCTTTCCCTCTCCCTCACATGTGCTTTTCCAAGTCCCTTACCTCTTTCTGTGGATAGCAGTGGGGATTACTGGCACCATGCTGACCTTAGAAGCCATACATTGAAGATTAAAGGGTCACTGTCAGATTGTCTCTAGGTGGCTCTGTGAAGGAGAGAAGAGCATCTTGTAACCTAACTGCCAGCCCTGACTGGAACCCTTTTTGTGTTTGAACTATTAGATGTTTGGCTAACTAGGAATTAACTTAGTACAATTTACCACATTTACAGATTAAAGGGAAAAATCAAATGCATAGATAAAATTTCATAAAGTCTAATGTTCAGTAGGATAAAACAAAACCAAAAACACTGATATACAAAAAAAGGAAAGCCACTTCCCACTTTTGTAAGTGGTATACATACTTCCCCCTCCAAAAAAAAAAAAAAAAAACTAGAACAAACATAATCATACTTCATGATAATACTGACCTAGAGAATATAGTAATAAAAGAAAAGGAAGTAATAGACACAAGGTCTGAGAAGGATGAAATAAAAATGGCATTGTTTTCCAAATTGTAAAAAAGTTCACGGGTTGATCATTGGAATTTGTAAAAGCCTTTGTGGTGACTAGATACAAAATTAATATACAAAAATCAACTACATTTCTATGTGCCAAAAATAAGCAGAAAATATATTTGGTACCTTTCCTAAATACTTCAGATATTAAAATAATCTAGGAGTAAATATATTAAAATATTTTTAAATACTTTAAGACTTTACTGATAGATATTATGAAAGATCAAGTCTTAGAAGTCTGGCTGTATTCCACAAAAGTTATAAGGTAGAAGTAATTTACCCTATGGATATCAAAACTTATTATAAAGCTATTGTAATTAAGAAAGTATGATATCAAAATACAGATTTTCCAAAATAACAAAATATAGAGCTCAGATACACACTAATTAAAATGGAAATTTGATTTATGGCAAAGTTGTTATTACAGATCAGTGCAGATCAAAAGCTATTTCATTAAACATGACTGGGCGAATTGGATATTAATACCAAAAAAACCCAAATGGATCTTACCTGGCATTTGACAAAAATTAGTTTTAAAGGCTAATAGAACATGTGAAAGGCAAAACTATACAACTTTTACAAGAAAATATATTTGGATATACTTATGACCTTGAGGCAGGAAAAGATTTCTTACACAAGATGCAAAAGTGCAATCAATAAAAGAAAATAATAATAAATATTAGCATATACAAAGAGTGTCTATATCAAAAGTTAACACATAGTTAAAAGACAGGCCACCACACTGAAGACAACATTTGCAATACATAAAACAAAGGGTTAGAATTTACAAATTGCAAATTAATGAGGCTAAGCGATACAGTCATTAGAAAAATTGGACAAAAATTCTTTCAGGAACTTCACATAGGCACAAAAAGAATAAAGCCAAGAATGGCTAATTAATATAAGGGGAAAACTTCAACCAACTTAGTAATCAAAGCAATGAAAATTAAAACAAAATGAATTACATTTAAAAAAATTTAAAAGTCAATGTCAAATCCTCATCAAGATGTAGAAGACCAGAACACTTTTGACTTACAGATGAGCATATAAACTGACACAATTATTTTGGAAAATTTTCTGACATTATTAATAAACTTGAATATAGTTAACAATTTATGACCTAGCAACTCTATTCAGAAGTACATACCCAAGAAAAAATTTTTCATAAGTGTGCTGAAAGACACAAACAAAAAGGTTTGTGGTAGAACTTTTCTGAACAGGAAAAAACTTGGGAATTTCCTGGTGGTCTAGGGGTTAAGGATTCTACATTGCCAGTGCTGTGGCCTGGGTTCGATCTCAGGACCGGGAACTTCTAGGTGCTGTGGTTGTGCCAAAAGAAAAACTAGAAACAACTCAAATATCACATCAGTGGACTAGAAAAATAAACTGGAGCATATTCACACAACGGGATGGGATACTTTACAGCAATGACCTTTGAAAAAATATACATATGTATGACAACATAGGTGAATCTCAGAAACACAAAAAAAGAATGTCAAAGAAAAACATCAAAAAAGCCTGCTAAGAGAAACACTTTGTTTAACAAAAGTTGGACCATATGCAAAACCTGCTAATATAGCTTTAGGGAATGTCTCAAATGGCCCAAAAATGACTGACAATCCAGAGCCATATGGACTAATGGCATTTTGCCTTCATATTTTCCTTTGGATTTCATAACTTCTTCTTGAAAACAGCATTTCAATCTCTCTGCCTCATTTTGCTCTATCTACAAACAATTGTAACCGTAGCAGAAACCCTCTATAAATTCCCAACATAGCTCAGATGTGGGAGAACACAGAATTATGGGAAGGAGTCCAAGCAATGACTTTAGAGTCAAGTTCACAGTTCTGGGCTCTGAAATCAGAGTTTCTCAACCTGGGCACCACTGACGTTTGTACTGGGATAATTCTTTGTTTTGTGGGACTGTTATGTGCAAGCAGGCCATTTGACAGCAGTATTTCTAGCCTCTACCCAACATGCCAGTCTCTAGACATTGTTAAAAGTCCCCTGGCAGGTGGGGGATGGCAGAATTGCCCATGGCTGAGAACCAGTGTTTTAGAGGATATCTCTCACTGCTACCCCAGTGGAATATTATAGAAAAAAGATCATTCTTTGAAGAGTCTAGAACCATGTTTGGTGCCAGAAACAATGGTGTGGGGGAGACCTGTGTTAGCAAAGGTGTAACTTTTGCAGGATTCCAGGCCCTGGAGGGAATCCAAGAACGTGGACAGTCTTTGAACTACTGCATAGGCCTTCACCTTGGTAAACCCATCACCTGAGAAGAAAAGTTTCTTTGGTGCACCTCTAAGATATTCAGAGCTTCCCTGTTTTCCTAGGATATCAGACAGATCACCAAAACAGCATGGAACAGGATTCAGTATTATGAACACTTTATCCTGCTCTCAGACCTATTTTTTTTTTTTATGTATTTTTTATGAGCACCTAAGGGTTGGCACTTCCTGATTCCAAACTCAAATTTCTCAGCACCCTCATGGTACAGAATAATGTCTATTAGCTTTTCTTTCACCCTCCCCTCCTTCCTTCCTTCCTTCCCATGAAATCCTCTTATAAACTGATACAGTATATATAATCCTCTTATAAACTGATATAGCATATATAAACCTCAATATAGAAAAGTCGAAGTATACCTGATTTTCGCTAGCCAGTCCCCCACAACTGATCCTGCAAAGGCGTCCCTAAAGTACCTTTGAAAAACATGTAGATTTCTCTGGGAACCCTTTTGAAAACACTGACATGGGAAAAATGAAACCTCAGGAGAAATTAATACATAATAAGACACATACACACATTTTGAGAAATTTCAAGAATATTAAAAATGAATGAGAGACATAGGGTTCTCCTCAGTCAGGAACCTGGAGGACAGACACTGAGAGATAAATTTACTTATAAACAAACCTAAGAAATCAGTGGAGGTAGAATTTTCAGTATTCTAGTATTTGATTTACATAACCTCTTATTCTTGGAATTAATCAGGATAAGCTATTTATTAGAGAAAGTCAATGTTGTGGAAAGAGTTTGGCACCAAAATATCTGGTTTGGCTTGAGTTAGCCTCTGTTCTATGCCCTAAGAGAACCAAGCACCCGTCTCAACTTTCTTGTCTCCAAATGGGGTCCAGGAGACATGCCCACCTTTGAGCTCGGTTTAGAAAATTACATGAGGTGATACATTTGAAAGCCACTTGGAAATTACTGTGCCAGAGTATAGACTAGAATAGATGTCTAATTCTCACTTTACCCACTCTAGAAACTCTTAGGAAAGGCAGTGGTTGAGTCTCTTTCTCCCGAGTATGTATTAAAAAGGGAGGTTTAAAGTTGCAGTGTCTTTAACATGTATGAACACCTCTTCCAACATAAAGCACCAACTGAAGGTGAAAGCAGAGTGTATTTTGCCATGACAGGAGGCCAGGTGTGAGTCGAGCTCTTATCATTTTAGCTATGGCACTGATCTGCAGTATCGTGACATGCCCAGGGTTTCTCTTTAGCTGGTGGAAACCAGCAGGGTTCTCTAAAAATGATTTATAAACCAATTGTGGCTGCTTTGAAACTAGGGCAGCTGGTATCTTGGGCTCCATCTGTTTAGCACTTTAGACCTGGTCCTGATGTTACTGTTCAGGTATTAAAAACTGGCTCCGGGCCTTCCGAATGTCAGTGAACGCACACGGATGGCCTTGGGTCCTTAACCATAAATGTTAATGCTAAAAATGATGATTTTTTTTTTTTGGTGACTAGATGCACTGAAATTGAAAACAGCAGGAAGGTATAAACAAGATACATTTACCTTTTTTTTCTCCTTTGAGACTGAAAAGTTTTGAAATGCAAATGAGAAAGATTAAGGCAATGTTACAGGTTGAAATGGCAGAAACTTACTTTCCTAAGTCTTGGAATAGTTCTTTAGTAAGATGAATCTGATCTTTTCTTAAAATAAGGCTCAAGGGAATTTAGAACTATATAAAAATACGCTTTAAAGAAAATTGCCTCTCAGATAGAAACTTCGATTTCAAATGGTTTCAGATGAAGTTGTTGAAAGATCATATTCTTCTTTTTTTAAAAATTTGAAATTCAATGAATATTTCATTAAAGATTAGTAAATAGAGTGCTGATTTTTTTCCTGTGGAATTCTAATATTGTTTGTACTGCCAGTCTAAACATGTGGGAATATTGCTGAGAAATTTATGAACCTCCAGATGCAATAGATGTTATTGTACAGAAGTCAATTTTTACTTCTCTACATACTAGGTATGTCAAATAATACCTGCCATTCTGTTATCCGTGCTCTGACAAACCATTGATGGCTAAGAATTACATTACCATGACAATTCTTTAAAAAAGCAAGTGAAAAAAAGTATTTTATGTTCACTTAATTTTTAATCTATTTTAAATAAATCTTTAATGTAGAAAAGAATAAAGAATTCTTTTATGGTATGAGGTTCAACTACCAACTTTTATTTGAATTTAGGCAATAAGTCAATTTACTATTTTTTTAAGCTATGGCTCTAACTTCATAAGTTAACTCTGCTACACTTTAAACTGACAAAAATAGCATCAAAAAGAGGATGAAAACTGAAAAGAGTATCTGATTTTTTCCAGTGTAACATTTCAAAGTATTGCAATTGCCCCTGAATATAATATCTGGTTTTTATTAATCTAAGCTAACAAAAATAAATACATAAAGTGGGGATGGCACCATAAACATGTAAGATTTAAGTTCCTTTTAGTTTGCTTTAACCATTTAACTGTGAGGTCATCCTGGGGCCAAAGTCAGGAAATTCCTCGCTAAATGCCTGCACAACATGCCTTCATTTGATGCAATTTTGAAGGTATTTTGTCAACATTCACTGAAGATGAATTATATTGCTTTTCAAACAAATATATCCTACCACTCACCTTGCCCATTTGTTATAAAATTAACACAAATAATTTTATTTTTCTTTTTTCCACTATATTATTGTCTTATTCAAATTTCTCTTCATAATTTATTCATCGAAAGGCATTTTTTTCTGAAATGAGGTTCAATGTATTGTAAGTTGTGATGGAATAACTTGGTTATCTCCTCTTTAGAGGCTGAAATCAGTCATCATTATAATTTTTCCTGACACTCCAGTATTCTCTTTTGGACTAAGCTTACCACATGGGTTCGTTTTCCCTTTAAAGTCAGATATATTTGCAGAAATTTACAAATGCTTTCTATTTCTCAAATTAGTGAATAGATTTATCATCAAAGAAAGTCTTAACTTTTTAGCAATTACCTGTTAACAACAATTTCCACGTTCACACAGAGTTCTTTGCTTTCCTGATTTGGGGAACACATTTTTTTGTCTCCTAAGTACATGTCCTCAGACTGTATAGAGGCTTTTCCTCACAGAATTATGTAGGATAAGATTCTAGCTTGGAAATTACCATGGTGAATTAAAAGTCCGGGAGTGCTAGGGTTGGCCAAGTCCTTAAACATCATCAGGTACAGAGGTGGTAAACTGAACACTAGTTTGGCAGACTGTACGCATATGGGCTGTCTGGGAATAAGACAATAGGAAGGTCTCTGGGAATTCAGATGCAGTGGACACTGTTCAAATTCAACCAAATAGTGCATTTTTGTTGGCCAGTTCAGTCCAGCAGCCCCCAATCTGACACATTAGTAATGATTCCTGCCCAACCTGATCATTCATCATGTGAGGAAATTTGGGTCAGAGGAGAAAAATGACACGTTCAGGGTCATACTATTACCGAGTGCCCAAGTCTCAGATGTGCCTTCCTGCTCATAACTGATGTTGGTAAGGCAGAGTAAGGCACTGAAGTCTATGGTCATATGCACTTGCTTCATATTCAGTCTTTCCTGCAGCACAACGTGGTTGCTAGAGGAGACGGACCATTTCCTTATCTAAAATACAAAAAGGAATGAGGTAGAACGCATTGAATCAATGAATGAAGCAGTCCTGTATGTCTAGTGGGATTTCTCTCCTGAGGGATGGAGACATATTCTTCATTTTCTCATTTTCAAATGCAGTCATACATATAACCCTGTTACCCATTTAAATAAAAACAAAACCTAATCATTAAAACATAAATGTTTCCAAAAGGTTTTAGAAAGGATGATGCTCTTTTATCATATAAATCAGATGAGATGCACTGCACTAGGTAACATTTAGGAAATTTGAATTAATATACTATTTTCAGCACAAAAATTGCATGCATTTTAGAAGCTCACAAAAATAAGTAAAATGGGATAATTCAATTGATTTTAAGTTATTTCAGTGAAGGTAACACCTTATGTCACTGGAGTCATTATATCTTAGACCACGACTCAAGGATTGAAATAAAAATCTAAAGTCTCCCCAAAATATTGCTTATATATAATTTTATGTTATGATACGCATCCTCTACATACATATTCATGAGAATCATGTAGCTGGGTGCACTGCTTCGCTTTTTAAAAACCTCCCAAATTCTTAATGTAGGAAAAATAAAATATCTAAAGGAAATGTCACAACTGTTAAATTTCTACAGAGGTTAAAAAAAAAAAAAGCTGTGATCACCTGGCAAGAAACTACTTAGAACATTCACTTTGATGAAACTTTATGAACCTGAAAGTCTGGCTTCCTTACCTCAGTTTGCCTGTAAGTAAATCTCCGGGAATAAGACCAGAGATGAGATTTTGTTGTAATTGATCCAAAGCTCTGATAAGTTGTGAAACACAATCTATAATCAAGTTTGCATACACAGCATAAGAGCAAAAAGACCAAGTTTTAAGTTGACACCATCCTTTACACGTTTGCACAGGCTAGAATGTGAATTATTCATAAGTTCATAATTAAATTAAATTAAAGATGCGTGATTTCCAGAATGCACACTGCAAAACTTAGGTAGAGAATGCAGTATGTCAATATCAAACAGAACTTGTTCTGAGTGCACCTACATTTTTATGTTGTCACATAATTGTATATTCTAAGGTTGACTTCAAACCCTCCCCCCCCCAATCAACCCATTTCAATAAACAAAACACTTTAGCATAAAGTTGATTTATGGGAGCCCATATATCAGCTTGTACATGGGAGGGTCCTGAATTGAAGAAGAATCTCTAAGACGCTGGATGTCAGCACATCCACACAGTTATTACGGTAAGAATGTCACCAACCAACTGCTACTATTAATTGGTGCTTTACTTTTTTACACATTCCAAGGTCATTCCATCAAGTAGATTTTTCTCAGCATTGTGAAAAAGCTTGGACAAACCTTGTGGCAATTTCTCATTAATTCTAAAATTTGAGACAAAATTGTGTGTGTGTGTGTGTGTGAGAGAGAGAGAGAGAGAGAGAGAGAGAGAGAGAGAGAGAGAGAGAGAGAGAGGCGGGGTGGGGGGGAAGCCTCACCTTTGAAATAGGAGATAAAGCATTAGCATGCTGCCTGGCTTATAGCCAGAGCTCCATATTTGACAATTAATACTACTACTGCTATTTCGGTATTGTCTTATTTCTAATAGTTGTGGATGATAGAAAAAAGAGGCACAGAGAGAATGCACAGTGAAGGTCAAAATTCTGGAAAAGCTTTTTTGCTTATATGGTTCCATTTTCATAGAGCTTTTATTAAAGAGTATTTTGACCTGTTTTCTTATGTTGCACATGTAATGCAATAGCTGATGTTCATATTCCTAAAACTTCTCATACTAACTTTACAAATGAGTACAGTCTCACAACTTCAGAACTGGAATAATGCTTCCTAAACTGAAATGAAATTATGTTGTGAACAAGTACCAGATGGTATTCGGTATTCTAACCTGGCTGTACTTTGCTACAAAATTTTTATACTCCTAGTAGAGCAGGGTTGATAAACACAATGTGAACTAGTAAACAAATTTACAATTGTCAACATTTTTTTCTCTCAGTAAACTACACTTAATTTATAATAGATAAATATAAAAGACACATTTACATAAACATGAAACCTAAAATCCAGTTATTCACATTATAAATGTTGATGTATATTACCAAAATAATGTTTTTAGAATTTTCTGTTTCACAACTGCATGTTTTGTATTCTACTACATTTCTAAATTAAAACAAATTTTTCAATGTTGTTGTTTCAAATAGCCACACATTCAGTAGAAGTGTTCCTTAGTTGAAAGAAAAACAAAGTATATTTTTAGAAAAAAATATTTGTCTTTGTTTTATTAGAGTGACAAATATATGTTCTGCACTAAATCCAAAAGTGGTTAAATAAATCTCTTATTTACTAAAAATAGAAAATTGTCTTGCAAAATAACAAATGTATCACATAAAAGGGGATACAGTTTTCTTTAACCAAATAAAATGCAAGGTGTACTTAGCACTTATCCTTCTTTTACCCAATGTGTTAAATAAATAAGCATATATTTGACCCCAGCCAGCTGACACTATGTGTCTGTAAATAAATGTGCTTCAAAATCAGAGTGTTTACAAAGTTGCTCCTTCTTTACTTACCTGTTAGGAATCAAATTTAATGTTCTTGCTCCCCTAGATAGTGTCCAAGCAACAAAGCCACTGAAAGGAATTTAACTTCCTTTGCCGGTGGAGGTGGTAGTGACCCCATCGACTCCAGCAAGGGAAACTGGACATCTCTAAAAACAGCTGTTTTCAGGAGGGAAAAAAAATTCAGTTACTGCAGAGTAATTTCTCTTTTCGTATTTCTCATTTGTACTTTTTGAAAACTAAAGTATAGACCTGAAAAGGGCTACAGGAATTTCTGCAGTCAGTGGCACGTCTATTTTGCAAAAAAGTGTAAGTCACAGGAAAACATAGTGATTAATATTTATGAATAAGAACTGTGCTCACCTTTCCTAGTTTTTATGTTGCAAGCGAAAGGCACATACCACTGAAAGTAGGTCTTTTATCTGTGAAATTCTTTATGTCGATCTTAACATATTCAGAACTTCTCATAATCTGAGTAAACATAGACTCTATCTGTTCAAAGGAAGAGAATTTGCGATTTTTGCACAAATGCACTATATACCATTCATTCATACCTATGGATGAATAGGAGGGAACAGAAACCCACAATGTACAAAAGAAGAGACAGAAGGAACAACGAAATCACCACGGATCTTTTTTTTTTCACAGAATAGAAATGTTCCTACCCCCACTTGCCTTTCAGAATCATCCCTTAGTAGAAATTCTATTCAATGTGTTAATATCTGACATTGGAAATATAGCATTACCTACTGGCTTATGGAAATTGCTTTATTTTAAATTATAAGGTAAAATAAAAATTAAATTCTGTCTTGCTAAATTCTTAGTTCGTGATATCGCTGGAGGATTTTTTGTAAACACTTTTGCAACCTGATCAGTTTTGGACCAAGCTGTCGAAGCTGTTACAAGTGAAACTTGATTTTTACATAACCTGTATCTTCATCAGCATATGATGATATGATGCATATGATGAAGATATGACTAAATAAAGAGATAATACTGGATTTCACTTCTTTACTAGCAGTAAGAAAATGAGGAGGGACTGCCACATCTTGAAAATGGAAATTTGTCCCTAAACCTTCAGCTCCTGAACAATGGAAGCAGCCTGTTTCCCAGCCATTTGGGCTTGCAAACTCTTTCAGGCCCATTTACACCTCAGCAGTCATAGCGAGGCAGGGTTCCTGTTTTCCCGCCTCACTCCTGTTGGAAGAGATTGTGGAGAACTTCTTTGCTCAAGTGAATTTTTATTTCCAAGATAATGTGACTTCTGCCACAAGCAAAGAGCTTGGAGTTGACAAAAGACATCCGCGGTATTTAGTGGGCACTCAGAGTAGCCCTGACATTGAAGCTGAGAGTCAAAAATAGGAGAATGGCAAGTTCTGAATGATTCAGAGTCCCTGTTGTGAAAAATCCTCTTGGTTTGATTCCCAGATGGTCTCAGATACGGGATAACCACAGTGTTCATGCAACTCAGGCAAAGGAGGAGTTAACATTCGGTGTTCTCTGGGCAGCCTGGGGAGGTAGGCGACTTAGGGAAAGTAACTTCTGTTTATTTTTGCGTGTAGGCGTCGTGAGTGTGACTATGGATAAGAACCCTGCTGGAATACCACTCTGAAAACTCGTGTGTAAGAATGAAGTAGGATCGCATTAGCGTGATGGAGGTTTTGGCAAATGTGCTGTAAACTGTTATAAATAAGTGATCCTGTGCAGGTAAACAAATAATTCTGCTTCCACGGGAAACTGCTCTATACATTTATTAAAGTGCCAGCCCTTTATTACATTAAATTTCGCTTCGGGAAGTTTTAAACGCTGAAACTTCGTTAGAGCAGTTGCCCTTTGTTTCTCAGAAGGCCACTTATTTACTTTCATGTCTTGCCTGTGGAAAACATCACATGCATACTAAAATCAGTTCTATATACTATAAGTGATGCAATAATTATAGTTTAGAAATCAAAACCAACAAAAATAAAAAGACATTAATCTTTGAAATTCCTATCTTTTTTCCTTTAAAGTCATATTTATTAGATTTGTTTCACAACCTTTGCCTAAGAAATTTTATAATTAAACAAAGTAAATAAATGTATTTCTGTGTAGTTGCATATGTTTAGAGGAATTTCTCACAGTTAAATGGTGAAAATATAAGGGAAAGCTATTTTCTATTAATTGTATTATTGATTCATGGTTTATATATACATATATTTTTAATTAAATATTAAATAAACTATCACAATGTAGATTTCATATATAACAATGTTTTGGAAAATATAATTGAGGGCGATTTTCCCATTGTTTTGGAAAATATAAATGAGCGAATTGCATTATTCTTACTACTTGTTAGAAATATTGGAGATGTTTATATTCCTTGATGAAAAGTTCTGATCCTACTTTCACAAATAACATGAATTCCAACATTAATATCTTTTGAGTTTGATTTCCTTTTTTCTTCCTACAATGAAGTCATTTCATCAAAAGTAAAACTTGTACTCTCAGGTAAGCTTTCAAATTTTCTTTCTTCTTCTTTTTTTTTTTTTTTTGGTCTTTTTAGGGCCACACCTGTGGCATATGGGAAGTTCCTAGGCTAAGGGGTTGAATCAGAGCTGCAGCTGCAGGCCTACACCACAGCCATAGCAACACAAGACACCAGCAGCGTCATCAACCTACACCACAGCTCACGGCAACAATGTATCCTTAACCCACTACGCGAGGCCAGGGATCAAATCCACATCCTCATAGATACTAGTTGCATTTGTTACTGCTGAGCCACAACAGGGACACCTCTAATTTTCCTTTAAGCCAAATTTTTTTTTTTTTTAATGGGCACTGATGCTTGTTCTATTCCGTGCTGTAGGACTACAGCTTTTTAAAAACATTTTAATGATTTTTTTTTTTGCAAGCAAAATTTAATCCTCCAACTAATAAAACCTCAGATTTACTTACTGGGTGCTCACTAAGTGACACCTACTAGGCTAAGCAGCTTACAAGGGCTGTCTCATTGAATCCTTACACAAACTCCATTAGGCATTTGTTATGTTTATATTCGTGATGAGGAAACTGAGGCACTGACAGTTTAAATAATGTGCCCCAAGTTAATGCATAGAATTGTAACGCACAGATAATACATAGAAAAATATTTTAACCCATTTGTCCGACTCTAAAGTAAAACGTTAAATAAATGGTTCCATATAGAATCGCCTTAGAGACGTCCCTGGCCGCAGTTCTCCAACGAGATTAGTTTAACAGTCTTAAGGAATCAAGAACGAAATTATGAAATAAATGATTTGGCGTTTGTAGAACATCTGAAGGTCAAACAATGGATATTACTTAGCCAGGAAGAAAATTTGTAAATTAATCTTTCCAAAAGAATTTTCTTCCAGTTATTAGTTCCTAGAAATAAGTATGATAATTAAAATTTCCCCAAATGCATTTGAAATGAATACTGCTAACCCTTGAACAGGGTGGGTTTGAATTATCCACCTATACGCTATTTTTTTATTATAATTTTTTTTTTAAATTACAGTATAGTTGACCTCAGCCCTCTGCACAGAATGGTATCTGCATGTAAGTTGGAGTTGGCCCTCTGTACATGCAGCTCCTCTGTATCCGTGTAATACTGTAGTATTTGCTACTGAAAAATATCATTGTATGAGTGGATCCTTGCAGGTCAAACTGGTGCGGTTCAAAGGTCAACTGTATTACACCTTCTGCTGTTGGTTAGAATCTGCTGGTGCAGAACCAAGGATACAGAGAAACTGAGCATAATTGAGGGCCGACTATACAGTCATACATGGATTTTCAACCAGAGGGAGGGTCTGTGCTCCTAATACCCAAGGTGTTCAAGGGTCAGCTGTCTACTTTGTGATTCATAGTAGAGACAGGAGCGTGTCAAGTCTCGGGTATTTGCAGACACAATGAACCTATACCGATGTATTCAAGCCAGCCCATGATGTAAGCTAATAAATAACCGAAACGCTGGTTCATGGATTTGTTAGACTTTCTTGTAAGCATCAGATACTACTAAAAAGAAATGGCTGTAAGTTACAAAAATCCTTCTGAAGAAAACCAACTCATTTTAGCTGGTCTCCTTGCCCCAATCCAGCTTCCCTTCAGTTCATTCTGTTTTCAGCCAAACTTCCTAATAAACTTTTATATTTTTATTTTGAATCTGTGATGTATTCTTAATTTGAACAAAAATTTAGACTGATAACGGGTATTAGCACTCTGCTGTCCGCACACTTCCCTAACCAAATCATGCACCATATTACTGCAGACTATCTAGTCCAACACTTCTGTTTATAGTTTCAAATGCCACGTTCACTGTGTGTTCCATTCATCTAGGATAAACTTATTTCCCCCACGCCTCCTTCAGGATTTATTTCAAGAGTCATCTCGTTTTGGAGGTTCTTCAACTGAATTAAATGTCCTCTTCTGAACTTCCTTACCATTTAGAGCATATTTGTTACACAAATGTAGTTCACAGTATTATGATTATTACTTCTGTGGCTCCTCTAGAATATCCTGAGACTTTTGAGAGCCAGGACTCTGTTCTGAGACTGACTTACCTATAAAAATGTGCTCAGCTACATGATTTTTCAAATACTTTACATATACCATAAAAGTCCAATAGCTACAAGATAGAGTCTACTGAACTTAGTATACCCTTTAAAGCAATTCTGATCACTTTACTTTTTGCTCTACCTTACATAATTTTATTTCTTTTCCCTCCTACATTATCAAATATAGTCATCATGTCATAATTAGATTCTCTGACCTTATTCACCTTATAGCTGAAGGTTTAGATCCTTTCACCAAACCTCTCCCTATTTCCTCTCAACTAAAATAATGTAGCAATTGCTCAATAAATATTCGATGACTGGGTAATAAATGGTTTTGCAGGAATAGACAAAAATGTAGGAATCAAATTAACCCCTTGGAGGGATACAACTTAAATTTCTAAATTATTTATTATTTGTTCCTTTAAATATATTTTTGATCCAAGCAGGCACTTTCCGTGCACCTTTCTCCTTCCACTTTCTAAAAATATTTTTGACAAGTATAAAATAGTTTAAAGATTGTATATCAGTATAAAAGCCTATATGATTCTGTAACAAAACTCCAAAATATATAACAGAAGTAATTCCATCCAATCTGTCACTTATTCTCTTTTCTTTTTAGGGATAATGATTCAGGATTAATTGAAAGACAGAGTCCACTCAACCATGAGGGAACTCCTCCATGTAAAGCACTGCTTTCAGAGGCTGTTATGAAAGACCTTAATCTAAAACGAAGTGTTTCATATTTTATTAGGAAACTGACGGATGCTCTGCTCTCTTGGTAAACACTGTACTTCAGGGGGACACCTCGAAAACTTTAGGGGTTAATGTTTAATCTATTAATTCTCTCAGCATGACAGCAGCAAACAAGTTTTCAAGGGCTTCCTGCGTAGAGAATCTGGACCCAAATCTCTAGCTATATAATTTCATCAGCAGGAAGTGCCTTTTTGCAGACCTTACTGCTGGTCTGATAAAACCACTGATTCTGCTGCTGTTGATAAACTCCCTACATTAAAGTCTTCAACCTTCAACAGTTTTCAATTCCAAGCAAAACCTAACAATTTTATTTTCTGTGTGCTTCTCATTTACCCAGAGTAATATGCTGTCCTTTCCCACAGCGTATCAGGTTAGCTCAGCTCACGGTGGTAAGAAAAGTTCCCCAAGTTCATTTTCCAGAACACTAGCTGCTTCACATTGACTGGATTGAAACTCTTCTTCCCCCAACTAATAATGAAGGTGCCTTTACATTTTCATCCGTGGTGTAAAGCAAAAACTCAGGCCGATGACTAACTTAAGGTTAAACTTTCTCTCCAGTCTGTGGATTTTTTTAGAAAAATCTACTCTGTAACGCTCTCCTTGGACTTCTGAGCACAAGAGGCTGAAAACAACAGAGAGAGACACCCTAAACTTATTATCCAGTGTTTTGGTAGTAAGGAGATCTAGAGGATAGATTCAGGGTTTGGTTGAAAGTGATTAGTGATTTTTGTGTTAGTTTTTTTGTTTGTTTAGCAGAAATTGCGGCCAGACTGCTTTTGCCAAGGAATGTATAATTCAGTCAAGGCTTTCCAGTGCAGATCTGGGAGCAGGCTGTGCTAGAAACCTGTCCGCAGGCATTCCAAGCTAAGCAACCAATCATCACGGGGGACGTGGGATACTAACATCAAGGCAGATCTGGGCTGGGATGCAGGAGGAAATTTTAAGGTTGACCTCTGAAATCAGATTCAGCTGGCGGCAGACCGCCAGAGCAAGCACGCTTCAGATGTAATAGGAAACTGAGGCAGGGTGCACCCTTCAGAGGCAAGGGAAATCCAGGACAGTTTCAGTGGGCACAGGGAGGGGCTCGGGGTGGAGTTTCCCTGTTTCCTCGTAGCCACTTCTGTGGAGTAAAGCAGCACAGATGAGGACGACACACAGTTCATTTAGCTTATCTGGGTCAGAGTAGGCCTTGAGTGAAAAATCTGACATGGGTGAACATTTGAGAGGTAGTGATGGCGGTGAGAAAGTCCAGGACTTTTGTCCGAGACTCAGTGTCACAGGCTCATTGACACTCTGTGTGGTTCCCAGGGAACGCTGCCCTATACTTAGAGTGACTCTGGGTGGGGACATGTGCCCGAGTGATAGCACAGCTGTTTGCCTCTGCCTCCAAACCTAAAGCTCCTTTTGAAATGGAGAACGTGAAAAACGATATTTGGAAGAGCGTGCTAGCCCTGCTTCTTGCGTTTCAAGATGTATGCTTTCAATACCACAGACGGGTCTGGTTCCCTTTACTTCAGAGTGAGAAAGGCTGATCAGCTTAGTCATCAGCTTAGTTGCTCATAACAGCAGCATACGTTAAGTAGACTTTCTTACCATGTTTTCTCAAAGTCCCCTTCATAGTAAGGTCGGTTCTTCCAGTGAAGGCTAGGGTGGGTATAGAGAAGTCAGCACTTAGCTTGGTGAAGTGGTCAGCCACCACTGGGCTTTATCAGCCTGGTGACTATCTACATGGCTTTTCACACATCGAAGGCACTTCCGCTAGAGTCAAAGCAATTTGCTAGAGCTTTCTTACTGCTGCAGACCATTCCTTTTTCATTTTTTCTATTTCAATATTCCTTTAAAATCTCAAGCCTTGTCAAGGTGCCAAGAAGAAGGAACATGCACGGATGGAAACAGTGTTTTAATAAATTACATAGAGAAAAATGATGTTATAATGACCAGAGTTGAAGAATTAAAACTGTATTACAATACAGTTGGTTAAACATAAACATGAGTGGTTTAATTTTAGGGACTGATATTTTATTCCTAAAACAATGTTTTACACCTGTGAAGCCCTAGAGAAAAAAGTGATCAGGTGTCCAATAGCGTGGGTCTGACCAACCTTTTATATATTCACTCATACCTTTTAGAAAATTGTCTTAGATTAAATTTTTTTATTTATTAAATAAGGCTAATAATAATGATAGGTTACCCGCCCCAGATTTTTACAGAGAAAAGAGGGAATGTATAAACTCTTATATCTTCAGAGAAAATCTCTAAGAAAATTAAAAAGGGGAGTTCCTGTTGTAGCTCAGTGGTTAATGATCCCAACTAGGATCCATGAGGATTCGGGTTCGATCCCTGGCCTTGCTCGGTGGGTTAAGGATCCGGCGTTGCCGTGAGCTGTGGTGCAGATCGCAGACACGGCTCGGATCCCACGTTACTGTTGCTGTGGCTGCAGTGAAGGCTGGTGGCTACAGCTCCGATTCAGCCCCTAGCCTGGGAACCTCCACATGCCTCGGAGGCGACCCTAAAAAGACAAAAGACAAAAAAAAAAAAAAAAAGAAAGATATTCTTTCTTTCAGTTGATTTATTGCATACAGGTAGCAATAAAGGAAAAATATGGAAGAAATATAAATTGTTACTCTTTCACCACTCCTACATACAAGCCATCTTCTTATTTTCATGTCCCCTTCTTGTTCTTTGCCAATATAAAAAAATTCACTGCAGTGATTTTCCAAGTAACCTCACACCCCCTATGGCAGCGCTTCTACCATCTCTCCTGAAATGTGACTTGGCAGGGCCAGCTAAAAGTCCACTCTTCATCTGAGCTCCTGTAACTTCCAAAGCGTTAACTACATGGCTCCTTCTTCTACAATTTACCACATAACACCCCGATTTGTTTTTATTTGTTTACCCATTCTTTATTAATTTAAGGAAGTGAACAAATAAAGACCAGAAACCTGAATAATTCAGGTATGTGTAGCTCCTTCCAGGAGAGTAAGACAATTTTATTTTATTTTATTTTTCATAAAAAAAAAATCAACTTCCAAAGCAGAATGCTAAACAACATGGGTTGGGACTCTGCAGGTCCACTTACACGCAGATTTTTTTTTAAAGGATATAGAGCTGCTCCTCTGTATTTGCGCGTTTGGAATCTGAGGATTCAACCAACTGTGGTTTGAAACTTTCAGATGGAAAACTGTGGATACAGAGAACCAACTATGGGACTTGAGTGCCCATGTATTTCGGTGCCCATGGGGGCTCCGGGGATCAATTCTCTATAGATACTCAGGGATGACCGTATTTTGAAAAAGTTACAGGATGGAATGTATAGTGAATTTCTATTTTAGGGTCTATTCCTAAATTTCTTGAGGAATAAATTTATTGCTTTTTGAGAATCTACCGTTATTGCCTAAAGACAAATTGTACTAATAGCCTCACCAAAATTCAGCAGCAAAATGTGATCAACTGCAAACCCATAGTATGAGTTAGTTGGGTCCCAAAGAAAAAGACTAACAAAACCACCAGATCTAAAAATAAAAAGTGCGGTTCTCGTGAAACAATCCATGCAGCAGCACCGTGGTTCTCTTCTAGACAAGGAGGCTATGGCAGTGAATGAGCCAGCAAGGTATGCTCTCTTGTGGACAATAAACACGTCTACAGAGAACAGTTCCTCACTCCAGAGACAAAGAAACTGAAGACCAGAGGGAGTGGGCAACTTGCCTAAAGAAAGACTTCTGATGTGACGTAGAGTGGAAAAAAGAAGTCAAATATTGGGATCATACATCACTGTTTTTTTCTAAACAATTCTATTTGAAATACATGTACAAGATTTTATTAAAACAATCGGGACTCTACAAACAGTATATATACACACACACACACACACACACACACACACACACACACATATACAGCATTAATTTTCAAAAGCAGAACTATAGATTAAAAACTTGGGTTAATGCTCTTCAAGAAGAAATGAGTATAAAAATGTAAAAATGCCAGGAAGGATTCAAGTTAGACATAGAAAGATTACTGGGAGGGAAAATTGGACAACTGCTCAGAGAATTGGCTGAATTCTTTAAAGGAAAGATGATTTTAAAATGTCTTTCTGGGTTAGTTTAAATGATTAAAGATGTGAAGCGTGGTGAAGGTGACAAATGGAGAAGATGACTTTTCAAGGCCTTTCCTGGGCAGATAAATTTAATTGTGAATATTTATATCAAGTCACTTCATTGAAATGTAGATGACAGCCTCAGTGTCTACATCTCCACCCAAGGACTGTTGTGTCTTTGAAGCAAATGTCGAAACAATAATTTTTCAGAAATATTTATAACGAAAGGGTGAGTTCTTACATTCTGCATGGTATAGCATGCAAACAGAAATGATGCATTTTTCTTGTTTAAGGCCTAGGTAAAACAAATAATTCACAGCAATTATTCCAAACTATAAGCAATATAAATACAAGAAGCCTTACTAGTGTCATCAAAGGGTTTTACAATTCATCGAAAGAAAATCATAATTTGACTGTTAGGAAGCCAGGTGCCCTTGCATTTTATTGTTGAGCTTACTCCAGTTATCTCCTTTTGCCAAGTACAGACAGCAAAATTTAAAGCCACAGCATATAGAAAAATAGATTTGAAGCTTAGCCAGGGCCACTTTGGATATTTCCAGAAAAATAAATACAAACTTTATTTTAGCTGGTGGGGCAGGGGAGGCATGCATAAAAGATAAGTAAATGCATTTTCATGACAACTATAACAGGCTGGCGTAGAAACAGTCTTGTGGATTTGAGAAGTTAGAAAGATGTAACCATGCCCCTCTTCCTTTTAGCTACCATCTTTTCTTTAAAAAGCAAGGGGTAAAATGAATGAAGAATACTTTTCCTTGGAGTTCAAAGGGATGAACATCAAGAAAAATTAATGTAACTCTAATGTTTTCCCCAGTAATCACTTTGAGGCCAGAGGGGCAGTTTTGATGAAATTTGCTGAAATTTTAAGGTTCTTGGTCTGGTTAGAACCCTCTTCACACTGGACACCTTTGTCTACAGTACCTGGGTTTGCACGAAAGGTGTTTGGGGAAGAACAGAGGAACACACAGACAAACCCAAAACACTTTCCCAATTTTTGGATAGAATTTCACTTAATACACTGGTGGTGCCAGTGCTGTGGACAGGATGTTACAGTTCAAAATATGTTTATATAACATGACTGCATGCCTTGGAGAGCTTGTAAATTCTTTCCCAAGAGAGGAGAGCTTCAGTCACTGAATACTCATTCATCCAAAACCCTTCAAATTCTCAAATATCTTAGTTGCATCTTATAAAAGCCAAGCACTGAGTAGGAGAAAATAAAATAGATGTAGATATTTCAAAGATTTTATTTTCCCTCTTGATTCTTAAAGACTGAAGTGGAGAGCTATTTAATGGGATATTTCTGATACTCTAAAATACACAGCTTTCAATCTCAAGCTATGACCCAATGCTATAGAGTTTGACTGAAGCCTTGGAAATCATATGTCTTCTTTTTTTTTTTCTAGTTTTAGAAAGACTTTGACTTCATCTGCATTTTGCCGTTGAAGAAATTAAGACCCAAAGCCCTCAGGTTATTTAATTTACCCATAACCAGGTAAAACAAGAATCCAGTCATTGCTTTTTTCAAGTTCAGTGCTCTTTGTGCTACATAATACTACCTCCCTCTTTTACAAGAAGTTCAGATCTGTCCCAGAGTCATAAATATGAACATTTCTCGTCATCTAGATGTTCAACAAGCAATGTCAAATGAGTTCTATTCTTCCCAGGTATTGATTGCATTCTGAAAATCATTCAATTGATAAAAATTAGCAGTTTTAGATGAGTGGATGAGTATCATAGAGTGAGGATGGAAGCTAATTAATGAGGAATTCTGGGAAGTCGTGTTCTTCCTTTCCTGTTGGATGGTTAGACACTAAACCTTGGGGTTGTCAAATGAGTAACACCTTCGCATCAGTATTAAATTCACACACAAAGAAAATTAATTACAGGAAAGCTGTCTCAAACCCACTTTGTCAACTCTCTCGACAGGAAATTCTCACTTAGGCAGGAAAAGTCAAGAACTGTGGTCTTAAAATACCCTTGTTTTTATAAGCTTGCTCTCTCTCTCTCTTTTTTTTTTTCTTCTAAAAGAGAGATGGTGGTGTAGACAAGAATTTATATATACATAAATTTATATTTAAATATATACATATTTATATTTTGGATGAAAGACATATATTTAAATATATATATTTTAGATGAAAGACAAATACAGCTGTCTTAAAGATTAAGGTTTAGTGAAACCACAGATTAGATCTTGAGCTAATTCCCAACAGATCATCTTCAAGTAATGTCCCCACTAATGCCAACTGTAAAAACTTGAAATGTTCTATTCAGCACTGAATTCGTACACATATGATCACTGGGCCCTGGAAAGTGTTTCTTACTGTAGCAAATGGCTAGCAAAGCAGTACCAATGTCCCAACTAAGAGGATGAAATGTAATCATTAATTGAAGTCACCCTGGCTCATCTAGTTTTCATTCGGAAGCTTCCATTATAACATAATTCCACGTAACTCTTCCTTTTCAGATAAATATGTTGATACATTTTATTCTTAAACTCTAGGCATGAGAAAAAAGTTCCCTAGTTTGAGTAAATTATGGACTGTGAGAGTTAAATTTGTCTCCTGAATCTGGGCACTTTGACAACCGTATCTGTGGCAATAACTCCCAAGTCCCTTGCTTAGGATCCTCATCATTTTCCAGGAATAATGCCTTCAGGAGCCTCTGTAATATGATTCAATGTTTTTGGTGTTACCCAGCTCACCCAGCTCTCCAAGGAGGGCATTCTCTTGTTCCTGCTCCTGGGAGTAAAGGCGTCACCTCTGGTTCTGTGTCCACCTGAGAGAAAAGAGGACGTCATTATACATAACTCCCGGGTTTCAGAAACCCACCACACACTCAGAATTTTGTCTAAGATGTGGTTGGAAAGACACTTCATTGGAAAATGTCCATGCATATTAGGCCTTAGCAGAATAGAATTGGCAATTCATCGACTTGACTGAGCGTAGATCATATTTATTAATATCATAAGCTGTTACAGATAGCAAATGTTGTTTCTGACCTGAGCTTAATAGTTAAGTCAGTGTATCACACTGAGTATTCAACCGTTTATGCCCCAAAACCCATTTAGATTTTGAAAGCAGCTCTTATTTAAAGCCACAATACTAACTAATAACTATGTTGATAAAGGGGGGGACTAGGAAGATTATAATAAATTAAGGGAGGTACATTATAATTTTTGTAAGGTGAATTTTAAGGCTATACATGTTTTCATGTTAACACACATAAGCTAACAGATATAAAACAACTACAACTCATAAAATTAATGATATACTGGTTATATTTTCAGAAGAATAATATTCATGAATATATAAAGTTAAAAATTAAAAATTGGTCAAAGAAGGTATTTTTCATATACTAATTTTTGCTGGTAAAGTGTTAACCATTTGGAAAAGGAATTAACACATTTTCTTTTACCATTCAGTGATAAGCTACTTCAGCAAACATTTATCGAGTTGGAATCTGTGTAAGAATGACGAATGGGACATAAAGGTGAGTATTGAGGAGGGTCAGGCAGTGTGAAAGAAGGTAATTAGGCAGGAGAGTTTTAAAAAGGTACAGTGAGTTCCATATTCCAGAATATGTCTCATTGGTGTGTAGAGAAATACCTTCCAGCATAGCACATATAAAAAAGAAAGATAAAATATATGAAACATCTTTTTTCATAGCATGAATGAAGACTAAGGAGTAAGGGAGATAATTAGAGATAAGAAGAGAAAATAATTCTGCAGAGATAAGGTAGTATTGGGGTTGGTTCTGAAAGATGTGCCAACTCAGAAGTTAACTTGGGGTTGAGTTTTGATGCGTGTGTGTTTGTGGAGAACAGGAAAGAGAGCTGCTGCCCTGGTCAGGTGAGAGTCCAAATCTACCTTTCCATTAAGTAAGAGCCTGCAGCATGTGAGAAGCTCACAGGTTGAGAAGCTCAATTTTCTAAAGAAAAAGGCCTCCATTAAAGAAGAGCTACATGTGTTGACTGCTACCCTGACAAGAGCAGAAATATATCTTCCCCGCCCATACTTATAGCTGTGGATGGAATTCACAATATTTGCATGGCCCACAAAATAACAAGCTGAAAATTTAATTTAGTCATGCCAGGTTGAAAACATCCCAAAGGGCCTAGAAGAAGTAAATGCAAATGCTTTCCAGTGAAATATATCTTAACCTGGGCCTCAAATAACTTCTATTGATAAAGTTCCAAGGGAATTATCTCCCATTGGAAAATTACAAAAATAAGATTTATGAGTGTCTGTAGGAACAATCCTAGCTGTCAGAGCTGCAAATATCTCAAATACTGAAATGGTAAAGTATGTAAATATTTTGTGTAGCTTGCTAAATAAATAAAAGAAGGGTTTGAAAATAAAGCATCATAAATGAGAAACCTAAACAGTTTCCAAATATATTTGAAAAGTATCAAACTGAATATATGGATATGAAAAACACAGTAAGTGAACATTTAAAAATTGTGAATTGATTTCTGTTTCCTAGAATATGGTAAATCAGGTTGTTTGGAGCAACTCTGTCACTGAAAATAATTTAAACTGCCTTGATGAAAACATTTAAAAAATCTTAAAATCCATGTAGTAATAAATTACCAGGTAAAAATCTAGGGGAATCTAGGGAGATAAAAGGCTCAAGCTGCCTCACTCCTTAAATCATTTGATAATCTTGGAAAAGACAAATTTCACTTCAGATGGACCTTATAGCTGATGAATTAATAAGTTAAAGCCCAAAGCAAGTAAGATATTCCTTATCATATTAAGCAGGAACTTCTAAGACACTAAGGAAGAGGGTTCTTTTTTTTTTTTCTTAGATAATGGCTAATAATTTTCTATAAATAGAGCAGCAAGCCACAATTAAAAAGTCAAATTCTACCATACACACACACACACACACACACAGATAGTTACATAAATAAAAAATATATGACAACTATGTAACATTAAGTAAATAAAAGAAATTCTCACCTAGACAAAACATCATGAAACTGCATCCAGGAGTATGGGTAGGAAACAAATTACCTTCAAAGAACAACAGTCAAAGGAGCAGGTTACTTCTCATGGTAGTAATAAGGCCAAAAGATAATGGAACAGTATACCCAAAGTCCTGAAAGAAAATAAATTTAGCTTAGATTTCTATACCCAGCTAAACTATCTTTCAAGAACAAGAGTGAAATAAAGGCAAGAGGGAAAGTGGAAGCTGACAAGCCTCTTGAAGCCTAGACCAGGGACTGGCACAGTATTATTTCTGCTATACGGTGTTGACCTAAGCACAAGGCCAGCCCAGACTCTAACAGAGGGAAAATATCCAAGATGATTGCAGCATATTTGAAAACAGGTCAGGACAACATTGATGATAGCCATCTTCAGAGACTATATTCCACAATTCAAAGACTGTATTTTTGTATCAGCATCATTATGCCATTGACAAATAACACAATAAAAAGATGAGCAAAAAACAATAAAAGCTAGACCTAAGCCAAATACCAATTAACAGTTGAGTAACAAAATATTGTTTGTATTCTATGAGTGAAATACTACAGAGTAGTAAAAATAAACATACTAAAGATATATTCAATAATATGAATTCATTTAAAATATAAAATACAATATTTAACAAAGAAGCCAAATACAAAAAAATTATATTATCTTCCATTTATATGCAGTTCAAAAATGACCTAATTAAATAATATATTTGTTTATAAAAATGCTAAAACCATTAAAAATTCATGAGAATGACCAAATAAAATTATAGAATAGTGCAGGAGAAGTGGGGAAAGAGGGGAGGGGGGTGGGTTTCTATTCCTTAATTTGCACTGTGGCCATATTTCGTGTATTATTATTATTATTAAAAACTGCATGTATGTTTAATGTGTTCTATTGCATATATCATATATTTCACAGTGAAGGGAAAAGATAAAAGTAAATATGAAACCATTATGTTTTGGGTGGACACGGGGAATAAAGAAAAAGTTTTGGTGAGAGTGGAAGTAGATATCATTACATTTCAGAACAATTTGTCAATATTTAGTATAGTTGACCCTGCATATTGACTCTGACACTAATATTTATCAGAAGATCTCTCACTCAGGTGCAAAAGGGGGTATATGCAATGGTGTTTATTACAGTGTTGTTTATTAAGCTAAGAGCTTAATTACAAGGGAAATGAAGTTTTTAAAATTGATAATCATAGTGTGTATCATAGTAAAAATTATTACTCTAGAGTTAATACCTCAATATAGATAAAACTGAGGAAACCAAATATAGGTAGTAAAAAATTCCACAATGCTATGGAGAGTATATCAACTTAGTAATTTTTAAAACACATAAAACAATTCTACATAATGCCTACAGATAGGTATGAATTAAACATGCAAAATAATACACACCAACTTTATAATGATGGTTAGTTCTCTGAAAACTCCTGTCTCAGAGGCCTCAAATTATATTCTCCAGTTACACAGAACTTTTATTTAAATGTCAGCCATCTTTAAAGTAGAATAGCTGTAAAATCAGGAATGAAGTATTAAGAAAATATAAGTAACTGAAGAGCTGGGAAGTAGTGTTTATAGGATATGGGAGATATTCAAGAAAGAGTGGCAAAGGCACATATTACAAAGCTTACTATATTTTTGTATAGTGTTTTATTCTTCCCAAGCAATTGAACATATATTATTTACTAGTGTGTAAAGATGGTCAGGCAGAAAGTATTTTTCTCACGTCACCTTTAGGAACCCAAGGTCCCCCAAAGTTGCGTGACTTATCCAGGGTAACACAACTAGCTAGCCATGTAGTTCAGGGTCAAATTCCTTTCTCCTTAGAACTGCAGTGTTTGTCATTGGATGACCCGCTCTCTCCCACTTGGTTGACCTATCTTTCAACTCAAAGAGAGGATCACATACATTTTATCTACCACAGTTTATTTTTATGTTCAGGAAAACTTTGAATAGAAAGAAAATAAGGTCATGCATTCCAGTGATATCAGCATGTAGTGAAGGAAGTTCATAAATCAAGTTGACAGCTTGGGAAGGAGTAAAACAGGCCTGCATTTCCTGGGATGGTGATAATACCCATGAAGAATGCTGTGGAGTGATGGGGACATTACAGCACACCTGTAAAGAGCCCCATAAAAAAGCAGGATCTCTTGATCTTCCTTATTCCAGGGGAAAGCGCACTCTACATACCTTTGCTTAAAGCCTAGGTGTCCTGAGACGATACACCTCTCTTAAAATGCAGCCCCAGTCAATCTCTTTTCCAGAGACGAAGCACTTGGCCTCATATGGTTGAAGCTTTATAATTATATTCATTGTGATTTAATAACTACTCTCTTAGTACATACGGTTATGGGGGAGATATGTTCTTTGAAACTCCTATTGGGTTTAAGGCTAGTCTGAGAAGTAAACAGTTTATATGGGTTTTTAACTTTGTGAGATACATGTTCCATGTTCAACTGGACAGCTGAAGATGTCAAAGGGACTGTTGTTATAGGAGGCTTTATAGGATGGAGGCTAGTGTAAAAGCAATCAGAGGAGAAGAGGATGATCCATATAATATCAGCAATCTTAAAAATTTCTACTGCAGATAGCCTTTGTCATCAAACATATACTGAGCTTGAAGAGAACTATGTAATTCAAGGAAGCCCTCTTATACTTCAGTGAGTCCTACTCTGGAGCCTAGGTCTCATTTTTATCAAGAAGTCTTTCAAGGATGAGGGAAAGGAATGATGAAGTGGGTGGGCAGGGAGAGAAAATAATGTAGGGTGATTTCATGATTCTCAACTGGTCTGAGAGTAGCAGTTTTCCAGTTAAGAGTTATATTCTAAAATTCAATATACTGGATTCAGATCTTAACTTTTCTGTATATATGTTATCTAGCATTTTATGATTTGATCTTCTTGAGTCTCTACTAATTCATCTGTAAAATGGGAACAGTAAGAGTATTTACCTGGTAGAGCTTCCGCAAAATTTAAGAGCATGATACGGATACCAAATGGCAAGGTGCCTGGTATTTAGGAAGCATCAAATCATTATTAACTATTCATTCATCTTTTAAAGCAAATATGTCATTGCAAAGCCTGTTTTTATGGGGGGACCCACTCACTTCATTAAAAATGACTCCTCTTTCTCCTTCCTCTCCCATTCGTAGGATTCTTATTCACCATTAAGCCTTAAAGAAGCCCTGCCTGGTTATGTGAATGAACTCTATTGAGTGTAAGAATAATTTGAATATTAAAAAAAAACCCTGTAAAACATCAGTAAATGTTGCAAACAGTATTTAGGAAGCACTTCATCCTTTCTTTAGTTCCTCTGGCCATCTTAAGAAATGTTTTATGATCAGATGAAGAGAGGGGCGGGAACCAGTAGCAGCTGTAGAAATTTGAAGCTCAATACTTCTGAGACTCAGCCTATTCCAACAATGCCTGACCACACCCTTACACCCTAAGAGGACCACACCTTTCTTTCCCACATGGAAAATTTCCATTATGAAATGTCCCTGTTGCTTAAACATAAGGACTTTCTTCTTGAGAAACTCACATATTTAATTGCATCTGTGCACCACCAATTTTGAGAAGATGATCTAGATACCTTTTACCTTAGTTTCTCCTCATCATCTACGCATCCTAGTACTCCTCTGAACAGTTCATGGTGATTAATAAAGCTTGATAAGATTATTTAAAGAATCAAGAGTACTGCAGTTTGAAGAAAGAAGTGATGAATATATGTATTCATATATTCATTCATATATATTCATATATATATATACATACACATACATATATACACACATATATGTATATACATACACAAACACACATACACACACACATACATACACACACACACATACATATATGAAAAGGTATTAACCATGGTTGACCACTCTGGCCATGGACCAGAGGATTCTCTAAAAGTCTGAAAGACCCATGGAATAGGAATTTTGAGGGGGTTGTTCTGCTTGTGCTACAGACATGCTCTTTTAAAATTGGGGTTAACTATTCTTTCTGTAAAGACTACTCATTTATTTAGGAGTGACAGCTTGAATGACAGGTTAAAGATGCCATCAATTCTTTGACATTCCTCTCATGAGGAGTTCTTTTTAACTCTCCCTCTCTTGAATCTGTGACACCTGTTGTGATTCTCTTGTAATCAATAGACTCAGGTGGGAGAGATGCTGTGTGCCTTCAGGCTAGGTTAGAAGATGCCACATGGCTTATACTACGGCCCCTGGGCTATCCCCCCTCAGAAACTGACTGTCATGCTTCAGGAAGCCAAAGCCATATGGAGAAACCCCATGTGAACTCAGGTTTGTGGCTCTAGGTGAGCTCCTAGTCAGTGACTAGCATCAGCTGCCAGACAAGCGAGTACAGGTAACCCTTGAACAATAAGGATTTAACTGTGTGGGTCCACTTATACATAGATTTTTTTTGATAGCAAATACCACAGCACTACATGACCTGTGATTGGTTAAATCCACGGATGCAGAACTGCGGATATGGAGGAACAGCATTTATGGTGGGCCACCTGTAAATCACACGTGGACTTTCAACTGCACAGAGGGTCAGCACCCCTAACTTCCCTCCAACCCTGTTTTTGCTTTTGTCGTTCTGATTGATTTTAAGCACACTTATTACATGCTAGGGAGTACTGTAAGAACTGGGTTCCAGTGAATAAGACCCATGTATTAGATAGGTCTGTGGCAGGAAACAGAACCCTATGCAGATTATTCAATGATAGAGACTTAAAGGACAGTTTAGAGAGGTGAGCAGGTTTAAGAGAAGACACTGAGGGCCCTTGACTGGCAAAGGGGAGTGTTACTGTCCAAGGTTTAAAGGTGGAGAGGAGGCGAAGAGTTGTTAGAGATCCGTAAAAACGGAACTGTGGAGGATGTGCTGCCTTGAAGGAGCTGCGGTTGCCAGGACCAAGGCCACAAGTGCGGTGGGAAGGGAGCTGGAAGACATTGCCTGTCACTCTCTTACCTCTTGTTTGTGCCCCCCACTGGCCAAGCCCTAAGGCCAGGGACTCCTGGTGAGCCAGCTAGACACACAGCAGAGCAGAAAAGAATGGAGAATGGGTGTGGAGCACCAACGGAGAAGAAAAGGGCATGATATAAATATTCTTCTGAGGGCCTTAAGACTTCTAATGGGAGACACGACAATGTAAATGGGTCCTTGCAATAGAATAAAGGATATTTCAGAATGATGTGTGGTAGCACAGGAAAGACATCTCAAAATGGGCGTGCAAAAAGGCTTCACTGAAGAAAACAGTGCTTGCTATAGTGTTTGTTCTGTGACTAATACTCAGGCAGAGAAAGGTAGGGGACTAGGGTATTCTGGGCAGCGATAAATCTGGGGTCTCTCATAGCAATGATATACATATCTACCCAAAAAATGTCATTAAAAATCTATTCGGTGTCAAACCCTGTGGCAGGCACTAGGGGTTTAAGACATGGTTTCTATTCTCAAAGAATTTGCATCATTCTTATATTCAAGAGTGAAAGAAACAGAAAATAGAATCAATGACATTTATTTTTATTACAGTTTAATAGTTGTTTGACCTGCCGTGTTTTACACCAGGATTTCCCAAATATGTTCTGAACATTAGTTCTTAGGCTAGTAATGTTTCTCAAAAAATGGGTTTTATAATTAGATAAATTATAAAGAGGTTGGGTTAAATACAGTTAAATATCATCTTTATCGTTTGATTTCTTTATGATGTATTTGTGCCTCTAAAAGAATACATATGTCTAAGAGAATTCCATAGAATTCACTTTTCCAAACTCAGTTGAACACAAAATTATTTATAATAAGCATCTTTTGGGCTTAGCATTCTGAAGAATTGACTTATTAAGATGTGGCAGATATTTTTGAAAACTAATAAAGCTATCCAATTACAAAATCATTTAAATAAATAGAAAAACCTCAGTATTTAAAGGATGTGAATAAAAGGGCCTAATCTCTCAATTCATATTTTCTGCTTATGTGACATATGAGTCATTCATTTTTAGTTCTGGGCATCTTGCCATTTTCAATTTTATCTTAAAAGGTTTTATGTTCTAACCTTCAAGAATTGGGAGATCAGAAGTTCCTCTTGTGGCTCAGCAGTAATGAGCCCGGCTAGTATCTGTGAGGATGCTGGTTTGATCCTTGGCCTCACTCAGTGGGTTAAGGATCCTGGTTGCTGTGGCTGTGGCGTAGGCCGGCAGCTGCAGCTCCCACTCGACCCCTAGTCTGGGAACCTCCATATGCCACAGGTGGGGCCCTAAAAAGCAAAAAAAAAAAAAAAAAAGAAAAATAAAAAATAAATTAAAAAAAGATTTGGGAGATAGATCTGAAATATGAAGCATAATATTTTCTCCTTCTGTAACTTCTGTATCTTTCTCAATAGCAGTTACCATGCTAACTCTGTTAAAAAGCTGTAAGATTTAACTTTTTCTTCTCCAATTGCTATGTATATATTTTCAAGTTTTAAGTTAACCAAGAGTGTTGACCATTGTTTCTTGTTTTACAGAGTCATAAAAATTCATCGCATGTTGAGCTCAACTCTAACATCTTGTAAAAAAAACACAAGGATCAGAACACAATTAGCAGAAATATCAACATTAAAGCTCAAACACTAAAAGATTAAATTTAACAAAGTCTCAAAATAGATCTTACTCTGTAATGTGTAGATTTTGCATTTGATAAAGTGCAAAATTTAAAGTAAAACACTTTAAATATTTGATGCAGCTTGGTATAGTGTTTGTTCTGTGACTAATACTCAGCTATCTGTTATTTGATAAACTAAGCTATCTGATGCCCTTAATTTCCTTGGTACTGGAGAATGGCTCAGGCATTGAAACGATAAATGTATTTCTGCTGTTAAGATTCAGCACAAACAGCCTGATGGACCAAGGCATACTAAATTTTATATGAAATTTTGTGTTTGTACCCACAATGATTGGGATGCTAATGTTTATGGATTTATACAAATAGACAGTATATTGCGGGAAACACAGAGAGGGAACGTATGAAGACACAGTCATATAAATTACCACCCTGTGCTGTTCGTGTTGTCTTTTTAAATGAGATCACAAGACAAAAAAAAAATGCCATCAACTTGAGAAAGAGCTCAGGAAAAATGACCTCTGGTCCTAGTCTTGGCTCTATCAGCAACTTGCTATTCAAGTTTATCTATGTCATTCGGATTTAGGAAAAAAAAAAAAAGCAGTGGTGGTAGTGGTGGAGGAGGAGAGGAGGACTAATTTTCCTTACAGAGTCTCAGGAGGCAAATTGCTAGCCTATTATGAAATCTTTCAAATGGCAAGTGTTTCTTTACAAACGTGCATCTTCATTCATTTTTATGTAAAACAGATCACATCAAAAGAGACAATTATTCCTTGAAACTAGATGTTGCTTTCCTGACCACCTCTAAATTGAAATCCTCGTGTGTGTGTGTGTGTGTGTGTGTGTGTGTGTGTGTGTGTGTGTGTAGTAGACGACAGTGGAGGGAAGATTAAAGGATCAGACTTCTATTGGGGGTGCTAACTCAATCAAGGGAATTATCACCGAATTTGTGCTTCAAAACAATTTCAGAGCACCAAAAATTCATGCAGCAAATCTTATGAAACCATGAGTGCATTCCATTGGCCTCCCATAAAACAGCTTAATTTTATCAGCTATTGACTGGTGTGAAGAGTTCTGATAAAGTACATGATTTGATTACAACATCTCCGAAAAAGAGCAATGAGATCTGCAAAAGATCAGAAGAATGGGAAATCCCTCAGTGATGTGTGCCTTCATCGCCACACAGATCTCGTCAACAGTGCAAAACGACCTTTAACGTGAGTAGTGTAGGATGGATTCTAGTCCCTTTGATTTCTTTTTCATGTTTGAATTATGAGAGCACAACAGCCATGGTGTATAAAAGTTGTATCAGCGAAGTTCCCGCACACAATCTTGGTCCATCTCTAAATGATGATCTGTATGATTATTCAGAGTCTGAAGCCTATTTGTAAAGTGCTCTATGAAACAGTATGGTTAAGTCAGAACTCCAGTTTGTTTCAAGGGAAACATATGAAACCTCAGACAAAAATCAGTCTTTTAGAGCAATTTCAAACTTATGACATAAGAGGTAGACACGCTATTTTTTTCTGAATAATTCATTGAGTTTTAGTTCCCGAACTGCACGTAAGCTGGTAACTTGGGGAAATATTCATTCTTCTAGAAGATCTGATTTGCTTGCTTTTGGACTTTTTTTAAGTTTTGTTTTTAAAACTTGTTATTTAAAATGTGACATACACACAGAAAAACTGGCAAGTCATAAGGGTATATACAGCTCAACTCATTTTCGTAGAGTGAATGTGCCTGTGTGACTTGCACGCAGGTGTAGAAACAGAATATTATATGAATTCCAGAAGTCTCCAGTGCTACCCCTGCTCCTTCTGAGTAACTATTCCCATCAAAGAATAATCATTAACTAATTTTTGCTACTGTATATTCATGTTTAACTTTGTATAAATGAGTTAGGTAGTGCATATCTTTTGTGTCAAGCTTCTTTGGCTTAATATTGTGTGATTAATTCCTGCTGCATTCATTCTCACTGCTGGACCAACCAGTCAGCTCTCTGCATCTGTAGGTTCCATGTCTACAGATTCAACAAAACACTGATCAAAAATAATTGAAAACAGAGCGTTCTCTTGTGGTGCAGCAGGTTAAGGATCTGGCGTTGTCACTGCAGAAGCTCTGATTGCTGCTGTGGTGCCAGTTCAATTCCTGGCCTAGGAACTTCCACATGGCTACAGGCACAGCCCAAAACAAAACAACAACAAAAAAAAAACAATAATAAAAACATTTTCAGAACAAAAATTCCATAAAGTTTCAAAAAGCATAACTTAAATTTTCCACAGGCCAGCAACTATGTATTTACATTGTCTTTACTTCTGTGTACATAGCGTTCACATTGTAGTAGGTACTATACGTAATCTAGAGATGATTTAAAGTAAATGGGAGGATGTGTACAGATTAGATGCAAATACTATGCCATTATATAAGACCCTTGAGCATCTGTGGAATGCAGTGTCCATGGAGGGCCCTGCAACCAGCCCCATGAATACCAAAGAATGGCTGCATCACAATTCATTTATTCATTCTATTGATAACGGACGTTGGTTTGTTTCTGATTATTAGCTACTACTAATAATACCACTCAAACATTTCTGAACTTGTCTTTTGGTGAATATGTATGTATTGTGTTTGGGCACATACTTAGGATGGGAATTTCTGGGACATAGTCAAGTGAATGTTCTACTCTAGTAGCAACCTAAATGTCCATTTATAGAGGAATGGATAAAGAAGACATGGAAGATGTATACAACAGGATATTGATAAGCCATAAAAAGAATGAAATAATGCCATTTGCAGAACATGGATGGACCTAGAAATCATTATACTAAGTGAAGTTAGTAAAAGACAAATAGCATAAGATATCACTTATATGTGGGATCTAAAAAAGGGTACGAATTAACTTATTTGCAGAATATAAACATACTCACAGACTTTGAAAAACTTATGGTTACCAAAGGGTATAGGTGGTGGGGTTAGGGGGATGGATGGGGGTTTGCGATTGGTATAGGCACGCTGAGGTACCCGTAATGATTGGCGAATGGGGACCTACTGCACGGCACAGGGAACTCTACCCTATATTATGTGATAATCTATGTGGAAAAAGAATTTAAAAAAAGAATGGACGTGTGTATACATATAACTGATCACTTTGTTGTACAGCAGCAATTATCACAGCCTTGTAAATCAACTATACTTCAATAAAACTGAAAAAAAAACATTAAAAAAAGAAAACTGACACACACACACACATACAGCAGGGTGATTTTTCTTCTTGGAACCTAGACAGATGACAGATATATATCGTATAGACTCGCAGGCAGGAGCCAAACAGATACCAAGTGAGGAGCAGGCCTTGCCTTGCCGCAGGCTTGAGTCTGTGCTTCCCCTTCTGCCACCCCGAGGTGCGAGGCATTCTCCTCAGCATCACATCCCAGCATTTCTCACACTGTTCTAAAAATCGGTTGCTTTTCTGAAGTCACTGAGCGTTCTGCTTCATAGCACAATTCAGGGCTGCTGGAAGACAGCTTTTGGCTATATCTAAATTTGATATTTGGTGGTTGAAACCTCCACTGCTCCTATTTATATATTTTCACTGTTGAAATTTAAGCTTGACAAATATCAAGGTGTCTCTTGTTGGAAAAGCCCCCCCGCCCCCTGCAGCTTTGTGGACAGAGTTAGAAGACCGGGTGGACCCTCAAAGTTTTCTTGAAATGTTCCCAAAGAATCATAATCTGAGTGCCATCAAAAATTGAAATTACAACTCCTCATTTCATAACAAAGAAGAAGAATTTCAATTTACATGATAAAAACAAAGTGCTGAGGGTAAATTTCTGCCATCCAATATACACATATATGTGATGAAGTCTAGGGCTTGATCAGAAAAGAATACAAACAAAAGGATTTCTACACACAGATCCTTTCCAAAATGAAGATTCCACGCTGCTGGAAGACAGTTTTTGATGCAACTAAATTTGGTCCAATCTAAAGCCTATGGATGCAAATTAAATTGCTAGATAATGTAAAATTTTATAATTACTTGGAAAGATGTCAAAACATAACAATATATGAAACTACTTTCTCTGTATGAGGAATATAGCCATGCCGGGTCTCCCTGTGAATCCATGTTTGTAAGATATAGCTTGAATAATTCATTGTATATTATTGATGAACTGTAAAGCTCTGAGCCACTACCTCAGGAAAGAAATAATTTATCAATCTTTGAAAGATATCCTGGTGACTTTTTTTTTTTTGGTCTTTTTAGGGCTACACCTGCAGCATATGGAGGTTCCTAGGCTAGGGGTTGAATCAGAGCTATAGCTTCCGGCCTACCCCACAGCCACAGCAACACTGAATCCTTAACCCACTGAGCGAGGCCAGGGAGGGAACCTGTCCTCATGGATACTAGCTGTGTTCGTTAGCTGCTGAGCCATGATGGGAACTCCATTCTGGTGACTTTCTAAAGTCAGATGGTAGAATTTGCAACATACCACACATAGTTTCTCAATAACAACGGCGTACAATTAAATGATCTTTGAGGGAAATAACATGAGATAGTAAGAGTTTACAGTGTGATGGAAAGACAGCCTTCTCTATTTGGTAAAATGGATTTTTATTGGTTATAAAACCAACCACTGCACTCAGAGAGATTTCCTTAGCAGAGGGGTAGAACGATTTCATTTGTATTACTCTTTTAATAATACTGAATTTAACTGACTTACATTTACTTGATTTATATTCCTCCCTAACTCTTCTAAGGGCATATGCTGCAACTTGACTTATATTGATTTCTTAATTTATTGCCGTGTTTAAATTGCCTGGATAAAACAAAAAGATCATTTTTTACATTTAAAAATTTTAGAGAAGAAAACAGTAAAAAAAAAAAAAGGAACGGGGGTAGATTTATCATCTGATATCCTCATGGTTATGACTGATCGAATGAATGGTCCTATTTAATTTGACCACATGAGAGAAAACACTTATAAGATAAAATTCATTTGATTTTCTAAATCGAAGGCAGGGAAGATGCTGCATGCAGAGCAGTAGTCCGAGAAGCTCATGGGTATTACTGCACACAGCTATTAAAATCTGAATCTGTTTAATTTAGGGTTAGCTATTTTTAGACTTGCTATTATTTAAAGACAATTACAGTCCTTAAACACAGTGTATGTATTCTGTTTCTATAAATAAAACTGGGTTTATCACAAACAGGTTAAATAACTCAAGATTTGGCAAATGAGGCCTGTTGAATAATTCACTATGTTGTTTAAAACTTAAAACTCTTATCGAATCCAGAAAAATTAAATAGAAAAGCCACTATTCCTTGTGCTTTAAAAAAAATGACAAAAAATAAATCTACTATCATCAGCATTTTTTTTTTTTTTTTTTTTTTTTGCTTTTTAGGGCCGCACCTGTGGCATATGGAGGTTCCCAGACTAGGGGTGGAATCGGAGCTACAGCTGCCGGCCTACACCACAGCCATGCCAGATCTGAGCCGTGTCTGCGACCTACACCACAGCTCATGGCAACGCCGGATCTTTAACCCACTGAGCAAGGCCAGGGATCGAACCCGCAACCTCATGGTTCCTAGTCGGATTCATTAACCGCTGCACCACTACTGGAACTCCTCATCAGCATATTAAACTTGTAAAATCTCGTTGTTCCTGGACATAAAAGGTGATAAATATTCAGTTAGTGGCAGCACTTGGTTTACTTATTAACCCATAAAATTTGCAGTGGGAGTAATATTCATATTTACTGCCATAACGTTAAAATTTTCTAGATTCATATAATGAAATGACTGTAACAATATCCTCCTATAGTGGAGGACGATGTTTGCATTTTCCACCTCCACTATAATTATGCAGTACTTCTCCTCAGGAAAAAAAAATTGAGAATTTCAGGCAAAATTTGAGGGAGCGAGTATTGGGAGATGGCATATGAAAGTGGAATGGGGCATGGGAAGAAAGCAGAGTTGAAAAATGAAAACAAATCCACTAAAAACTAAAAAAAAATCCACTAAAAACTAAAAATCCCAACTACATAGTCTCACTGTGAGAACAATAGAATCAGAAGACTGAATCTGCGCCGAACATCTTAACGCGAGTAGTGATGGCTGCTACAGTTCATTTTGGCCAGGAGACCACTGCGGTGCTCCAGCTGCCAATTACTCAGCTCTCAGCTACTCAGCTCTGAAGGACTGCAATAAAAACGTGTGCTTGCGAGTTGTAAATATATATTTATAGTTATTCACGGCTTGTTTTAAAATCCACTGCAGATAAGGTACTTTCAAGGACCTGCTGAAATGATGGCGTAAAAAACCTCTATCTTGAAAAAACAGTCATTTTTTTTTAAGTCACAAGGAAGTGGGTAATTATTGTTCACGAGCATCCTTAAAATTCGGTCTAATATTTTTATCTCTATTTCACATCCATGCAGTCACCAAACCACAAAATGAAGATCTAGGTGAGCATTATCTAGATGACTTTCCCCGCCTAAGAATGAGAGCAGCCACAGCAGAGTCAGAAACGAAGGCACCTTGCTCCTGCGTGGAGTCCTTAAGTCCCCCCAGATTCTGGAGGACGGAAGAGACACTTGGTAAAATCATTTGAGAAACATTCCTAGAACGGTAGATTTCACCTAGCAAATTCTGTGAACTGGAAAGGTATTTTTCACCTCGGAAACGCTGGGGGGATTTGGGGGGAACAACTGTCCGGTTTCCCCACCACCACTCCGGAAAATGAAAAACGGATGTTTTGCATACTTCAACCTAAAAGAACACACTTGCGAGAGAAACGGAGCTCTCCAGTGAGGCTACCTGCCCGAACGTGTCATCCAGCAGATGGACGATCGGTAAGGACGGAAGTCTCACTATGAGAACCTGTCTGTCCGCACCTGCTGTACATCCCACCGTTCCCACGCGAAGGTCGCCTGGTGCAGAAGGCAAAAGGAACCATTCATTTCAACAGCTCTATGCAAATTAGTTTTTAAAACCACCAAGTGAGAACGAAGCCTAAGCCTTCTCAGACGTGACACAAATGGAATTCTCTACCAACTGCCATTATTTTAATCTAGCCAAGGCCTTCCCCTGGGCTAATCTTAGGATGAGTTGAGAGTACTCAGTGTGATTTAAGAGCAATCACATAGAACCAACCACTCTTAACAAATTCTTGACAAGCTATTCATGTAATTTCCTACAATCCACATATTTCAAAGCCATGTTCATTCACTAGGACAGTGTGTATTTTAAGGGCGAAGTTTTTACTGACAGTGCTAAGCACTGGGGAATGACTCAGGGCTTGCTATGAATTACTTTAATTAGACTCAGGAGTATCCCCATTTCCCTCAACGAGTCAGCAAGGAAGCTCCATTGATCCCCTTCTTGAACTTTTTTTTTTTTTTTTTTGACTCCATTCCCATTACAAAGGCTCAGTTTAGAGCTTCATCATTTCTCATCTGGGCAACTACAACAATTTCCTAACATCTTACTTCACCGCAATCTTATTTTGTCCTAGCAGCATATTTTCACTTGCTGTTTCTCTGCTTAACATCTTTTAATGGCTGCCTGATCCCAGAAGACCAAGTGCAGATGTTTCATGAAGACCACAGAGTCCTTAACAATCAGGTGTCCGCGTTTCTCAGCCTCTCCCCACCACTCTAGCCAAAAGCTCCAGCTAAAACCCAGCTAACTAGAATCCCAGGAAGAGCTCATCCTCTCACCTCTCTACTTCTGCACCTGCTGTTTACCCTGCGGAAATTTCTCTGTCCGGCTCCCCACGTATCTCGCATCAGCCTGGCAATGTGCTCCTCTGATGGAAGAGTTAAATTCATCTTTCAAGACCCACCGTGGATCTCAGCTCTTCGAATCCTTCCTGATAAAACCCCCAACAGCTCCCCAAAGCTGTGGGACATTCTCGCCCTCTGTACCCAGACCCTTTGACACATAATCCTATGAGAATAAATGTAGTAATTGTGTCTCACAAGACCCTTGAGGGGTGGAAGCTACCTGAGGGCAGGATTGTGTGTTCAACTGCCCCAGGCACTCCCATGGTGCTTGATCAACTTTAGGAGGCAATGAATGACAACGCTGGGAAAAGTTATTTTGACAATAACAAAATAAAACACTTTGAGAGACTGCAAATACTCTGGCAAATCATGTATGTTTTATCCTTACTACCGCTTCTCTACAGATTCATTCATTCTTCAGTCAGTCAGTCATTTATTCATCACATGATTAGTGAGAACCTATAAAGTACCAGGCTTTTGCTGGGGTCTGCCAGAAAAGAGAAGGAAAACTCAAACTGTGTAATCTGGAGAGAACTTAATATACGTGGTGCCTTACAAAGGTGTGCGGAAGGTGAAGGCACATCAAGGGGTTTGGGATGGCCCCAGACCCACACCTCTGTAGACGAGCTCACTGTTAACAGCTCCTCCTTGAATTATCCAGCTTGGCTGCTCCATCTGTTTGCTGTTGCGACTCGCTGGGTGAAAACGTATATGTGGAATGTAATCATTTCTCACGTTCTTCAAAACTGACCTCCCTGGTCAAAATCACAGTCATCCCTCACTCACCTGTGTGTGCCCTCTGACCTTCCTAATTCCTGCTCTCTACATGCAGGTTTCCACAGAGGCACACAGAAGAGTTTTTAAATACTGCCTGGATCAGGTCACTTTTTCAGGTTAAAGCTCTCTCCGATGGACCACCATCACATTCAGAGTAAGAGTCAAATGCACTCCCAGGGCTCCAGCAGCCTAGCTAGGTATGGCACCTGCCATTCCCTTAGACCGTCTCTAGCCTAGCCTTCTTGATACTGGTTTAAAAGTGCCCCCAGCTCCTTGCCATTCCCAGGCTTTGCACGGAATGACATTCCCCAGATCTTCACAGGGCTCATTGTCTCATTGCCTTCAGGTCTGTGCTCCAGTATCACCTCCTCAGAGACGCCTTCCCTGTTTTATTCTCTATGACCAGCGTACAGTCTGTTATCAAATTAACAATGTTGTAACCAAAACAACAAAGATCTTGGCACAGAATAGGCACCTGTCAGATAGATAAGTGCAGGGAGAGGCAGAACAGGATAACTAAAGAAATGGCAATACGAGTAGAATTTATATCACAGGTTCCAGCACCACCAGATGAAAAATTCCACAAGAGCAATCCATCTCTTCGCCTAGTGCAGAACCCGGTGCACAGAAGGCATGTCATAAGTATTTTTGTAATAAAATCGAGTAATGGATCTGCATTGGCAGCAAGGTGGCACACGTAAAAATGAGAATCCATGATAAGAGGTCAGGAAGACATGCAGGTCAGACCCATCTCAGGGTCCATTATCCAATTAGGACTGCTTCTTTGAAGGGCAATGGTAAGAGGAGATGGTAGGAAAGGAACCAAAGCAAGGTCTCACTGGGCACCGTTTAAGGTAAGTTTTAGATTCCTCAACTCATTTGATCTTCACATCATCTGTGAGATAGAAACATTATTTTACTCTTGTTTTGTAGTTGAGGAAACTAAGTTTTGAGGGGCACTAGTAAGTAAATTGTCCAAGGGCTCATATTTATCAGTCAAAAGAGCTCAGATTCATGCTGCCTAAATTCCAAACTGCCTTTCACCCTATGACCGCATGCTGGCTCCGGGCAAAGCAAGCCCCATCCCCAGGCAGCCGTCAGCTGATGAGTGGCTAACCATATAATGATATCAGACTTCTCATTTGGTCCAAAAATGTTACTGCATATTTGTGTCAGGCACTATTCTGGGGGCTGCTGGTTAACATTTTCCCATCAAGTGCAAATCAAATGGCAGTGAAAGAACAGTCTTTCCTATTAATTGCATTCAAATTATGTGTTGTTAGTGAGAGACATCTTTTCCTTTCATATTCATTTTATCCTGGTTTCTTCTGTATGACATGTGCTGGGAACACAATAGTATTAGTATTTGAAACACTCCTTCTCATCATATTAGGTGCACTAGCTCATTCTGCAGACATGCTGCTCTCCAAAAGCACCTGAAGTAGGCTGAAGGAGAGGTGGAGAATGCTGGCTGGCTGCGGGGGAGTAGGGCCTGGGTCACACAGAGACACTCACGCCAGCCTTAGAGTTCAGGGAGGCTGGCAGATATGCCTTCTCCCAAAGGACAGAGAACATGCTTTACCACATCAAGACGGTCACACCGTGAACTTGTTAGCTGGAACCATTATGCTGGGGAGAGGGAGGGCAAGATTGAGACTTTAATTACCAGAGAAAAGTCACCACTACTGAGTCTTTGGACTTTATAGAACTATCTAGATTTTGGTAGTTGTAGGAGGACACATTTCACAAAGAGGAAGCTCATCATGTTGAGGAGACATGAAATGGAAAAGTGGTTGCACTGGGGTGATACGGGGAGGTCGTTAGAGGGAGAAGTGAGAAAAGGGGATGGTTCGGCTGTGACACAAAGGACATCTGTAGCAGGACTTCAGAATAGCTAGGAAAGACCCTCAAAATATAGTCCTTTCATGTACTTTGATGTAAACCTTTTCCCTGTGGTTAGAAATTCTCTCAAAAACGAATGAGTATCTTGATACATATTCTAGATCACTGCTATGGCCACTGGGAAATTGTCTCCATACATTCTTGCAGGTTCACGGAAAAATGGAAAAAGAGTCAACAAAAATGAAGGGTTATGAGTAAATCGGTCCACCTAGTAAGTGTTTACTGAGGTTAGGCACCATCCTTCCCCTTGGCTTTTGATCAGACCAAGCCACACATTGGAGGCTGAGATTTGTGTGGATGCTGGTGCATCCCTCTTTCAGCAAGACTATCTCTAATGTAATGCACTCGTAAAAGTGCATGAGCATCAGCTAACACCAAACACATAAAACAGATGGAAGCCACGGCAGTCAGAACTGACTCATGGTGTAGAACATCCCTCAGCTGTTTTCACTGTTGACTGATGACGGATGGCAACAGACGGATGCGGTTCTGGATGGGACAAGCAGCTGCTTGTAAAACGGAACCTGCATCCATCATACACATATTAACTGATTTATTAATATGAGTTACACAGTTTTTTTTCCTTCTGCTTGCTGTGTTTAGACTTGTTGTCACTAACAGAAATTAAAATGCCTTGTTTTAAAAAGCTGGGTAGAAATGGCCCTAAGTACAAAAGAGCAGTCTGGAAAATTTTAAGCAAATGTTGTTCCTACCTCTTTATTTTTATTTTTATATTTTTTTTGTGTTTTTGCATTTATGTAGAGCTGCACCCGTGGCATATGGAGGATCCCAGGCTAGGGGTCTAACAGGAGCTGTAGCCGCCGGCCTTCGCCACAGCCACAGCAACGTAGGATCCGAGCTGCATCTGCAACCTACACCACAGCTCACGGCAATGCCGGATCCTTAACCCACTGAGCAAGGCCAGGGATCGAACCCGCAACCTCATGGCTTAGTCAGATTCATTAATCACTGAGCCACGAAGGGAACTCCCCTACCTCTTTATTTTTTAAAATAAGTAAGCTCCAGTATTTCTTCCCTTGTCTTCCAAATGTAATTTAAAATACAAGATACAAAGTCAGGCATCATCTGGATTTAGACAGTTTTCTTTCACAATATTTTTAAGTAAAACAGGATGTCGGGCTTGATACCCTTAAAATTAAGTAATAAATATGCTATCATTCTTGCAGAATTCACCCCTAAGGCAATAAATGCTCTGCTTATAGGGTATATATGATACATTTAGCTTGTGGTAGACCATCTGAGTAACATAGACATAGCAGAAGACAGGGTCCTTACCCTGAAATTTTTATGATATAGTTATACGTAGAGAGAAACACAAGAAACAAGCACAAAAGCCAGTGAAAGAACAGAATGATAAATTATATGATGTGCAAAGGGATGAAGTAGGGCAATTACACGGGAACCCTATGAACAGGAGAGTGTATTCTCCATGAAGAGATTCAACAAGCGCCAAGACACAGAGATGAATGTGAGATAATCATACTGTGGCAATAATAACGAGACCCTTGAACTTAAGCTAAATGTTGGAATAAGTGAGCTATGAGAAGTTAAATACAAGGCAAAAAAAAAAAAATCCCCCTCTGTGCTTTTTGAAAACCACTTATTTAGCATCCCTTGGATGTGACAGAATAAAAGAGAAAAGTGGAGTAAATAAACATTGTCTGTGAAAACTAAGGTCTCTTCAAATTCCAGAGTGGTATTTACCCTGGTATTACTCATCATATGACTAGTCTAGATACTTGAAGACATGTTCAGTTTTATCTAAATGGCGTGCATTTTATAAATTGGTTTTAGAATTTTATGAAAGAAATGGAGACTAAAAATAGTACTAAACTCTAGACTCTCTAAAATCACCCAAACTTGTAACACTTTTGCTTCGCTTGAATAGAGTGAGATATGGGTTTGTGTTTCATATACACATTTATGACTATTCTCCATCAATGCTAAGGTCTTTAACAGTATAAAATAATAATCACACAGCTCCCTATATATTTTGTCTATCGACCCCCCAAATTCATCTGTCTTTCCACCCACCCTTCTGACAGCTATTTATTCCCTTGAAGTCATTAATGCATTGAGGATATACTCAAATTAACTGAATTCTGATAAATTGGTTAAATGCTTTAGTTTGGGCTGAAACTAGAACAAGGAAGCAAGACTGAGGTTCTGCTGCTCTTCTATTGTCACTTGGAAAGTTCCCTGTAAAGGAAAAGGATGCTAATTTCAGATGTATCTTTATTACACACATCACATAGTAAGTACACTTTGATGTGAGTGGCTGTTAGGCATTTTCCATTCTATTAAAATTGGAGGAATAGCCAAACACATTTTGTGGTAAGGTGACAATGATCTATAGAAGAGTGACTCACGAGAAATGGGTCGGGGGGGATTATATTTTTTTTCAATACGGAACTTTAATTAGTATACTAGCAAGGTAGAATTTAGAAGAAAACAAAACCAATAAGAATCCAAACTAGCTAACAGGAAAAAATCCATCCCTTCTGACTTAGCTTCAACCTGGGTCCATGTGTTGAGCCTGGGCACAGTCTAGCTTAAGAAAGAACTTTTCAGCTCAGAAATGATTACAAGGGTGTATGAACGGGCTGTAACTGGATTTGTTGCAACTTAATTTAAGAAATTGGTGGAAATTATGTATATTGGATGCTAAACAGCATTTGATTTGGCAAAAATTCACTTGCTTAAAGTTATTTTAATAGTTATCTTCATTTTTTAGTAATTATTACGAGGACAAGGCTAATTAGCTGTTTTGGATATTCAAGTAACACTTGGATTGGTGCAAACACAAAACAAAACATAATCTTTTGTTAGGCCTAAGGTATAACTGCTTGGCTTCAGTGGTAAAGTGGCATGAGTTGTGAAGAACAATGGTGAGTAAACATCGCGTAATCTTCTCTACAATTGCCTTGGAATAGTTTACATACAGACCAAATGCCTATTCAACGTTTTTTTCAATATCCATTAAGGTAAAAAAATTTGTTAGGAAGATTCCAGTTATTGAACTATATGGAAACCAAGAGCTGCTGCCATTGCTGTTTTCCAACCTAGAATGTTAAGAAGAGTTTAATAGGATGTCCAGCCTAAATCTCACACTTTGGGTTAATAACAGTTTCTGGGCTTCAAGAATTTAAATCATTCCAAAGATGTGACAGTAAAAGGTTCATCGTGAGTGTGAGTGCTTTTCTTTTCAAGGGCAATTATTCACCCTGTGTGGTGTGGATTATTAAGGAAAGATACATCAGTCACTGTAGGGGAAAACACTGAATATTGGGCAGTCTGAGTCATTACAATTTGTAGTGAAATTCAGGAGACAATTTTCACTTATTTACAATTTTAATAGATATTTTATAACATTTGAGTATATCAATCTCATCTTAAAAAATAAAAAAGTATGTCAAATCCAGTTTTGAATTTGGTAGAAAAATTATGTCAAAGCATCAAACAAATATCAATCATGTGCACTATAAACCTAAGTATGATTCCTTGTCTTTGTACTGTAGTATACATTCAGGTAAATAAAATATCTTTCATATTGTCTGTCTATATATTTACTCATCCATTGTCTACATATCAGGACTCCTGTCATTTATAATATATGTGATAATATGTCCCATATAAAGTACATAAGTTTACAGGAATTAAGAAAAATGAGAAGTTCTGGGCTGGAAGAGTAACTGTTACTCTCAAAATGTTCAGGGCAGAGGTGTTATTTGAGCTTGTATCTGAGAGCTATAATGGGAACTGAAATAAACATGAAGGACGGAATTCTTGGATCCTTGAATATCCTGCATTCTTGTCCTTATCCTGCCACTTAGCTGTGTGATTTTATGCAAGTCACCTCAATTCTCTATATTTAAACTTCTTCATCCAATAAATGTTAACAATTACAATTTTTATTTCCTGACACCAATGACTACAGCATCTCTACAAGACGGATATTATTTAGTTGCAGTTTAAATGTTAGGACATGGGAATTTACAGAGGTTAAATAATTTCTCCAAGTTTACAAAGATGATTTATGGATTCAAGCCCTGCTCTTATGGATTTTAACTCTACTTTGTTTCTCTTTCCACCACACTTTGCTTGTTCTCCCAGTAGTACCATGAGGATTAAAGACAACTATAAAATGCTATGGAAACATGATGTGTGCATATATTGCTGTGAAGATGACTATGGAGACAATTATTTTGTAGCAGCATAGCAGGGAAGGGTGCATTCCAGCCAGTGTAAGTCAAACTGCAGAGACCTAACTTAATTTAGCATCTATTACTTATGAAGATAGTGTTCTACCAGTAAAGCCATTAAATAATCAAACTACTTTTAATTTCTATCTTTTTTTGGCATGGACTTTATTATTTAGCAACTTGTTTACTGTCAACTTATTACAAGTGTCTTGCATCTCAAGGAATTTCTGGAAATAATCCTCTCGTTTATCAATAATGTTCATGCATCTTCTTGGAAAACCTTACTTCATAGACCCTAGCTCCCACCACCAAATTCCTTCTAGTTAGTTATTTCTTTAGCTAATGAAGTTCCAGCTAACTTTGAAAGATGCTCTGTCCCGAGCTGTGCAGAAGCTGGTGTATGTCTGAACGCAGACCAGGCTGCTAATAGCACAATGTTTACCTACTCTGCTGAATCTCAAATCAATCACGAAAGAGTCCAGAAGGAAGGCCAAGTGTAAACGTTTCTGAAAGGTATTTTGTTGCTACCATTTGTTTTTGAAAAAGGTATTCAAAATTCTAGTTCAGTCTCTGCTAGAGTTTGGGAGAAAAACACTGATTTGTTATTCTGGGCTATCATGCATAGTATTCTTAAATATGAATGTTCTTCTTGAACTATAAGATGTCAGAAATTCCAGAATTCTGATTTTTATGTTTCCATAACTCTCCAGGGTTTGCTTGGCTTAATTCTAAATGGCCCATTGAAAATGGGTAAAACGATTGCTTTGGTCAGTGGCCTAAATATACCATGCTCTTCTGTACAAGTAGGTTGCACTGCTGGGGGAAAAAAAAAACAAAACAAACGCATTTAGTGATGTCTGCTTAGGGTGGAAACAGTCTTTTGTCACTTTAAGTGAATTCCATTAATGATCTCCTCGGGTGGATTGGTTGAAGGCAGGGACAATGTTTATTGCAAGTTCAACTCTCCTTGATCGATTGTAGATATAGGACAAACCTAGGAACTATCAAATCAGAGAACCGAGTGGTGAGTTTCTAAGCCTGCATTCCATACCTGGCTGACAGTTGGCCTTGCCTTGCATTATGACAAAGATATACCACATGCTCAGGAATGAATTTGATTCCTATTTAAAAACAATTACGTAGACACCTTTTTGTCTAAACACTCCCTTGAAAATGGACTCCTGGGTTAGTTTCCCTGTTGGTGGGAGCACGGAGACCACCTAGGAAGCTCTTTCACTAGGACCTGACTCGTAATGCTGATTAATGGAGACTCTGCATATTTTCTAGTAATACAAGTAGCATGGAGTGTTTTTATTGCAAAATTATATTTCTGTCATCATCTAATTCAGAAAAAAAGAATTGCTTTCAAATAAAGATATACTGCTATCTCCTTAAAGCAATTTGAAAAATTGCATTTAAGTCATTTTTGTTCTTTTTAACCCTATGGTCTTAGCTAGTAGTTGTGGTAGAAAATTTCTGTTTTTAAGGAAGATGGGTTATAAAAATTGCCTTTTCTAAAGAGAGATCAGTCTTTTCTGCGTTTCTCATAATCTGTGCTATAAATTCATCCAAAACTTACATAAAATAGTGATACTTAAAGAGGGTCAATGTTCTGGATTTTTCTCCCTTACAGCTTTCTCTGTCTCTCTCTCTCTTTTTAAAGGGCAAAGTTATAAATAAAATTAAGGCCAAGTATTAAATAAATCAGGTTATCAGCAGTTTTTTTTAAGGATAGTATGTTAATAATTATCTGCATTCTTTATAAAAGATGAACAAAATATTTGGGAGTTCCCATCATGGCGCAGTGGTTAACAAGTCCGACTAGAAACCGTGAGGTTGTGGGTTCGATCCCAGGCCTTGCTCAGTGGGTTAACGATCCGGCGTTGCCGTGAGCTATGGTGTAGGTCGCAGATGCGGCTCGGATCCTGTGTTGCTGTGGCTGTGGCTTAGGCCGGCAGCTGTAGCTCCGATTAGACCCCCTGGCCTGGGAACCTCCATATGCTGCGGGTGTGGCCCTAAAGAGCAAAAAAAAAAAAAAGATGAACAAAATATTTAAGGACTAATTTCTTTTATTAGATAATATTTAAAAGATAGTTTTACTCTTTATAGAATTTCATATGGTTTATCAATCAACACCATTAATATACGGAATGATCATCCTAAATATTTAAGGGAATTAGATATCATCTAGCATAATCCTTTAATTTTTTAAAATAATTTCATTAGGGACAGTTGATTTGTAACGTTGTGTTAGTTTCAGGTGTACAGCAACACGAATCAGTTATAGATATACATATATCCATTCCTTTTCAGATTGTTTTTCCCGTATAGTTCACTCCATAGTACTGAGCAGATTCCCCTGTGCTCCAGAGCAGGTCCTTGGTACTCATCTATTCCATGTATAGTAGTATGTATATATCTGTCCAGAACTCCCATTTTATACCTCCCAAAGTTTTCCCTTTGGTAAGCATACGTTTGGTTTTGAAATCTTTGCTTCTGACTCTGTTTTGTTAATCAGTTCCCCTGTATCATTCCTCATTAGATTCCACATATTAGTGATCTCATATGATATTTGCCTTTCTCTATCTGACTTATTTCACTTAGTACGATAATTTCTAGGGCCATTCATGCTGCTGCAATTGGCATCATTTCATTAGTTTCTATGGCCAGGTAATAAATATTCCATCATTTGTGCATATGTGCGTGTGTGTGTGTGTGTGTATGACATTTCCTTTATCCATTCCTCTGTCAGTGGACATTTAGGTTGCTTCCAAGTCTTGGCTATTGTAACATGTGCTACAGTGAGAGCCCTGGGGTGCGTGTATCTTTTCAAATTACGGTTTTCTCCAGAAATATGCCCAGGAGTGGAATTGCTGGATCATACGGTTACTCTACATTTTGCTTTGTTTTGTTTTTTATGGCTGCACTGGTGGCATATGGAAATTCCTGGGCCAGAGACTGAATCTGAGCTGCAACTGTGACCTATGCTGCTGCAGCTACAGCAACGCCAGATCCTTTAACCCACCGAACCAGGCCAGGGATTGAACTTGCACCTCTGCAGCAACCTGAACCACTGCAGTCAGATTCTTAACCCACTGCACGATGGTGGGAACTCCTCGGTTTAACTTTTTATGGAATCTCCTTACTATTTCCCACAGTGGCTGCACCAGTTTACATCCCTACCAACAGTGTAGCAGGGTTCCCTGTTCTCCACGCGCTTTCCAGCACTTATTGTTTGTAGACATTGTGATGATGGCCATTCTGACTGGTGTGCAATGATACCTCACTGCTGTGATGTGCACTTCTCTAATCCTAGTGAGCCTGAGCATCTCTTCATGTGCTTTTTGGCCATTTGTCTGTCCTCTTTGGAGAAGTGTTGATTTGGATCTTTAATTTCATTGAGGAGAAAACCCTCCATGTTGTTGTTTCCCCAGTGTGACCTGGGAACTTTATAGCGAGCAGATACTGTGGCTCGTTACCCTGGACATCCCATTTACAATTTCGGGGTGTGTTACTCATCTGCCTACTCTTGTATTTGAAGAATTCGATGGCTTTTTTATATTGTTAATAATTAATACAAAATGCATCGTTAAGAAGAGTAGATCCTCTGCCCTTCACCCTTCAATTATTTTAATTAAACAGAGGCTTATCATTTAGCTATTTGGATGTAGTTCTTATTCATAAACACCCAGTTCTAAAGAATTATGGTGTAAAACAGCTGACTTGAGAGATATAGGCTGACTCTCTGCCACATATTGAATAATCTTCTCTAGCCCTTTACTATTAAGTTTGGATTATTGAGTTTGCTGGGGAAAGTACATTAAAGGAGAAAAATCTGACTTCTGGATTTCATATAAATTTTCTCTTTTCCAACTGCTCTTGAAGCACAATGATATTTTTGATTAGGTTTCTTAATTTTCAGCGAATAAATTCATCACTGGGCAATTTATAACATTATTACTTCTTCAGGTGACTGAACTTTGGGATACAGATGCACCATTGTTCTGGCCAAGGTAATTGTTTGAAAAGCTGGGGAAAACATTTTCAGATGAGTACATTTTGGGAAACTCTGTGTAACATGCAAGCATAAATAAGTTTCCTATGCATGACTCACTGCCATATCTTTGCAGACAGACTGAGGAGAGGAAATAAAAACTCTGCATTTTGGTAATTCTTTTCTTGCAGAACAACTTGTTAATACAGAGAAAGACATTTCAAATTTTGATTTAAATGGGAATAGGTTAAATCAAATGAATAATTGGAGTGCCATGTTCACATATTAACAGGTATATACTATTTGATACTTTACAAAATAGTTCCTAACATTTAAGCTGGTGAAGCCAATGTTAGCAGTCTGTCAGACAGGTAAGTGCTATAAAATGGAATTGACTAGAGCATAAACTGAGGTGTAGAAGGCTTAAGATTTGATCGACAGACACATTTATCATGATGCTGGTCAAAGATAATGATCAATCCACTCTGTTTGCTGGAGTCCCCATCTTACTTTTTGTGCAAATGAAGGAGAGCGCTTTCTTTGCAGTTACGCTTTAATTCTTACACAGATGTGTTTATTAATGTCATTCATAGATTTAATATGAAATTAAAAAAATTTTCTGGACTTCATGTTCCTATCATTATTTTCTTTAAATCCTGGAGGGCTAAATCAATTGATCCTCCATTACTTAATTTGCTAGACAGATCTGCAGAATATAAAGTACATATATTTAGTGCTTTTAACTTTAGTTCTTTCATCATAGGTATTAATTCATATAAGGTTCCAAAAAATTTCACTGAAGGATATGAAAAATATTTCAGTACTCAAGGCCCACTTCTTTAAGGCAATATTTAATTCATGCTGTTTACCAAATTGCATAATATCTGCTAATTATCAAACACTCTACATAATTAAGTGCAAGACAATTTAAAAAGAAGAGCAAACCTAAGAAATATACTTTTCCTACTGCTGCATCTCTATAATGTGTTGAAGCTAATGCTTGAAAAGGAGCAATATTTCTGTATCTATTGAACATGGTTGTGGGAAAATGTCCTTGCCTTTCTCTTTAAACTAGAAGACAAAATTTAAAGAGATGCCAATCCAGAAGATCACATTCTCTCTTTGAGAAAAAAAAAAAAAAGGTTGATGAGGCTCTTCCTTGCTTCCACAATTCAAAGAAATGAATGTGCAGAAAAGAGGTGAGAGGAGCTTTCATAATTAGGAAGACAGCAACTGCAAGTCCGGGTAAATAGTTTGTTTTGCAATACCTAAATATTTTTCTAATATTTTCTGCACAAAATTGTTTCACTCAGTCATTGCAAAGTATCTTGAAATTAATTACTGTGGGACTCATTCCCCGATTGACTCAGTTGAAACCTGCAGGTATATAGCTCGGCAAAGATCTTACTCTCTCCCCTTTTTTTCCTCCATTCTTGTCATTTGAGTCACCAATTTGAAATGCACCATTACCACCCAATAACTATTTAGCAGTATACAATCACACAATTGTGTGAAGAGACAAACGTAATGAAGGACACCAGGGAAACAGGATCCTTTCTCCAGGGCACCTATCCGGCACTGGAATGATTGAGAGTTCTGTAGCTTTTGTAACAGAGTATCCTCTCAACAATTACCTTCAGCTAATGGTATGCTAACCTGAACAGGAAATCAAGTCTTGGGATGAATAGACCCATTGGTCCAAGTGACAGAGAGCCCAGCACAGTTTTCAAATAGTTTCAAAAGAGCCAATGTTCTCATTATATAATTATAGCTCCACTAAATTAAGGAATATCGTTACCCTCTCTGATTTGACATGACTGCTTTTTCACTTCAGGATCCATGATGTATCTGATTGCTCGCATACGTGAAGTGAGGCATCTAGCATTTACTGTCTCTTTCTAGGACTCCTCTGTCTCCTGACTCACACTGTGTAAGCTAATATAAAACTTAGGGCAACTATTTTTGAAACACTGCCATATAAAAATTATTTTAAAAACTCTGAAATCACTTTCTGTGGCTGCTTCTAGAAGCACTATATTAGGTAACTCTTAGAAAGGGACTCGAGAAGATGGCAGTATTACGTTATGAAGGTTAAGGGCTCAAGGAATTCATATCTAAGATATTATTTTTCTGTTAGTATTTAACCACATTTAGCCTTCGGAAGGATGTTCCTTCCTGGCTGTTCAGGTGAGATAATTTCCTTTTCTTTAGATCAATAGTTCAAATCTTCTGCTATCCCTGGCTGCAGAGCATGTATTGCTATGCTTTGTTAAGTGAAGTGGGATTGCTGGACTGAATGACCCAGACAGAGAACCCTAACATCATTTCCCCAATAAATTTAGGGTGCTCAAACAGGAAAAGCCATGAAAAACAGTTGTTCTTAGAAAACTCCCGTCTTGAAACAATTCATAATACAACTGAAAAACAATTCTTTCAAAAATCAGAATTCAGAAAGCTTCTTCAATTCTAGTAGATATATTTTGAGGAAAATGCGTAAGTTGTTTGGAGGCATTGTTGTTTTATTATTTTTCTCCAGTCACTTGAGCTTTCATGTAGGAATGTCACTAACTCAAAGGCAGATACATGAGATGAGAGACGTACTATTATGAAGAGTAGAAATGGCATGAATTCTGAGCAATTGTGGATCATGTTATCGGCAATGAGTTCGCTATATAGATTTTATTATAAGAATCTTATGATACTAAACATAATTTCCTAAAACCTTCTAAAATATCACATATACAAAAATAAAATAGATAATATTTTATATAAACATTCTGTGGAGTACCATTGAAGCTATTCAAAAGAGGTGAGTTAGATCGATGTACACCAAAGAATATTCACAGTGTATTAAGGAAAATGAGTTGTGATATACTACATAAATTATCATTCATTTAAAAAAATAAGCACTAACTATGTACTTTTGTATCTGTTTACTCAAGCCTAGGAAAAGGTTTGGGGGGATAGAAAGACATTTTTAACCTTAGTATTTCATTGGCTGTGCCAAGATAGCATTTCAGCATTTTGAAAAGTAATTCAAAAAGAAAAGAATTTTAAGAAACTGTTAAATTTTTAAAATTTCCTTGAAACGTTTATGTGAAAATGCTTTCTTGAGAGACTGCATCTTATTTTTATGGGACTATTAAGTCTGACGGCAGGTTTTTTTCTTAACATCTTTATGACTGTTTCTCTATGTATCTAAAGGAATAATAACATCTAACTCAGATGCTTGATGCAGCAATTAGTATTATCTATGATTGCCAGCCAATATCCTAGAGTAAATTCATGAGTTCGTGTGCCTGCTTAAACTCTGAACAGCTAATGATTATAGTTAAAATATTTTAATAAAGAAATAATAAATGTCATAACCTGGTGATTGAAAAGTTAAACATGTCCCTGGACTGTAAGTGGAAATGAAATAAAAAATAATGAGTGGGGCTGAAGCCAAGGCTTACCAGCCCGGTTTTCAGTATTCTTGTGTTCTGTACCTCTTTTAGGGACCACTGCCATGGGATGAAGAAAACTAGAAGACTGTAAAAGAAAGAAGACACTTGTTTCCTGGGTTTAAAGCTAGGTGTTAAGGGCTGTCACTTGCTTAAAGGCAGCCGAGGAATATTGCTGCGGGTGTATGTAGACAATGCGGTTGTAGGTCTAGGAAGACAGAAGAACAGACACATTCCTCCCACAAGAAACTCGACCTAGTTACTTGATTGTGATGAAAATAAACTTGAAAACAGCCATTAAAAGAGATGAAAATCTGATATTGTGTGGAGCTAAACAATGCACGACTTATGTTACCCATGAGTTTTAAAGGAAATCTCAAAATTTACAAAAAATATTTTTAAAAAAATAAATGATTAAGAAAGTACTATTTAACAAAGCTCATTAGATGTAGTTAAAGTTATCCTTAGAGGTAATTAAATAATAATCTGATTTTTAAAATTGAAAATAAATTTGACTAAGTAGAAAAATTCACCAGATTAAATATAAAAAATACATTATAAAATTAAAAAAATAAGGGTAGAAATGAAGTGGAAAACAAAGTAATATGAGAGTGCATCAAGTAAATCAAACTGCTTTTGAATTAAATATATGCTGGAAATAAATAAATACATACTATGTTCATAATGAGAAAACAAAAATCACAAAGATGGATATTCCAATTGAATTAACCTGTGGTTCTAATGAAAATGCTGACAGAGAGTTTCACGACATTTAATAAGGTGTATAAAATTCATATAGTGAATGGTTAGGACATCCTGAAAGGAAAAGAAAAAAAATTAAGTATAACTTATCCTCTTGAATATCAAGACCTGCTCTAATACTGTGATAAATAAAATGAGTTAATATTCAAATAGGAGGAGTTCCCGTCATGGCACAGCGGCAGCAACAGCTCTGATTAGACCCAGAGCCTGGGAACCTCCACATACCGCAGGTGCGGCCCTAAAAAGCCTATATATATATATATATATATATATATATATATATATATATATATATGTAAAGAAACAGGAATAGGCAAACAGGTAGAAACACCTAGAAATAAACCTAAGTCTATGTAGAAAATCTAAATACAATAAATGTTGAATTACCCATGGATTATTGATGTCTGTTTATACTCTTGTTTGTTCTGAGGACTCCTTAATGAGGCGGGAAAAATCATGGAATACTACCCATGGTACTTTCCATATTTTGAAAAGATCTGATTGATCAAAAGCTCTGGAAAGAATGACAATAATGGCGATATCCCTTTAGACCAAGAAAAAATCTTGGAGGATGTGAACATGCTTTCTTATCTCTGGATAGCCTAGTTGTTATTTGTAAATAGCACAATGTAAAAGGAAGACAAGAGAGCTAAAATGCATAACCTAACTCTTCCTTTTCCTGTTCATTGAAATCAGTTTTCCTATATCTTAGAGTGAATTCACTCTGGGTCGAAAGACTAGCAGTGAGTGAGTAATGTTTTCCCAGATTATGTACTTTCTTTTCAATGGGAGATTCTGGGACATGTTAGAAGTGATGAACTTCAGAAAACCAGAACTGTGGCTAATATTTCTAATTCCTTGTTGGCACTCTCATTCTTTAGCTCAAATCCTTAATAAATTAGAAGTTTCACCTGATTAGAAATTAATCTTGAATTGCTTTAGAAGTTGAAATATAAGAAGACTTCTCTCTAAAGCAGTGAAACTAAACAAATAATAACAATAAAAAGTAAAACAAATGCTGCTTAAAAAAAGAAAACTTCTTTCTTAAACTAAATGATGTTTAATTAATGATTTTTTAATGTCTCGCTCAGTCCATGGGACTTCTGATCAATAAATTTTATATATTTCTACCCTCATAGGCTTCCCTTGTTTAAACTAAAGATTACACTTTTGAGGCCCTTTTAATAAAGCTTTTAAAAATACAGTTTATTGACTACGTTTTTTCTTCGGGCTGCTAAGAGAGGAGAGATCCTTCAGTAATAAATGACTCCCAAGACAGTTAAGCCTGGGAACTGATGGATTAGATCATTAGGTAAAATGCCTCTATAAGTAAGATTTGCCAAGTTTCTAATGTTACTAATCTTTAGTGTACCGTAAAAACTGCTGTGGATTTACGTGGAGCAATTATTTTGAGTACAAGGAAGAAAACTTCATTACTCAGAGTTATTACTAATAATCACCATCATTAACATTACTGGCAAGAGGGCAGTTATATGGCAAGTTACACTAGGTTAGTACCAGAAGCAGAAAAGAGAAAAACCCTACCCTGTGGGCCTATAGTTAGTGCACAATTTGCAGAGTCTGTAGTAATGAGCTGTCTGTTAAGACGGTCCAGAGAGCTGTTGTAAGTCTCTTCAAAGAGGTGAATCTCCCATGAATTACAGTTTATTATTTAAGCACCTCTGAAGTTCAGCTAACTGTAAATGCAATTGCTGCCTTTCTTGTTGTCTGTCAGTGAAGCGAAATTTCAACCAAACCTCAGTATGGGAAAAAGCTTCTAGTTCTTTAAAGGAAATGTATTGTGAAGGGAGAAAATTCAGCTCCAGAAATAGCTTCACTCACAAGCATTTGGACTCGTCTGTTTTCCAGAAAACTGGGTTCCAAGTGAATTTTGTTGCTTACCAACATGTTAATACAAAGTGCTTCTTGAGAAAATGCAATGACTGAAAAACAGTATAGCTGAATTCCACTTAAATGGAGGTATGGACTATACTGTGAATTGACAGGACAATGTCTTTCTCTATCCTGCCTCTTGGTAATTGACACAGTCAATTCTTAGTATAATTTTTTGAAAAGTGTATTTTGCTGTGGATTTAACTATAAATTTCACTCATTAAGATTCAAAATTCTATTTTATCATTATGGTGAATTTTAGAAAGTTCTTGTTTAAACTGGATTTTAAAATGTAAGGGATCTGAAACACCGGCTTGAACCTATGACTGATATGTCAGAAGACTTCAGTTTTAACATCTTAGAATGTACATGATCAGATGAAAGAAAAGAAATGTACTTATAAACACAAAGATGTTAAAGTGAGATTAAAACCACCAAAGGCTAGAGTGTACTCCGTGCACGATAACCATCTTTGTAAGAATCCCAAGAAAAGAAATGCCTACGTCAGAAAGATGGGTTTGATAAAATATAAATATGAGGCAAAACCAATTTGTGGGTTAATTTCAAAGAATTGTACTGTGAACTGAAAATTATCTAAAATCTCTTATTTGGTAATACATTTAGAAATATCGATGACATAGAGTTTCTTATTAAAATCATATGTAAGCCAGGCTTATATATTTTTTTTAATTAAAAATTTTTTTTGGCTTTGCTAAGGGCTAAGATGCTTGGGTTTCCTTCTATTTAGACTGACATTCTTAGAAAACTAACCAGATAACTACCAATAAAAGATGTCTGCCATGTAAAAGCCTTTTTTTTTTCTAGAAAGATATTTAAATAACGATTCTAGTATCAGAGAATCTAAGATGAGAAATGCTTATTACATTTTCCTCCACTGATAAAATACTCATAGATTTTCACTGGCCTTTTAAAAATTTTTAATCTATGGATTTTAATCAGTCTAGTATATTTCTCGGGATTTAAAGATTGGTTTATCAGATGGTTTACTGACATTTATTTGTGTATTATTAGAGTGTTTTTTGTTTATTGTACAATTAATATTGTTTGAAAATACTCATTTAGATTTCTGTCTCAAAAGAGACATAGTATAGCGTTTTAGAAGCTATATTGTTGGAGATCTGTGATTAAATTCCAGTTCTGTAATTTTACTAGTCAAACGATTGGTTTAATAATACTAATTTCAAAAGTTTAGTTAAAGGATGAGTTGAGATCATGCACATAAGTTCCTTGACAGGTAATACCCACAATTATTTTCAGCAATTACAAGTATCAATAGAAGAATGACTTTCCTCATTTCAATAGTCTAGGGGGGGACCAGGGAGGCTTTCCAGCTATGTGTCATGATTTACCTGTTTGCAGGTGTGCCATAATGTGATCTGCTCAGCTTCCTCCGTACTTGGATCAAGGCATCTGGAGCCCTGGATGAACACTGCTTCCCACACGGTGGGAAGACAAAAGTTTAAGAATCGTAATATTTAGGGAAATACTGTGATTCTTAAACTTTTGTCTTTGTCTCAAAGTGATTGGAAATTATTGGCTAAAGAACCACAGAAGATAAGATTCTACATTTAAAAAGAAGGCAGAAAATAGGGAGAGAAATAACCACTTCTTGAGAATTATTTATGGGTTCAGATGAGCTTAGTATGAACTCCTAGTGTCTTGATTTCCCTTACTACATTAGTCAGCCCCCAGTTTCGTGGCTTAATAGTTAGCTTTTAGTAAACGTGAAATAGGACCTAAATGAACACCCTTATTTGGATCTCTGTTCATTGCTTTACTCGTGTCTTTTCATATTTATTTTATGAGGTGACTTCAAAACCTTAGGAATGGCAAGCTGAGATTTTCAATATTTTGGATGGTAAAATGGAAACATTATTTAATCTAACTCCTACTTTGATCTATGATGTGTTTTTCATCAAGAATCTTTGAAATACTGTGAAATATTTTCCTTTGAGTATCTCAAAAATTGTACTAAGGCGTGTAGACCCCAAAGGCAAAGTCCTAGGAAAGGAGAAAGTGTCTGGGTTCTAATGTCCGCTCTGCATTTTACACGGATCACAATCTCCTAGACCTGGGTGCTTTGGGGAGAGGAGAAGGAAACAGTGACACAGTTAATTTAAAACAGTTAAATGTAAAGCTTGTGCTAAGCTCCATTCATTTACACAGGAGTCTAGTGTATATACATTACCAAAGGCTGAAGGAAAAACTTATGAGAAAAAATATCTGAAAATTAGAAAATTCTATATGTTATCTTTTTTTAAAACAATAATTGGGAGGTGCTGTCACTTTTGGCAGATTGTCTCAGTTCGATGAGTAAAACAGAGGTTCCTGTGAAGTAGCATTAGAAAAATATCTGAACTAGAAAATTTATTAGATGACGTGGGTCAGGAAAGCAATATGCCACTGCTTCTTTTTTTTTTTTTCAAAAATAATGTTAGAGATCTTGAGAATTTGAATCATTTACATGACTCTGATCATTATTTCAGTCGGTTGGTCTTTCCATAGTCTCGATATATTCTCTTTCTTCAGCCCCATGTACTGCTTTAATTTTTTATTGTTTTTTAGTAAGACATATATTAAAAAAATTGGAAATAAAACTTTTCCATGGGAACAACATCAAGGCACCGTCTTTAGGACTTTGAGGTCCTTAAAACAATGTCTCTGAAGTTAAGATGGACTTCTCTATTCCTGAGGTTATTTTATTCATCTTATGTCACTCTCACGTATGAAATACATAGGTGCTAAAGATACAGACTACATAGCAAATTCTAATTGTATTCACAATAGTGTGGGACATTTCAATTATGTAGAAACAGAATTCTAGAACATTATGCTAGAAGGTAAAGGAATTTGTGCTGTTGATGTTCCTGTCAAGCGACTAAGACTTCACCTTGGAATAGGTTGTATCACCTATTTTTCTCCTGTTCAGCTACATTTATATTCTAATTGAGAATTTTAGGGATAAAGAGCTTTTTCAGGTCTGTGGTCTGTGCTAATACTCAATGCTCTTTACATATGTCCAATGTAAATTATTTTAAGTCAATTAAGGCATTTTTAAAAGTGAAAATGGAAAATTGCCAGCCTCTCCCTTACAATACATATGAATTGATTTGAAGACTTTTCTCAGTCACTTGCTTTTCTTTTGCCAAAACAGCTGTAACTATTACCCTCTCCTCACTGCCCCTGTTTCTAACCCTTCATTTTTCACTTCATTGACCCTTTAGATCGTCTCAAATTTCACCACTCTAGAAATTGCTTCCTCATGAAAAAGGACTGAGTGCATTATCTTGGCATAGCAACTCTCATAATTACTGTTTACTTTTATATTTTATTACTTGACTATTAAAAAAATAATTATCGCATTTACAGATTCAGAAAACATATAGATCCCTCTGCTCTTGCCTTAATATTCTTTAAATTCCTTAATAGTCCTTAAATCACCTTGGAGTCATTTCTAGTTCCTAATGGATTTGCTGCCCATATTTTCAATTATTTAAATATCCATCAGTGTTTCTGAAAATTCATAGGAAGGAAAAGAGGGAGGAATAAAACTGGATATCCCCCCCCCCCAAATCAGTTCCTCTTACTAAGAATGTTTAAAGTTAAATTTAGGATGATACTTGCTATGTTCAGAATAAATGACAGTTGCTTCAAATTCTTGTACTACAGTTAAAACAGACACGTTTAGTTTCTCATTAGGATATTATTTAAGATTGTTTACCTTGTATGTAGAGTTGTTAAAATAATGTCACTCAGTGATTAAATTGTGCAATAGCATAAGGATTAAGTATCTAATAGCTTTTTTAGGTAATGATGGATGCTTCATTATGGCTTACTTGCTTAATGCATGCCAGTTTATAATGTTCTATCTAAACTGCTCCTATTTGTGACCTGTGCATGATGTAACAGACTTCTAAATAATCCCTATTTGTCCATTAATATCCTAGGTTAACAGCTTCCATAATATCCTGTCTATATCATCACTGCAAGGTTGTTTACCTTCTGGAGGCCAAGTTTCCTCATTTATAAAATGAAGATAATAATACAGACCTGAGAGTTGTTGTGAAGCTTAATTTAAGCAGGGGGGCATTTGTAAAATTCTCACTACATGAAAAGCAGACATAGGCAGTAATAAAAGTTTGCTGTTATGTTGCTAAAGGAGATGAAAGAGGAGAACATAGAGAGACAGAGAGAGAGAGAGAGGGAGAAGATTGCAAGTGCTTAGCTGTGCCTTTGGTCTTTATCAGGTTTTCTCTTTAGGAGGGTGCCCCTCATTCAGATCTCAATTCTTTTCCCCAAACTGTGCTCTCTCTAATCTTATTATCTGGCCTTTGATGAGAGGAAGTGGTCTGGGGATAGAGGAGGAGGTTTATTAGAGGCCAATCCAGAATGAGTATGGTTTCAAAAGGGACTTAGCAGTTACATAATTTTTAAAAGATGTGATAGGAAAGGCAGAACTGAGCACATGTCCAGGGCAGGATGATGGAGATAGGTATGGTGAAGAAGACATGTGATGGAAATAGATTCCATGAGGTCAGTCATTCATAGCCCTTTTCAGGGTTTTTTTTTTTTTTTTTTTCCTGTACTGTGGGTCAAGACCCATTAGTGGGACATGAAATCAGTTTAGTGGGTTATTATCAGAACTTTTTCTTTCCAATAAAGGTAAGTAGAATAGAAAACATCATATGGTTAATTTTTTGTTCTACTAATGTGTGTGTGTGTGTTTCATTTACTGTAAGCTGTTGTAAAAAAAAATCAAAAGAAAAATGAGAACATTCTTAGTTTCACTACTTTGGGCAATACCAGGTTTAAAAATATAAAAATATAGAACAATATTTTGGTTGAAATATGACTCTGGAAGTTTTTAAATATTCCATTTATATAAACCACACTCAAACACTGACTGATCTTTGTTTAAATGTCTCCATGTGGTCCTATTTAGATTTCCACTGACTGCCTCTGAAAGCAGGGATGTTATATTCCTATGAGAGTAGGCCCTCTAATAATTCAATTAAATGTGAAATAAGACATTGTGATTCTTCCTCCACCCCCCAAAAAAAATCAAAAGACTTTTTTTTTTTCAATAAAACAGGTAGGACTAGAAAATTAGGTAGATAAGCTTGGTAAGCTGACAGCTATGGTCCAAGACGAGCACCTTGGATAGCTCCATAATAAGCTAGAGGCTTTGGCCAAATGAAACTAATGCTACTTTTCCTAAAGTCAACCTAGATCCACCAGATCTAGGAAGTTTGCCAAGTAGACAGCAGAAGAGATGATTGTGCTATACTAGCCTTTTCTTTTCTCCAGTTGGAGATTTCTCTCATCTCCTTGCCATAGGCCCCATAATTTTATGTCCTCTTTGTGTTAGAAAGTTACTCTTATTTCATTCTGTAGTCCCTTCATATTGTGATTTATGATATAGACTTTATGATCTGAGTCTTCCAGCATTTAGTAGTTCAAATGATAAAACTGGCTTTTGGAATGCAAAGCTGTATTTTTTCCCCTTGCGTCAATGTTTTCCTGACCTATCCCTCACCATTGTGTAAACGTGGATTAGTTACTAACAATTGTGACCTTCTGGAAACGGGGACGGCAATATGTCAACCATTGAGTTGTTTTGCAGATTAAAACCAAGGTAACACGCATGAAGCTCTTAGGAGAATTTCTGACCATAGTAAACTCTCAATAAAGATTAGTAATGAACTCAGCACTTCTGAGGGGCACCCACAAGCAAGAGGACAATTGAACTAGTTTGGAAATATGAAGCTCAAAGTTTCATCTGAGAAAAATGCAGTAAATTCTTGGCATTTGAAATTATACATTTTTAATTTTTGAAAAGTGAGTGTGGCATGTAGTGACTTGCAGTTTTGCATAGCCTTAAATAGGGAAGTACTAGTTATGTGACTATGCAAGAGTGAATCATTAGTTACATAAATAGATTTGCACTAAGTGATGTTCAACATCAGCGCCTCAATACTGCTTGCTGTTTTTTAAGCTCTATCACTTTTGGTACTTTGGAGACTCATTGAAGCTCTCAGAGTACAGCCTTCAGGTCACTGGTCTAGTACAGGCATGTAAATTGTTCATATTTTAACTGCTGCTCTACTCTGTGAAATAGACAATTTTCTCCTCTTTGACTCAGTTTAGCAAGATCATAATAGAAACAAAGGGAGGTACTTGCTTTATTACAGAACTAATTGGCAATAGAAAAAAATGCATTAAGATACCTGGATATAATGTTTAAAATAAATTATTATTACATTAATATATTGCTATAACAATGTTCTTTGATTGTGCTTAACTTAATTACTACTCTTGAGGGTGTCTTAAATATATGTTTATAAGACATGGTTATGTTCTCCCGAAGTTTGTTTCCATTATCTTCTTATCCATTGCAGTTTTGCTAATTAAACTTGTATGGAATATTCATTACCTACATATAAAAATAATTATCATACCAAACATTTAATTACAATATAAGGATTCTTGAATTATGACAGGTTTAAAACATCTTTGCACCTATCCTTCCGACCTGTAATTAATCCTATCTGTGACTATAGGCTGATTTCAATACAGAAGCCATAAATATTAATTTCTTTATTCTCCAAAATTTAATTTTCCTCCATATTCCATGCTATCGAATCAAAAGGAAGAGATGCTACTTATACTCTTCTTTTTTTTTTTTTCTTTTTAGGGCTGCACCCATAGCATACGGAAGTTCCCAAGCTAGGGGTCCAGTTGGAGCTGGAGCTACCGACCTATGCCACAGCCACAGCAATGAGGGATCCGAGCCGAGTCTGTGACCTACACCACAGCTCATAGCAACAGCCGATCCTTAACCCATTGAGCGAGGCCAGGGATCAAATCTGCATCCTCATGGATACTAGTCGGTTTCATTACCGCTGAGCCCATGATGGGAGCTCCGTTATACTCTAGATTCTAGTCACCAAACTGGAACTTCCCATATTGTGTATTAGTGTGTCATCAATACAGCTGGTCACTAAAAAAGAAATTGGGCAATAATTTACAAAAGGAAAGTGGCATGACTCAAGATTTAAGAATGAAATCTGAGCATGTGAAGTAACCCGATTTTGTGTCACCCACCATTCTGGGAAACTGTCCAATTATTCAGGATCATGGAAATATTCCCGGTATGATTTGTTTAGGAAGTTTGGTGTTTTGACAATCTTACTCAAATTCCATGTTTTAAAATTTTAATTGAGAAATTTAGCATAGGAGGTCCCATGGTGGCTCAGTGGGTTAAGAACCCAATATAGTGTCCATGAGGATGCGGATTTGATACCTGGCCCTGCTCAGTGGGTTACGCATCCAGCATTGCTGCAAACTGTGGCATAGGTCATAGGCTGCAGATGAGGCTTGAATCCCAGCATTGCGTAGGTCTCAGTTGCAGCTCCAGTTCGATACCTAGCCTGGGAACTCCCATATGCCACAGGTGAAGCTGTAAAAAAAATGTGCATAATACAGAAAAGTATAATAACATTTATGTGTAGAGTTTAAAGAAGATTGTAAAACAAACCTATGTGTGTGCACCATCCAGACTGAGAATTGGAACACTGCCAATGCCTTAGAAATCTCTCTGCTTTTCCACCTTGGTGAGCTCCCAATGTCCAAAGTGTCCTGCATGGTATGCTGACCATCCCCTTGATTTTCTTTAAAAGTTTACTATCTACTTTTATAGACTCAAAAATATATCTTTATTTTTGAAAAAAGTGAGTAGTAGCACAAACCTAGGTGTATTTTTTAAAGATGATATTAACTTCGTTAGATGACAACTCTCAGAATAAAGCTTCATACAATTTGGTTTCAGCTGTTTTTTTTCTGGTTTTTTTTTTTTTTTTTTTTTTTTTTTTTTTTTTTTTTTGTCTTTTTAGGGTTGCACCTGTGGCATATGGAGGTTCCCAGGCTAGGGATCTAATCTGAGCTACAGCTGCTGGCCACAGCCACAGCCACAGCAATGCCAGATCCGAGCCATGTCTGCGACCTACACCACAGCTCAGAGCAATGCTGGATCCTTAACCTACTGAGTGAGGCCAGGGATCGAACCCATAACCTCATGGAAGCTATAAGAGCCCTCTGCGGTGGGCAAGCTTATGTATGAATCTCAGAGGCTTGAAGGGCAGAGCTTATCAAGCTTGTGCCTCATTCTCAGAATATCTTAAAATTGTGAGCCAATACAATACACATGGCCTCCAGATAGTTACGCTGCTATGTGCAACATGGCAGAACTGGACATGATCTTTAACTTCACTCTATGCCCAATGATAAGGATTCTGTCTAGAAGAACCCAACAATTCTGATGCTCAAATACTTCTCTTTTTTTTTAAATTTTTATTGAAGTACAGTTAATTTACAAGGCTGTGATAATTTCTGCTGTACAGCAATATAACCCAGGCATAAATATACACATATCCATTCTTTCTGATTCTTTTCCCACAGAGATTATCACAGAATATTGGGTAGAGTTCTCTGTGCTATAAAGCAGGTGCCCATTGGTCAATCATTCCATCTACCTCATTGTGCATATGCCAATCCCAAACACCCAGTTTATCCCTCCCACCCCCCCATCTGTCCCCTTTGGTAACCCTAAAATTTTCAAAGTCTGTGAGTTTGTTTCTGTTTTACAAATAAGTTTATTTGCAGCCCCCCTTTTTTAGATTCCACATATAGGTGATATCATATGATGTTTGCCTTTCACTATCTAACTTCACTTAGTATGGTAGTTTCCAGGTCCATTCATGTTGCTGCAAATGGCATTGTTTCATGATTTTTTATGGCAGAGCAATATTCCATTACATATATGTATCATATCTTCTTTATCAAGTCCTCTGTTGATGGACATTTAGGTTGCTTCCATGCCTTGGCTATTGTAAATAGTGCTGCAATGAACACTGGAAGTGCATATATCTTTTTGAATTATGGTTTTCTCTGGATAGATGCCCAGGAGTGGGATTGCTGGATCATATGGTAGTTCTATTTTTAGTTTGAGGAATCTCAATAATGTTTTCCACAGTGGCTGCACCACTGTGCATTCCCACCAACAATGTAAGATGGTTCCCTTTCTCCACAGCCTCTCCAGCATTTGTTATTTGTGGACTTATTAATGATGGCCATTCCTGCTGGTGTAAGGTGGTACTTCATAATAGTTTTGATTTGCATTTCTTTAATAATTAGTGATGCTGATGAATAAAGTAAATACTGTAAATGAAAGACCACTAAGTTTTGAGCAGTAGTAATTGCTAGAAAGTTCATATTAATAACCTAGAGTCACCTATTCATTTTTCTAGTATTATTTTCTTGAGCCACTGTAATTAATTCCTTATTAATATAACTTTTCAGATCTTTAGAAATATCTGTCATATTTTATGTTTTCTTTTATCGAGGTTAATCCCATGTTCTCTTACTAATTGTATAAGAAAGTGTCCTAAAATACTGAATATTTATGAAAATTGCTGTTGAAGATACTTGTTTTTTTTCTGTTCAGTTTTTTATTCATCATTTGATCCAACTCTATCAAGTTTATAACAAAATACCAGAAGCACATTTTGACTTTCATGAAAAAAGTATAACAAAAACAATGAAAAGCTAGGGGCAAAGGCAAAGCTCTACAGGATATTATAGATCCTATTGCTTAACTGTCTTTGGAACAGTTAGTCAATAATCAATGGATTATCCTAATTTTATTTTTAACTTTCTAATACATTTTAAATTTCACTTTGCTTTCTTTTGTTCATCCTTCCCACAACTGCAGAACTTCTGTTGAAGTGAACTCCAACACAGACCCCCATTCAAGAAGACTGAGAATGCAACATTCTAGAAGCAGAGGGAAGGCCATGGTCCTCTTCTCTGGACTTTGCTCTGCCTCCTGGACTGCTCAAGGAAATTATAAAACTCTAAAACTTTTAATAAAGCTGCTTTATGATCACTGATCTAGCCCACTTTTCTCCCTCCATTGAAACAGAGGGAATACGCAGATGAAAAGGACTTCAGAACAATGGCCTAATTTTTACATATGAGAAAACTGACATTTAGATGGTACATCAGTCAGAGTTCTACAGAGAAACAGAATCAATAGGACAGATAGATTATAGATAGGTAGATAGACAGACAGACAGACAGACACACACACACACACACACACACACACACACACACAAAGAGATATTCTATGGAAATTGGCTCACATGATTATGGAGTCCAAGAAGCCCCAGATATGCCTAACCTGGAGACCCAGAGGTGCTGGTGGTGTAATTCATTCCTAGCCTGGAGGCATAAACAAGGCTCTTTGACAGCAGCACAGGAAAAGACGGATGGCCCAACTCAATAAGAGAATGAATTCCCTCTTCCTCTGTCTTTTTGTTCTAATCGAGCCCTCGATGGATTGGATGAAGCCTACCCACATTGGTGAGGGCAGTCTTCTTCACTCGGGCTATTGTTTCCAATGCTAATCTCTTCCAGAAACACCCACACAAACAAAATAATGTTTTACCAGCTGTCTGGGCATCCCTTAGGCCAGCCAAGCTGACACATAAAATTAACCATCGGAGATGGGTGAATTAATTACGTGTTTCAGATATTTTCATAATAGAGGAAACCACAAAGAGTAACCATCAACAAGAAACAAACAAAATGACACAGCTTCTATATTTCAAAAAAAGTAGAAGGAAAATTAAATGAAGAAAAAATATTAATACAATAGAAGGGAAGATGGGATAACAAATAATCAGACTGATAGTAAGTACAAATTATGGTAAAATTAATAAAATGTTAGTAATTGATGCTGATGTAAATGCAAGGCTAAATTCTCCGGTGTAGAGAAAAAGATTTTCATACTGAATTAAAAAGGAAAGTTCAGTCAAATGATCTATATAAATAATGCCTTAACATCCAGGGACTGAACAATGAAAGTAAAGAGATTAATAAAGATAAAACCAGAAGATAAGTGATGTAGTCAAAGCAATAAATTTTTTCACTGAAAGTATAATATGGATAAAATAATTATTAAACAGAAAAAGGATATATTTTTAGTAACACAATAATCCAGAATTTTTATGACTCTAAAACATAGTAACAACATGAAGTTAAAAATGGGGAGAATTAAAAGGAGAAATTGAAAACCATAGTCATAGTGAGATATTTTTATAGCTCTTTCTCAGAAACTGATAGCTTTTACACAGACCCAAAACACTAGCATTTCCCTGTGATATTGTGATTTATAGCAAACATGTATTTGGCCTTTGTCCACTCTTCCTGAGACAACACTCCTAAAACCCTTAGAACTTCCTAAGTAATCAGAATGATCAAGGTGTCTCTTGTTATATTAATGCTGGGACTTTGGACCGTTTCTAAGTATGGCGCTGGTTGCCAGGAGAACCAGCCCTGTGACTAGAGGCTTACAACTTTTAGTCTCACTATCCCGACCTCTGGGAAAGGGAGATGAGCTGGAGACTGGGTTCAATCACCAATGGCCAAGGATTTAATCAATCATGATTACGTAATGACACTTACATGAAAATCCAAAAGGACAGGACTCAGAGAGCTTTCAGGTTGGTGAACATGTGGAGATGCAGGTAAAGTGGTGTGCTCAGAGAACAGGCAAGCTCCAAGCCCTTTTCCCACACCTGGCCCTAAGCATCTCTTCCATCTGACTTTACCTGAGTTACATTCTTTCATACGAAACTGGTGACCTGGTAAGTAAAACGTTTGAGTTCTGTGAGCTGCTCTAGGAAGTTAATTAAATCTAAGGAAGATGAGGGTCATGGGAACTTCTAATGCATAGCCAGTTTGTCAGAAGTAAGGGTAATTACCTGGGCTTGGAACTGGTGTCTGAGGTGAGGAGGGGTGGAGGGGCAGTCTTCTAAGACTGAGTCCTTAGCCTATGGGATCTGGTGCTGTTTCCAGGGAGATAGTGTCAGAATTCAGCTGAGTTGTAGGACACCCAGCTGGTGTCCACAGATTTGCCTCTTGTTGGTGTGGGGGAAATCTGCACATCCCTCCTCCACACACAGGCACTGGCATTGAGTCCAGGGACCCACAAGATCCCAAATGTTTTCTAACAGCTTCTCTGAGAACGCAGCACCATGGTCATTATTTTCCACTGGATATGGTGGATAGCCTTGCTTTGGGAGTTCTTTCATAGTCATTTTTGTCTAGGGCATGCAAAATTCATTGGTCTCAAACTAGGTTTTAATGTCATATTTCAATGTGGAGTCATTATACTATAAGGAATAGAATCTAAGAGATTGAAGAGAATGGATCTGAGTCCCACACACTGCAATGACACCTTCTTGACTTCAACATGCTCTAGGGCACTATTTCTACTCATGGTCAGCAGCAGGTCTTTTGCTTTGGCTGTGATGTAGGAACCTGGAATGGGGATATTTATTCTTAATTCACGCCCCCCCCCCTTTTTTCTTTTGCTTTTTGGGGCTGCTCTCGTAGATATATAAGTTCCCAGGCTAGGGGTCTAATTGGAGCTACAGTTGCTGGTCTATGCCACAGCCACAGCAATGTAGAATTCAAACCGAGTCTGTGATCTACAACACAGTTCACAGCAACACCAGATCTCCAACCGAGCGAGACCAGGGATCGAACCTGCATCCTCATGGATACTAGCTGGATTCATTTCCACTGTGCCACAACAGGAACTCCCTGAATTCCCACTTTTAAAAAACAATAATGAGTGTCTGGACCCTAGGTTTATGAATGGATTTCAATATCCTATCTCATTTTGAACCAATGGCTGCAGTTCCAAAAACTTTAGCCTCACTGTTTCAGCCCCACCACAGGCTACAAAACTTGAGCTCCTATTTACTGAAATATTTCCTTTCCATTTCTGACTCCTGGAAATTTCCTTTCTTGCTTTAAAACCAATTTATTTGTTTTAAATATCTGTGTATATATTCATATTTATTCCAATTAATATTTTTTCACAAAACTATTGTGCATGCGTTTGGAACAGAGGAAAGGGTTTCTACATGTGCTTAATTTATCACTTTGTCTAAGAACTGGAGACATTACTTTTTCAAGTTCCATACCTCCTCTGAGAAAGAATTCAAACCAGAATCCTGTTCATTCATCTCCACTTCTCTATGTCCCATTGCCCCATGACTTTGAAAGACACTGACCAAAATTTTGCTAAAACTGAAGTTCAAGAAGGTCATGGCATTCCCCTGCTAAGCCATCCTAGTAACGTCATCTAAAAATGAGATTGGTATAACTTGTTTTCAGTGAATTTATGCAAGTTCCTAATGGTCACAGTTTGGGGCTGGCTTTAGGTATTTAGTTCTCCCTAGAGAACTTTTAGATAAACTTAGATCATGTCTACATTGGCAAAGCAGAGTTATCTAATAAATTCAGTACAAAATGTGGTTGTAGAACTGTCCAGATTGACTTTCTAGGCTGTCCAGATGATTGCTCAAGCCTCTGAATTATTGACAGTTTAGATGAGAGTTTATGATAATAGCATATTTTATTGCCTATTCTGAGAGATTAAAGTACTGACTTTACTGCATAGATATGCATCAGATATTATCTCTTTTGATGACCTTAGGGGCCAGTTCTGACCAACCTGAATTGATCACAAGTTTCAAGGAATAAAGAAAAGATTAGGAAAGGGAAATATTTTCTCTTATTTCCTAAAATAGTGCAGAAATACTTATGAACATGATTTTCTCATGTATGTTTTTCTAAGGGATTCATAAATTGCAATATAAGCCTCTTTTTATACTGTAAACTACTGGGAAACTTGCATTACTATACTTAAAATAAAAAATACACTTTCAATAAAAACTATCCTTATGATAGAAAGTATACTTTCTATACTTAAGATAAAAAATATGCTTTCTCTTGTGGGCTATATCATCCCCATTCAGCAGTCATTGTTCATGGATCCTGCATCTCTTTGAGCACACAGGATTTTACAAGAGTGGGAGGAACAGAATACTTGATGCAAGTAGAAATGGATGGTGTATTTCATTCATATTTCTAATATAGACATATAATGAGATTTGTACAGATACAGCCAGTGTAGCTTTAACAAGGACAGAAATGCAAAAGCCCTTTATCTGCTCCTGTACCTTCCTACAAATATCCCCTCCACTCAAGATTCCTGGGTAACCAAATAGCATTATAAACCATGTCAGTTTCTTTCCAGGGACATGTAACTTTGCAAAATGTAACATTCCTGCAAAATGTCTTCCAGTCCATCTCCCTTAGTACATTGCTAAAGGATAATTTATAAATGCTGCGAGGTTTTGATTTCTAAAAGCCATTTGCCAAGAAGAAATCTGTTTTGATCTTCAACCAAGCAATGGAGGAGCCAGCTCCACCTACGGTTCCTCACCTCCAGGTGGGTGCCAACTCTTCCCAGAACTCCCTGTGGAGGCTCCTGGAGAGAACTTGCCTCTGCCTGCTTGTGTACCCTGGGTCCCACCAGCCAGGAGGATGCCAGGAAAGAAGACAGTAATCTCCCTTCCAAAAGAGGTTCAGGGCCATCCACACAGCAACAATGCAGTTCCGGCTACTAGCTTTACTTCTAATTCTCCAATTTTCAAAAGTTGCTTTGCTTAGACTTCTTCACGTGTATCTGAATGTAAGAATTCTTTTTTTTTTTTTTTTTTTGTCTTTTTGCCTTTTATCTAGGGCCACACCCGCGGCATATGGAGGTTCCCAGGCTAGGGGTCTAACAGGAGCTGCAGCTGCCGGCCTTCGCCATAGCCACAGCAACGCGGGATCCGAGCCGCGTCTGCAACCTACACCACAGCTCATGGCAACACCGGATCCTTAACCCACTGAGCAAGGCCAGGGATCGAACCCGCAACCTCATGGTTCTTAGTCAGATTCGTTAACCACTGAGCCACGAAGGGAACTCTTGAATGTAAGAATTCTTAAGGCAGTTCCTTTAGAGTGACTTCTAATACAAAAGTTTGGCTGAACTCAGACAAGGTGAAGGAAGGATACAAATGAACTTTCCTCCCTTTTATTTCCAAATACCATCAGAAATTGATTCTGCCCAGCTCACCTATATTAAAGGTTCAACTTATTTTCTAAGCTAAAATCAGCATTCTTCCCAAAAGATTTATCTCTACTTCATTCTGGGAAACATATATTTCTGTTTTGGCTAAAAGATCATGTGTTATAATTTCTTGTACAGTTCAAAAAGATTTCCGTCCTCTTACCATGCAGCTCAAGCAGAAGCAAATATGTTTCTTCTAAGTCTTACGGTCTTTGATAAAACCACGGTGCCTAACATTTTTCCCTGCTCCTGACATGCTCACTGCTTTGTTTGCCTGTTTACCATGTACTGTCCTCTTCTCCAGAGAGACCGGTACCAAACTGGTTTGGTTTGGGAGTAATATCATTTGTTAATAACGTGTTTAAGTTTTTCTCACACGATTTAAGAACGTAATTAAAACATATCATCTCAGGGTAATAAAAATGTACAATACACATTAAGTAAAGTTTTATTCAAGCCTTTAGTAGCCTTGAATTCCTTCCAGGTCCTTTTAGGGGAAATTTTCACCCCCAGGGGTTGGGGAACTTGGCATGGAACATCCATTAAGTGTAACGAGGGCTTGATTCCCAGTGAACAGCAATGTGAGTTTGCCTTTCAAAAATTTCCTTTGATTTCACTTCAACAGATGGAAAAAAAATCTCTGCTTTGTGATTTAGTCTTTAGTTTATGATTGGACAGGAAATAGAATCCATGGTATTAATCAAAGTACCTGGTATTAATCAATTATTTTGTCCTTATACCACAACGTTGTTTTCTCCCACAGTTCGCGTTCCCCATAGTAAAAGCCCAATGGTGTACACAGATATTTTATGAATTAAACAAAAATGTGACAAATGTTTCTTTTTAGCAACTTATGGACAAGTCTTTGGGTCTTCAGTGCCCCCTGCCCTCTGACTAGGCGATGTTCATTCCCTCCGCAGAGGTTAAAGGGTGCAGTGATGCGGGTGGAGATTACAACAAGGGAATTCCTGGTTTTCTACCAAAGCATGGTAAGTTTATTTTAGACAGGAACACTGTTCTGTCAGCCCCATTCATAGCATTTCTGCCACAAGCCTAAATGCCTATGAAGCTATCCTTCTAATAGAGATATTTTCATCTAATTTTTCAAAAAGAAAAGGTTAAAGTGGCTGTTGGAAACATCACTGATCGTACTGAAATCTGGAAGGGACTTTATCCAAAGGGAAGGTTCAGGGAGGGACGTTCCTTGGTTCTTTTATGTTGTGCCTCAAAACATTCTACCTTTCTACAGTCGATTTTAAGAGTTTTAATTTTATCTGCTTGAACTCTCAAATAAAACTAAGTGATCTCAGGATTAGGGATATGATATAACTGATGCCTTGGAACTTTGAAAATGAATTTTTTTTTTCATTACAAAGCCTAACAGTCTTTTTTGACTGGGGTGGTTTGAGAGTTTGCCAAAAGTGCTGCATCTATCTGGAAATGTAAAATCTAGGAGAGAAAGCCCTAACGAAGAAAAGGAGCCAGAATCTTTCTTTTCCTTCCCTTGATATCCTTTCTTGTCAAGCTTCCATTTTTTTCTTGAGGAAAGAATACTTAGCCATTTGAAAGTTTAAGAAAATGAATTCACTTAGTAATACTTATTTTTTTTTTTCTAAAGCAAGAGGACATTAAGAAATCTTTTGGAGGTGATGAAGATGTTTATTACCTTGAGAGCATGCATATGTCAGCACATCAAAATGTATATATTAAATCTGTGCAACTTGTGCATATTAACTCTATGGGAGATGTACTACCACCTTCACTGGATTGTTGCAAGGGACAAGGAGGTGCTTGAGGAAGTGCTTTATAAAGCGTCAGCCTGAACACATAGGTACCAGTTAGTGCCTAAGTCTTCACGGGCTGTGCATTGTAAGAGTTCAGAGAACTCCTAAATCTACTCCAGTTGACATAAATTACAGACATAGCAGTGGGCGCAAGAGATGAGTGTCCTGCCCAAATTCATAGAGCTATGCAAAGAAATAGCTGTTGGATTACACACTTCAGCCACACTATAATTCATGTTCACAACATGCTGAGGTTAAGTTACATAAAGTCCTGCAGTCAGAAAAGGCAGAACTGGGGTTCTAGCTCAGGATCATCTAAATCCAAAGTGCTTATTCCTGCTTTAAGGGGCCTGCTATTGAGGGCACTGTAATTGGGTAAGGCGGGGCCAAATTTTATGCTCAAAAGTTTTGGAGCCTTGGAAAGATTTTAAGCAGGGAGCAGCAAAATACTTGAGCTCTCCTTGGCGACACAAAGGAGGATGGTTTTGAGGGCAACCAGGATAAAGATCTGGAGACCAGTGAGGAGTTCGTCACTGTAAAGGAGGCAAGAGGTTATAAGGATTGTTAGTTGTCTAAATGGGGAAGGTGAGAGATCTGAAAACTGTACGAAAGTAAACATCAGTACAAATGTGCCCGATTTGGTGTAGGTGGCAAGGGAGAAGGATGATGAGATTTTCAGGTATCTAGATGAGAAGGGGGTTTATCAAGGTGCAGCAGATGCAACAGGAGAGCAAGAAACAATTTAGGAGGAATGGTGTAGATTTTGGAGGAACAGTGTGGATTTTGAAAATGTGATAGTGAAATTTCAGTGCTACCCAAGTGAAATTGGATATTCACTTGGATTTTCAAGAGCATTTGGCAGTTGCATGTGAATCTGGAACTGAGCAAGGGGTCTGGAATGGAAAGATGAATTTGGAAATCACCAGTATATCCATGGGCAGTTGAAATCAGGAGAGTGGAGGAGACACAGTGATGGTGCCCTGGAAACACTATCTGTTCAAAATAAAGAAGCATGAGTCAGCAGCCAGGAGAAGGTAAGGGGATGTTCCCAAGTGGTCTTCCAGAGTCTCTGCTTCTTTTCAGCCCAGCCCCGGGGAGTTTAAAATGCTGATGTGGAGTCTCTAACTCAGGTTAATAAATTGGAGTCTCTAAGAGAGTGCTCCAAGTTCTGAATTTTAAACAAGCACTCCAGGGGGGAACTAGTGTTCTGGCAGTTGTAAACCAGATTTTTATTTGTGAATGGGACATTTTAGCTAGCTCTAGGTACAGAACTTCTGGACATGAAGTGAGAGGAGATGTCTATAAAGTTCTAGGCTCTGAGGTTCCTTTTCCCAGATTTAGGAACCTTATCGGATTCAACACAAGCTGCTAGGGCAGCAGTGCTCTTTATTTTCCACCAGCCGCTAAAAGCTACCACTCTCATTCAGAGCTCACTCTAAGTTGTGGTCAGCCACAGATGGAATTCACATATGACAAAGCGAGGTGTTAGAGAGTGGATTTTGTAGCCACTACAGTAAAAGGAATAAAGAAGATTCAGGTGCCATGACAGTGCTGTGGGATCATGTTCCCTCAATCAGCAACACGTCCTTGCTGTGTGACCTGGGGGAATCGCTTAATCTCTCTGAGCCTCACATTTCTCGTCTATAAGTGGGGATAACAGTACTTGCCTCATTGTCTTCTTGTGAGGAGTAAATGAAATTATGTATCTAAGGCATCCAGCCTGCAAGAAGCACTAATAATAACAGGTAAACTATTATTAATTATTTTCCTAGTAGGGCCAGAGACTCACAAACTCCCAGTGGGTACCTCACTGAGGTAGTGCCAGGGGCTCTGAAGTCTTTACAGGACCTCAGCTCCCAGTGGAGCGTTATGATCTGGGCAAAGATGATTACACTCTTTCTCTTTCTTACACTTATTTTCCTAGAAGATATTTCTCAAGGAAGATGAGAGCCTTTGTAACTTTCAACCTTTAAAAATCAATTATACGTGAGTTATTTTTTCATTTATGAAGAGCTCCAAATTAATTTCTACTGAATTTTCTTTTCTGTGATCAACGGGGAGGTCAGCTAGTAGAAAATACGATATTCTAACAACGTTGCGTATGGCCTCTCAGAGTTCTAATTGCCTTAATTCTCTATAATTCTATTCTGATAACTGGCATCTTTTCATGCAGTCTTAAACATTTCAGCTTCTTAATATATGCATGAATGACGAAATGTTAATATGCATTTCATGTCACAGGGTTTACATGTTATAATTCGGCACAAAAAAAGCCTTAAAATCCAGAAGCCCTGGACCCAAATGTTCTCTGTTCCCACAACACATAGAGAGATAAAACCTCACAACAGAGGTGGGATCGTGATATTCCTCTCTCATTCATTATAAATAATATCTCTGCCCCTGCCTTAAGATTTCCCTGTACACCTTAGGAAAGTGTGGGGAGATAGGTTTGAACCAGCATCTAGAGGTAAATGATGCCACATTCTGTCACCTGAGTCGCTATCTCCCCAACAGCTTTTTTTTCCTTTGCTCTCTCTTTTTTTTTACCCAAAAGAGTACATCTTTGGAAATTGAGAATATTCAGTGAACAGAACTCATAAATCAAATCATTATCATTAATAATCAAAGAGAGACGTTGTAAGAAATAGCAAATTAATCACAACTGGCAGGTGAAGCTACTTCCAGCATGTGCTTTCTGCATACTAAAGGGAACAGAATTTTCCTCAGTGGGTTTTTATTTTTTTTTTATTATTTTCTTAGTGAACACTGAACTTTTGGCTGACTAGGAACTATATCTGAACCCAAGTTTTCATACTATCAATGTGACTGATTCTGTTTAATGAAACTTTATTTTTAGAACCCCTTGGATTCAAATAAGATAGGTGATGATTTAATGTACTTTGTAAATACTGACATTGTGCATTTAAAATTGAAGTCATTTTTCTAGAGAAGAAAAATAACCCATTGTACTACAAATTTGGATTCAGACTTACTGTTGATGTCCGCTTCTTGAGTCTTAAGTCTTTTCTTTCTTTTTTGGGGGGTAGGTGGGTCTTAATTACCTGGTAGGCTATAATCTTAGTTTAAATGCCTTTTGGAGGAAAAAGGAAGAAAAAGTATAAATATACTATCTTCTACTACCATAATAGTGTTCATAATTATGAATAGTGATTATGCTTTGAATTTTGAGAACACCTTATTTCTCCCAGAAAAAAACAAATCTTAACCATAATCATGTTTGCCTTTTTTGCTTTCCTGTCAAGGAAGAGATACTTTCAAAGGGAGAAAATGAGTCAAGAACAGTGTGCCCATGCCACATGGCAATTCTGGGTTCAAATTTAGGGCAGAACTCGTATTTCCTGACCCAGAACTAGACAGTTCTGACTGACATTTGAAAATCTTTGTAATTTTTTAAAAAATAGCAGAAAATAAACACTAATTTCTGCATTATATTTTTACTTCTATGTTTAATTAAAATGTATTGATAACAATGCAGTAGAGATTTTAGAAGGTACAGAAATATACTAAACTCTAGAGAGGAAAGCAAACAAAATATGTGGGGATTAGGAAGAAACAGAAATAAAAGACAAAGTATATTTGAAGATTGAGAAACATAATATTTCAGAAAAGCCCATGTGGTTACGAGAATCTGTGCTTTCACCAGGCATAACTTAACCAAGAAATGAAGGGCAAACATAAAGACTGTCGTTTTCTTTTATTCAGAATCATCTTTCCCTTCCATGACTGTTACCAATTACCTTAGCTCAATTCAATAATACTCATCAGTACTCTAGGAGTTTAACTAGAAAGCAACATTAAGGATCTAAATGCTGGGTTTTTGTGCAAGGAGAATTCTCAAAATCTTTTCAGCAGATTCCTGAATTATTCAAGAGTGTCAGTATCTATTTCTTTCATATCAGCTATATATGGATATTTTCTTCCATTTGAAAGCAACTCTATTTGGTAAAAAAGCAAACTTAAAGTGATTCTGTGATGTATATTACATTGAAAGCAAACTGGGAAAGAGGTTTAGAAATAGATACATGCATTTACTTTCTTTAACATTATACATGTCGGTTACTACATCCTTGGCAATTTTCTGGATTTTTTTTTTTTTTTAGTTTCTTTCTGTGGCTCAGTTTGTTCTTGAAATTCTTTATCTACTAACCTTTTACAGGGAAGTCATTCGACATGATAATGTTGTTCCCTAGGGCTGATGGCCCCTCACTGGGGGTGGAGCCTTCTCTGGAGAATTTTGATACCCCAGAATTTCCAAAGGTAGTTTGAAGGGATAAAATCTCAAGTCTCTAATGATGTAGGGAATAGGTTTCTCAAAAATATAATCATTTTTTACCTGAATAGAATATTATATCAATTTACTGTGAGAAAGACATTTGCTCCTTTACGGAAGAAACGTGCTACTTTCAACAAATTCAAAACTTTAAGAAGAAAAGTTGCATAGGAAGTATGGTTCAAATGTGTCTTTTTTATTTGTGTTGCAGTATTTGAGACAACCTGTTAGATAAAGCAGTGTCCCTCTCTTGTTGGATCCAGAATGCGCTAGAAATGAGAGAGGAATACACTTGCTTCTCTACAGTCTTCCCACTGGATCCTCCAAAGCGTTCCGTTTAAACTCGCTTAACCCTGGAGAATTGCTTAAGTGGTTTGAAACCAGGGGAAAATCATTTCCAGATTATTGATACAGGGGCTAATAGTTATAATTTACAAGGATCACACATGAAGCTTTCTTAACTGTTGATATATATATATTTTTTTTATCATTCCTGATGTGTGAATAAGGAAACAGGTTATTGAGAAATCACTAAATGGAATTCTGGTTGTGGCTCAGCGGGTTATGGACCTGAGTAGTAACCATGAGGATGTGGGTTCAATCCCTGGCCTTGCTCAGTGGGTTAAAGATTGGCGCTGCTGTGGCTGTGGTGTAGGCTGGCAGCTGCAGCTCCAATTTGACTCCTAGCCTGGGAACTTCCATATGCTGCAGGTGTGGCCAAAGAAAGAAAGGAAAGAAGAAATCACTAAACAAGATTGTGAACTATGGACAAACAAGAAGTAAACAGATTCTCTGACACTATTAATACAAACTATCCTTCCTCCTCCTTTTCCTTTCTTTTCTTTCCTATTCAGGCATATCCTGAAATTTTGTTTTCTGTCACTCACACAGGGCTTCAGCAGAAAGCTAGGTTTTTGCAGCTTATTACTTGGGATTTGACTGGATGGGTGTTAAAACGTGCCTGAGCAATAATGCTCGTTTGGTTATTCAATAACGCAAGGAATGTAAAGCGATTTCATATCTCCTTGAATCAGGGACATTAATTAAGCATATGATGAGAATGCAACATTCTATTTACCAGTGCAAGAGGCTGCCAAGATCTTTCTGACTTTAATAATTGCACATGCTGTTGTGGGAGGAAAAAATTAATTTAGTTATTAAATTGGAGGGTGCTTTTTTCCTATCATGGAGAAGCTGGAAAGTAGCCAGGTCATAACATTAATGTTATGAAGGTTGGGATCTGGAATACTCTTACCAAAAGCTTTCTCCACCTTTAGTTAAAGAAAAGCATACAAATATGTTATCCCCGTCCCCCCCCCCCGGTTCCTCAGTATCTACTCAATAGTTTGTGATAACCTATATGGGAAAAAAGAATGGATATATTTATATGTATAACTGATTCACCTTGTTGTGAACTGGAAATTAATATAACATTGTAAGTCAACTATAACCCAATAAATTAAAAAATAATAAAGTGTGCAACCTACTTGCAAAAAAAAAAGGTATAAAAATAAAAGTGTTGGAATGGTACATAAAGCATGTTTCTCATGAATGCTGATCACAAAACAATCAAGTCATTTTGCTTTTTGTTCTTTCTTTCATCACAAATGAGTAGCAATGGCACGATGCAGGCAAGGATGACTTTCTCTCAAGGCACAGATGGTGCATTAATCACCTATCAAGTGGCATCAGTCACATATTTCATGTATTTGTCATGTGCTGATCATGAGAATATCACACATCTCAGCTATGTATGTATCTCCCATCTAGCTTATCTATCATGTCATACATTATTTAACTCGTCAATTTTCTATAATCTATTTTATATATTATCAATCATCTATTTCATGTATCTGTCAAGTGTCATCACTCATCCATCCCTTGTTGATCATGTGTCAGTCATGTGTCAATCACATGTCTATCATGTGCCTATCAGTGTTTTATCACCTATCTAAACTACACTTGTATCTGTCATCTATCTTATCATGTGTCATCCACCATTTAACTGATCAATTTATCATCTGTTTTACCTATTATCCATCACATTTCCATCACTTGTCCATCTCCTGTCCACCATGTGTCCACTATGTGTCAATCACATGTCCACTACATGTCCAGTGTTCATCCATCTCATGTGTCCATTACATGTCCACCATGTGTCTATCTCGTGTCCAGCACCTGTCTACCATGTGTCCACTACATGTCCATCACGTGTTGACCTTGTGTTCATGTTCCACCTCATTTCCAGCACATGTCCACTTCATGTCCATCTTTAGATCACATGTCCACCATGTGTCCATCTCATGTCCACTATGTGACCATCATATGTCCATCGCATATCTACCACGTGTCTATCTCACGTCAGCCATGTGTCCACCAATGTCCAATATGTGTCAATCACATGTCCACCAAGTGTCCAGCATGTGTCCATCTATTGTCCAGCATGTACACACTACATTCCATCACGTATCAACCTAGCGTCCATCACGTGTCCATCCTGTGTCCAGTATGCGTCCATATCATGTCCACATCGTGTCCATCACATGGCCATCACATGTCCACCTTGTGTCCATTACATATACAGCTGATGTCCACCATGTGTTGATCACTTGTCCATCATGTGTCCACTCTGTGTTGATCACATGTGTAGCAGTGTCCAGCATGTGTCCACCATGGTTCCATTTCATGTCCAGCAAGTGACCACCATATGTCCAACATGTGTCCACCTTGTTCATCACATGTCCACTACCTGTCCAACATGTGTCCAGCACGTGTCCAGCACATGTCCACCTAATGTCCAATTCATGTCAAATATGTGTTGATCACATATCCACCACATACCAAATACATGTCCATATCATGTCCAGCATGTGTCCACTACAGGCCCAGCCTGTGTCCACTTCATGTCCACTATGTGTTGATCAAATGTCCACCATAGGCCCAGTACGTGTCCATATCATATCTACCATGTGTCGATCGTTGTCCATCACATGTCTACTATGTGTCCAGGACTTTTCCAACTCGTGTAAAGCACATGTCCAGCACGTGTCAACTACATGTTCACCTAGTGTCCAGCACGTGTATACCTCGTGTCCAGCACCTGTTCATCACATGTCCACCTCATGTCCATCATGGGTCCACCTCGTGTCCATCACATGTCCACCTCATGCCCACTATGTGTCAATCACATTCCACCATGTGCCCACTACATGTCCAGCATGTGTCCACCATATGTCCATCTCATGTCCAGAAAGTGTCCACTACATGTCCAGCATGTGTCCATCACGTGTCCACCTCATGTCCACTATGTGTCGATTACATGTCCACCACATGCCCAGTACATGTCCATATCAGGTCCAGTGTGTATCCATCACATGCCCACAATATGTCCATCTCACGTCCACCACGTGTCCACCTCATGTCCATCACGTGAAACCTGTCAACTAGGTGTCGATCTCATGTCCACCATGTGTTGATCACATGTCCACATGTCCATTTTGTGTCCACATGTCTATCACCTATCTCATCTATCTGTATATCTATCATCTACCATAGCATGTATTATCCATCATTTAACTCATCAATTCATCTATCATCTTTTTTATCTATTATCAATAGATGAAATACATCTATTTCATGTGTCTATCACACGTCGATCACCTGTTGATCACATGTCCATCATGTGTCGATCATGTATCCATCACCCACTGATCTCATGTCCACCACGTGTCCATCAAGTGTCCACCACGTGTCTATTACCTACCTCATCTATGTTTTATCTATCATACATATCATTTATCATTCATAATTTAACTCATATCTGTCCTATGTCAATCACATGTCTATCACATGTATCTATCACATGTATCTTAGATTTAAGTTTGAAATGTCAGTACAGTGTCCAGTCAGCCATCTGGAACTCAGAAGAAAGGTATGAGCTCTGGACACTAAACTGGGGGAGCTGTTGGGTGGTCTTTGAAGCTCCAGGAAGAGATGAGATGACCTCCTTCTCAGGAAGGAGTGCAACTGAAAAGGAACAAAGGCTCGAGACCAAGCACTAGGATGCTCCAACATTCAGAGATTTGATAGAAGAACAGCTGGCATAGAACACTGAGGAAGAGTGCTCAGGAAGAGACCTGGGAAAGCATGACATCCAGGAAGGGATGGAGAGAGGGGGTTTCAGGAGGAAAGGCACGGTGGAGAGCTCTGGAGAGCTGAAACGAGATGAACGCCAAAAAGGTTCCATTCACCTTTGTAATCTACTCTGGCCTTCAGAAATCTCATCTTGTCTTTGCATTCCCAGCATCTAACACTTAGCATGTAGTAAGAGGCATAACATAATAAGAACTAGGTAGATGCTTGTTAAATGATTAAATGAAAGAGGTAGTGTCAAAAGAGGGCAGCATCGTGAGTCTATCAATAATTAAAATCCATTGTGGCTCTTTTAAGTGAGTTTCTATAGAAGTTGAAGATGACTTTCCTATCTATTACTAATATATTGATAAAAATGTTTTGCGAGTTTGTGATTTTCAGCTATGACTTCAGGAGTGTAATTGTGTAGTTTTTTGACCAGTAGGTGTATTACCTCAGTCTTCCGAAAGAATGGCAGTTACAATGGTTTTGAAGAAGAAGGAAAATTTGTATGTGTGTGCATGCTGTATTAGTTTCATTTAGTGAAATGGCATCAAAATAACTAACTTACTTCTACCTAAGTTTGAAATTGTAGAAATTCGATGGGAACAGAGCGAGTCTTCATAGAAGTATAACATTTTGGGGCAGTGAGGGACTGTGTGTGGAGGAATGAAGGTGGAAAACACTGAGGGGATGTCTTCCCACGAGATTTGCTGGCCTCCTCTTCTTTACACGTTTCTCTCTCTGGCAGAAATGTTTTTCCTGTTCTGTTCCTTTCCTTCTCCACCCTCAGTGTTCAAATTCCACTTGCAAGGATTACCCCAAGGGCCTCTACTGATTGACTCCACCTGAAAAGATCTTTTTTTTCATTGCCTGCCCATCCTTTTCCTCCTCCTCTTTCTGGTCCTTTCCTTATCCTCTCATTAGTTGAACTCAGTTCAGTTTGTGGCCCTTCCCCAAGCCTCAAATTCTATACATATATGCTCTATATTTATGTGTACGTCGCCTTTTATCTCCTGCTAAACTTCTTGAGGGTGAAGTTTCCAATCCTCTCAAATCTCTGCAATCCTAAATGCTAATTACAGTCATTTCGACACATTGATCTTTAACGCTTGCTCATTGTCTTCATTTGGAAGGGCGAGAAAAGTGGGGTGGAAGCCTAACTACCAGGCCCAGCAATTTGTTAGTTATCTGTATCTTTTAGCAAGTCACTTAATGATTCTGGTCCTCAGTGCTTTCATTGTAAAGAGTATTTTTCCATATCTTTATGTTACTAATACTGTATGGTTTGATATGATATGCTTATTTTTATTTGGTCCACTCCGAGTACAGTGTTTTCCCCAAGATGTCTAGAAGTTTTAATAGAAATGGAATAGAAGATAATTTAATAGAAAAACAGTTTAATAGAACCAGAAGACAAGAACTGCAATTTGGGGAGAAGAGGCAGTTATGCATTTCTGGTATATTCTTTGTTACAAAAATTTTGTCTTTATGTTCAATGTTGAACGTGATTTTCCTAGATTTTCTTTGTATTAAGCAAATTTGAACACAACTAAGTATAGGTGATAATGCATGCTGAATTAATAGATATGCAATAAGCAGTAATATATGCACATATTAATATCCATTAAATATTATGTATGGAATCTAAATGGCTTTTTTTAAAGAAAATATGGTGTTCAGAGCTTCATTGCAAATGATTTTCCAGAGCCAATGCATCTAACATTATCTCTGGTCTATTAAATGTTAAACAGCATGATCTCAGATGGAAGTATCTCCAAGTCCTCCATTATCTTCAGATCCTCAACTTCACTGGAATATCCATCTTTACTTTCTGCTGAATTTTGAAGGAACTAAAAACCAACCAAACAAACAAAAAAACCCAGAAGCAAAAACAAAAACAAAACAAAACCTGAAGCTAAAATTTCCACATTTCCTTCTCTCAACACACATCTCCATACTTGCATCTAAAGAACTGGATAGAAAGGAGGTCCACAGGACTTTTTGAGGGGAACCCTGAGTGTCAGTAATACTAAGCATGTAATACATTAAAAAAGTTTAAAAATCTAGACCTTGGGGCCAATAATTGAAGGCAGCAATTCCAAAAAGTTTGCTGGGATTACCTGTGTGAGAATAGAATCACTGCTTTGAGCTTGAGGGGGATACTGTTGTATTTAATAAAAATGGACTGCCACAATTCTGGTATTTTCGCTAGTCATGGAACAGAGCAGACAGTCAAGAAATCGATTCATCCACATAGGGACAACTGATTTTTGGCAATGGTGTAAGGTCAATTCAGTGAAGAAAGAATAGGTTTTCAATAAATGGCACCAGAAAAATGGATAACCATGTGCAAATAAATAAATAAAAGTAGTGAACTTCAATCCATACCATATATAACACGCCAACTATGAATCTATAATTCCACCAAACAAAAACCCTATTTCATCAGCCCTTTACCAGAGCTGAGGAAATGTTTAAATGGAGAGTAGCAATCCTACCATCTTGGAGCAAAATAAAGAGAGAGGGATTATTGGATGAAGGAAATTGAGAAGTTGGAGAGCTTGGGAAAAGTGGAGAAAAACGTGTCAGAAACTGAAGAGCGTTGATGGGCAGTTTTATGAAGATGATACATACTTTTGGGCTGGTGAGTTGCTGGCATTACTTACAATCAGACAAGACCCAGAGAATATATACCCAATACTTGAGAAGGAGTAGGGATCAATATTAGTAAGTCTTTGTTAACTAATACAGCCAACATCAGAATACAATATACAGCATGACTTTTATAATGCAGTGGAAATGAATAATTTATCAGGAAGGTAAAATTTACTTACAGTTCAGCTATCCTAAAAGTTGATGATAATTCATCAACTTCTTATAACTGGGACAGAAAAGAATGACAAATTTAGTTAAAACTGGTCATTGAGAAGCCAAATCCAACTCACAAAATCCAATAATTAAAGTTCATTTGCTGTTTTAAAAAAGCCCTCAGGTTTCAGAGCCTGTTTATACACGCTTTACACACAATTCTCACCAACATAGCAAACCATCTGCATCTTAGAATCAAGAAATTAAAGCACAGAAATATACTTCTAAAGGTATTTACATTGATAGCAGCAAGTGAGAGCTGACATCTTGGTTCAAGGGAAGGGAAATAATTATTAAAAAAAAAAACAGAAACAATCACTAAGAATGAAGGTCTTCTGGGCCTTTTAGTGAAAATGTTAAATTCTATTTAGAAGTCTTCAGTTTTAGAATATCAAGAAATGCATGATCTATTTTAAAATACCTTAATCAAAAATGTTTTCTTAAACATCGCTTATAAGGGGCAAACTATTATTTCGGAAAGCTCTTTATGCTGAAAGATAATTCTCTGAGAGTTCTTGACAGCTAGTATTTCATTTTATACCATTTATTTTCTTATGCAATCCATTGTTTCCTTTTGTGAAGATAAATGTTAATCTAAAATACTTAAAATTATACAAGAAATAGCTTCAAGCACAGGAAAGGATTTCTTTCCTTTGCTAGTGACTTCAAGTAAAGTTGATTTTTGTTTAATTCCTTATCATCATTTTAGCATTTTTAAATGGGTACTAAATCTAAATATTTTGAGGACTGAATATTATTCTAAAGTCAGTATCATATGTAATGACTTTAATCAATTTCCTAATCAATAAAATCCATGTTAAGCATTTTTATGTACAAAGTATCATCTCAGTCACTGGACATAATTAAAGTTGACTTAATACCCTGTTCTTACACCAAAAGACCTATACTGAAAGACAAGACAAAGCCGTAAAATCCATGAAGAGATAACTAAGGAAAAATGGGTGGTTCAGGAATGGAATAGACAATATAGGCTGGAGAAATGAGAAAGAAATAACTATATTCAGACACAGAACTCAAAATACAGCAAACTCAAAGTTCCCGTCGTGGCTCAGTGGAAATGAATCCAACTAGGAACCATGAAGTTGCGGGTTCGATCCCTGGCATTGCTCAGTGGGTTAACAATCCAGAGTTACCATGAGCTGTGGTGTAGGTTGTAGACGTGGCTCAGATCTGGCATTGCTGTGGCTCTGGTGTAGGAAGGCAGCAACAGCTCCGATTAGACCCCTAGCCTGGCAACCTCCATATGCCATGAGTGCGGCCCTAAAAAGACAAAAAAAGGAAAACAACAAAAAACACAAAACATCAAACCCATTCATCTCTAGCCAATCACTGCCCTTTCTCCCATATAAATCCCATTTCAAATGTATATATGGAGTCAGGGAAAAAGTACCCAGGTGGAAATCAAGATATCTTGGCTTCATTTCTCATTGGATGTAATTTTGGGCATACTGTTTAACATCTCAGAATTCAATTCTGCAAATCGAGAGAGTTAAATTCACCTTTCATGCTGAAGATATGCACTTCTATAGACCTCTCTGAAAAGTAATAGTTTGTTGATGTGAACACTTTATTCATATAAACCAAGTCACAGATGGTAGAGAGTTATTCTGGGGCCCTGTAAAAGTCACACAGCTGACTCCTTAGGTGTGTTATGTTTAGTATGGATATAATGATCACCTTCTTTGCCTAAAGACAGGAGCTCTGCATGCTACAAGGTCCTTTTCAGGTCAAGGACCTGTGGGTCTATGAGATCATTAACTCCATGACCATACGCAAGAGCTTTGTTTAGGTGTATGGCATGGAAAATATATTTCAAATATTTAAAAAGGCTGCTACTCTACTGTTGATACTGGAGTCTGTTTCTTGAAGTTGGAAATAAAACACCAAAATATTGACAAAGGGCTGGAAGAAGTTTGGCCTGAAATAAATTTAGGGGCAACATATCAAGTATGTTGCAAAATTCCATATCTAAAAACATTTCTCTTCTCCCCTCCGCTGCCCTCTTGCTCCTCTCCCATTGAGGTGCTCAATCAATATCTCTTAAATTACATAAAGAGGATCTTTATGCCAACAGAGAGAACATTAACAGATGAGAAAATGCAACAGAACATCAAATGTGGTCAAAGATAAAAAAAAAAATTCAAGTAACTACTGTCAAGAAAAGTACAGTTGCACTTTGATTTATGCAGACACATAAAATGAAACATAGAAGGTTTGTAAAATCAAAGGCCATTTAAAATTTAGTAGTGTTCTGGAAAAATAAATTAATCCTCTTGGAAATGCTGTTTAAAATTGCTTAAAATGAAGTAACAACTGCCTTCTTTACTTTTAGACCTTTTAAGGAAAATCTGGATTTTAAAATATCAGATTTATTTAGGGAACTAATTTGAAAAGTTAAAACCAGTTATAACCCCCATGCACCAAGTCTGGAACATGTCATTTTGTCAACAGGCTACCAGAAAAGTAGCAGGGCTGAAAAAAAAATCCCAAACTGCACAATTTGAGTTGTCACAGGACTGTAAGTTTCCCCATCTGTAAACTGCATAGTAATAATAAACGCATGTGACAAAGCAATATCTGAACGGTGTGGAAGAAAAAGGCAAGATGACAGGTACAAGGTACCTTTTATAACTGATCAGGATCTTAGTATAGATCTGATTTTAATTAAGGCAATAGATATTTAACTCAAAAGAAAATTATTTAACATATTTATGACATTATTCTTAAAACCTAAAAGATACCGCCAGAGGGACAGCATTCTATGGGGGCATGCTGGTTTAGTAAAGAGAACATGAGAAATCATGGAATGGATCATGGAATTCTCCCCCAACTAAATCGCAGCCACCCAAGTAACCATGATGCTTCCTGATTCCCATTCCTCATCTGTAAAATGAGAGGTCTAAGAAGGACTATTGGAAGGATTCGAAGCTATGAGACATGACCTTTAAAGACATTCTTGAGATCTCTTTACCTCCCACTAAAGGGAATAAATGATCCAGTGTCATGCTAACTTCTATAATCTCAGAGACAGTGATGGAGAGACTGCCTCCTATATTTCCACGCATATAGGGATTGAAGAAAAACTTCAATATGCTCCATTTCCTATCTTCTTAACTTGCCTTCTGTTTTCCCACCTAGGCCCCTGAAAATTACTGTCTGGAAGGGTTATTCAAGTCTTAATATTACAAAGACCAGTCCAGTGTTATAATGGTGTTTCGGTTTGGTCTGGTTTGATTTTGGCAATAATTTCTTGACTGGCTATAAACCTTTATGAGTTCTATGAATCTAGTATGTCACCCCGATATTTTGGCAAACAATCCCTAAGTTATAAACTTGGAAATGTGTGTGAAATAACCTAATGATAAAACAATTTGATAGTGGCCAGAAAAATGCGGTTCTAGTCTCAGTTCTGCCTGAGCAAGTCTCAGTGATTCTGGTTATACTGCCCTCAGTAGAAATCCTAGATGGATTGGTAATTGAATAGTTTTAAGGATCACTAGTTTTACAAGGCTAGGAGTATATAAGAAACACTATAGAAGGGATTTATTTAATTAATAAAACCAAAAAGTATTTGGAAAGATATGGCTTACTCAAATTACGTGTATGAACCTGGAACTTTCCATTTTATATGTAAATACATAAATACTAAGTGGCGTTATGTTCTCCTGGCATTTATATTGCAGGGCTGGGAATCGGGATTAATAGATGCAGACTATTGCCTTTGGAATGGATAAGCAATGGGATCCTGCTGTACAGCACGGGGGACTATATCTAGCCACTTGTGATGGAGCATGATAATGTGAGAAAAAAGAATGTATACATGTATGTGTGACTGGGTCACCTCGCTATGCAGTAGAAAATTTACAGAATACTGTAAATCAGCTATAATGGAAAAAGAAAAATCATTATTAAAAAGTTACTTTTAGGAACATAAGGGAAAGGTATCCTTTTTGAAATTTCAGTATTATTCAGATCTGTTGACATTAAATTAATAATAATTATGCTGCCTTGTATAACATATTATGTTAGCACTTTATTAGGACAGTGTTTAGGGAGTTTCCGTGGTGGCTCAGTAGAAAGGAATCTGACTAGCATCTATGAGGACGCAGGTTCGATCCCTAGCCTTGCTCAGTGGGTTAAGGATCCTATGTTGCTGTGAGTTTTAGTGTAGGTTGCAGACATGGCTTGGATCTGGCGTTGCTGTGGCTGTGGTGTAGGCCAGCGACTACACCTCTGATTTGACCCCTAGCCTGGGAATCTCCATATGTCACAGGTGCAGCCCTAAAAAGACAAAAAAAAAAAAAAAAAAAAAAAGACAGTGTTAAAATAGATCAGCATAGGCATAGATCAGCTGAGCCAAATAACCTTATGTTTTCTACTAGGAAATAACCACTTAATAATTATTCATAGCTTTGTTCCCATGTTCACTGGGTAGTGAGTTTTTTGTTTTGCTTTATTTTTTCCCAGAGCTCTCTAGAAGTTACATCGAAGGTATGACCATCAATTGTCTTTCATAATGAAGTGTTGGAAATGGTCACCTCTGCAGTAACTTAGGGCCCCTGAGCAGTTAGTGGCAGACCCACCAAGACTGATTTCATGTTGTTTCCACGAGACTGACACTAAGATTGACATAGATTGACATTTCAGTGAGACTGACACATCTATGCTATCAGAGAAATAGTCTAGCAGACAGTAACTCTGTGTAATTTTTTATCTTGACTGTGCTCGTGTCAGAAAATTAGTAAGGTCTTTTTTTTCAATGTTTTAATTTATATTTTCAAAATTTTCCATTTATTATTTTAATGAAATTATTTGAAAAAAAATTAAAAAGTTTCAAAGGCTTTTTCCTGGCTTTACTGAGGTATAACTGTTCTACCAAAACCTGCATATAACTCATGTACAAAAATCTGATGAATTTGGACATATGTATATATTTGTGTCACCATCTCCACAATCCAGGTAAAAACATATTCTGAAACTAACATTGCCACAAGGGAGAAAACTGACTATGGGACACTTGGTCCCCAGTGTGAGGTCCCCTGAAAATAAACTTGACCAAATGTTCTTATAAAATTAGAATCATCAATTAGATACATTATTATGATTTTTATTCTTTTCAATTGACACAGTAGAAGTAGGAGTGAGAATTTCTGATTTCAGTTCCTGTCCTTTCCAATAACAGTTCTATAATCCTAGGAAGAAGTTAACTTCTCAGTTACCAAATGTATAAACTGACAATTACAGCTATAACATGAGATATATTTGGAAATCAAATGTTGTAGATGACATACGAATCCATAAGCACCGTAAAGGCAAGCTAAAAATGGAAGGTATTATTATTTTCCCCAGCTGATTTCTTCTCATAGTTAAATAAAGCCGTTAGTGTAAATCATTGCCCTGCTGAGATCTGCTGTTTAATATTCTGTGACTATCATACTTAGGTAGATAAGTGACATTGTATGCATTACTTTTGTAATGATCAGCACTTTGCATAGGAGACATGGCTTGCCTCCATTAGCACCAAATGGAAGCAACTACAACTTGAACTTCAGAAGCTGAGGAAGGTAGAGGGCTAGTGAAACTGAAGTGCATTTCCTTATCTTGTCATTGTTGCCACGAAAAACAAACAAAAAACAAAGTGAGGAGACAGTACCAAAAGGAGTAAGAGGACTACTTCTATAAATTATGGAGAAATTCAGCTGTCTAGTCCATGCATTCTAAATTCTCAGCATAAGGCAGGAAACAACACTGTCTTACAGAGGGCTGACCAAACAGTTGGATTAGTTCTGCCTAGAAATCTAGTTTGGGGGGAAGAGCGCCACTGCTTTTCCGAGGTTCCAAGTGGACACAGACATACTGCAAGTCAGAGAAAGATTCTCTGAAAAAACGTTCAGCCTCTGAGAAGCTCTCTTTTGGCAAAAAGGCGATTGTACAAAGCAGCGTGGGCCATAAATTCACAGGATTTGTCTACTGAGATTAACACGAGAAACCAACAAAAATGATCATTGACATTTGGGAAATGTAGTCTAAAAGATCCTATTTTAAGTGTGATTTTGAAAGGTACTTTTGGTAATCTCAGCATGATTTAGGAAAATTTGAGGAAGATGGCTTTGGTATTTCTTCCCTCCACCCCTGCCCGAGGCTATTTGTTTTTCACCTGAGAAAACACACCATCCCTTCTGGTTTGTCCTGAGAACAAATTACTCTAAAAATGGCTTGGAGAATATGGGAGATTGCTTATCTCGCTACATTTAATAGAATAATACAAAACTGCAAGCATTGACTGCTTAATAAGGAAAAGATCTTCTGCCATCATGTGGAATGTTGGAGAATCTTCCCTTGTTTGATGTTTTTGTTCCTTTGCCGGCTTTTCTATGAAAGACACTGAATCTCCTGACAGAAGGGTAATTATTATTACCACAAATACAATGTTCAAAACTCAGGAGGTAAACAAAATGAAGGGATTTCAGAAAGCTAAAACTTGATAATTTTGTTTCTACCTCTCCCACAAGACAGAGTTAAAGGAAAAAGAAATCTTCCAACTTAGAAAAAAAAATCGCAAACTAGAGATGCAAAGTATCTTCTGTCTAGTCTCTCTTTATTCCATTGGGGATTTTTTTTTTAATTTGGAAAATATTTGCCAGTCTGTCTCAACTGAATGAATATTTGCCAGTCTGTCTCAACAACACTTTATCTTGTTCCTTTCTTGGGACATTATTTTGCATTATTTATAAGTATTTTTTTTGCAGTATCATTCAGTGTTACTAGTACCTTTCTTCAGCATTTCTCATCTCAGCATAGTTATTACATATTTCTCTCCAGTTTCCTCACCCAGATCTCTCTTTTTATCTCATCAATTCTTTTCAGGGAGGGGGAGTGACCCACTTCTCTCTAATAAAGGTTAGAGACATCAACTAGCTTGGAACAGCCGTCTGCCGATAAATGATAATGCTTGATTCTACCTGCTACACAGGGGCCAGTTTCAAAGGAAATTTTTGACCAGGCTGCCATTCAAGCTTAATTTATATGCTTGAAAGAGCCTTTACCAGATGCCACGTATTTCTTGTTGAAATGATTCATCATATTCCACAGGTAATGCAATCACCTCTTGTGTGGGAAGAGCAGTGAGAGAAACGCAATAAGGAAGGGAACAGCTGTAAATGAAAAGGAGAATGGGTCCGAATTATCCCCATATTATGGGGCAAAAAAAAAATGATGTCAGCAGCAGGAAAGACATTGTTAAGAATTGCTGCTGACTTTACAAATACCATTTTAAAAATGAAAATTCCACTTTTTCATGGAGGAATATATCTATATGTAGTGGACGTATATGGAACGTGCAATTTTCCACTCCTTCATCTAATTTTCCACATAGATTCATCTCTATTTCCTCCTTTAAAAACCTTAAGGAAAACCCACTTTCCCCCTGAATTATAGAATTCTAGGAATGAAAGAGTTAAACCTATTTCTTTAAGTGAGGGGAAAGTTGTTTCCTGCAAATATATCTCAGTAGCCTGGGAGAAATGTTCTGCTAGATTAGGCTGATTGAAAAACTCCACTGATAAAGAAGGAAATGAAGAAGTAGTACCTGGAACCGCTTCCCTCATCCACTCTGGAAGACTGTGGTCAATCCATCATTTTAAACTATTGCTCACAACTCTCATTTTCAACAATTCTTCTCCAACTGAATTATATACAATCCACATTATAAACACCCTATTCCTTTACCCTCTTTAAATATATACGCTTTATTTTAAGTACAACTGTGGACATGGATATGTGTGTGTGTGTGTGTGTCTGTGTGTACATGTTTTCCTGTAGAGGCAACTATTGCCAAACTCATGACGAGTGAAATGTCTGCAAGAGCGCATGGTTATCCAATCTTCATTCAGTTTAGCTTACTGTATACCCTATGTGCTCCATACACTGTTGGTCACAGGCCCACAGAAACACTCGTGATAACGAGTTACCAAGGATTTTTCCAGTTGTTAGAAATTTAGGACTAACAGACATGTAGTAATTGGTTGGGAAGCTTGTGGAGGGCTTTTCTTGGTGGCATATTTTACAGAGTCAAGTTCAACGTCTCTTACACAGTGAGTGCAGGAGGATAACAGCTCATCAAATCGCAGGGGAATTTCCCTCCCCACTTAGAGTTCTCACAGTTATTTGTCCGTCATTTGACCACCGGGCGTGGGAGGAACCAATCTGCGTTTGGAATATACCCCGTTGCTTCAGCTCTTATTAATGATTTTTATCGGGAATCTTTCGTTATAAGCTGAGTTTCTGGGAGTCAAGGGTGAAATCCTCTCTATTTTGAGTTATGTGTCTGGAGCGTTCAGTAAAGTGTTCCGTCCATGGTAGATACTCGCTGTGTGTTTATCACAAGGACTGTGTGATAAAGGGCTGAGGAAAAGTGCCCGTGCACAGCAAAATTGCTTGAGCAAAGGGGAGAAGGACCAAAGAAGAGAAATATAAAAAATAAAAAGAAATGATACAGGAAAGGGCAAATTGTTGATATTTGTTGTCATTGCTATCACAGGGAGACCTATTTAAATAGAAGGGTACAGATAGGGATTCGGTATCAAGTCAATTTACTCTGTGCTCCAAAGTCATTCTTTGATAGTGAAATATTTGAAGGCACCCTCGCCTTTCGATGTATGGCTTTCTGACTCAAACTGATAAAGCCGGAGGACAGAGATCTTACCAACTGCTTTCTTTTATTCACCAGTGAACACAATGGTCCTGTCCACCAATAATTAGTACTCATTACGATGACAATGCCTGTTTGTCCTGGATTCTTGGCTGGTTGGTTGGTGTGGTCCCCGGACAGTTTAAAGTTTTCTCAGTTCAAACACTGGCAAGCTGTCAGCACATACCCTTTTAGGTAAAGCAATGACTTTACATTTTTGCCTCATAAGTCAGAACAAACACCTTAGGGTACTCAGGATACACAATTATCCGTCCCGGAAATCCTAACAATCACCTAGCACTAAGGAAAATAGAACTTCATCTTTTATAACACAATCACCTTTAAACCGTGGATCTCAATGAGTCATTTTGTGACGTGAACAGAAACCCTCACTGTCACACCCCGCCACAGATGCACACACAAGCACATTCATACAACCCAAAAACATTAACCTGAGTTATTTGTAGACTTTTTTTTTCAGATGAAAAACAAAGCATAGAAGCCACACTGAGACAACTGTTATTACTCTGACAGGAACAAGTGACAATGACAGCATTTTTAAATGGTGTGTTAGGAAGAGTTTAAATAAATAAACTTGGAAACTATCTTGAAAGACAGTAAAGAAAAATTTAATTATCAAATGTAAGGTAATCTAGGTGGATGTCCTTTTGTGATACTCAGTACTTATTACTCTTTGGATATGTTTTTCTGTGAAGACTTGTTAGGGCAATTACAATAATGTAGGGATTTGCAGATGTGACACTGATGACAGATCTGACCAACTTTTCTTAGATAAGAACTATATTCTGCTGGGTTTTTACGTTTTCAAATACAATATAGAAAATTCCTATTGTTTTCCGTATGGCTATCTACCTAGTTTGGAGAATGTGTGTTTCAGTTCGGCAAACAAGCACAACAATAACACACACACATGCACACACACACACCCCTGGGAAGAACCGGGCCTTCATGAAAGAGAAATATAAATAAATTATAAAAAGTTTACATTGCTGCCGTTTTGTTTTTCGATGTCATGCAGGCCATGTGATAAAGACTATGATTTTCCTCATTATTAGTCCTAAAGAAGAGACTCAGAAAGCCAAATTCATTATAAATACAATTTTCTTCCTAGTATTCTCTAGACATTAATTTGACAAGTAAAATCAGCTAGGCCCTGAGTCAAAGGTTTTCTTGTTTAAACCAGTACAAAATCTGGAATATTTCAACTGTGATGAGACAACGGAGCACAAACATTTACCAACGGATAGTCACAGCTCAGCAACTGAAACTGCTGTTTAGCTCAAGTACTGCAGCTCTTCTGCATGTCTAATTTACCATCTCCTGAAGGTTAAATACAGAGTCCAATAAGAAGCATGTTTATTTGGTGGTACAAAATGCCTCTGGGCTATTCCCGGTTTTCACAACTAAGGTCTAAATGGTTTTGAAGACTTCAAATTGCATTGTTGTGGCAAAGTTCAAAGGCAAAGTTTACCATTAGCAAAGTAAGAATTACATAGTGACCTGGAAGCAGTACAGGAATGTTCTAAAATTTATGTTGTAGCAAGTCCTTGGCAATGTGCAATGGTGTGTGTATTTTTGGAGTGAATGCTAACACAGGTGTTTTGAGAACACTATGTACTTCAGCTCAGAATTGGTAAGTAACTATAGCCAAGTAGCACAGATAATTTGAATTCTGAGTGATCTTTTAAAAATAAAGATTATGATTGTCAAACAGAAACAAACGATTATCTTGCAGCTTGAATCAGACAGTTGTCTTTACAAAAATAAAGAAAATAAAAGTGATATCCCCCATGAGAGAGGAGATGCTGATGTGCTGAGTCACTTACTTTGATACATAAATTTGTCTTGATTAATTAATTTTCAATAAGAATTTGTTAGGTTCTTGGTGAGTAAGGATGAATAAGACCAAAGGGTTCACAATCAAACAGGGAATAGGGATTTGCAAACCAACAGCTACTATAACAGAATTTGTCTAAGAGAGGACAAGGGAGCCATTGACTCTGCCTAGAAAGAGTGTTATGAAATGGGCTGGTCGGGAAAAGCTGTGTTTTGAATGAGTTAGTTTATTTTGGGGTATTCTATACATAGTTATAGATACAGCTATATATGCTAGAGCTATTCTATATTTACATTTATATCTATTGTTTAGGGTTCAATCAGAGAAGCAGAACCAGTAGGAGACATATACAAAGAGATTTATTACACTACGGTAAATAAAATAAGCCAGACACCAAAGGAGAAATAGCGTGTGTTTACAATTACACGTAATACCTTGAAGAGTCTAACCCCTGGAGTCAGAGGGTAGAAGAGAGATTAGTAGGGATTGGGGGTAGGGGAAAATGGGGAGTTACTGTGTGTTTAATGGACACAAGGTTTCTGTTTGAAATGATGAAAAAGTTCTGGAGAAAGATGGTGGTGATGGTCAAATTCATTTTTTTTTTTGATTGAGGTTTTTGTGTCTTATCAAGACAACTGTTTAACCTGAAATCACAAAAATTTTCTCCGAGAGTGTTTTAGTTTTCAGTTTTAAATCATTTTGAGTTAACTTTCATATATGTTTCAAAGTATAGATTAGAAGTATTTGTTTTGTTTTGGCAGAAAAATTGTTCCAATACCATTTATTGAGAGACTGTATTTCTTCACACAATTGCCTTTACATGGCTGTCAAAAAGGAGTTGTCCTTACATGTATGGGTCTATTTTTAGGCTCTGTTCCATATTCCATACTCTGTTCCCGATCTAGCAGTTTGTTTTAAAACAAGTACAACAACATCTTGATTACTGTAACTTTAAAATAGGTTTTGAAATTCAGTATTGGTATTTCTCCAAATATATTCATGTTCAAAGCTGCTTTGCCTCTTCTAAGTCATTGGCATTTCCATATGAATTTTAGAATTAGCTTGCCAATTTCTATTTAAAAAAGAACCTTCTGAGTTTTAAATTAGGTTTGCATTGAATTTACAGATCAATTTGTTGAGAAGTGAAATCTAAAGAATTTTGAGTATTCTGGCATATCAATAGAGTATTTGTCTGTTAATATTTTAGTGTTTCTCAATGTTATGCAACAATCATTTTATTGTTTGTAGTACATAGTTATTTCATGTCTTTGGCTAGATTTATTCCCAAGTATTTAATTTTTTTATTATTTCGTAAATTATATATATATACATATTATATATATATTTTTTTGCTTTTCAGAGCTGCACCTGTAGCATATGGATGTTCCCAGGCTAGGAGTCGAATTGGAGCTGCAGCTGCTGGCCTACGCCACAGCCCCAGCAACGCAGAATGTGAGCCATGTCTGTGACCTACACCACAGTTCATGACAATGCTGGATCCTTAATCCACTAAGCGAGGCCAGGGCTCAAACCTGCATCCTCATGAATACTAGTCAGGTCTGTTACTGCTAAGCCGTGAAGGGATGCCCTAAATTGTATTTTTAATATGTCAAATTCTGACTTCTGATTTCAGCTCTGATAAGTAAAGAGCTTAGAAGTTGCCATTCTCTTCCTTATAACAATAAAAAGCTGAACAAACTGAAAATCAAGGGCATTTCTTAGACCAATCAGAGAACTGAAGTCTCAGAGCAAATTGATTCTTAGAAATACGGAATAACTGGTGCATCCAGTGTGTTACAGTGGAGATCTCTTTACTTACTTGTAGGGGAAGCCACTGCAGCCAAATGACAATAGGAACAATTAAATAATTTTGACAAATTCCTAGCAGTTAAATATAAATTAACTTGAGAGTAAGAAGCCATTAGGGCTAGAGTCTTGGAGAGGTTGACCCACACATTTGTGAGTTTCACCTCTAGGAACCTGTAAACCCCACCAGGTTTTCATAATGACAACCTATGCTCAAGACTTTGGTAGGGGGAGTGAAATATGCTCCAAATTCATGGAGACCACCAGGATCCTCCTGGGTTTCCTACTCGTTTAAAAAACTCTATCAAGGCATTAAACTAAAGCAGCCACAGTGTTCATTTTGCTTGTTTCCAGTCTCTTAGTGATCAGTGCATGAGGCCCAGTCCTTTGAAAACCATCATTTCACATATTTGTCCCATTTTAAAGTTGTTTCCAGTTGAGGGTAAACTGATTTTAGGTGTTCCATCTTGGTCATAATTAGAAATCTTAAATTCACATTTAATGAGAGCAATTCCGAAATGTCTTTTAATTGCTATTGTATGCCTATATGTGCTCAGCTACATTTTTTTTTTTTTTATTTTTATGGCTACACCTGTGACATATGGAGGTTACTGTGCTAGGGATCAAACTGGAGCTGCACCTGAAGGCTACCCCACAGCCATGGTAACACCTGATCCTTAACCCACTGAGCAAGGCCAGGGAGAGAACCCACGTCCTCACAGTGACAATGTCAAAGTGTCAGGTCCTTAAACCACTGAGCCACAATAATATCTCCTGCTCAGCTATTTATAGCGGACTTTATAGTAAAACAAGAGAAAATAATTTGTGAAATTTGTATAACTCCTAGTTATACTTATGTCAATGATTAGTCATTGGTCACATTTTGTTTGTACTTTTTTTGCTTGTTATTTGTATATAGCTCCTATCAACAAATCTTTGTTCCATAAAGCCTGGGATTAAGAGAAATGTTAAGATGTATTTGATCCAGGTGAACCAGTCAAACATTTATAACCACCATTGACTCATCTTTGTAACCTTATCTGAACTCTGATATCATTTAGTGTGTATAATTTACTTAATATTTATAATAATATATTGAGAATATCTAATCACCTTTCAGTTTACCTAACTAGACTTTAAACTTATCAAGGGTGATGATCATATTTTATTACTCTTTTAACTCTTGGTGTCTAGCCTAATGCCTGAGAGTCAGTAAGCTCTTAATGCATTTTTGAACTAAACTGAATTTTTCTAGGTCCTAAGTGAATATATTAGGTTAGTGTACTCCCCATTTCAAGAGTAAAAGTTTTACCTTTAACATAAAGAACCAAAACATGTTTCAAATTGTCTCCTCTCTTATGCAAAAGAATGGAAATTTTCCAAAATATAAATCTTTAGTTACATCATTTGACATTAAAACTACTTTTCTGTGCTTCTTCTCTTTTGGTTTCTAATTGGTATTCACTTGATTTATAAATCCCTTCGGCATTATTATTCTTATAAAGGCATTTTGTCTATCTAAATTAAATCTCATTCACTTGATTTTCCTTCACATCTTAAACTCTCAAGATCCATCTGCAATTTTTCTGTTTGTAGCTTCCTAGTCTTGAGTGTGTAATCTCCTCATTTGCAATCATCCCTAGGGTTTACTCAAATTATTTTTTCATTCTCTTTAAGTTAACATATTAGAAGGGTATTGACCATAGGATTAGTTATCTTTTGAAATCTCCACTTAATTTTTGGGTCATTCTTAACTGTTATCATCAGTATTCACTATTTTCAACACTGACGCATCATTGATATGTTTCATGTCTATAACAAAATGAAATGTTCTTTGCTTATTTGGATTCAGAAGAAAGGTGATTAATTCAGCCTATGTTTGACTGAATCATCACCAGAGATGACACTGTTATCCAGATAGTTTATGTAGGGCTCATAATGTTCCCTTGTTGTAACAACAATTTCTTAGTTGTTATGAAATCATGATACTCTTGTGTAAGTTTAACTTGTTTATCATTTTTTTTCCATGTGGCAGAGGAAAAGAAATATATTTGGTAATAAGGTATGCTCTGGGAGAGAAAGCAAATGGTTTCCATGGAATCTTGATGGGATAATGTGTGGTTGAAACTATTCACAAAATTACAAATAATAGGTAAATATAATGAATTATTACTAGTCATGCTCACTCAAAGTTTCCAGGCCAAGTCTCTAACTGGAGAAAAGTACCTCAAGTTTTCTTTTCTGTGAGGACCAGCCAGTAAATAAAAATTATGTTAAAGATATATTATCACCATGATATAATAACATAGGTGATAAGGAAAAGTATACATGCTGTTGAGAAGCCTGTTTGCATATGCACATTTATTAACATTTCTATTGCAGTAACAATTCAGTTCAACAAATATTGACTGAGATATGTCAGACACTGTGGTTGACATTGCAACTGAGACATATAAATATATATGGTCCCTGTATTTGTGGAAATTACAGTCTGTTGGGGGCAGACAGATAATGATACTTGTAAATAATATGATGTGATGAACTGTAAATAATATAATGTGATGATACATTTTTCTCATTTAAAAGATTTTTCTCATCAGTCATAAACTAATGTCTGAATACTAACAAAATGCTAGATCCTCTCACAGGCCCTGGGGCGAGATAACGTGGAACAAAACAAGTCAAGTTATTCACGGAAAAGGAAATAATTCAGGTACAGAACTTGTATATATATAAATAAAATAAGAGCATTAGAGAAGCAATAAATGAAGGCAAAATAAAATCATCTATTTTTCTTATCCTTAACTGAACTAAAAGATAATTGCTTAAGTTATAGCACTAACAAAATATTGTGTGATTGTAGCACATAAAGTAGTGAAATGAATATTGTAAGGGACAAGGATGAGGAATTTGGAAGTCTTATATAGACGCTATGCTTAAAACAAGATAGTGCTACTTAAAATGTACTTAGATAAAATTGTAAATTGTAGCTCTAGAACACTCACTAAATTTTTAAAGAAGTATATTTGATGCCATAAGAAAAGAGGTTGAATGGGATTATATAAAATGCTCTGTTAAACCAAAGACAGAGAAAGAGGGGAAAAAAGAAACAAAGAAAAAATGCAACATGTAGAAAACAGGTGCAGACATGGTAAATATTAATCCAGCTGTATTAGTGACTTTAAACGTGTATAGTCTAAATGCACCAATTACAAGACAAAGATTGTCAGTATGAATAAAACTAAAACAAAGGAAATAAGATCTACTGACTTTAAATAAAAAGATTAAGGTTAAAAGTAAAAGTAAGGAGAGAGAAATGTCATGGCAACACTAATAAAAAGAAAGCTGGAAAAGCTATATTAATTGCAGATAAAGCAAACTTAAGAATAGCAAAGATAATCAGGGATAACAAGCGAGACTGCATAGTGATAAAGGTGTCAGTTTTCAAAACTGGCACTACATTGCAAATCAACTACACTTTAATAATAATTTTAAAAAGCACATTTCTAAATAACTCATAAATCACAAGAAATAGTCTCAAGAGAAAGTAAAATTATATTTTGAACTAAATAAAAATGAAAACAATTTATCAGAAATTTTGGAATGAAATGTCAGTAGTGCTTAGAGGGGAAATTATGGCATTAAATATTTAGAGAAGAAAAGAAGACAAAAAATCAACAAACTTAGCTTTCACCTGAGGACACTAAAGGAAAAAAGAGCCATTTAGGCCTATAGCAAGGAGAAGAAAAGATATAATAGAACTAGAGCATAAGGCAATGAAATTGAAAACAAAAAAAATACAGAAAAATCAAAGAAACCAGAAATTATTTGAAAATACTTTTAAATATGAACTTTTGAAAAAAAATCCTGATATATCACTGATATACAGCTAGCCAAGCTAATCAAGAAAACAGGTCAATATCTCTCATAAATACAGATGCAAATCCTCAATAATATATTAGTAAATTGAATCTAATAATGTAAAAATTCATATACTGTGATCAATTAGAATATATGTCAAGTGTATTCAATCAGTGTAAAACCAATCAGTGTCATCTACCATACCAGTTGGATAAAAAAATAAAAATTGTATCTTTATATCATTTGCTGCTGAAAAAGCATTTGATAAAAATCCAACATACCTTCATTAAAAACTCTTACAAAACAAGGAATAAAATGGAGTGGTGCTTTCTCAGTTTGAAAATTACATTTGCAAAATCTTACAGTTGCTGAAATTCGTGGTGAGATGGTTTTCCCATAAGACAGAGAAAGAAACTAAAGATGTCCTGTCTCACACCTTCTAAGCAACATTGCATTGGAAGTCTAAGCTACTGCAATAAGACAAGAAAAAATTATAAAAGGTATGTAAAATGTAAAAAAAGAAATAAAATTGTATTTATTCACACATGATACCATTGTCTATATACAAAAATCTCAGAGGAGTTCCCTTTTGGTGCAGTGGGTTAAGGATTAGGCATTGTCACTGCAGTGGCTCGGGTCACTATTGTGACTCAGGTTTGATCCCTGGCCCAGGAACTTCCATATGCTAAGGGCATGGCCAAAATAAATAAATAAATAAATAAATAAAAACACGAAAAAAAAACCCTCAAAGAATCTACAAAAGATTATTGGAATTAATAAGTAGTACAGGACGTTTATAGGATAAAGGTTTAATCAACTGATTTCCTATATACCAGAAATAAAAACTGAAAAAAATATATCATTTATAGTAGTACCAAAAAGTATAATGCTTTGGCATAAACCTAATAGGGTATGTACAGAATCTACATTCAAAAAACTACAAAACAGAGATGACAAAGTCTAGATAAATGGAAATTCCATGTTCATGAGTTAGAAGACTTGGTATTATTAAGATGTCAATTCTTCCCAAGTTGATCTATACATTCAACACAATTTCAGTAAAAATCTCAGCAAACTATTTACATATCAACAGGCTGACTCTAAAGTTTATATTAAAAGGCCAAAGTCTCAAGCGAGTCAGCACAATCTATAGAAGAAAAAAGTTAGAGGACTCACACTACTCAACTTGAAGACATGCTATAAAACCTACATTAGTCAGACAGTGCAGGACTGGTGAAAGAGTAGACACATAGATCAATGGACTTGAACAGATTACCCATAAATAGACCTGCGTAAACATTGTCAAATGACCTTTGAGAAAGGAGTAAAAGCCATTCACTAGAGAAAGGATAATATTTTCAGCAAATGGTGCTGCAACAATTAAATATTCATATATTAATGAAGGACCCTAGATACACATTTTACACTTTTCAAAACTTAAAATATATCATAGATTGAGATGTAAAATGCAAAACTAAAAATCTTCTAGAAGGAAACAGGAGAAAATCTTTGTGATCTTGGGTTTGGTGATGAGTTTTTAGATATGACAGAAAAACCACAATCTGTGAAAGAAAAAAAAGGGTAAATCGGACTCTTAAAATTAGAAACTTCTGTAAAACTCATATCTGATGAAGGACTTGTATCCAAAATAAACAAAGAACTCTTAAAACTCAACAATTAGAAACAAACAACCCAATTAGAATGGGTAAAAGATCTGAATAGATACCTCACCAAAAAGACATGCAGATGGTAAACACGCATAAGGAACGATACTCAATGTAACTTGCCCTCAGAGAAGTGCATATTATAACAGCAACATACCACTGCACAACTACTAGAATGGCTAACACTTACTTCCGCCCTAAATGTCAACACAAATTGCTGGCAATGTTGCAGAGCAACAGGAAGTTTCATGTCTTGCTTGTGGGAATGCAAAGGGGGTAAAACCATGTTGGAAGAGAGTTTGACAATTTTCAACAAAACTAAACATAGTATTACCATATGATCTACCAATTCTGTACCTAGGTATTTACTCAGCTGATTAGAAAACTTATGTCCACACAAAAACACACCTGCAAATGTTTATAACATCTTCATTTATAACTGCCAGAACTGGAGGCAACCAAAATATCCTTTAATATATGATTAGGCAAACGAACTGATGTACATCAGATGAATCTAAATGCACATCACTGAATGAAAGAAGCCAGCTGTGTAATTCTATTTATATGATATTCTGGGCATAGCAGAACTACAGAAATGGGACAGGCCAATGGTTTCTAGGAGTTCTAGGGTAGGTAGATTGAATAGCTGATATACCGTGGATATCAAGAGTGGTGAAACTGTTTTGTATGATATTGTAATGGCTAACAATTACACAATATATTTGTTAACAATTTAAAGAATGTTACAACAAAAAGAGAGAAGGATAATGCATGCCAGTTTAAGAATTCACTGAGAGCCCAGGATAAACGCAGAATGTCAGAAGAACTTCTAACTGAATTAGAAATGCAGGAAACAACCTCCCTGAAGTGGGAGGTAGTGCTGACCTTAGTAACTTTGGGAATAAGTGGAATTTAGAGAACCAAGAGCAAAAGGAACTGTACATAAGTCCTATACTTTAGTGGATAAAGTTCTTCCCAGGGGGACATAGATGAACAGTTCTGAAACCACCATATATGCATACTGCAAATGAACAATTAAATAACAGGATGGTGTTGGGGGAAGCCAAGCATCTCATTCTTGGACTGTGAGATTACAAATTAGCAAGGGGAAGAAGTCTAGAATAATTTATGTGATGGAATAATCCATGAATTAGAATCGCGGCCATCAGTATGAATATAGATTTAGCTTAATATGTATGTAGACACTTACATATAGGAAAATTTATGTGTGTACATTATATATACATACACACACACACACACACACATATTTATACACATAGACATACACACATACAAGGGTTAGCATACATACATATACTTCCTTGTTCTGACAGTTTAGCGATCTTAGAAGCAGTAACACTCCAGTGGCAACAAGCATTCTTAGTGCCTAGATGTTTGTATCTAATTCTGTTCTCCGATAAAAACTAGGGCTGGATTGAGAAATGGCTGATTTCAGGACTGGGGCATAAAATATACAGATGAGCCTAGAACATCTGTAGTGCCAGAAAGTTGAAAGTGCTGTAAAAATCCCACCGTGATGAGGAATCTTGAGAAACTGTCACAACCAGAGGAGGTTACGGAGAGATGATGACAAAATGTTACATGGTATCTTGGATGAGACTGTGGAAGAGTAAGAGCATTAGATTAAAAACTAAGGAAATCTGAATAAACTATAGATTTTAATGGATGTTAATGTATCAATATCGTTTCATTAAATGTGACTAATGTACCATACTACTGTAAGAAATTGATAAGAGAATATACTTGGTGTGTGGCATAGAGGAACTCTCTGAACTATCTTCACAATTTTTCAATAAAGCTAAAATTATTTTAAAAGTTTAATAAAAATTCAGGATAATAATTATAAAAATTATAGGGGGAATAAGACCAGTCTAATGGAATCCAAAGTAAACAGAATGAGATGGAATAGAGAGTGGCATGGAAGCTCTGATCTTGTACTGGAAGAAAAATATCTCAGACAAATAGGAAATAAATAGAAAAAAAAAGGTAAAGTTATGATGTCTAGATTAATGGAGTCTGTCTGTCTGTCTATCTACCGACCTACCTACCTATCTATCTACATAGCCTCAATCTTGATAAACTTTCATGCAAATCAGCTTCTAAGATCAAGAAAAATGGGAACTGGATTGAGGATCTGGTATGAGTGTTGTCATTTTGGAACTGTAACAGAGGAAAGAGAGTTAAACTATCAAGGAAAAAAAATAAAGGGTTCCTTGAATTGTGTGGTCAGTTCAGATTACAGATCATTAATTTGTGGCTTCATCCACCGAGCTTTGTGCTTTAATCTAGGGGTGTTTGTTTCACTCCAAGAGTAAAAACACAAATTGCACAAATGGTCCAGAAAGAAAATATCCCATGCAGGTAGCTGGCCAAGCAAGGGCACAATGCAGCTACAGATGGTGGTGAAATGTGCTCAGGTGATCAACCCTGGGGTCTGGGTTCAGTGAATAAGAAAATTATGGAATCAGGGAATGAAAGACTCCAGAAAAAAAAAAAATGGAAAGGCAATGTGGCTAGGAGGTAAAATTCAGATGCATCACATGTAAAGATGTCAGAGAGGATGTAGCAGGGAGAAATACATTTTCACTCAATGGCAAAAGCCACTGGATAGCATAAAAGGAACATTAGAAAGAGCCGCAATTAAAAATAATAGAATTGTTCTATGCTTGGTTAACAAAGATAACCAGAAGTCCCCTTGTGCTTACAAAGATCAAACTATAATACTTTCTACAGCAAACATGCCAGGTCTGATTACAGCTCCTTGAAGGCTTTTACAACGGAATATGTATCTTCTCTCTTCATTTACTGAGCAATAAAAAGATCCGTGCTTTAAGAAAAACACTCAGAAGGAAATTTCCAGAATCAGCAGCCATTTCCCGGATCTACTACTAAATTCTTTTCAAATTCCTCGCGTGGGTGAATTTTTTTCTGCTTTAGATTACTCATAGATAAAATAATTTTGGTTAAAGAAATATTGGGAGAATTAGTGATATGATTTGTAAATTGGTTTTTAACTCAGCATTTTTTGCATACTTCTTACTAAAAGGCAGAACTACAATTTACTTTCATCATTAAGTCACCTCCTTATTGATTTTGTGCTTTTTGAGTGAAGTAAGTGCTCTAAACCTCAGTTTTCTAGTCTTTAAAATGAGCATAAGAGCAATACGTGCTTCACTGGACTGTAATGAGGGTTTGCATGAGATAATGCAAGGAAACGCTTTGCTCTTTGCCTGGCACATGGAAAGCATTCAATAATATTAGCTGTGGAGTTCCTGCTGTGGGGCAGCGGAAATGAATCCCACTAGTGACCATGAGGTGTGGGTTCGATCCCTGTCCTTGCTCCGTGGGTGAAGAATCCGGTGTTGCCGTGAGCTGTGGTGTAGGTCACAGACGTGGCTTGCATCCTGAGTTGCTGTGGCTGTGGTGTGGGCTGACAGCTGTAGCTCTGATTCAGCCCCTAGCCTGGGAACCTCCATATGCCACAGGTGCAGCCCTAAAAGCAAAAAAAAAAAAAGGAGGAATATTAGCTGTGATCTTTATGACAGTGATGATTATGATCAAAATGATGGTCCTGTTGTTAAATCTTTCATATTTTCTGGATTCAAAGAGATTTGCAACTAGTGGGAAGGACCTTTCAGCTTTGAGGGTCTTTATTTAATCATTTTCTTATGCCCTCACTTCCTTTCTAAATAAAATCTAAAATCCTCATCCCAGTAGTCAAGGGTCACCCAGCCTTCTACCCACTACCAATCTCTTATTCCCCAACTCTATAATCTTCTTACCTAGTATGTTTCCTATGTCACAAACAATTTTCTAATTCCTGTCTGCTTTTCTCAGTCCACTTACTCAGCCTGCTGTATGAGACCCATTTACTTTAACAATTCATACACATTCACATTTTTCAGGACCTCATATCTACTAGGCATCATATTAGGGGCTTTCAAACTCTTAAATTTTTCCAATACCCATGCATGGCTGGTATCACCGTGCCTATTTTATAAACATGAAAACTGAAGCTCTCAACAATCTGCCAAAGTAACACAGCTGGTTAGTACATAAAGAGCTGAGACTGGAAACAAACTGAGTTCTTTTTCTACAAGGGTATACTGTCACCCAAATTTATGATTAGAAAGGATTTCATCTATTAACTTATTAATTCTAATTACATTATTGTCTCTCTGTTTAAAATGTATTTAAATAGATTTATGTTAAGTCTTGCCTCTCCAGTAGATTTCAATCTCTTTGTGGTAAGATTTCTTTTCCTCCAGTGATTCAACTATTCCATTAATTTTTGCCAGTGGCATCAACACTCATGTCGCTGCTAGAGCCACTGAACTGTTTCCAGCATTTATCAAACTTTCCCTCTCAAAAGGCATTTATTCTTGAAGTATATTTTTTTTCTTGTTTTGTTCACATCATAATTTCCTAATTTCACTGTTACCGCTGTGGCTTCTTGACAGTCCTTATTCCTCTGTTCATGCTTCGTGTGTAAATACTTCTAGATTGTATTTGAGGCCATTCTTCCCTTTGCATTATATACTCTCCCTAGGAGATCTCATTCATCTTTATGAATTTACTTCCCATAAATTGGCGACAATCAGTTATAAACTTCTGAGATCCGTAGGTCCAGCTACATGTCAGATATCTCCACTTGGATGTTCCACAGGTATGTAGATTGGTATATGCAAAACTGAACTTAACAACTCTCCTCCTTGCCAACTACAAGACATACTTTTCTCAGATGCTCAACATCGTTAATTATTAGAGAATGCAAATAAAAACTACACTGAGGTACTACCCCACACTGGTCAGAGTGGCCATTAATAAGTCTAAAAATAACAAACGCTGGAGAGGGTGTAGAAAAAAGGAAACCCTCCTTCACTGTTGGTGAAAATGTAAAGTGGTACAACCACCACGGAAAACGGTACCAAGGTTCCTCAGCAGACTAAATATAGGACTACCACGTGATTCAGCAAGCTCATCCCCGGACATAAATCTGGACAACACGCTAATTCAAAAAGACACATGCACCCTTATGTTCACAGCAGCATTATTCACAATAGCCAAGACATGGCAAAAACATGCCCACTGGCAGATGAATGGTTTAAGATGTGGTACATATATACAATGGAATACTACTCAGCCACAAAAGAATGAAATAATGGCATTTGCAGCAACGTGAATGGCCTAGAGATTCTCATACTAAGTGAACTGAGTCAGAAAAAGAAATACAAATACCGTATGATATCACTTAAATGTGAAATCTAAAGTATGGCACAAATGAACCTACTTAGAAAACAGAAACATGCTCACAGGCATAGAGGACAAACTTGCGGTTGCCAAGGGGGAGGGGAAAGAAGTGAGAGGGACTGGGAGTCTGGGGTTTAAAGACGCAAACTACTACATTTAGAATGAACAGACAACAGGGTCCTACTGTATGGCACAGAGAACTGTATCCAATCTTCTGGGATAGACCACGATGGAAAATGATATTGAAAATAAAGAATGTAAAAAAACCCATTTTTCTCTTTTTTATCCATTTCAATGAATAGCACTACTGCTAAACTAAACTTGTTCATTTGACCTTCTAAACATATAGAGAACCTAGTAATTCCTAACCCACCCCAATCATGAAAGCAGCTCTGTGACTAGTTTTCCTGACTCCATTTTTGCAAGACTTCTACTCAGTGATAAATTGTTGTCTAAACATTAAAAGTGGAAGCACTTCCTAGGCTGCGTAAACATTTCTACTTTTTTTTTTTTTTATGGCCACATCTGAGGCAAATGGAAGTTCCTGGGCCAGGGACTGAATCAGAGCAGCAGCTGCGACTTGAGCTTCTCTGTTTGGATTCCTAACCCACTGCACCACAGCAGGAACTCCAACTTCTACTTCTTTTTATAGCTCTTAAACACATTGTGAAGGTGTGCTCACCTTTTTTTTTTTTTTTTTGGTCCCTTTCTGATGCATAAACTCTGTAATAAAAAGGCCTGTGTGTATTATTCCCAATTTTATTCTTCACAGCTCATTGAACACGATCAAAATAGGATAAACAGATGAAATGTATTCTATAATTGCATAGACACAGGATGCAAAGTCTCCTAATTCTACTTTTTAAGAATGCTTAAATACTTTTGTTTGAGACACTTTTTTTTTTAATAGAAGTAGAATGGCAACATTCAAAAATCACTGCTCCCTGGTATAAAATTTGCAGATGTGTATTTACCAAACTTGAATAAAATTGAGAGGAATTAATGTATTAATGCACTAGACAAGGGGTGGGACTGGGTTCAATTTCTGTTCTACTGTTGGTGGAGGTAATGTTCCATCTAAAAAAATACGTGATCACATTCATTCACAGAGCGTTTATCTATTCTATATTCTGGGTATTGGTACTGAGGTGGGGTGTTCTCCAAGACTTCAGTCTTGGAGACTGTGGATGGTGCATATTTTAATCTAATAATTTCATTTCAATTTATCATTGAGTTTATTATGATACTTCAGACTAATTTAAAATTTGGCATCCTGCCATCATTCATTAATTCACTCAATAAGATTTAAATGAGCCCCACTGTTACCTTAAGAGTCTACCATCAAACTACTAAGTAATTACTACACATTGTGATTGGTTCTGTGACAGAACTATGACAGCAGATAACCTTCTGTACCGTCTGCTCAAGAAGGTTTACCTGAGAAGATGTTTTAGAGAAATCTTCAAGGACTAGCAGGAATCAATCAAATGGAGGAAGAGAAAGAGTACTCCAGGGAAGCAGAAGTCATAGCAGATACAAAACAGATGCAAAACCACAGAAAGCAGGGCATATTTGGAAACTGCAAACATGACGCTTAGAGGAGGAATAAGAAGCAAAGGAAGAAGATGCAGTTGGAGATGTAGGTAAGGATTCGATCTGACTGGTTCCTGTATGCCGCAGTAGTTAACAGTCCTTTTCCACAGTACTTAAGAATAAAAATTCAAGGCATTTGGTGGAACTTTGTATCAGAGAACTAATTACTGACTCTCATCGTTACGTATTAGAGTCACAGCGGATCACAAGCTCAGGAAGAAGCATAGAGTCATCAAAAGCGGTCAGGTGAATCTGGCAAAATGAAAGTGATTGTTGTAGCATTTTTGGATTCAGTTCAGCCTCTGAATCTTTTACATCTGTGCTTCCAACCGATTCATTTTAGAATTGGTTCAGAGAACAAATTACGGAATTTCCGTAGTTCAAGGACTTGCTGCTAAAGTGGAAAGGAGTCAATTTTGAAGAGTGACCTATTGCATTTGGTGGGTTGATAACTTCCTCTAACCATAATGATATAGGAAAAAAAAGCAACTTCATGTTTCCTAAACACAAATAAATATTAGGAAGTAAAGCATTTATCATTTCCTTTGAATATCAATAATTTTGCATTTGTATTATCTTTCTTTCAAATAGACTGCAAACCTGATATTTTTTAGTTCATCAACCCCATGTTATCATTTGTCAGAATGTTCTCCATTCATTGTATAGAATGGGGAAATAAATAAATTCAAATTCTAAACTTTGGATTTAGAATGTAAGGTCAAAGAATTCTGCCAAATATACAATCCTAAGGAAATTCCTTATCGCTTTTTTTTTCTGCTTTCAGTACAATTTACTTGCAATATTATTAATGGCAATAATTGACAAATGAGGGCCTCAATTCAGTGTTGTACTAGCCAAACTCACTGGGTTAATTTCAGTTTGTTTACCACCCTCAGCACTCTACTGGCAGGGCTATTTGGAGACTAACATTTAAAGGAGCAATCCACCTTTACACTGAGGAACTTTCCACTGGCAGAGCATTCCTTGCTTGTCCTTGCTTCTGACCTCTGCCCCTTTGTACCTGACGCCTCCTGAACAGTGGGAGACACCACTGGAGCTTCCCAGTGACCTTGGCCCCACCCAGGATGGTATTTAATACCCACCCATGGTATTAAACTCCCACCCCCCTGAGCTTCCTTCTCCCTGGGCTGCCACGAATGTCAGCAATTTGGTGTTCATTTGTGAATAAAAATAGTTTTGCTCTCTATTCCAGGGGACAGACATTGAGGCAGCTTTTGGAAAGTCACCCTCATTTATCTTCTTACTCAGTACATATGTATTTGGTGCCCAGCGTGTGTAGGGAGTGAAAATGCAAGAGTGTTGTCCTGGAGAAACTGTCCCCTTCTCTTACAGTCTCAACGTGGGAAACTAAATTCTACTGGATGAGAACTGAGGAGATATTTGGAGGCTAGAAGTGCTTTTGTTGCCCCAGTCACTCTCTGGCTGTTGTGCCCTGTCCTGCCTCTGTGGAGAAAGCTCACAGCAGGCAAGCGTGTGCCTTCATTTTCCTTCTCAAATTCTTTAGAGCAGCCAGTCCTTGACTGCTCAAAGAGCTCTGAGTAGTGACCAAGGAAAATATTTTCCTCCTAAATGTGTATACGGACCCAACCAGCTGTTATATCTTTCTCAGGTCCACATGACTGGGCAGCTCTCAATAAATACTTCAAGAAACAGGTGCCGTCTCCTCAAGGCTTTCAGTCACCATCTTATCTGCACCAGTTGGCTGAAGGATAAAGAAGACGGAGATGGAAAAAAGCTTTCATAAGGCGGGAGGGTCCCTGAGCACTTCTGCTCACATTCTACTAGTTAGACATTAGTCAGAACTCATTTGTGTACACGTTTAGCTATAAGAAAAGCTGGGCAATATAGTCCCGCTAGTGCCTAGGGAAAAAGCACAAAAGGGACTGATACTCAGTAGAGCTCTGCCATTCGCCATTGATATTCTATCAGCAGCTGAGTGGGAGTGGGCGGGAGGACAGGTCCCAGGGGTCTGGTAAGAAGGCACTGGTCGGCAGCAGGGAGTTCCGGTCCTGGCTAAGCGGTAACAAAGCCAACTAGTATCCGTGAAGTCGCGGGTTCAGCCCCTGGCCTCGCTCAGTGGGTTAAAGATCCTGCATTGCCATGAGCTGTGGTGTAAGTCACAACACGGCTTGGATCCTGTGTTGCTGTGGCTGTGGTGTAGCCGCAGCTGCAGCTCCGATTCGACTCCTAGCCTGGGAACCTCCATATGCCATGGCTGTGGCCCTAAGAAAAAAAAGAACACACTTCAGGCTGCTTTGGTGTCACCTGTTTGGGGGCAGTGAGAGTGCCTCATAAATGCTTCATTTGTACCCTTCTGGAAAAACTCACTCTCACTATAGTGTATCAGCTATCTTCTGTGAACTCTAGAGAACTGATGTAGAAGCACAGGGTCTAAACTCAAAGGTTGAGCCTTCATTTCTGGATCAAATATTCTATTTGGGGCACATATGAGACATGTGTCTCCTTACTTTATTTTTCCCCCAGCTTTGCTGAAGTATAATTGACAAATAAAATTTGTAGATATATTCAAGGCATACAACATGACGATTTGATATATGTAGATATTACTTAATAATTACCTCAATCAAGTCAATTAACTCACCCATCACCTCACACATTTATCTTTCGTGCACGTTTGTGGTGATAACACTTTAGATCAACTTACTTTCTTTAGAAGATTTCAGGTACACAATACAGTACTGTTAAGTATAGTAACTGTGCTGTACATTAATTGTTTATCTTATAACTGAAAGGCTTGACCCTTTGGTCAATATCTCTCTATTTCCCACACTCCTAGCTGACTGACAAGAATCATCCTATTTTTTGTTTCCACGAGTTTTCAACATTTTACTTTTTCAGATTCTATAAGTGAGACCATAGTAGTGTTGTGTTGTCTTTCTCTATTTGGTTTATTTCACTTAAGTGTCCTCCAGGTTCATCCAAGTTGTTGCAAACGGTAGAATTTCCTTCTCTCTCCCTCTCTTTTTTTCTTTTTACATATGCACCTGCAGCACATGGAATTTCCCAGGATAGGGGTTGAGGCCTGCACCACAGGCACTGCAACACCCAATCTGAGTTGTATCTGTAACCTATGCTGCAGCTTGTGGCGATGCCGGACCCTTAACCCACTGAGTGAAGCCAGGGATGAACCTGCGTCCTTACAGAGACAACATGGGCTCCTTAACCCACTGTGCCGTAATGGGAACTCCTCCTTTTTTATACATTGAAAAAAAGTGTCTTTTTGAAAGAACCCATCCTAACAAGTGTCAGGTATGATGTGATATTCCATTGAGGTTTTGGTTTTCATTTTCCTGATGATTAATGACTTTGAACACCATTTCATATATCTTTTGGCCATCTGTATGTCTTCTTTGGAAAAATGTCTATTCGGATCTTTGTCCATTTTAAATAGGATTATTTATGAGTTTTTTTGCTATCTCTTTGATTTAACTGTCATAGTTAGTGGAACTTCAGACAAGGAAAATAAAGGAAGAAGAGCAGTGTTTAAGTACCCACTATACAGGAGCAGTTTTTAGGTGCTTCATGTGCATTACTTACTATAACTTTCCCAGCAATCTTATACTTAACACCATTCTTATTTTTCAGATGTTGAAACTGATTCCTAGGAGCTTTAAATAAGTAGCTTAAGGTTACGTAGATAGTAAACAGAAAAGGCAAGATCTTAATCCAGATTGTTCTGACTTCTAAGTTTGTGGTTTATCCAACCATCTTATTACCCCTCATATCATCCCACTTCACTCACCAAGCCTTCATGGATGACATCATTTGACATCTGTCTTTCACAAAGTACACACTTGATGTATATTTATTGAGAAATGCCTGTGTTGGTGAGTGACTTCTTTCAGTATATGTTTGTATTGATTAAATGTGTGAAATACTTTGGGCACAAGTAGCCTTTTTTCTTTTTCTTCTTGTCTTCCTTTTTTCTACCATCAGCCTTACAAATAACCTCGCAGAAATTTGTATTTTTTCAAGTAATTATTTGTGTTGAATTACTCTTGTCCATATGGTCATTTCTTCATATCTTTAATAAAAAGAATAGGTAGGCATTCTGCTACAAATCAGAATGAGGCTGGAGATATAAAGATGTTTGTGAGCTGAGTATTTATCCATAAAAGAATGTCTGTTCTCTGGGGTTAAAGGTATTCAAATGCATAAACAAAAAAAGGATTAAGTGCCCTTGTAATAGAATCAGAATCTAGGAAAGTGGTTTTTTTGCATCTTTTTTATGTTCCAGAAGAGTTTGTCATTTAGGGATGCACAGTCTGAAAATTTTGGCCTGTGCATTAAAACCTGATTTATTTTATACTTAAGGCATGCTGAGTGTTTTTCGCTTCTTTTTCATCTCTTTCCTCTTTTTTTTTTAAACGGGGGGCATTACTGTTTGTTCACAGTAAACAAGTATATTCACATCTCTGGCATGTGAAATCTGAACACAATTTCAATAACTTCGAGAACACTTGTGGTCATAGATACCTACTTTGCTGTAAGACCTCTTTATACCTATGATCTCCAGCCAAGGGGTCCTGTCATCAGGCCCTTCACTGGTCCTCCATCTCTGTTTCAAAATATTCTCTGTTTCTTTAGCATCTAAAAAGGCCACCCTCCAAAGCTGCTTAAACAGAAGTTTACAGTGCTAGGTCCAACTTTACTATTGACTAGTTGTATGAAATTTGGCTACTTGACCTCTTCAGACCTCAATTTCCTGAGTAATTAATACAAATTGGAAATTCCATTCTTCGTTCTGGGCTGTTCCACCTAGGAATTTTCACTAGCTTCTCTCTGAGCTGCATAAAAGTTTAAACATATGGCTGTTTTGAAATTCATCAAAACCTAAAATCTTAAGCATAATCGACCATTTACAATGGGGCAGAATGCTTGCTGATCTTTACCCTGTAGGGAATTGGGAAAGCACATCAAGGGCTTGCTTTCGCGGAGATCTCTTGGTGCATCATTCAACCTCTTGGCTCAGTTTTCATCCCTTTTAAATAAAGAGAATAGACTGGAAGGCCTCCAAATCTTCAGAATTCAAATGCTTTGAGATACAATGTCAACATAAATTGTTGAAATTGATATGACAGGCTACTATCTCCTGCCTGAATTGATCACTTCATTCAGTGTAAAAGAGATGAAAGTAAACTTTCACTTTAATTTTAATTTTAAGGCAATCAAGTAAGAATTTAGATTGGAATAAGGAATAAAAAGTAAACATTTTTGTTATTGTTTTCTCAATTGACTCTCATTATTTTCTTGATAGTGTCTATATCTAAATAGGCAAGTCATATTGATATTAGTATATTTAAACGAATCAGAACTCTGTAAACCCAAATTGAACAGAGATCATCATGGAATTATATTTGTTCCCTTCAAAAGCATTTCCTTTAATTCATTTTTTTTATACCTTTAAGTGTTTTCTTGTTTTGTCAAGAGAGTTTTGGCAAGCAGCAAAATGTAAAAGTACAGCTGAAACAAGACTATAATTTTCTCAAAACTATGCTAAGTCCTATTCGGTGTCTTACAGATGTTTCATCATTGACTTCAACCTAAACAAGACTGAATTCTTTTTCAGGGAGAGCATTTTTCACAGACTTGAAGGTGGTCAGGGAATTTGTTTATGACTTTTTCAGCATTAACATTCTGTATAGGTTTCCTAAGAGCAATTTCAATAATTTAGCGAACAGGATGGACTAAACTAGCGGTGCTATTTCCGAGTATGGTTAAAAGAAGCCTGGGATGCTTATATATAATGTTCCCGATGTGAAATTGATAATATTTTCTAAGTGATTTATTAGATTGCAGAGCTATGTTTCTTGTAAATCAACAAAAAAAGGGGGGTGGGTTTGTTGGAGTAATTTCCATGCACCACAACCCAAATTGGTAAAGCTCTATCACAGGCAATCACACTAATGGGTTAGAAGAGAGGCTGTCCTCACCCTACAGACACACGTGCAGAGCTGTACATTCACCGAGTCTCACATAAACATCTGTGGTCACCTTACACAGATACAAACTAGTAAGGGAAGCATATTCTCAAGTAGCAATACCAACCCTTAGATCCAGAAATGATAGCAAGGTCTTTTCATACTCCCTCTTCATTTCGCATTCTTTTTCTCGTCATACTCCCAGCTCTCATCTGACCCTGGCCACTGTCTATGAAGGCTGTACTGCTGCAGCCTTATCCACATTCCAGTGGCCTCATTTTCTCCCCTTGTCAAAACCCGCCTCAAAGAAAGTCTCTGAAAATACTTCCTTTTTTTTTTTTTTTTAATAGGATATAACAGCAACTTAGAGTATTGCCATGCCCAGGAGATTTGCATTTTAACAGGAACCAAATGCTTGAGGCTAAGAAATGAAACTCTCACTGTGTAATTTAAGGCATCAGTAAGCAGATGGGACATTTATTTGGGTGGCCTGAGGGATTTTCCTGAGCTTCTGGAACTAGGTGAGTATTCTCCAGTTCAGTCTATGCAGCGTTTTTGCAGATGTTGCTAATGTTACCATCATCTGCATCTCATTTTTGATTGTAACATGTCACTAAGTTCAGAAACGCATTCTCCAGTATCATTTACGAAAACCTGAGATGTCCTGGACAATGTAAATCAAGGTCTCATATTACCTATCTCACATTTCTCCTCACCAGAGTTATTCATGTATTTCACTGATTGGTTTTCATCTAATTCCTCTACCTATCCTTACATGGAAGAATCAAGGTTGGGCAGATTGGAAGAGGAAGACCAGGAATAAACAACCAACAATATAGCCAAGCAGTGCATGGTATGGAGACCACCACTTTGATCTTTCAGGCTGATTGATAGGTACCATTCATTAGTTTAGGTCATGTCACCTACAGTGGAGGAGTCTTTAAATCAGATAATAGTCAATCTACCACTGCCCTGTTCCTTGAATAGACCGTAACTTTTTGAGTCATACTCCCTAGAGTTAAACTGATAACACTGAGCTTGCTTTTAGGAGATCTTTGACTGCAGGCCAAAATACAGAATACCACAGGACACACCAGTGAAGTACCAAAAAGAAAAAAAAGGAAGAGAAAACCAACATCAAGGGCCCTACCTCAAAATGAGAAGGAGCAGCTTAACTGGTTTGCTATTGCTAATTTGATCATTTGGACTATCGTCATGATCATGTGACTATCATCAGTTCTACTATAAATGTATCAGAAGCAATGTGATTAAAATTGCCAAAATGAAGGAATGGTGCACTTGATACAGACACTCTTGCAACGCCCATAGTTTATTCACCATTTGCACAAGTTTTCTAAGTTTAAAAATCATATATCTTAAGATTATTTTAAGATTACCCTGAGCTTTGTAGCTTCTGAGTATTCTGTTATAATGGGTTTTACAAAATAGTTACCAGTTTTATCTCCTGAAAAGCTACCTTCATTGTGTTATACTGTTCCTGGAAAATCTGTTATAAAAGCTAATTCCTAAAAGATAAAGGCAGACTCTTTAGTTTATTACTCAGAACTCTGAAGTCTCAGTCCACCTGCCTTTTCTACTTTATGTCTCATGAATCTCCTGTATTAATCCTCCATTCTACCCTAGGTATTTACTCATTCTTCTCCAAATTCCCCTAGAATTTTCTCACTTCACTGTCTTATTGCTTACTCAATTACTGAGATTTCTTCCTACTCATATCTTTTAACTTTTCAATAGGTAAGTCAAGTCATACACCTCTTCTGGGAAGCCTTCTCAGACTATCTAACTCTCAAATATTTCTTCTTCTTTGGAACTGGTAACTAATGTTTTATCTATTATTCAGATGATAACTAATCAAGTACTGTCTTGTGATACCACATTCATTTTGTCTAAAACTTTTTTCCTTTCCTTATGTCTGGTAATTTACACGTCTTGTTCCCACAGGTAATAGAAGAGGGATTCAGAAAAAGAGGTGTTCAGGAAATATTTTTGATAAAGGGATAATTCATTAAAAATGGCCAGATTGAAGCCATTAATTTTGCGGAAGTCACATGCCTGATACTATCACAGCAGTTTCAGCTTATGTAGACCCCGATAATTTATAAGCATTCACAATACTTTTCCCTAAAGACAGCCAGTCCTAATTGTTATGAGAGACTCCATTACAGATTGAGAGCCAAATGAGATGAGCAAACTGTGGCACAGTCCAGCCAGAAACAGTAAAGTGTTGATAAATACTTAGTCAACTAATATCACCAACAGTATTCAAAATACTATTCAAAATAAGCACTCAACAAATAGTAACTTACACATAGATATAAACGGAATTTTAAATTAACTTGTCGAGTAACTAAAAGGTATCCCACATCTTCCTTCGTATCTGTAGCCACGTGGTGAGTTTCTATTCATCTTACAAGTCTTTACAGAACATTTACATCTCTAAAAGTTACCCCAGATATCTCTCTGCCATTCTTGACTCTTGGTATAATTAAAAAGTCCTCCTCTACTCCCATAGCCTCCTGGTATCTCTCTCTTTTCACCCTTAATTATATTATACTTACAGTCAATTTAATTGCACTCGGTCATTAGTGTTTCCCTGTGTCTTTCTCCCTGCCCCCACCTCCTCAGTCTCATCCCCAACAAGACTACGACCTCCCCCAGGCAGAGGCTCAGACCTCTTTATAATTGTAGTTTTAACATCTTGCAAAAAGTAGGTGTATTATTTATCATATCACTGAATAACTAGATATGATATATTGAATTCTCATTTCTAGGAAATTATGCTGAATTCCAAAATAGATTAACTTAAAAAGATGTCTTAATTCTTTAAGAACTCAGTGAGGGTTTGGTATCTAGATATTACTTAAGTTTCTTATGATGTGATTAGGACTTTAGTTCATCTCTAAAATAAAATTTATACAATGGCAAAGCCTGTCAAAGACTGATTTCCCTTGCTGCTTTTCTTGTTCCCTTAACTGCCAGTCCTTGAAGGACTGAGGGTCATCTAGAATTCCTCAGTGATCCCTGCATGACGAAAGGTCAGGACAGCTGGAGGCAAAGAGAGAAGGCTTAATTGGACCTCAGATATCTTCTCTCCTTGATTAAAGCAGATATAAACAGGCTTGTTAAAAACCTAACAGAATAAAATGACCATGATCTGATTATAGAGGTTGCCAAAACTTGGAAAGATTTATCAGTAATTCATTATGGTACAAAATTATTTGGTAATACCAGGAGTTCCTTTCGTGGCTCAGTGATTAATGAACCCAATTAGGATCCATGAAGATGCAGATTCGATCCCTGGCCTTGCTTAGTGGATTAAGGATCCGGCATTGCAGTGAGCTGTGGTGTAGGATGGCAGATCTAGCTCTGATGCAACCCCTGGCCTGGGAGCTTCCATTTGCCACAGGTACGGCCCTAAAAAGCAGATTTTATTTTTTTTCCTTCTTATTTTTTCCAGATAATATCGCTAGAGAAAATTCAGTTCCTTATCCCTCTTGCCTCTCTTGCAGAATTAGATAATTTGGCAGTCCAATGATTAGAAAGTTGTTCTCCGTCTTTAATGCCCTGAGTCATCCGCGGGCTCTTCAGCTTTCCTAAATGTTCTGACATCTCTGTGATGTTTTGGAAATAGAAAACCAAATGATGGATCTCACAGATGAGGTGAGAGCCTGAGAGATGAGGATAAGACAAAAAAAGGAGGTATTCTCTCTCAAACAGCACAATTTACTTCCTTGATAAATATGGTGTCTTTGTGGACATTTTTCTCCTTCTCCTCCTTTCTCCATTTTCTGGCTAATACAACTGAGTTGTTGCAAGGCTGTTATATCTGTCTTTTACTTTTACTCCACCCTTTCTTTTTGTCCCCTGGAAAACACTACTTTCTTCCTTTGGAATTGACAACCGAATCAAGTTCTTTTCTGAAATTCAGGATTAAAGGCAGTTGCTTTTATAAAACCTGTCTGTGATCATCACCCCTGGAATTTTTTTTTTCCAATCTGTTAAAAAAATAGGGAAGAAGAAAAGCAAAATTTAAAAGAGGGAAGGAAGGATGGAGTAGGAGAGAGAGAATGAATATATCTGTGATGAGAATCTGAAGCAGGAATTTAGGAAGATTGATTGCCTGGCTCAGTGATGAGCCAAGGTGAGTAAAATTTCACCAGTAACTTAGTGTTTCATCACACCGGGCAGTTAACTCTTTCAGGTTAGCTAGGTGATTGGTTATGCTTACTGCTTTCTAAGAAGGATGCAAGAATTAAGAATCTATTACGATCCAGATCTAGAGTTTCATGGGTCACAAATATATGTGCAATGTAGACTAAATCCTGCATAAATTCTGGTACCCTGATAGGCATTTAAGATATAAAAAGATATGTAAGACAATGTTATACTTAAGTAACTTGAAAGCATACTAGATAGGTGACATTACCCTCAAATACTTAATGAATGAGATGCTATACTAAAAGATGCTAAATTGTGTGGCATATACAGTAAATGCTTTAGAAAGTCAAAATAAAAGGAATGAAGTTAATGTGTGTCAGCATCATCAAGGACCACACACTGGAATTTTGAAGTGTTTTTACCCCTTCTTTAAGCAACTATTTATTGATCATCTACTACATGTGAGGCACCATATCAGACACTTCATTTATAAGATAGGTATATAACGTGCTCAGCAAAATGCTAGTGATGATGGCAATGACAATGATCATAATTTCCAGGAACGGTAACATTACGTAGTGATCAGAGAATGGAATTTGGACCTGGACTGTCTGGTTCAAAGCCTGACTCCACTACGTTTTAGCTACACGACCTTGGGGAAATTATTAACCTCACTGTATCTCATTTTATACATATGTAAAATGAAAGAATTTATACTTCATGCCTCCTAGAATTTTAATGAAGATTACAATTTTGAACTTTATAAAGATTTAGAATAGCACTTTCCTCATATTAATCACTTTTATAATATGTATTGAATAAATTATTTCACTGGGTTCTGAGTCCCATAAGGGTGGTGGATCATATAGGTTTTGTTATATGCCCTGCACTTAATGAGAAATCAAAAAGTATTTGTTGAATGATAATTATTATTATTATGCATTTATTTTGTACTAATTAGTATAAATCTTTTTGACTGAGGCATACATCAATGTTGAAAGTTAGGCCTGAGCAATACTCTAATACTCTACCTATATTATCTACATGTACAATCATTGTTTTGAATGCATGTACAAGAAGTAAGCTTTAAAAATCCATGCTTTCATGTATTACACTAAATGCAATGTGCTATTTTTTTGGAATTTGGTAAACTATGACACACAAATACTTGTACATGTCTAGAAATCAACTTAAATAGTTATGAACACTGAACAGATAATTTTAAAAATAAAGATAATATCAAGTTCATGTATTTACTTGTTACCAATTAATTGAAATTTTGTCTTGTTACCTATAACAAATGATCACTGATCTTACAAGACCATCTCAATATGGAGGCTTTAAATAAAGGCAATTTATGACCAATTCAGTGTGTGCCCTTTACAGAAAATAGTGTCTACGGTTTGTCTTTTATAAATAAATTTTTGCGGTCCTTTCCTCTGCTTGAGTATAACACATCCTCAAGATTGAGGACATGATAGGAACCACAGTCAAACAGCACTTACAAACTTCACAATCAAACCAATCCTTCTTAGCAAGGGAAGAAAATATAAAACATGAACTGCTACTGGGTAGACAGAGCTCAGGCCAAGAGATGAACAGGCCATAAAGTAAAGACATCTGTGTGTTCTATTGATCTGGTTACCTGTTTACTTTGGAATTAGAGAAATAAGAGTCCTGGCTTCAAAAAAGAGTTCTGCGCTCTGTCTTGCTTTATATTGTCGTATAAATGGAGAAGAACATATTAGAACATACTCTGGGAAACAGGGAAACATTCTCAAAGCCCAAGAGCAGCTGCACGTGTTTGGTCATCAACACAGCCCTGTCAGCAGTTTCTGAGGCACAACAAGGAGCTGGCAATTATTAGTAGGATGTTTCAAGTCTTTTCCATGAAGATTTCCTAAACTGGAGACATTCAGAAAATATACCTGTAGACTGACCAACTATTTACACCTTGCCCTATTTGCCTTAGCAACCTCTTTCTCTATCTCTTTATTTATATGAACCATTTAAGAGAAAGATGAAGGTGACATTGGGCCTTTTATCCCAAGATAAATACTATTAAGCTTCCTAAAAATAAGAACACCCTTTAATTCAACCACTGTGCAATTATTAAAAACAGAGAATATAACGTTGATGAGTTTAATTTTAGTCACTTGATTAAGGTGCTCTCCACCAGCTTCTTCAATTTTATCATTCCTATTCTCCCACTGTAGTTAATAAGCAATTTTTGAGGAGATACTTTGAGACTATGTAAAAACCCTCTTTTTCACTAAAATTTAACCTACAGGTTTTAGCGGTCATTGATGATTTTCTAACACCATCATTTTTCTCCTACATTATTTGTTTATGATAACTATGATTCCAAAGAGATATTTTCAAATGGAGAACTATAGCTATGTATAATTTTCTTAAAACGAAACACAATAAAGATAAATGGATGCATAGTCAATAGTCATGGAGTTTAATTTTAACTCTGGGACACTTTTTTTTTTTCTTAATGGATTTTATTTCAATTATAGGTGTACATAAATCATCACAAGTCAATTTTACAGATTTTTGTATCCCAAACCCCCAGTGCATCCCCCCACCACCCAGATTGTCTTATTTGAAAAACTAAGGTTTTCCAAAGTGTGTGAGTCGTTGTCTGTTCTGTAAAGAAGTTCATTGTGTCTTTATAGTTTCCACATGTAAGCGGTAGCATTGGATGTTGCTGTCTAAATGTCGGACTGGTTTCACTTCGCATGATAATTTCTAGGTCCATCCATGTTGCTATAAATGTTGGTAATTCATTCCTTTTAATGGCTGAGTAACATTCCATTGTGTGTATGTACCATATCTTCCCTATCCACTCCTCTGTCAATGGGCATTTAGGTTGTTTCCATGACCTGGCTATCGCATAGAGTGCTGCAATGAACACTGGAGTACATGAGTCTTTTCGAGTCATGGTTTCTGCTGGATAGATGCCCAGGAGTGGGATTGCTGGATCAAATGGTAATTCTATTTTGAGTTTTCTGAGGAATCTCCATACTGTTTTCCACAGTGGCTGCACCAATTTGCATTCCCACCAACAGTGTAATAGGGTTCCTTTTTCTCCACACCCTCTCCAGCATTTACTGTTTGTAGACTTTTTGATGATGGCCATTCTGGCTGGTGTAAGATAGTACCTCATAGTGGTTTTGATTTGCATTTCTCTAATGAGGAGCGATGTTGAACATCTTTTCATGTGTTTATTTGCCACCTGCATGTCTTCTTTGGAGAACTGTCTGCCTAGATCCTCTGCCCATTTTTTGATGGGGTTGTTTGTTTCTTTGGTGTTGAGCTGTAGGAGCTGTTTGTAAATTTTGGAGATTAATCCCTTGTCAGTTGAATCATTTGCAAATATTTTCTCCCATTCTGTGGGTTGTCTTTTCGTTTTGTTTAGGGTTTCCTTAGCTGTG